>OX459113.1:68329872-68996886 GCA_949775065.1 Brachyopa scutellaris
GTTACTATGCATACGTAACTCACGCACAAATGTTTGCGAGAAGTAGGCCCTGGTTCACCCCGAATTGTAGCGCAATGTAAACGAAAAAGACTATAAGCTGTTCCCTAATTTAAAATAGCACTTGGCTGTTACACTTGTACACTTAAACCTTAAAGCAACAATAGGGAGCTTGGACCTTGGAGTATAATGACAGCTTTGTATTTTGTTGCCCTGTTATATGAAAATGTTATACTTGTACACTTTTACCCTTATACAAGACCAAGTAGGTACACCAAATATGTATTAATTTATTACTTTTTGTGATGTTGTCTATAAAAGTTATTAATTTACTTGCTAGATGAATGGATAAATAAATAAAACAAAAATAAACAATACTGATTCATGATAAAATGTTCATGCACAAGAGCTGGGCAAAGTCAATTCTGTTAATCTTTTACAAAATGGAAAAGAAAACGAACTATTGTAGCACTACTTCTCTCAACAAAAAGAAATTCGCTTTGAAGTCGTATGGGTTTAGGTACCTATTCAACTAAATAATGTCTAGAATGTTTTCAAATACCATTTTAAATGTACAGCCCAAAAGGATTTTCATTATCCGTAATTGTATTCTTACTTCACACTATTCAGTAGAAACCAACCTATTTAATTCTGGGCCCTGATTAACTATTATAAGACTATTTACAAGCCTTGAATATGCTGATTTATACCTGGCGTCTCCGTAGATGTTATATTGTAAGATTTTAATACCACTTCATTTGATAATGCACAATTGAGTATATATTGCTTTGTAAGAATATTATCGCAACTCATTAGCAAATCATAAAACTTAATCAGGATCCTTTGTTCCTTTGGAACAGTGAACGAACGCCAGATGAAACTACTCCCGGCGCGGGATGTCACAGTACAATAGTAAGGTTCTTTGGGTAGATTCGTAAGATTATTTTAAAGTAAGTAGGTACATATTCAAATACCATCACTGTAAGAATGATTTATAAATTACTAGCTGATATTCCCGCTTTGACTGGAGTTACAAACGGTGCGAACTTACGCAACTACTGCACGCTCTGCGTAAAGCAAGCAAATGCACTTTGAAGTGTCAAAAAAATGCAAATACAGTGAACTCTCGATAATTCGAACTCCACCGACCCAGGAAATACTTCGAATTATGGTGGTTTTTGGTGTAAAAGGATTTTTTCTAACGTAGGTATATACATACATATAAATGCCGAAACAGAAGAGAGAGAGAGAGTTATTCAGTACGAGAATGACAGTTGACATCTGTCATTGCATAGATATACATACAATAGGTCTGTTTGGTAACATGCTAGTTTTGGAAAGTTCTACGTAAACTACATAGAATCTGACAGTTTCATGGCTCTCAATTTTTTTTTACACTCATTTGGCTCTCTCTTTGCGATGAATTATCTGCAAGACCAATTCTTCGGGGTGGGCCGAGCCAACTCTTTCAAACCAGCCATCTGACAGTTTGCGAAATGTCATTATCTTCATTGTTAGTGGAAAACAAAAACAATTTGATAGGTTTGACCAAGTGCTGTTTGGAAAGCGTTTGTTTACTTTTGTGCAAGTTTTCTGTCTTTGAGAGGAGGTCTCTCTCTTTGAGAGGATTCTACTATTTGACAGATCTCAATTCCGTGTGCCAAAAAAGATACCAAACACACCTAATACATACATAATTCATGGAACATACAAATACAATTTAAAATTAATTTATAACGAACAAGAAGTAATTCAAGATGGACATTTGTCTTAAGAAGCAGATTGATCTAATTTATCAGTTGGTTAATCCAAATTTTGATGAAAAATAATCTAGCTTGACTTTCGGAAGTCCTTTAGTTATACCATCTGCTATATTTTCATTCGTTGGTATGAGGTCCTTGATGACCATTTGGTGTAAACATTTTGTTCTCACATCGATATGTTTTAATGCATCTAAGTACGAGTTATTTGTTGCGAAGTCTACTGCATTTTTGTTGACATATTGCAACACCATGCCCTTTGCTGATTTTTAGTTTTAATTAGTTTTAAATGACTTTTATTTCAACATAAATTTAATATAAAACATAAAAGTAATCCCTGAGTCTATAAGGTTTGGTCTATGACCGTCTACCAGATTGACAATTTGTTTATATATGTATACATAGTTTTAAAAATAAGTTAACTTCATAAAAGTGAAACTTAGAAGTTTTCATCGATTATACATTTTCTGTATTTAAGCGAAACCACAGCATACTCGTACAATGAGTTCCACCCCTTCTCTCCATTCAAGATACCGATTGCTTCATCCTCATTTAGACTAGGTTTCCCAAAGAACCTTAAACGGAATTCCTTAAGTACTGGGCAAATTGCTACAAAGTGAAACACGTCTTCTCTTATTTTCAGGTCCCTTTGCTGATTTCGGAAATAGTTCTTCCTGCAGATAGTTAAGTCACTTTGATTCCTTGACAGCAGCGACCATTGCTACATATTCGGATTAACTTGACAATGTGATGTGATTCTGTAGTTTGGACGCCCAAGAGAAACGAGAAAAACATATCCTGTCGTAGACGTAGTTTGTAGTGTTTGTAGACTAAATCGCTGATAGCTCTTAATCGATAATTTTCACGTCCCACAGTGGGGCAAGATACCCCAAAAACCGGAATCAATTCATGTGATGAACTAGCTATATTGAAAACAACTTTTTTATGTAGGAATCACTTATTAGTGCATAGAATGACCTTATTTGACCTTTTAAATTTTTTATTGTTGTTAAACTAATGATTTTTTAAAATTAGAAAGGACGAAAAAAATAGAAAATTCAAAAAACTAAATAAAATTAGTTCCGCATTTTTTGGTAATGCATAATTTGAAACTATGTTTGTGTATTGTAAATAAAACAAATTGTTTAAATTATTTACATACATGTACATTTTTGCAAAAGAAAACTAAAATTCAGATTCATCTGATAAGCAATCACTCTCAGTTTCACCGCTAATATTGGAGTTGGAGTTCTCAGAACAAAAAACACTAGGGGCAATGATTAATTCAAAATCTTTTTATGGAAATGATTTAACTGGTTTTTAAATAGATGTCTGTAGCTTGTTATCAGCGGATCTGATCAAAGCAACATGAAATTAAAAACATCTTCATTACATTGCTTGCGAGAACATTTCCTTCAAAAGTTCTCGCGATATTCTTGAAATCTTTGCTCCTGGCTTTCTGCGCTTCTTCAGACAGTTGGCCTATTGGAAAAAGTGCAGCAGAAATCACATCTGGACCATGGATTGATATCTTATGTATAGTTGGATGCATGTAATACTAAGGATAAATATTGACAAAGTACTTGGCAGTAATGAGTGGGAACACTCTGAACTTTTCACTATTTATATTACAGCCACTTGAAATGCGGGTTGTTCGTTTAGGCCTTGGTCAACCCCGGACTGTAGCGCCACCTAAGTTAGTAAGCACTCGAAATGGCTGCCAATATAACATGCAATTTTTCAACATCCCCATCACACTTAGGTCCATGTGGACCCATTGTGATACCCATGTTGTTTTCCCGCCCGTGGTATTAATTTCTTGGTTTCAGCCATCCAGACGCCCTGGCAAATTCAAGTATGACCGATGGTGATCCATCCGATAGCTCGTCGATGTCATCGAAAAAGAATTTGCCCAAGGTTTTGTTTCTAAGTTGGCAGAGGCCAGGGCAGTGACAGAGGAAATGGGCTATGTCCTCATGAGCCTCTTCATCACCACATCCTCTGCAGATGTCATCATCAGTCAGGCGTAGTTTCTTCATGTGGTATCTTAGCAGATTGTGGCCAGTTAGTACACCTATCACCATCGACAGCCATGTCCTATCTTTCTGTAGGAGTTTTCTTGTTCTTGTTTTGTTGTACTCCGGCCACAGTGTTCTTGATACGTCGCAGGTGGTGAATGAATTCCACCTGTTATTTGCTTTACTTAGTGTTTTTTGTTCAAATTTGGTCTTGAGGTTACAGAGTGGAGGTTTAACCATACCATCTGCCTGATCTATGTCTAGGGCCGAGCCCCTTCTGGCTAATTCATCTGCAGCTTCATTGCCTGGTATGCCGTTGTGACCAGGTACCCAGCAGAGTTTTACGTTGTGCTGCGTGCCAAGAACCTTCAGCTCTTCGCGGCAATACTTAACAAGCTTAGACGTTGTTTTCGTAGCAGCTAATGCTTTTATGGCCGCTTGGCTATCAATGTAAATTGTGATATCCTCCGGCGATATTGTCATCATTGACACCAATTGAGCAGCCTTTGTCACTGCTAGAACCTCAGCTTGGAAAACACTGCTGTGATCAGGGAGCCGTATGGAGTTGCTTATACCCAGTTCGTCCGAGAAGCAGCCTGCCCCTACGCCTATGTCCATTTTCGACCCATCGGTGTAGATGGATTTAGAGTCTTTAATTACTTCATTTTCCCCCCACTGTTCTCTATTTGGAAATTCCCACGAGAAGGGTTTTTCGAAATCCATGTATGGGACAGTGTAATCTGTGTTAATGTTGTCATTTAGATAATTGCCAAGTATCCTGGCATGTCCATATAAATTAGACTTCCAGTATTTTGACTGGCTTATTCTGAGAGCGCTCTTTGCTGCGGTCTCTTGTATATAAAGTCCTAAGGGTAGAAGGTTAAGAATTGCTTCCAATCCTGCTGTTGGTGTTGTTCTCATTGCGCTGGTCGTGCCAGTGCATGCTATTCTTTGTATTTTGGTCATATCCTTAGGAATTTACCTGTAGCGAGCAGCACTACATCGTCCGCGTATGCTATTGCTCTTACTCCACTATACCTAAGTTTCACAAGTAGTTCGTTAATGACCATGACCCAAAGAAGGGGGGATATTACTCCTCCCTACGGCGTGCCTCTGGATGCAATCACTTTTTGGCGGGTTTCGCCGAGTTCAGCAATGATGTGCCTTCTATCAAGGAGGCTAACTATAAGTTCTGTTATGGTGCATTCAATACGGTTATCTTCTAGCGCTTTTTTGATAGCATTCGTCTCAACGTTGTTAAAAGCACCTTCAATATCGAGGAATGCGGCAAGCGTGTATTCTTTGACGTGCAGAGATCTTTCAATAGTGCTAACTACGTCGTGTATCGCTGTCTCCACACCTTTACCTTTTGTATAGGCATGCTGTGCTTCAGACATGTTCGTGTGGTTGAATTTAGCGCGTATATACACATCGACTAGCTTCTCAAGGGTCTTTAGCACAAAGGATGTAAGGCTAATAGGTCTGTAGTCTTTTGCAGTGGTGTGGCTGGGCTTCCCAGCTTTGGGGATGAAGACGACTTTGACTTCTCTCCATGCTTTGGGTATATGGCCACATTTAAGATTACTTTGAAAAATTCTTTGTAAAGTAGGTACCACTAGATGCATAGTTTTTTGCAGCATGATCGGAAAAATCCCACAATGCCTGGTGATTTGAATGGCTGAAATGATTCAATCGCCCATTGAGACTCACCTCTTGGATTAGTGCGCGTGCTGCCCCATTGCGTATGGTGGGAGTTATCGTCACAGCCCATGAGCAGGTCCCATTTTTCTTGCTCTGTCTTCTGAACCAGTCTGCCTGTTTCCTCAGATGGAGGCCCATCCGTTGAGTCGTACGGCATGTATACAGCTGCTAGTACGAGTGAGGGCATGCCATGCCTCTCAAGTTTAATAGCTGTCTGGTCACTATCACTATGTCTGGGTAAGAGAAAAAGCTTAATTTGTTTTTTAGCAACAATGCAGGTTCTTATCTTACTTCCAGCGTTCACTGTGTCGGTCCTATATATTTTAAGGTCTCTTGAATTCAGCCCCGTGATCTTGCCTCGGACAATCCAGGGCTCTTGAACTAGGGCTATGTCAATGTCCTTGCGTCCCATAAGGAAAACAAGGTTGGCGCTGGCCGCCTTACTGTGATGAAGGTTTATTTGAATTACCTTCATCATGTTCGGAGCCTTCATTATTTCTTTGCTGGATTGGTCCAGCAATTGGTCTAATCTTACATCGGGTTATCCCGACGCGTACCTTATAATTCACATCGCGTATTAGCGGCATCGAGTGCTGACTAAGAAGAACGGTTACTTCCATCCCAGTCTTAGTGTGCTCCCCCACCTCTATTACCTCCCAGTCCTTGCTATGAAGTTCTGGGTTAAGCAGCCGCAAGTTACGCTCAATTCTATCTTTCGGGAGGTAGGGTCTTTCGACAGATGTATCGAGTCGGGCGGTCTTGTCTCACATTTTTCGCGATGGCAGTGATAGACCAGTTCAATTTGCTTCACAGTCTCTTCAGGAATCCCAACGCAAGTGAGCTTACGCAATTATTTTCGGGGTAGAGAAATTTTACCAATTTTTGTATGGGCGAAAGTTTGTGCTGTTTACGGACCACAAACCGTTGGTACAGATGTTTTCTTCGGATAAGAGTTTGCCACACATGTCGGCTATGCGCATGCAACACTATGCGATATTTTTGCAAGCTTTTAATTATACAATTAAGTACAGAAGGTCTGAACAAAACTGTAATGCGGATGCAATGTCTCGACTCCCAATAAAAGATGATAAAAACAAATTTCAAATTGAAGAATCTGACTTATTCGAAATAAATCAGATTGAAACCATGCCTATTACTGTAAGGAAAATAGCGAAAGCCACAGAAACAGATCTGCAGCTGGCCAATCTTTTGAAAGCACTTCAAAAAGGGACTCAATTGCCACCAAATGATAGGTTTGGAATTGATCAAGCCGAATTTTCATTACAAAGTGGGTGTATCATGCGTGGCATACGGGTCGTAACACCTGCAGTTTTCCAAAAGACTGTGCTTGCAGATCTTCACTCCGCTCATTTTGGGCAACCAAGAATGAAGGAACTAGCACGCAGTTTTTGCTGGTGGTCTAAAATATACCATGACATTACTGATTTCGTAGTGAGTTGCACTAATTGTTGCAAAACGCGAAGAAATCCATAAAAAGTAGAAATCCATCATTGGGCTTACCCTTTACATACATTTGAAAGAGCACATTTGGATTTTGCAGGGCCATTCATGGGTACTTATTTTCTGCTTTATATCGATTCGTTCTCGAAATGGCCCGAGATACATAAACTTCAGAAAATTACAACTGAAGCAACAATAAATATTTTAGGTTGTATTTTTGCTACTTTTGGGTTTCCAAAAGTTCTGTGCTCAATGGTGCTCAATTTACAAATGCAAAGTTCAAACTATTTTGTAAATGAGATTCTTCTTCATTATAGAATAACACCCCATCCTATAACAAAGGTATCTCCATCCCAAATTATCCATAAGTATCCCATTGCCCATTCATTCGAAATTTTCGTTACTAATTACCGAAAAAGATAATGTTTATAAGCCGCTAAATGATCAAAATAACTGTAGGAATTTTTCAAAAGGGGAAAGAGTTGCGGTTTGGAATTATATTGGAAAGGATAAGTGGAGTTTTGGAGAAGTTTCTGATAGGCCAGGCAAATTGCAATACGAAGTAAAACTAGGCAACGGGCACGTAGCACGCCGTCATATTGACCAGATGGTAAATGCTGGCAGCCAGGTCTCAAACGAAAAATATCCAAGTGAGGATTCGGAAGAGCAACAACAACCGAGTGTAGAAACTGCAGAACCAATAAAACCATCTGAGAATAAAAATTACGATGATAACAATAATAATGATAACAGCGGTAATGAAAATGTAGTTCTGCGTCGAAGTAATTGCATAAGAAAGCCTATTGAAAGGTGGACGTAAAACAGATAAAACTCAACTCAATTTAATTAGTTCTTATTTGATTTGAAATTAATTATAAGTATGAAAAACTGAATATATTGTTTTAAAATTAAATACTTTTCATATTGTTAGTTTTTGGTTAGGGGGGAAAATTGTTAGTTGTTAAGCTAAGTGGCAACACTGTTTTCTTTCTCTTATATGTATATCCAGAATGCCATTTATGTACATTGAACAGCGCTAGCATAATTCAGTGACTGGAAACAATCTGTTTAGTCTTAAGTTCACTCCAATAAAGTAGTTCTCTTAGTTCATGTTTTTTTTTTTGTTTTGTTTTTTTTTTCCGAGGGTAGGTGAAAATCTTCCATAAACACTATGAGAATAGCAAGCGCGTGCTCATAGTAGTATTAGATTCTTACTGACCAAAAACACCACCCTTCGATATAAATTTGTTAGATACTGCAACTAAGTTATACTTCTTATCAAGCAATTTTTCTATCACGAAATATAAACGATTGGCAGGTTACTTTCCAATGAAAGATCCTGCATGTTCCGCAATTTAGACGCGGTTAATCCTTATCTCGCCAAGTCGAAAGGTTTTGTCCTTTGTAGTCGGCGCAATAAATTGCTCTCATCCAAAATTAGTAGGACTGTATTGTTAACATGTCCGATTAGTCGGTTTCTATGTTTTTGCGCGAAGCTTCTAGTTTCAGCTTCGATTGTCGGAATTCCAAGATCCCTGTGGATATCGTCGTTTCTAGCATACCACGGTGCTTGGACAACTTCTCTAAGCACTTAATTTTGAAAGGTCTGTAAAATATTGGCATTTGTTATCTTGGTACAACCCCAAAGTTGTATACCGTAGGTCCACACCGGCTTTAGCACTTGCTTGTATAAAAGCAGTTTGTTCTCGGTACTGAGGTGGGAATGTTTCCCGATCAACCAGTACATTTCTCTATATTTGATATCTAGTTCTTTACGTTTCATTTTCACGTGCGAATTCCACTTCAACCTTGCGTCGAGTGTCATTCCCAGGTATTTGGCTTCATTTGCAAAGGGTATTCGGGCCAAATTTATAAAAATTGGCAAGTCATTAATTTTCCTATAAGTGAAATTCACATGAACAGATTTAGTTCCGGTAAGGGCGATCCGCCAGTCCCTCGTCCATTCATTTACTTTATTTAATGCGTTTTGCAGTTTGGCAGTCGTTTCCTCGATTGTTTTACCTACCGCTAGGATAAGGATAGTGCCATCTTCTTTCGGTATATCACGAGTATATAACAGATAGAGAAGCGGCCCCAGAACGCTTCCTTGCGGTACGCCGGCCAAAATTTCTTTGAGCTCTGAGTATTCGTTTCCATTTCTAACACGGAAGAGTCTATTCCCGAGATATGAATTCAAAATCTCGTATAGGTTTGCGGGAAGTACTTGTCGTAGTTTGCATTTCAAGCCATCGTGCCACACCTTATCAAAGGCTTGCGAGACGTCAAGAAATACGGTTGAGCATATCTTTTTTTCTTCTAGTGCTTTTTCGATTACGTTAGTATTTCTATACACCTGGTCAATCGTCGAATGCTTACTTCTGAACCCAAACTGGTGGTCAGGTATTAGATTATTTTCTTCTATAACCGGTTGGAGACGCCTTAGTAATATCCTCTCGAAAATTTTGGATATGACTGGAAGAAGCGATATTGGTCTGTATGATTTTACTTCATATGACGGTTTTCCTGGTTTTAAAACCATTATGACTTCCGCAACTTTCCATTGGCTCGGCACGTGTTTTAATCTGAGTGCAGCATTTATAATATGGAGAAGCTTAATTAATGCTTTTCTAGGTAAGGCTTTGGGAATTTCTCCGGTATTCAAATCATAACCAGGAGCTTTCTTAGGTTTTAGTTTCGCGATCTCACGTTCGAGTTCTCTAAGCGTCGCAGATCTGCGCGTTAAATCGTCAGATGGTGGAACTACCATCCTTGTGATGTCGATGTTGTCATGAACCACTTGACCAACGTTCGGCTTAAAGGTTTCTTCCACATAGGCGGCAAAAATATACGCTTTTTCTTTATCTTCCCTTGCCCATTCATTTTAATTTATTTTAAGTGGCGGCGCGGGGATTTTCGGCCTTTTGGTGCCTTTTAAGGCTTTCCAAAGGGAATAATTGGAATCTTTTTTCGCTGTTGAACTTTCAAGGTAAGAGCCTATCGCACGATTTTTTAAAATCCTTAATGCTATTCTTTAACAAATTGCAGAGACGATTCAGATATGCTTTATGCTGTGGAGCACGACTCTGTTGCCATCTTTTACGCGCTTTTCTTTTTTCCCTGATTAATTCTTTTATTTCAGAAGGATATCGTAGACCGTATTTGTCCGCCATTTTTCTTGGATTGGGCGTATTTTTCCAAGAGGCGAGCTGTACTATCTCAACGAAGCGATCGACTTCAACTTCGAGTTCATAGGGTGTCGTAAGCGGTACGCTCAGTTCAACATTTACTTCGATTTCGTTCCTAAAGCCTTCCCAGTTAGTTGTTCTACCAGTTAATTTCGCTGGCTCTCGGTTTTATACTAGTTTTTCGCTCAATATCAAAATAACTGGGGAATGATCAGACGACAGATCAAAGCTCTCTTCAACTTTTATGTGGTTGTTAGATATTCCTTTCACCACGAAGAAATCGATCAGGTCCGGTATTTTCAAAGTATCAGCTGGCCAGTAAGTCGGTTTGCCCGTCGAATGGAAATCACAACTGTACTCCATACCTGCCCATAGAGCATTCTACCTTTTTGCGAGATGTATCTAGAGTCCCAGAACGTATGTTTCGCGTTAAAATCGCCGCCAATAATGAAATTAGGTTTCAGCGATTTAAATAAGATAGTAAAATCACTTTTTTCAAGCGCGGAACGCGGTGGACAGTAGATAGATGAGATTTTAATAGTACGCTGACTATTTTTAACTCGAATTGTGCACATTTGCAGAGTTTCAAGCTCTATCTTTAGGTCTTCGCATTGTTCAATGCAGTCTTTAATAAACAAGCAAGATCCGCCTCTCGCTTTACCCGAAGGGTGACAGTATAGCGTTTTATTTTTAAATGCGATTCCTTTTTCACGCGAGTTTCAGAAATCAAGAAAATGTCAATATCTTTTCTCGCATGAATATTTCCAATTCGTCAAGTTTTTGCAAAAGTCCGTTTGCATCAGTGTTGGCATTTTACGCGTAAAGAATTATTTTTTTGAGTTCTTTACGTTTCGAAGTATATTACACGTAAAAAAGCGTAAACAAAGGTAAACAATTGTAAACAACTGTAAACAACCGTAAACAACTGTAAACAACTGAATAAGTGATTTCAAAAGCTTTCAATAAAGTGATGGGAACTATGGAATGAATTAGTATTAGACTAATTAGTAACTGAATGATTTCCACTATCAAATAATTTTATTCATTCAGCCATTCCTGCATCCCTGTCACGGCACTTACAAAACAAGCATGCTATGCATACCTGCATACAGTGCCGTTCGAAAAACTATTTTTTTTTTTTTAAATTTACCGAATTGGTTGCAATAACGACATATTTTTTAATAAGGTTTTGTTTTATTATGTATTTTCAAACGTTTCATGAATTTAGAATTTTTACCTGTAGTCAAGGGAGCAAAATGGTCCGAGACCGACAAATAGGTTTTTTGGGTACTTGCGTCAATTTTAATAATAAATTAAAAATGCTTGATTATTGCATTTTTTTTTTTTTTTTTTTTTTTTTATTGCTTTGAATCAGTACTTTGTTGGATCTCGTCTTGCTTTTATAACCGCTGCACATCTGCAATTCACTGACTCAGATAAGTTTTTCCATATGGTAGCAGGTATGGTGTCAAAGAGCCGGATTAGTAAATGTTTTAGGATTTCAATTGGCTCTGGACGCTCCTTTTTAGTACTTTTTAGCCTAAAAATTTTAAATTTAAAATACTAATATAGTTCTTAGTCACAAGGAGCATTATCCTGTTGAAAAATGAGTCTGCAAGTGTCACTAAGAAGCTCTATAGAGGAGCTCTATTCATTTTCTAGGACCCTTAAATAAACTGCTGCAGTGACTTTCGATTCTTAAAATGCAAATCTACCCTTTTCATCTCCAGAGAAGTATCCTCAGAGCATCACACTTTTAGTTTTGGTGGTATCAGTAAGAGGCATTCAGAGCTCAGTCTTTCCTTTGGTTCTCTTTGCGCAAGAATCTTTCCATCTCCAATAGGTAGCTTAAACTTGGATTTGTTGAAAAGATAACATTGTTCGACGTGTCTTACATCCAATTAAGATTGTTCTCAGCCCAAATTAATCGTTTTTCTCCGACTCTTATTGGAAAATCCGGCTTCAGTACTTCCATGAGTGCTCTAAGTCCAGCTTTTTGGACCCATTTACTCATTGAGCTTACTGAAATTATTTATCCTTTAGCTCGAAATAGATCATTTTGAATATTCATTGAAGTTTTAAACTGATACCGACAGCTTTGGAGCACCAAAAAATTATCTTCCACTGAGGTCGTCTTTTTTAGCTTCGCTGAGCCTTTCCTTCTGCTGGTAGTCACCGTCTCACGATACTTTTTAAATTCCATGCTATAGTTCGTTGCACAACATTAAATCTTTCAGAAATTGGACAGGTTGTCGAATTTAGACGTGACAGATACAAAATATTAGACTTGCACTCGGAACTGATTTTTCCGATGTTATGTTTTAATAATCACTTGCTAAATGCACTTCTCATTCATAATTACATCGAGTTTGTTCACTAATTGAGCAATCGTAACTCTCATAAATTCCAAAAACTGCCATCCGAAAGAGTAAGAAAAGGTTTGAGCAATATTTTTCAAACAGCACTGTCCGTCGAAACGACGAGCGTCCTCGATATATGAACATATCTCAAAAGCATGCGCGAGTTACGTATGTACATACCTACATAATACATAATGCACCAGCAAACCCGCCTAGCAACAACAAGCGTCGAGCTAGTTACATATGTACATACTTACATAGTACATAATGCACCAGCAAACCGCTTAGCAACAACAAGCGTACCATCAACAACAACGCTAACGCATAACGCTTAGCAACGATCTTCGACAATGTATGGGCTGGATAGCATCGAAGACAACAGCAACAACATCAGCGTCTTGCATATAATACACAATGCACAGACCAAAAGCTGCAGCCGCTACCGCTTACGAAGAACACAAGCTGTTAGCATACGAGTGAGTGGGAGAGCCTTTATGGTGTTTAATGCTACATATTTTTTTTTATGCTAATGATTGTGTAATGTGTATATAGAATCAGTTAGGTTTAAGTTTCGTTTCTTTGATTTTTGTTAGAATTGAGTTAGTCTTAAGTTGGGTGCGAAAAAATAAAGAACACAGAAAAATAAAGAAAACTTTTTTTTTCATATAACATAATTGGCGCAGTCGTTTAAAGGAATAGCACATACTTCGAAGGCACATCGGAGCAGTAGTTTTTAAACTTTTAGTGCTAAAAAGAACCAAAAATAAGAACAAATCAATAAACGAACAATCGAACTAAAAAAATTATTAAATAAAATTGTGAGACTATATTATATACATATGAATTTATAAGTAATAGTGTTGATTCAGTAATAACTAAAGTTAATGTTTAAGTAATTATAGTGATTAGGAATAACTTATAAAGTATATCTGTGATTAAAAGTAATTAATAATTTAAATTTCCGTAAAAAAAAAAAAAAAAAAAAAAAAAAAAAAAAAAAAAAAAAAAAAAAAAAAAAAAAAACATTTAAAAACCACGAGGTGAGTCCTAATTTAAGTTTGTTATTGGGTAAATTCGATTCAACTTTATATGTCTCCTCGTAATAAGACAATTAAAAGGAAGAAACATTTTTTGAAATTAAGTAGCCCTTCAAAAAATTACTTTCCTAAGAAGCATAATCATCGTTCCGAATCATCTGAAGAATCAGAATCTGAAATTATGAATCCAAATATCGCTTTAAACGTATTTAATTCACTTCGCATCCCAGATGCCGTTAAAGATATACCTACCTTCGATGGTAATCCATGTTTGCTTTATGACTTCATAAATAACATTGAAGAGGTGCTAGGCCATATGTCTCAAATAACGGGAACTAGTTACGCGAATATAATTTTACGGGCAATACGAAATAAAATTGTAGGTCAGGCTAATGAAGTATTAAATATGTATGGGACACCTATTCTTTGGGATGAAATAAAAAATACTTTGATACTTCATTATGCTGACAAACAGAACGAAACGAGCCTTATCCGGGACTTGCACGAGTTGAGGCAAAATCATGATAGTGTCGAGATCTTTTATTCAAAAATAATAAATATTTTTTCCGCTATCATGAATCACGTAAGAGTTCATGAAACGGTTAGTAGTGTTGTAAATGCAAAAAAGGTGCTCTACGAGGAAATGTGCCTTAATGCATTTTTATCAGGGCTAAAAGAACCTTTAGGTTCAACAGTTAGGGCAATGAGACCCACTAAGTTAACCCAGGCACTTAATTTTTGCTTGGAGGAATATAATCGCTCCTATTTTCGCGGTCCGCCGAATTTTCAAAGAACCCCACAATATAGACTTAACCAATCAAGACCCCACATTAGTCAAACACAACCAATAACATACAGAAACCATTCTTCCTTTAACAGTAATTCTAATCCACCCTACATGAATTTCAACCCACCAAATTTACAGTATCCACCTGCTAGACAAAACCCACCAAATTTACAGTATTCACCTGCTAGACAAAACCCATCAAATTTACAGTACACACCACCACGACAAAACCCACCAAGTACGCAATACACACCATTTAGACAAAACCCCAATTCAAACACTAATTCAAATTTCCCGAACAATAGGTCCAATTCTGGTTTTCGGTCCTTACCACCGGTCGAACCTATGGATTATTCTAGTGGTAGTACCCGTAGGCAACCATCCAACTATTCACAGGCCAATAGAAAACAACAAATATTTAACATAGAATCGAACGAAAATACAGACGTAGATTTCGAGCCTCGCAGAGACTCATACTATGAAGAAAATTATGAAAACATGGTCGTACCAAACTCTTCGAATTTTCAGTATGAAGCCGAAATAAATGATGCAAATTTTCACAGGCCTGCCTCCAGAAACAGTTTGGATATTTAGACATCAACAATTTTAATTGCAATATTTTGCCTTACCTCAAAATCTACAGTATATATGACACAGAATTAATATTTCTTATAGATACTGGAAGCAATCGATCCTTTGTAAGTTCACGCGTAGCTAAGTATTTTGAAAATATAGAAATAAAACCCTTGGAAATTAAAACCATATTTAATACCCAAATCGTCAACCGAAAAATAGTCTTACCAGGTTTAAAAGAACTAAACACAAAACAGAACATAAATTTCCTTGTATTTAAGTTCCATAACTATTTTGATGGTTTGATTGGTATTGATATCATAAAGTCATTAGGAATAGTTATTGATATAAAAAACCATATATTGACAACTGAAAACTTCCAAATAAGATTAGATTTCAAACCGAACTACATGTCAAAAGCGTATGTTATTCCAGCATTATGTAAAGCCATTTATTTATTACCCGTTGATGTAGAATCCGGAAATATATACATAAAACCTACACATATAACACCGGAACTGATGATTTCAGAAGGGTTTTATGACTCCAAAGGTTGGTACTCTTATATTGAAGTAATAAATAAGTCTAATGTCCAACAACGCAACGCTTTGTAGTCGAGCAGCCAATTAGAGCTGAAAAAGCTGATAAATATTTGGAAATTCATAGTTTTTCAATACAAAATGATCAAACTCTCGGTAAAGACCACCTAAAAGAAATTGTTAGAACTGACCATCTCAACCTAGAAGAACAAAATGCAATACTAGATCTTTGCTACAAATATAGAGATATCTTTTTCAAGGAAGGGCAGAATTTAACATTCTGTAATAGCATAAAACATGAGATCAAAACTAAAGACGACATACCAATTTACAGCAAGTCCTATAGGTATCCTTTTATCCATAAGGATGAAGTACATAAGCAAATAAATGACATGCTGAGCCAGGGTATCATTCGCCAAAGTTTCTCTCCATGGTCTTCTCCCATTTGGATCGTTCCGAAAAAGAAAGATGCTAGTGGAAAGGAAAAATGGAGATTGGTAATCGATTACCGGAAACTTAATGAGAAGACTATCGATGATCGATACCCCATACCTAACATCACAGAAATTCTGGACAAGTTAGGTAGGTGTATGTACTTCAGCACTCTGGATCTTGCTTCTGGATTCCCCCAGATCGAGATTAAAGTAGAAGACATTCCTAAGACAGCGTTTTCCGTTGAAAATGGGCATTTTGAATTCGTCCGGATGCGATCTTAAAAACGCGCCATCAACTTTCCAACGGGTTATGGACAACGTTTTGAAGGACCTACAAGGCAAAATCTGCCTAGTTTATATGGACGATATTATAGTGTATTCCACCTCACTACAGGAACATGTTGAAAATCTTAAGGCTGTCTTCGAAAAATTAAAAGAAGCAAACCTAAAAATCCAGATGGACAAATCGGAGTTCATGCGTAAAGAGGTATCCTTCTTGGGTCATGTTGTAACACCACAGGGAATAAAACCAAACCCTGACAAAATACAAGCCGTACAAATGTTTCCTATCCCAAAATCAGCAAAACAAATTAAGTCCTTCTTGGGCCTTCTTGGGTACTATAGGAAATTCGTTAAGGATTTCGCGAATCTAACTAAACCTTTAACGGAGTGCTTGCGAAAGGGTAAAACAATTAAACTGGATTCTCAATATATTGACTGTTTCGAACATTGTAAGAATCTCTTGTGCAATGCTCCCATTCTCCAATATCCTGATTTTCAAAAGCCATTCAACGTTACTACCGACGCAAGTAATGTTGCTATAGGCGCAGTGCTGTCTCAAGGTCAATTGGGCTCAGATAAACCGGTTTGTTATGCAAGCCGGACCTTATCAAAAAGTGAGCAAAATTATAGTACTATAGAGAAAGAGTTATTAGCAATCGTTTGGGCAACTAAATATTTTCGGCCATACATCTACGGTAGAAAATTTAAAATTGTGACGGATCATAAACCTCTAACTTGGCTCTTTTCATTAAAAGAGCCAAACTCTAAACTTGTGCGCTGGAGGTTAAAATTAGAAGAATACGACTACGAGGTTGTATACAAGAGAGGCAAACAAAATTCTAATGCCGATGCACTTTCTCGTATTGAAATAAACAGCAAAGAGGCAATTACATCCGAACTAGAGTTATTGTCCGAAAATTTTGACGATGCACTATCTATGCAAAACAATTGCGATATGTCGGAAAATCTATCTACTATTCATTCAGGTCAAGAAAATTTCGATGACGGTATACCAATCTCCGAAAGGCCCATCAACGAGTTTTTAAATCAAGTCATCATAAGGAAAAACCCTTCTAAAGTAAAATTATCGGCTAGGTTACAAATTCTCTTTAAAAAGAAAAGGAGATACGTCTTTGAACACACCAACCCTTCAGATGAAACAGTTGTTATTGAAATTTTCAGGAACTATTTAAGTTCTAAATCATTAACCGCTGTCCTAGCAGATGACGATACTTTCAAGACAATACAATCTGTCTATTCCAAATTTTTTCAAAGATCGCGAATAAGATTAGTACGATCAAATATTTTACTTAAAGATATCACGGATAGAGATGAACAGGAAAGAATAATCAGGGACTATCACGAAAATTCTTGTCACAGGGGCATAAATGAAAGCGTAGAACACCTAAAAAGAGATGTATATTTTCCAAAGATGAATCATATTGTATCAAAAATTATCAGTAGCTGCGATACATGCCAGAGGTATAAATATGATCGAAATAGGGAAAAACTCAAATTCGAACTTACCGAAACACCACTTAAACCACTCGAGATAATTCACATAGATGTCTATTCGATCCACAATGAACACTTCCTCACCATATTGGATAAATTTAGTAAATTTGCCAGTGTTTACTTGTTGTCTGCCAGAACAAGCCTTAATTTAATAAAATCGTTGCGACATTTCTTTTCCCATCACGGGATTCCACAAAAAATAGTGTCTGATAATGGCACTGAGTTTATTTCAATTTTATTTAAGGAATTTCTAGAACTGTATAATATCGATTTTCACACAATATGTGCAAAAACGTCTAATGGAAATTCACCAGTGGAAAGGTTCCACTCTACGCTTACGGAACTTATTCGACTTATTAGATCTAAAGACAAGGATACACCAATAGGCGAGATCGTGGACATAGCCGTTTTAACTTACAACAATTCAATTCACTCAACAACTAAATTAACACCTTTTGAGCTCCTTACAGGACACGTACATACAAGACAACCATTCCCTTCTAATCCTGATTTCAACAGTGAGCAAGAATACCTCCGAAAACATAAGCAGAACTATGAAAATTTAGTTAGAATTGTTCACGAAAGGAGTCTTCAAAAGAAAAAGAATTATATTGATAAAATGAATCAGTCACGTATAGACGCTCCTAGTTATAACCCGGATGAAGTAATTTTCGAACGCGATGATAGGCGGAATAAGCTAGCACCTAGGTTCAATGATTTTATAGTTAAAAAAGACAACAAAATTACCATCGAAACTAACAAAAGAAAAATTCATAAGCAAAAGATAAGAAAAAGAGCTAGGAAAAAATAACAGCGAGTTCAGATTTTATTATGTGCTTCTTATGGAAACGATATAGTAATTTGTTTCTTAATTTAATTCATATTCTAATTATATCGCGTTTGTATTACCCAATAAAACCCAAACTTAAATATATGGATAATCCTTAGAAATTAGAAATAACATATTACAAAAACAAAAAAACATAATATCAAAAACACCATTCATCAAACGTCAAACGCATCACCGCAAACATCAGCACACATCTTTACAACATCAGAATTTGGTTAAACTTCCTTATGCAACAGTTTTGTGGCCTTAGCACTAACATTCGCCAAGTCCACACTAAAGGGGGAAGAGTTACATATGTACATACCTACATAATACATAATGCACCAGCAAACCCGCCTAGCAACAACAAGCGTCGAGCTAGTTACATATGTACATACTTACATAGTACATAATGCACCAGCAAACCGCTTAGCAACAACAAGCGTACCATCAACAACAACGCTAACGCATAACGCTTAGCAACGATCTTCGACAATGTATGGGCTGGATAGCATCGAAGACAACAGCAACAACATCAGCGTCTTGCATATAATACACAATGCACAGACCAAAAGCTGCAGCCGCTACCGCTTACGAAGAACACAAGCTGTTAGCATACGAGTGAGTGGGAGAGCCTTTATGGTGTTTAATGCTACATATTTTTTTTTATGCTAATGATTGTGTAATGTGTATATAGAATCAGTTAGGTTTAAGTTTCGTTTCTTTGATTTTTGTTAGAATTGAGTTAGTCTTAAGTTGGGTGCGAAAAAATAAAGAACACAGAAAAATAAAGAAAACTTTTTTTTTCATATAACATAATTCGCGCGGTGAGAGATGATAATTCTAATATATTATGTCCATATTGCAAGCAAATTGTTATAAATTCAAGTAAAGCCTTTGATAAGTTTAAAACACATGAAGATGTTTTTGATTTATTTTGCAAAAAAATATATAGAGAACCCAGTTTTGTTTTGGAATACAGCCAAATTTTATGCAGCACAATTATCTAAGTTATCAGTTAAGCTCAATTTAGTTCTGCTCAGGGTAATTTGAGAAATGAATGGCGATTAGTTAATAACTTACTAAATAAATCGAATGCTTCTAAAAAACCTACTGTTTTACGTATTGATAACTCTGATGTGTATGACAAAGTCGCTATTGCTGATGCTTTTAATTGTTATTTTACTAATGTTGGCTGCTGTCTACAACCGAGTTCTGTCATATCGAATTCTTGTACTTGTCCTCCCTTATGTGGTAGTGCTGAACCGTTGCAATGTAGTAGTTTTGTCTTTCAGCCCATATCTTCATTTGAAATCTTGAAGGTTATTGGTACTTTACCTAATTCGTCTTCGTGAGGACCCGATGATATTTCTAATTGTTTACTTAAAAAAATTGCATGTTTTGTAGTGGATGTCTTGGCAGTTGTGTTTAATCGTTGCGTGTTTGCGGGTGTCTTTCCTGAAGATCTTAAATGTGCAGACGTCATTCCTCTATTCAAAAAAGGTTCCGCTATTGAAATTGGCAACTACAGGCCCATCTCACTTCTTACAGTTTTTAGCAAAATTTTTGAAAAACTTATGAAAAATAGAATGGTGTGTTTTTTAGATAAAACTAGGTTCTTCAATCCAGTACAATTTGGTTTTCTAAAAGGCAAATCGACGGAAGATGCGCTCTTACAGTTTTGTTCTCAAATTATGTCACATCTCGATGGGAAGAAATGTACAGCAGGTTTATTTATTGACATAACCAAAGCTTTCGACATGGTCAACCACAATTTCTTGTTGAGAAAACTAGAAAAAGCTGGATTTCGTGGTTTCATGCTCCTTTGGTTTAGATCGTACCTTGAAAATAGATCGCAAAGAGTGAAGTTAGACGAAATAAGGAGCGAAACTAGAGTTTTTAACCTGGGTGTTCCACAAGGCTCTGTTTTAGGGCCTACTCTATTTCTGGTATACATCAATTCACTCTTTGCTCTAGATTTTAAGGGCTCACCAACTGCATTTGCTGATGACATCGGTTTCTCATTTGGGTTAAACAGTCCTTTGGACCTAATTTCTGATGTCAATTGGGATCTAAGTTTATTGAGACACTGGTTTGCTGAGCATAATTTGGTTATCAGCTCCAAAACTAAGATAATGTTCTACAGCTTATCTTCATCATATAATCTGGATGCAAATGTGTACTTCCACGCACCTGAGTGCCCTAGATACAAACTACCTAGCTGTTATTGTTCGTCTGGTTTTTCCTCTCCCACCTTTTGTAATAATCTAACCTGTAGTGATAAATGATTCTTAGTGGAGAGAGTTGACGATTTTAAGTATTTAGGACTTACACTTGATTCCGGGATGAGTTTTGCGAATCACATAGACGCTTTGAAAAAGTATTTCCGATGGACGCTTCGACATTTCTACAATTTGCGTAACTTATGCTCTACCAAGCTTTTAAAGATAATCTATTATGGTATTTTCCATTCCAAGTTACAATATGGAATCGCGTGTTGGGGGGGTGTGTATCGCAATAAAACACAACCACTGTTGATTTTACAGAAGTATGTCATTAGAAAAATTTGTCGTAAATCTGGTAGACATTCTAGTTTTCCTTTATTCTGTGCCCTGAATATTCTTCCTGTTCGTCATTTGTACGGTTTTAAGGTGTTAAAAATATTCTTTATGAAGTCCGGTAATCGTAATTTTCGTTTAATCTCCTTTTATAATCTTCGTGGAAACCTTTCAAACTTATCATCTGTTCCACTTTTCCGTACCACTGCATATCGTAATTTTTTTTCTGTTTTATCTTTTCGATTATTTAATGAACTCCCTCAGACGATCAGATCAATGACAATACCTGGAATGTTCTTAAAATGCGTAAAAAGGTGGCTCTTCAACTTTGATTATATTGCTCTAGAATCCCGGATTTCTAATGTTTTGGTTTAATTCTTTGTTTTCCTTGTTTCCTTTATTTTGTGCATATTATGCAGTAAATTTTAGTTTCTCGATTGGTTTTTATTTTGTTAATTATATTTCGATTTAATTTATTATTGATTATTTTTCTTGCAATGTTACCAGTTTAGTCTTAAGTTTTTCTTAATTTGCTCACTTTGAATTCTTAAGGGTCACCCCACCCATAATTATAAATATATTGTTTAGCCGATTTGAAGTGGCTTTCAACTCTATTTTTCATTTAAATACTGAATGCCACCAACCTTTCTTATATATTTTTTCTATTTGTTTTTCTGTTCTATAAGAACTCTAAATGTACTTTATTAATGTATAAGAAATAAATAAAATATATCTAACTATCTATCTATCTAATTCGATAAATATCGTCGATACTATCAGCTTTATCGAATGGTAGCATAAAAAGCGGAAGTTCACACCTTACCAAGATGTCTTTATCTATTTCGGATTGTTGCTTCTCCTTCTTGATGATATTAACGGCATCAAGAATTTTAAAGCCCTTGTCTTGAAGGTCGCTCATAATCTCTTCTTTTGTGCACGAGGGGTGAAGTCCCCTTGCTACAACACGATGTGGCCTTTCTGACTTGATTTCGAAAGTATTATCCCGACGATGTTTATTGGTGGCGGTAAACGAAATTGCGTTTTACGTTGATTTTCTTGCGGTTCTTTACGCATTGAGTTCACATGTGCGTTTCTCTACAACACGAACCTTATTTTATGCTACAATATATGTACAGTGTTCCACAAAAGTCTGCGTACAGCGAGGATACTCTGAGAAACAACGATGTTATTCAGAATCGGAAAATAATATATTTTTGATCTAAATGTATTTCAATAGAACAATATACAAGGCAGGCATTAATTTTGAACAAAGTTTAATTTTTTTTATGATTTATTTAAGAAAAAATTAATAAAAACAGAAAAAAGTCGTCGAACTCACTCCACAAAAGTCTGCGTACAACTGTAAAGGAAAAGGTGAACAATTAGATTAACTAAATAAAAAGTAAATTTATCTTTTAACATTTATAGTCAATATTTAGTCGGATATCCTTTCAACTTTATAACTTCTTTCAAACGACTTGCCATAGAAGCTACTAGTTTTTCTGTACAGGAACAACTTATAAATCTCCTTTCAGACAATCAGGCAGGTTCCAGAATTCGAGTGAATTCAAATCGATATAGAATTTTCAAATCGAGTGAAATTGATTTTCGTGTTCTAGATTTCGATCGATTTGATGAGTTCTAAATCGTCTTCGAAATGATTTCGAATCAGCTGATTTCTGTCATTCTGTGTAATTGTGAAATTGTGCATTTTTTTTTTCAATTTTCTTTTTTAACACGTTCGCGGACACATGATTTTCGGTTGGGAACGCTAAAATTTTGAGAGATATTTTGGATTGTTTTGTGCCAATATTGTGTAAGGATAAAAATGATTCCGCAGGTCACAGTGAAGTTAAAATTTGTCTCCGGTAGGACAAATAATGCTGGAATATGAAAATATATTGTAATTCTCCTCAGAGTATCCTGTCTTGTCCTAAAAGACCTAAAATTATTTAACGGGATATGCCGCCATGACCTACTTTCCTCAACCATTGACGGCATAATGCCGTCTTGTCCGCGAACGTGTTAAGTGAAAATTAGTTGAATTATTTTAGTGATTTTATTGTGCAACGTAATTCATTATAAAGTTCACGATATTGAAGCCTCAATCTCTGCAGTGCAAACCGAATTCGGTGAAGAAACATCTTTGATAGACGATGGTCCTAGCAAAATTCACAAATTAATCACAATTCACAATAAATAAATAATTTTAAAGAAATTCTCAGCAATTTACTTGCATTTTTCTTTCAAAATCCAAAGACAAAAATGTTGAGTAAACATTATTAAATACTATCTTTTGCTTGTACTTTACTTTGAATATACTCATTTGATACACTGAACTATTGCTTACGATATTACAATGTAACTAATACGCTAATAAGATATACTGTGCAAATAAATCTTAACTTCCCTTCCTTTCTATCGCTTGAAGTCAACCTAAGCAGAAGTATTTCATTTAACAGGTTATGCGCCCAGTGTAATAAAAAAGAAAACTAAATTATATTTTAATCAAATCTCTTTCTTTTAAATTAATTCGCGGATAGTTTCAAGTATTGCGAGAAATATTTTTTATAATTTCGGTATCGCAAAAAGTACAAGGATTGCGAAGATTTAATAAGATCACTTTTGCGAATTGTGAAGATTGCCCATTTAAGTTTTTTTTTCCCATAATTAAATAAGCTATCGTAGGTACAATTTTGTTGTGCAGGTTTCATTTTTTTTTCAAAACTAAAAATGGATAGTGAAACGATCAAAATCGACAAGCTACAGTGTGCGGATCAATGGAACACCTGGAAGTTTCAAGTACGCATTCTTTTAAATGCTGGAAATCTACTCGAAGTTGTTAATGGAGATGAGCATCAACCAGTGAGCACAGAAGCAACCGCAGCTGCACTACTCGCATTAAAAACTTGGCAAATGAAGGATAGAAAGGCTCAAAAAATAATTGCTACAAGCATCGGACAGGGAGTGTTAGTGCATATAATGCATTGTTCTACGTCACAGCAAATGTGGTCCAAGTTATGCTCAGTATACGATTAGAAATCGAAAGCCAGCATTAATATGCTACAGCAACGATTTCACAGCTTTCAAAAAGTTGAGCATGATGATATTGCAACACATATTAGCAAGCTAGAAAATCTAACTCAACAACTCAGAGATGCCGGTGAAACAGTTTCAGAATCAATGCTGATAACGAAGGTGCTTATGACTTTACCACATAGGTTCACACATTTTTTTAGTGCTTGGGATTCCACTGATACAAAGCAGCAAAATATCGAAAATTTGCGCTCCAGGCTTATCATGGAAGAAACATGTTTGCCGGTTTGCATGCAAGTGAGTGTCAAAACAAGAATTCTAACTCAGCGTTGTTTACGAAAAAGGAGACAAAGTACAAACAACGTACTACCAGCAACGATAAAAATAATCAAAAACGTCAGGGCAAGTGTTTTTTATGCAAGCAGTTTGGTGATTGGAAAAAAAATTGCCCAAAGAGAAACTATTCAAAACAACTTAATTATGCTCGTCGTGAGAATCCAACAAATGATGAGGCTGATGCTTTTGTTTGTGATGCAGTCAGTGGATTCGGGAGCGAGTGAGCATATGCGTTTTCGCCGGGAATGGTTCAGTACATATGAAGAATTCGGTACGCCTGTACAAATTACAATTGGCAACGGTACACAAATAAAGGCACTAGGTAAAGGAATAATACATATTTCTGCTTTCAATTATCGAAGGTGGATTCAGAAACGCTTAACTAATGTTTATCTTGTACCAGACATTAAAGTTAATCTCTTTTCTTCGGGAAGCGCGTTAGACAAGAACTATTCGTTGACGTCAGATAGTACAAAATGTGAGTTATATAAAGGCGATGAAGTGGTAGCAATTGGAATTAGGTGTCGCAAACTATATAAGATGCTGTGTGAAGTGAACATTGACAGTGTAACTGCAAATTATGTATCAAAAGCTGAATCTCTTGATGTTTGGCACTATCGTCTTGGGTACATGGGTGTTGGTCATGTAAGGAATGTGCTGAAACAACGTGGTATCGAGTTTGTTGATATGCCAAATTTGTTTTGTGATGCATGTGCGGTAGGTAAGATGCATCGGTATCCGTTTACCAAAAGCTCAAATAGAGCAGTACAGCCAGGTGTCATGATACACAGTGATCTCTGCGGCCCCATGCAGAACAAATCACTTGGAGGATCCAGGTATTTTTTTGTTATTTAAAGATGATTTCTCGAGCTTCAGGACAGTTTATTTTATTAAAGAAAAGTCTGAAGTACCTCTTTTAATTGAGCGATTCCTTAATGAAGTTAAGTCTCTTTTCAGCCGAGATATTAAAATTCTAAGATCGGATAATGGGTTGGAGTATAAGAACCATAATGTGAGAGACATTCTTAACAAACGTGGAATACGACACCAGTGTTCAGTGCCATATACTCCCCAACAGAACGGTAGGGCTGAAAGAGACATGCGATTCATCGGGGAAACAGCAAGAACAATGCTTCATGTCAATAATATGCCTCTTAGACTATGGACCGAAGCTGTCAATATGGCGGTATATATAATAAATCGTTTTGGACCAAGTCCAATCAAGGATAAACGCCCTCTTGAATTATGGAACAAGGAAACGCCAACAATAAACAATTTAAGGACATTTGGCACTGATGTGTACGTCCATATCCCCAAAGAAAAGCGACAAAAGTGGTATAAGAAGGCCATTTCTGGGATTTTTGTCGGGTATCCTGAAAACTGCAAAGGTTACCGTGTTTGGGTACCAGAATTCGACAAAATATATATTTCGCGTGATGTGATGTTCAAGGAGAAATACATATGCAAGATTGACACAAGTTTTCCGAATATTGACCCACAACCAAAATCATCAGAACCAGTTTACCATCGAAACGTCAAAAAGGAGGATAACTTGTGCAGTGATGATGAGGTCTTTAGTTCAGCAGAGGAAGGAGTAGATGAAGAATCTTCATCAGCAGTGGAAGTTTCAGCAGATGAAGACGCTCATGAAGAATCTCCATCAGCAGTGGGAGTCTCAACAAAAGCAGTTTCGGATGAAGAGTCACCAGGAGAATCCAAACTACGGAGTAGAGCTAAAAAGAATATCGTCGGCACGAGTATGTATTCAGTTATCGAAAAAGGATGTGCTTATCTCGCTTTGATCGATGAACCATCAACTTACAAAGAAGCTATTGAGTCGAAGGATTCCAAGACATGTGTAGCTGCTATGGATGACGAAATGGAACAGCATCGTTTGAGCAAAACTTGGACTTTAGTGGATCGGCCAAAGAATAGAAAAGTAATAGCGTGTAAGTATGTTTTTAAGCTGAAATTATCTCCAGAAAATAAGATTGAGCGGTACAAGGCTAGATTGGTCATCAAGGGTTATAGTCAACAGGAAGATGTAGATTTCAATGAAACGTTCAGTCCCGTCGCCAAGTTTACGTCCATACGTTCAATATTGGCGATTGCTGCAGCGAAACAATTATTTCTCAACCAATTCGATGTGAAAACAGCGTTCTTGAACGGAAGCTTGAGTGAGTATGGCACAGCCAGTTGGATACGATGATAATTCAGGTCGGGTCTGTAAGTTAAACAAAACATTATATGGTCTTAAACAAGCGTCAATGAATTGGAATTTGACAATTTCAAAGCTGCTCAGTGACTTCGAGTTTAAACCATGCCTAGCGGATCCGTGTTTATTCGTTCTTCGTAGGTGCACCAGAATTGTTTACGTTGCACTTTATATTGATGACGGTTTGGTCGCAGGAAGTAATGTAAACGACATTAAGGAAGTTCTAAATTACTTAAAGCAACATCTTCAGATCACAATCAGTGAAGCAAAATACTATCTCGGTATGGAAATAAAATGCAAATTGGATGGATCGATACAAGTTCAGCAGACTGGGTATATACAACGACTGTTAATTCGGTTCAATATGGCAGACTCGAAAGGAGTATCTACACCATATGAAGCGGGCAACAAGTCATCGGTTCTATCATCAGCTTTGCCGGATCTAAGTCGATATCCATTTCGTGAAGCAGTGGGATGTTTGATGTATTTGGCAGTAGCTAAGAGGCCAGATATTTCATATATAGTTGGAGTTTTGAGCAGATTTTTGGATAACCCAGCTCAACAACATATCAAAACGGTTAAAAGGGTCTTTCGGTATTTGAAAGCAACTTCAAATACAGGTATCATTTATAAAAATTCACATAATTTAACTCTTTTATGTTATAGTGACTCAGACTATGCGGGTGATATTGACCCAAGGCGCTCCACAAGCGGATATGTTTTTTTGTTGGGTGAATCCGTAATCTCTTGGGGTTCACGAAGACAACGATGTACAGCACTTTCATCAACTGAAGCTGAATATGTGGCTGCATCTGAAGCTGTAAAAGAATTGATTTGGTTAAGTATGCTGTTGAAGGATTTGCTTTCTGAGGAACTTGTGAGACCAATTCTGCATCTAGACAACCAAGGGGCTTTAAAGCTTATCAAAAATCCTGAGTACCACTCGCGTACTAAACATATTGACGTTCGAGTGCATTTCATTAGAGAAAAATATAACAAGAATCATTTTGAAATTTCTTTTGTATCAACTAATGATCAATTAGCGGATATATTTACAAAGCCTTTAAGTAAAGATAAATTTAATAAATTTAAATTAGCAATTAATGTAAAAGATATCCTTTGAATTGTTTAATGAACTATAAGATTTAAAATGAATTGTGTAATGAATTAATAAGTTAATAATGAATTGATTATGAATTAATAAGTTAATAATGAGTGGGAGTGTTGAGTAAACATTATTAAATACTATCTTTTGCTTGTACTTTACTTTGAATACACTCATTTGATACACTGAACTATTGCTTACGATATTACAATGTAACAAATACGCTAATAAGATATACTGTGCAAATAAATCTTAACTTCCATTCCTTTCTATCGCTTGAAGTCAACCTGAGCAGAAGTATTTAATTTAAAATTATTTCAGTTGGTCAATTTCACACCTTTTCTTTCTGACGATTTCAATTCGACACCAAAACAGTAAAATCGAAATCTAGAACCCGGTAACTTGATTTGAATTCACTTCGCAAAAAGTGAAATTGAATTCGATAGCCGTGAAACATGGAACACCAAAAATCGATTTTGGTCGATTTCAATGTCGATATCGAGTGAAAGTGAAATTCAGAACCGGCTGAATAAGACATTTTTAAATTGCACTTTATTCTGTTTTTCGTGCGTTCGGATTCTGCGTTCGAAATAATCCTACAGGTGCTCAATAGAATTGAAGTCTGGACTCTTTGGGGCGTTTAGATTATATGGTAGCGTTAAACAATAGCCACAAACACACATTATGGGCCGTATGTTTGGGGTCATTATATTCTTCGAAGTGAAAATAATCCGAAATTCCCAGCATTTGAGTTTTTTTTCAATTTTGTTTGAGAATATAAATGTACATGAACAGGTCCACAATTCCTTCAATAAATTCCAGCTTCCCGACCTCCGATGTAGACATACAGCCCCATACCATCAAACCTCCACCTCCGCATTTCACTGTCTTGGTGGTAAACTTTGGATTTAACGCTTGGTTTTGACGTTTCCAGATCCTCAAGCGGCCATATCGGTGCCAAGAATATTGTGTTTTGACTTGTGTTTTGAATAAAACCTTGCGCCAGAACCTAGAAGTTTGGAGATTTTTTGACGTGGGTACTTCTTTGCGAACATAAGACGTTTATGTCTATTATTTTCATTGACAAATGTTTTTTTCTGGGTGTGCACGACTTAAATCCCCTCTCCAGGGTGACTGTTCTTACCGTTTCTATATGCACTATTATGTTATTGTGTATTCCGAGTTAGGAACTTATCTTTTCAGCGCCTATGAATGGTTCCTGATCCACAATCCGCTTGGTTGTCCGCTTAACTCTCAGAGTAAGCTTCCTTGGTCTCAAAGATCTTGGCTTTGGTTTGACCTGACCATCATCCCTAAAGCGATTTATTGTTCTTTGGATCGTTGACCGGCTTCTTGAAGTTGATTCGGATATTTTTTGTTTTACTTTTGTTATTTTATAAACAAATTAAGAATCAAGAGCCTTTCAGACGCACTTAATTGTTTATTTGGCATTTAGTTCGTTGATCTACGCGGAAAATCTAAAAATAACTATTCCCTATTATAAGCATTACATCCAAGCCACCACGTTGCGTGTTCATTTCTTACAACAAAAACTTAACCGTTTCTTAAAAGACCTTCAAGCAAGGAACATCTGCAGCTGTACGCAGACTTTTGTGGAATGAATTCGATGACTTTTTTCTGTTTTTATTATTTTTTTCTTATATAAATAATAAGTTTATTTAAATTTTGTTCGAAATGAATGCGTGGTATATTGTTCAACTGAAATACATTCACTTCAAATATAAAATATTTTCCGTTTGTGAATAACGTCGTTGTTTATCAGAGTTTCATCGCTGTACGCAGACTTTTGTGGAACACTGTATACTTTTGATGAACTTGCCATCTTTTTACTGGAAGCTTATAGCCCACATGCAAAAGTGGTGGGTTCAAGGTGTGCCTCAAAAATTTCAATTTTTCTTCCAGATTTTCAAGCCACTATTCCTTCATGAGGTTAAACAACTCCATCCTTGTATAAAAGAAATCGTTTGAATGCAAACCTACACGGAAATAACAACTTTTTAGGCATATGTGTGAAATAATAAACCACATATGCTGAAGTAGTCGATTGGGAAAAACTGAATAAAAGAAAAAGGAGCACATATGAGCACCAGTTTTCTTTTCAATTGTATTCACAAGAAGTTAAGCTATATTGACAAATAAAAATCTCCGTTCGGACGTGTGCGAAAATCTACTTTTGCATTAACAATTTAGAAAAGTACCTTAAATTTCCTCGAAAATTTAATGCATGTAAACATTTTTTTTTTTTAATTTGACATAGAACTAAACTTAGAAAGATAGTTACTTGAAGCTATCGATTCCATATTAATGTTAAGCTTTCACGTGACTTAAAAAAAAATTACGGCTACACAAACAAGCGCCAATTTAACTACTTAGTAAGACATACGTTGTAAGAAGAACTGAAGTGTTACTTTCAATGAGACCGTACGGAGTGACAAAGGAAGTAAAAAATATAAAATTTTTTTCAAATGATGCACTGGAATGTACATATAATAACGGAAAAACATTTGTATTGCCCTAGTGTGCGTCCGCGCAATTTTCAAAACTAATTGTATTCATCGACATTTCGGTCGATCTTTAATTTACATAAAATAAATGTCATGAATGTCTCTAATAACAATGGGCTTCACACGTTTTCACTTTAGAGGTGATCGAGAAAAAATGAACGCAAAAAAATTACTATTTCTCAAGCAACTATTGCACTATTGACAAACTGCGCGGCTACCGCAACATGCATTATGTATGCATTTATGAATAGGCCCGATGTCGAACTCTGTTTCTACCAGCTGAGCACATTGTTATACCCGTTTCACACCATATCCACCACCATATCATTAACTGTGTTTTCGCGTCTATGGGCCGTATGCATAGAAACTAGTAAATACTTGATTTTCATATTCATGAAATTGATAGGGGACATAGTATTTACTAGAAGCGGATGAATTTCACTAGTAAATACTCTATATCGGATGCTATGCATAAATCTAGAAAGTACTTATTTTTTGTAGTACTTACTTGGCTTTTTTCAAGTTGGTGAATAGCTTTCAAAATTTCCCAGCAAATACTTTTCTGTGTTAAATACGAAATTTGGCAGCTATCGTCAAAAATGATTATAGTTGTTAGTCTAATTTTGAAGCAATCAGGTCGGTAGGTATACAGTAAACTCTCTCATAATCGGACATTGACGTACACATATCTTGCAATAAACGCTGACTGCGTTCCTGATCTTTTTCAAACGACATTTTTAACCCTTTCCGTCCCATGGTAGCCATATGGCTACCACAGGTAAAATGGGGTCGATTTTCAAGAAAAACTATAGTAGGCGATGTTTTTTTAAATATCTGCCTACTAAGCTGATATCTATTTATATCTCAGCCTATTTTGAAAATCACGTTGCACAGCATTTGACATGTACAGGTGAATTTGTAAAGTTGAATTTAGTGACAAGCAGTGTGTAAAAAAAGTTATTTTTTTTAGTATAATTTCCATATATCTAACTTCCTATTTGGTAAGTATAAATTATTTTTAGGTTCGCTTGCTTGTTTTATTCTGTTTATTGAAAAAAACCAATAAAAAAAAACTGAAATAAATTGCACTTGGCCAAAAGTTTGGTGGTAGCCGTATGGGACGACGAGGCATTTTTTTTTAAATTTAATTTAACGTTTCTTTGAAAATTCAAAGTGAAAAGTTTATTAGATAATACGCTTTTCCTTGTTATTTCCATAACACTATTATAGATTTTATCAACAATATTTCTATAATGGCACGAAAGGGTTTGTCTGCGGATGAAATAGTAATAGTTTTGGAGGGAGATGTGTCTGGAAATGAAGAGAGTGATGATGAGTGTGAAGAGTATGATGAGATTTTGTCTGCTGTTGAAGAAGAGTTCCAAAATACTGAACCACAGTTAGACGCAATAGGTAAAATATAATCTGTGAAGCACATTTTTTATTTAAAATGTTTGCTCTTTTCGTGAGATAACATTTTTGTTTTATAAATTCTGCAGTTGATGAAATTGAAAGAAGATGTATAGACCAGGAGGTAGGCGACTTAGCGCCCGCTGAAATTGAAGAAGTAAATGTAATAGAGACTTCCAAACTTGTAGCAGGTGAATTGTCAGTTCGTGGAATCAGGTGGCACAAAAGTCATATCGAGGATGTCAGTTGTGATTGTATCGTTGAGGACGATCCTATACTCGATCAAAGTAAAACACCTTTTGAGTATTTCTCGCTATTTTTTGATGAGGAAGTTGTGGAAAATGTTGTGTTTCAATCGAATCTATATTCTGCCCAAAAATCGATCAACAAGAATCTGGAGACCAACAAAAATGAAATTCGTGCCTTTTTGGGAGTACTTTTATTAACAGGGATATTGAAGGTCCCCAGTTATAAAATGTACTGGTCTTCAGCTACACGATTCTCCTCAATTGCAGATGTAATGCCGCGCAATAGAATTCAACAAATTAAATCAAATTTGCATCTAAACGACAATTCTAAAATTAAATTGCGTGGTTCTCTTGGTTACGATAAGCTTTTCAAACTTCCTCCTTTCATAAATAAAATGAGAGAAAACTTTATGAAAGTGAAATCGGAAGAACATAATTCAATCGATGAAGTACTAATACCTAGCAAAAGTAGAAACACCATGATCCAATACATAAAAAATAAACCTCATAAATGGGGTATCAAAATGTTCGCAAGATGTTCAAGTTCTGGTCTTATGAACGATTTCGAAGTTTATACTGGAAAGGATACAATAGCAAAACCTACAGAGCTTGGAATAAGTGGCGATATCGTCTTAAGCCTTGCGAGAGCTTACCTGAACGCAAAAACTATAAGGTTTACACCGACAATTGGTTTTCGTCTTTTAAACTAGCTTGTTCTTTAAAAGAAAAAGGTTTTTGGATGGTTGGATGTGTGAGGGCAAATCGATTACCAAAGTGCTCTTTTGCATCCGACAATGAACTTAAATCAAAAGGCAGAGGTTCATTTGATTATCGAACTGAGAAGGAGCATAATATTACAGCGATGAAGTGGTTCGATAGTAGACCAGTACATATCATATCTTCATTTATTGGGGCCGAACCTTTGGATAATGTACAACGATGGTGCTCCAAACAACATGCGAAAGTTGACATTAAGCGTCCGTTACTAATATCATCATACATATAACAAACATATGGGGGGTGTTGACCTGAATGACATGCTTGTTGCACTTTATCGAACGGACTTAGGTACGAAGCGATACTACTTCCGCGTTTTCTTTGAAATACTGGACGTCACCGTAGTAAATTCCTGGTTACTATATCGGAAGTTCCATCAACAAACATCTAAAACAAAACCTCAAACATTGTTAGCATTCAAGTCAGAAATTGCTTCTGTGCTTTTATCGTTCAGCAACACAAAGTTGGGTAAACGCGGAAGAGGAAGACCTTTGAGAAATTCTGACATAGCAGATTCGCCTCCCACAAAAAGTCGCACTTCGACTCCACCTTTATATGTGCGTCTTAATCATAATTTTCATTTGCCTAGGCATATGGCAACGAAGCAGAGGTGCAAGCATTGCAACGATAGATCAAGCTTTTCAAGAATAAAATGCGAAAAATGTAATGTTGCACATTGTGTTACAAAAGATAAAGACTGTTTTTATGATTATCATATCAAAAAATAGACATCATAATATGTATTTTCTTTTCTTATTTAACTTCATTTAAATTTAATTTAATTTTCGAATCTATGTATGTCTTTTCCTTAATTTAATTTGCCTTAAATTAATTTATTTCTTAATTATTCTACTTTTAATTTTAATTATTTTTAATTTAATTTTTGAATCTATGTATGTATATTCCTTAACTTATTTTGACTTAATTTATGTATTTCTTAATTATTCTACTTTTCTTGTACATACATACATAAATAATATATTATGTATATGTACATATAACATATAATATATACATATTATGTTTATCTACATATAACAATGTGCTTTATAAAAATAAAATTCTTCCAGCTTAACCATTTTAAAACAGAACCTGAGTATTATCTGTACCCCTGAGGACCATGGTAGCCATATGGCTACCAGGCTTCAAAAGCTAGACTTACATAAAAAATTTTTTTTGCATGAATCCCATGTACAGGTGCCAAATCGAAGGAAAAATATTGCAAAAAAAATCTTTCTATGGTATTTCTTAATTTGGGACTTAAAGGGTTAAATTAAATACACAAATTCACCCAGGTAAAAAATTAAACAACTGGGTAGGTGGGGTGTTGACAGCACCCTTGCAGCTTGAACAGTCTGTCATGGCTTACTTGTGCAACTAAACTTTTTTAAAACCATCTGAATTTGTACAATAGAAAACAACAGAAAGGTACTAATAACCAGTCCAAAGATGTCAAAAGTAGCCCCAACTCAAAAACGCCAACAATGTACATACATACATCATTTCAACTTAACACGCCACGGTTACGGTTACCATCTGCTAATTTAAGAACTACACAATTTGTTGAACGAAATAAAGAGAATTATTGTATACAAAGTGGACACAACCTCGATTTTAATGATTTTTCAGTATGTCATAGAGGGCATTTTATCGAGTATTTTGATCTATCAATGTTTTATACCGGGAACGATAAGCTTATGAGATATAAACTAGGTAATGTTAGGTTAGGTGACTATTCACCGCATTCGGTAGGATTTACTTAGACTAAAGTAGGTCCGTTGTGTTGCCCATGAGCCGATTTTTATCGGTACTTTTGGAACTGTGCATGAGTCGTACCCAACCGATTAATAAATAAATAATTGAACACGAATTCCACTTAAAAAAAACGATGTAATTTATTAATAAAAGTAAAGAATGGAGTATATGTACATTATACAGGACGATAGAAAGATGAATGACGATTCAACGAACTTCATTACAACTTCAATTACAGGAATGGATGCATTTCCATATTTTATTGATATCTGTTGAGGAAATAATCTCCTAGGTCTGTAAAGAAATATTCTCCCAGAATCTTTCTTCTTAAGGAGGACAGAGCTGGGCAGCTGCACAGTGCTGCAGTGCTTGCGTACAGATTTTGTGCCTTATCGTTTCTATTGGTACATGGGGTTCACTTTTTTTGGTATACTTCCCCAGTTTTGTACCCTTTCTGACCTTTTCTTTTGAGTCACTTCTTCAAAGTTATTGCAATTTCAACATGGTGTAGATAACGTGTTGCCTGAATTTTTTAGGAGAATTGTATTTAGCTAAAGCACTTTGACATCCCTGACTTGGTAGGCATACAGATAACAAGTGGAAAACACGGAATGTGTACTTAACTTAGTTAGGGCCTAAGAATCTGAACGCATCCAATCAATAATTATTTTCTTCGAAAAAGCTTTCAGAGTAAAAATAAAACTCGATAATTACCCAGGCTAAGGTTTTGTTGTATTTTACATGGGTAAACATGCTGCTGAAACTTGTTAATCCTATACAGGTTACAAAAAAACACGCCTATTATTAACCCTTTCCGACACGATGTCCCTTATAAGGGACACCATTTAGTACATTTTGGTACATTTTCGAAATTCATTGCATTTTCGTGATCAGTTGCTTCAAGGTAGTCAATATAAAAATTTTCAGATCTCTAGCTCAATCGGCTGATTTTCGTGTCTGAAAGAGTTAAGCTTCAAAGCTTAAGATCCGTCTCTTTTCTTGGATTAGAGAATACCTTTCTTTTTTACCCGACTACGCAGAGGAAGGGTTATAATTTTAACAGGCTGGGTTTGTTTGTTTGTTTGTATGTAGAGTCGAGTTTAAACGCCCGAGTGAACAGACGTGTGATACAATAGTAAACAAAAAATTTCTCACACAATATTGGCGGTCCTACCGCAAGATAATATAATTTAAACATATTTTCATAAAGAGATAGAGACTCATTAAAGTGGAAAGTGATAAAGTGATCAAAAACTCTCTAGCCCTTGCGCTGGAGAATAAAAAAACTTGAATGCAAAAGCATTAATTGATAATAATATCGAAATCGAACACATGAATCCGAATGTCAGTTCAGTTACAAATAATTTTCTCTTGGTAAATACTCAGAGACCAACAATAAACACTCTGGAAATCTTCGCTCTCCAAGGCATTAATATGGGAGAAGACAATAACAACTCAAGAACAAGCGAGTGGACAGCTGTGATCGGTAACCTGAAACGCTCAGCAAGCACATACATCGCGAATATGGGAAAAAGAAAACGAATTAATGGTGACGACGTTTTTCGTTCTCCTTCTATGAGTCACCAACAACATGCTCTCGATAATAATACATTTTCACCACTAGCAGACCTAGACAACATGGACAACTACTCCCTAGTGAGCGACGTGAGTGATTCTCGAAGCAACCATTCTTCTAAAAGGCAAAAAAACAACTTCAACAAATAACAATGAATCGAATAAATCTAACAAAATTGTATTCTGTCCACATATTTACATTTTTAGTGCTAATTGCACATTACTAACTGAATTAATTAAATTGGCAGCAGCCGAATGTAATGTTTTAGACATTCAGCATAAGTTTATTAATATAGGCTACCATAAGACCAAGGTATACTTAAATAGTGCGAGCGTGCATGGGCTGATTATTAATCGACTTCGTGAGACAGGTATTGGCGCATATTAATTTTCTCCTAAAGAGACAAAAAAGACTTCTATACTTCTTAAAGGTATAGATGGCGATACACCAATTGAAATCACTCGTAAAGCTCTGAAAGAATCTGCACCAAATGTGAAGGTTAGTAAGATAAGCCAATTCTACACAGCAAGGAACGATAGGAAGCCCTATCTCATACTGCAAAATTGCAAAAACTATCTAACATAAGAGATGTACATGAGACAGTTAATCGGCTGATAAGGCCACAAGTCTCCTTTGCTGATATGGCAAAAATGACCTCTAACGAAGAGTATATAAAAGCACCCAGACAAGCAAACAAGCAATCTGAACAAACAGGCAATCTGAGCAGCTTTCTTAATGAATCGCAAAATTTATTTAATATCCCATTTAAGGATCTTTTGGTTAAAATCAGGCAATTTTGGCCGAAGTATCAACTGCTTCAGTCTAAAGAAGAAAAAATGTTTACATACTTAGAGTTTGTCGCCTCAATAGTAGTATAATAACCCTGACAAATCTAAATATTATATCGATGAATTTTAACTCAATAATTTCCCACGAACGAAGATTTGAACTTTCAAAAATACTTAGAAGTAAAAAACCCCATACATGTTTTCTTTCAGAAACTAGACTTCATGCAAGACACAAACCTAAATTTGAAGGTTTTAATATCATTCAGAATCACGCCGGAAGAGGAACTGCAATCATTCTGGACGAAAAATACAAATATAATCCTGTTTATTTCTACAGTGATATTTTTTCAGTCTGTTTTGCCTCAATTATCCTCAAAAATCAGCAGGGGACACATTTGCGAATACTCCCAGGAAGCATTTATATTCCATCTAACGCTGGTCGAAACTTACCAAGAGAACTCGATACGCCGTAGCAAGCACTTTTGATGCGATCATTTTTGGGGGAGACTTTAACGCGCGTCACCAACACTGGGGAGATAGTACTCAGAATGGAAATGGACTCAAAATCTATTTGGTTCTTTAACGGCCCCTTTTTAAACCTCGAGTTAATTTCACCTAATAGCCCAACATTCCCACGTTCCTCTTCAGTATTAGACTTCTTTCTGCTTTCATCTTGGTGAACAGTACAGCTAACAATAACTTGTGCACGACATTCCCTACAATATCTGACCATTATTGAATTTATCTTAAGGCAAGAATCGGTAACTACGCACCCTTGTTGTTACCGCCTGTTACAAATAAAAGCTTTTAAAATACTGACTAGCAAGCTTTCGCACTGGATCTCCATAATAGTCTCTCCCGACTAGATATACCCTCAGACAGGAACCTCTCAAATGCAGAAATAGACACATTCATAGACAAAATGAACTCAGCGCTAGTAACAAATATCGATTCCAATTCGGTAATATGCCAACCTAAAAAATTTAAGTATAGCTACATCTCTCCTCTTACAATGAAATTAATTAAAATACGCTCCCTTTGGCTTTGAAAACGAAAAAGAATTTATCATAGGCAACTGAACAGAATTAATCATGAGTATCAGGAGTTATCATCAAAAATCAAATGCATCAACAAAATCATAAGTGAGAGAATAAATCTAGAGCTTAATTCCATTTTTAAGTCAAGATTACAGAAGATAAGACCTTCTGCTCATGCCTTTAAAGAGATCGATAAAATAACAGGAAGAAAATTGTTTGGTACGGACATCTCAAAGGACGTACTGACATATAATGGCGTCGAGCTAGTGGACACCGAGACTAAGCTCAACACATTTAAAGATTTTTATTGCTCTATTTACTCAGAAAAAATTCCTAATTTTGATGTTAATTTAATGACTGAAGTGCTATACACTGTTACGGACTTTTGCGCTAGTCAAAGTGATATCTCTATCACAACGTTTTCGCCATCTCATGTGTCAGTCATTCCTAATACACCACCTTTCACCAACCCCGAACAAGTACAGCTTTTTAGAGCCAGCCTTAATAACAAGCGTTCGTCAGGCATAGACGACATATCTAATTTCATTTTACGCAAATGCTGTCATATGCTCGATTCTTTATTCAACCATTGCATCAACAACGGATACTTTCCTACAATTTGGAAAAAAGCCAAACTTTTGCCAGTAGCAAAAAAAAGGTCTTCTAAGGAAATCAAAGAGTTTCGGCCTATATCCTTACTCTCAAATATAGGAAAATTATTTGAAAAAATACTAGCTGATCACATAATCATCTTTTGTGTGATTCCACCAACGCAATTCGGATTTAGGAAAGAGCACTAGACAGAACATGCGACACTTTTATAATGCAATAAGATCATCCAAAACTTAAGGAATAAGAAGTATACAGTTGGGTTGGATATTGACCTTGAGAAAGCTTTCGATTCCCTCTGGCATAAAGGAGTGATTTTTAAACTTATAAAACTAAACTTCCCCACATGGCTCATTCGTTTACTCTATAATTATCTACAAAATCGTTTTTCCTCCGTAATTATACATTTTGCGTACTCAGAATCATTCCCAGTGCTGTCGGGTATTCCGCAGGGGTCAATTCTAGGACCGATTCTGTTTATCATATTTCTTTATGATTTCCCAGTTGAATATGCTCTTAATAAAATAAAAAAAAGCTCCCTTTGCTGTTAAGGTACTTTAAAAAGTGGGGGCTCCAAATAAATACAGAGAAGTGTGGTATAACTTGTTTTCGCAATGCAAGTGGGAAAGGACATCGCTTAGCTGTGAAAGAAAGCAAAATGTTGAGTCTGCAGATCGATAACCATTTCATCCCACTGCGGTCAGAACTAAAATACTTGGGCATATACTTTCACAATCGGTTTCTTTTTAATAACCATGCTAGAAAAGCATTAGCGAAGGATAAAGCCGTTACCGCTACGTTAAAGCCTTTACTTCAGTCAAAATCATTACCCCCAAATACAAAGATACTCATATACAAAACTCTTATTAGACCCATATTGGTATACGGATTCTGTGCATGGTTCACTATATCTCCCACAACAGCAAAGGAATTGGAAAAATTTGAGAGAAGAATACTGAGATTTTGTTGTGGAAAATATAGAAGACCAGATAAGAAATGGTACCCAAATAAACTACTGTATGAAACGTGCAAGATAACACCTCTTATGACATACCTTATCAATCTTACACTTAAAAAACTTCGACGCATTGACTTTCATCCAAATGCACTCATTAAATCTTTGTTGGACTCAAACAAATGCGATAGTTTAGGCGACAATTACTACCTTTCACCATTTAACCTCCTCAATGAAAGATCCCTCCCCCATACCGAACAAGATGTTAGTAGAAGCCTTTTGGTACCTTTTTATAATAAAACGTCACGGTCTAATTTGAGAGGCTAACTTTATTGTTACTTAGACCGTTTGCACGCTCGCACTATTTGTATATACGTAAATAATGTAAAGTCCTTATCAAGTTTAACGGTTGGTGCTGCTTTTGAGTATATAAGAACTTATATATTATCCATTAAGCAGACTGACCTTAAATGAATACTAGAGCAGTGAAATTCATATTTTTTATATACTCTGAAATAATATTTTAATTTGTTGCACATGGCACTAGTTTGTTTTCTCTTGTTTTGTTTTTGTTTAAATGTATTCATTATCTAGTCATTAATTTAAGTCCTTAACAAACTGATTTAAGTATGCCGTGGGAAAAATTGTAATTATTAAATAATTCATTAATAACTATTGAAATGCTTAACAAGCTATATTCCTTAACTTACCTAGCCAGGCAAATAATTTAAAAGTCGGCTACAATTAATTTTAAGTACAAAAGATAATTGTATTGATTATTAAGTCTTAATAAAGAAAATTGTAATTGTAATTGTATTGTTTGTATGTATGTAAGGATGTCACCTCGTACAACATAAACTATGAAACCGATCTCCAAAATCAGGTGTCGTTGGATTCATCTTTATACGGAGAGTGTCCTAGGCTATGTGACGTCACGGAAAAATTTAATATGGCGGGCGCACAGAGCAAAATGGCAGACTACCTCTTCTTTTTTTTCTCCTTTTTTTTTCTTTTTTACCCGACTAGTCTTTACAAGCGCATTGATAGTGGTATCAAATGAAAGGGCTTGGCGAGTAGAATACAATACGATATGACGTAATTCTAAATTCAATATGACGGACACCCCCAAGATGGCGGATTTCTGTTATCTTTACTACATACTTGATATGGGTATCAAATGAAAGGGCTTGGCGAGTAGAGTACAATACGGTATGACGTAATTCTAAATTCAATATGGCGGACGCCCCCCCAAGATGGCGGATTTCTGTTATCTTTACTACCTCCTTAATATGGATATCAAATGAAAGGGCTTGGCGATTAGAATACAATACGATATGACGTTATTCTAAATTCAGTATGGTGGATGCCCACCAAGATGGTGAATTTCCGTTACCTTTACTACATCCCTAAGATGGGTATCAAATGAAAGGGTTTGACAAGTAGAACACGACATTGCTTACTTATACATACACTACATATTTTTTCAAACTAAAAAGTTGTAAATAAAAAATTAGGTTTAAAAAACTAAAACTCGATTACGGGAACAACAAAATGAAACGAAACAATGATTTTCAGAGTATAGCCGTGGTCGCATGCCGTTACAATAACGTATTTATATAACTACGCATTCAATGGACAAAGCGGCATGCGACCACAGCTGTACTCTGAAAATCATTGTTTCGTACTTTTAAGTTGGTTTTTCCCGTAGTCGGGTTTTAGTTTTTTAAACTTAATTTTTTATTTTAATTCGAGGTTTTTACCGTTGTTTCCTCAATATATACATATGTATATGTTTCAGTTGTAATTTTTATTTTTTTAAGTGTTTTCCAGTACAAAGATATAACTACATATGTACATATATCACAGCTTTGTAAATCAAGTTATGTAAATTGTGCGATAACCGATAGCACATTGAAAATCAAAAACGAAATAAATGTTAAAAGAAATAAAAATTACCTTTCTATATAAATTATATTGTATGGTTTGTTGATTGCAACATATTCAAATGACGACCTTCAAAAGCCTAAACTGACTTTGGTCGATATAATGCTTACTGCTCATAAATTGGCATCAAGAAATATCTAATCTTTCCTTCCGAAAAAACATCAGAATCCTCGTACGTATTCGTAACGTACTCGTATTTATTTTCCATTACTATAATGCAGTGCCAGAGTGATATTCTTTCCTCCAAGCCGGCAAATTTTTAAATCAAACTACCATGCCATGAGAAAATTTAAATAATAGTTTGTTAGCATGTAAAATGTATAAGAACAACACAAAGCCAATTTCGTATATTTAATCTTTTACCTTTCACAAAACGAAAAGGAAAACAATAATATAATAATAGAATAGAATAATAAAGAATGGTCTTCCTCAACAAAAAGATATTCGCATCGTGCCTCTTCAAATTGTGAAATTGTGTGGGCTCATCTATTCACTCAATAATGCTTAGATTGACAATGTCTACAAATACCATTTACATAAGTGCACAACCCAAACAGATTTTCATAATCCGTAATTGTATTCTTATTTCACACTATTCAGCAGAAACCACACTAATTAATTTTCGGCCCTGATTAACTATTATACGAGTACAAGACTTGAAGATGCTTATTTATACCTGGCGTCTCCGTATACGTTGTATTGTAAAATGTTAATACCACTTCAGTTCATAATGCAGAAAGTACATATTGCTTTGTGAGGATCATAGGGCGACTCATTTAATATTGTAACAGAACGGAACGCCAGATGAAACCATTTGGACATTATTGCAGTAGTAAAGTTCTTTCGGTGCATTGGTAAGATTATCTTTAAGTATGATATGGGTCGGTATAGTAGGGCCAGTAACATTATGTTTAGCCTTCCATCTCTATGTATTTCTTTGAAGAAAGAAGATAGTCTTAGATCTTAGTACTCTCAAGCACACAGAGATATACATATATATAAAGAACATTCTTAGTTAAATAAAATAATAAAAAGAAAATGTAGTTCACAAGAAACTTAAAGAAATTCCGCAAAGCCACATGAAATACAAATATGGAACACTGGCGGTTCAAAGATGGCAAATGATGCTGTCGGAACTGGAGTCTGTAGACCAAGGCGAAGGGTTCAAGGAGCTTTTAATTGTAGCTTCAGGAAAACTGCCTTATACATGTACATTGTACATACATACTATATAAAACATCATAGATATATATGCATAGCCACAAAAGTTGCTATTAATCTGCACAACAAAGTCCTTGGTTAGTCTCAGAATATATCTGCGAATCGATCGGTGGAAACGGCATGAGCTTTTTGGAGCTTGGTTAATTCCAAGAAAAGGTATCCAGCAGAGTTTTCCTATAATAGCAGCGTTTTTAATGACCCTGTTGATATTTGCAACTCTTTCGCGGATAATTTTCGTAAATCTTTTAACGATGTGCCGCTTAGTATTGATGATGATTACTTTGAGCATCTCAAAGATGTTCCTCAAGTTGGCTTTACCAACATTGCCTTAGACTTGCAGACTATTTCGAAATTTATTTCATTTCTGAAAGATGATTACTCTTCAGGTCCTGACGGCGTACCTCCAATAGTCCTGAAAAAATGCAGTGATGTCCTTGCTCTGCCGTTGAAGTCTCTTTTTGAGATCTCCATATCAACTGGCCATTTCCCTAGCTTCTGGAAGCAATCATTTATTACGCCCGTCTTTAAGAAAGGCGATAGAAATATTATTACGAACTACAGACCGATTTCAAAGTTGTCATGCATACCAAAATTATTTGAGCAAGTTGTGTGTGAAACAGAACAACATGGATTCGTTAGAAACAGGTCTACTGTCACAAACCTGTTAACAATCTCCCATAACTGTTCCAATGCCTTAGAGAGTGGTCATGAGGTGGACTGTGTGTACACTGACTTCTCCAAAGCTTTCGATCAGCTTTCTCATGATATTATTATCTACAAACTCGAGGCGTTAGGTTTTCCCGCAATATTTATTTCGTTGGTTGGCTCTTACCTCAAGCAAAGGTCATATCAGGTTAAATTTAGTGGTTGTCTTTCAGACTCCTTCTTAGCAGGATCCGGCGTCCCTCAAGGGAGCCACCTAGGTCCACTTTTATTTATTCTTGCTATCAATGATGTTCCATCAATCATAAAACATAGCAACATTCTTATATTTGCCGACGATATGAAGATCAGTAAAGCAATTACAACCATAAATGATTGTATACTTCTGCAATCAGATATTGATAGTTTCAGTACCTGGTGCTCTAAAAATGGTTTAGTCCTTAACCCACTCAAGTGTCAGTCCATGACTTTCTCTAGGAAACTGGTACTGACTATATTCAACTACTTGATATCGAATCACTCTCTCAGTCGGGTCTATAGTTTTAAGGACCTGGGTGTTTACTTTAGCCCTGAACTTGATTTTAAAGAGCATATAAACCACATTGTGAATAAATCAAATTCAATGTTAGGTTTCGTTAAAAGATGGTGTAAAGAATTTAAAAATCCTTATGTCACCCTCTCACTATTTAACAGTCTTGTCCGTCCTCACCTCGAATATGCTTCGCAAGTATGGACACCTTATCAGAAAAATCTCAATACTCGTATTGAAGCTGTCCAGCGACGCTTCATTCGATTCGCATTGAAAGGTCTTCCCTGGGACGATCCTTTTAATCTCCCCCCATATTTGCATCGGATAAAACTGTTGCAAATGCAGCCTTTGGCTCAAAGAAGGGTCAATAATGATATAATTTTTATGCATCAACTGATCTCAGGTCTGATTGATGCACCTGACTTATTATCCTGTTTAGGATTAAACTTTCGTGGGGGATCGCATCACCTGCGTAGTATAGAGTTACTGCATGTTCCTCATCACAGAACAAATTACGGGATGCATGAGCCTATTAGCCGCATGAGTAAAATCTATAACTTAAATGTAAACATTCTTGACTTTAATCTTAACAAAATTACACTTAAAAATGTCTTGCGTAATGTAGTTCCTCGAACATAAACTCTAATTATGTATATTTGTTCTTATATTTGTTTATTGATTGCTAGTGGTAGTGTTGAAATGTAGCGAGCCTAACCACTAACACCAGCACTAAATGATGAGCCTGTTGATGCATATTTTGCCCTGGCAAATTTCTGCTTATGGCTGTTGCTTGTATTAAGCACACCATGACACAGATCTGATAGTGTTAAAAAAAAAAATGAGTGCACTGTCCCAGAAAGTTTCTAAACCACCCCCAATGCAGTTAGACTGAACAGGGATGTTGCGGATATTTGCATCCGCATCCGCAATCGCGGAGGATCCGCATTCATTTTCGCATCCGCATCTGCATCTGCAATAATCAATGCTGAGTTTTTGCGGATGCAGATGTTGTGCAAGTCGCGACAAGAAAATGTGGACGGGAACATTGAGTGGCACGTGCTGCGAGCTCAGCGAGTGCGAACAGATACAGAACAACCAGGGACGTCCGGTACGGCTTAAAAAGTAATCTTGCCATGATGCTGGATTCCTCAAGTGAAGATGAAAGCATCTGACAATATTAGCCTCGGTGGTGTTCTTAAGAAGGAAATGCTGTCGTATCGGAATAAAAAAAAAGGTAAATGTATTTGAAAGTCCGCTTAACTGGTGGGCGTGAGTTAAAAATGTTATCTGCCATAGCACGCAGATATTAGTCGCCTCCACCAGCCAGTGTTCCAAGTGAGCAATTATTTAATGGCGCAGAACTAATTTTTGAACCTCTACGAAAGAGGTTGGAACCTGAAAAGGCCGCGAAATTTTTGTTTATTAAATACTAGCTGATCCGCCCGGCTTCGCCCGTGTACACAAACAGTCTCTTATCGGTTTAACGTTTTAATTTCAACTAATTTAGTGAATGATCTCTCGTCCCACCGCCCACCTATTTATACAGAAAATTTGACAAAATTCTATGTATCCATGTACCTATGTAGTATGTAATGTACATCTAGTAGGTATGCATATAATTTCCAAAGTGATAGTATAGTCTAGTATATTTAGATTTTGGTGAAATGACGAAGCAAAAGGGACAACTGTCAACTTACGCAATGTTTATTTATTCAATGAATGGATACACATTAAGAATATACTTCTTATAAATTAGTGCTAAGGTAAAATTATGCAAAATTAAACATTGGAAATCACTACTTCAATGCAAAATCAGTTGGTTTTGTACAACATTCTTAATTCAGGTGTGAAATGGACTAATAGCGCCATCTCTATCCATCTGTCTGTCTTTCTGTGTACCTGTCTGTCTATATATCTGTCTGTGTACCTATCTGTCTGTCTATCTATCTGTCTATCTGTTTTTCTATCCATGTGTCTGTCTGTCTGTCTATCTGTCTGTCTATCTGTCTGCCTGTCTGTCTATCTGTGTATCTGTCTATCTATCTGTCTGTCCATCTGTCCGGCTGTCTGTCCGTCTATCTGTCTATCTATCTGTCTGTCTATCTATCTGTATATCTGTCTATCTGTCTGTCTGCCTGTCTATCTGTCTATCTATCTGTCTGTCTATCTATCTTTTTTTTTTTTTTTTTTTTTTTTGGTAAGCGGAGGGGGAACCTTCCATAGGCACCGATTCTCCATGAAATACGGTAGTGTGAGATTCTTACTCACTAAACCTAACCTCCGCTAGCTCAGATCCTCGCCCCGCGGGACTACCGTCAGGTATTAGTTCGCGGGGCGGATTTTCCATTTTTAAACGGTCGATCTTGTTTGTGCCTGTTCGCCTCTTCTGTGACTCTCCTCCCGTCTGAGCTCTTTTTGTATGCGAACTAAAAAAGTTGCTATCGCATTCCATCTGTTTTCCGAATTCAGCATCTCCGCTATTACATTTCCTGTATTAAGTTCAGTACTTAATTCATTTTCTAAGATTCTTTTTTCTTCAATGAACCTTAGGCAATTGAACACCACATGCTCTGGGTCTTCGTCGCATCCAGCGCATGCAGGACATTCTGATGAGTCCTCGAGTTTGAAGCGATGAAAGTAACGGCGATAGCCGCCATGACCTGACAGAAATTGTGTCAGTTGGTAATTCACTTCTCCATGACCTCTGCTTATCCATGGTTCTATGCTCGGAATGAGTTTGTACGTCCATCTGCCTTTTTCTGAGACATCCCATCGCTGCTGCCACTTTCTCAATGACACTGCTCTTTCTTGCCTTCTTATTTCCTCTGCTTCGGTGCTTTGGGCTCTACCATTTTGAATTCGTTTCGCTTCTTCAGCTAGTATATCTATAGGGATCATGCCTGCAATAACACACGCTGCCTCGTTTGAAATCGTTCTATAAGCACTTATAACTCTTAGTGCAGTCAATCTATAGACCCTAGTCATCAGCGAACGGTTTTTCTTAATGCTCAACGCATCCGCCCAGATTGGAGCTGCATAGAGCATTGTTGAGCTAACAACTCTACCCAATAAATGTCTTCTGCTACTTCTTGGCCCCCCAATGTTTGGCAACATTCTCGATAGTGCCGAGAATACCTTAGACGCCTTCTCCGCGATATATTCCATGTGGCTTCCAAAGTTTAGTCTGTCGTCAATTATTACACCTAGGTACTTGATATTTTTTTTGGAGTGTACTGTGAAACTTCCAACCTTAACTTTTATAGACTCTCTTATTCGGCGGCTACTAATAAGCACCGCCTCCGTCTTGTGCTCCGCCAATTCCAGACTCATCGATTCAAGCCATTGTTTGACAACAGCAATAGTCTCATTTGCAATCAGCTCTAGCTCATCTAGGTATTTGGCCGTCACCACTATCGCTATGTCATCGGCGAATCCTATGATTTTCGCCTCGTCGGGGATTTGTAGTCTCAGTACACCATCGTACATTATATTCCAAAGAACCGGTCCGAGAACGGAGCCCTGTGGAACGCCAGCAGTGATAGTGTACCTGTCTATCTATCTGTATATCTGTCTGTCTGTCTGTCTATCTATCTGTGTACCTATTTGTCTGTCTGTCTATCTGATCTGTCTGTCTGTCTGTCTGTCTGTCTGTCTGTCTATCATATATTGTGAATATGAGTCATTTTGGTTAATTAATATAGATTTTGTTAATAACTCGACTCCAGCGCCACCTATCGGGTCCAGATATAGTAGTTTTCTCTTTTGGCACTACACCAACATATATTGTGAATATGAGTAATTTTGGTCCATTAATAAAGATTTTGTTAATAACTCGACTCCAGCGCCACCTATCGGGTCCAAATATAGTAGTTTTCTCTTTTGCTATAATACCAACATATGTTGTGAATATGAGCCATTTTGGTCAATTAATATAGATTTTATTAATAAATCGATTCGAGCACCACCTATCAGGTCCAGATTTTCAGATTTTCGGCTCCGTTGTGGTGTTACCTGGTTCAATACAAATCCAATAAAAAAAATCCACATGCAAATCGGATGAAGTTCAGCCGAGTTATGCTGGTACAAACAGACACCAATTCATTTTTATATATATAGAAGAAATGCACCAATTTTTAAATTGTTGTACTAAAAATTTGATAATCAAATAAAAATTATTAAAAACTACCTTCTTTTTCATTTATTCATGTTCCTAAAGTAAAAAAAAAACCTTGAAATCTAAATCAGCATCCGCATCCGTGGGTAAAAGTATTAAAATATCCGCATCCGCAACATCCCTGATATAGACCTCACTTATTTTTTTATTTATAGATATAGGATTATTGCGACCATAGTTGATTCTGTGACTTGAAACATAAAAAAATAGTTCATTTCTGGGTCGAAGAATGCATGACGGAGCATAAATACTAAACATGGACAATAAAAGCGAACAATCAATATGAGCGGTTATAACATCGTGAGCAAAAAGTATAGAGTAATATTTCCTCCTCTTAGTAAGAGGTTTTAAATCTATTAGCGTACATCTAGCCTCATAAGAAGGCATATTATTGTTCCAATTCATTCTTCTGAGAGCGAATTTCGGAAATCGCCTTTGTACTTTTTCAATGCAAAACTACTCTCATACGTGTGGACACTGAAATTTCTTTCGTGTGAGCAAGGATAAGTCGTATAGTTGAGAACAAAGTGCACAGCTATTTTGGCAAATAGTACCAAAAAGGCAATATGAGTTCCCTTGTTATAACGTTTCCAATCCAATCCAACTCCAATTCATTGAAATCGGCAATATGGGCACTGTGTTGTGTATGGTTTAAGTTTCGTTTGGTTATTAAATGAAACTCGTTAATTCAATGGCTTTAAATCTATTACATATGTATAAAAAAATGAACGTATGTATGTTTTTTGTTTGTTTGTCTCTTAAAACTCGAAAACTATTCAACCGATTTTGGTAAAATTTTCAGAGTACGTTTTTCTTAATACATATAAAACACAAGACAGCATCATCAGTGCGATTACTCAAGAACTAGTGGTTTTGGTACTTGTCATACAAAATTTGGTAATTTCAGGTGAAATGTGAATCATTTTGGTTAGTTAATATAGACAGACAGACGGATTGATAGACAGTCAGACAGATAGGCTGGAAGACTGGATGACACACAGACAGACATACAGATAGTTAAGTAGACAGAGATAGACAGACAGACAGATAGAAAGGTAGACAGAGACATACAGACATACAGACATACAGACAGATAGATAGATAGACAAAAAGACAGACAGACAGATAGATAGACAGACAGACAAACAACTAAAAAGTAAAATATAAAGCTCATAAAAATAATTATTTTTCCGAGTCACCAATATGTTACTATTAATTAAAGTTTGGGGGGCTTCCTTTGTAGACTGTTGGTAGAGGTGGGCACCGTAGCGCAAGTGGTTAGTGCGTCGGACTACTGAGCCAGCGGTCTTGGGTTCGAATCCCGCCGCAAACACCTAAAAGTTTTTCACAGTGCCCACCTCTTTCGAATGTCTGACAAGCATCAAAGAGTATCATTTGTCACGATTGAGCTTCTCAACTCGCCGTTCGGAGTCGGCAAAAAACTGTAGGTCCCTTCCATTCGTGCAAAAATATAACACGCACACACAAATGGTTGCGAGAAGCAGGCCCAGGTTCACCTCGAGCTGTAGCGCCAACTAAGTAAGTAAGTAAGTAGAGGTGGTACCGTGTCACCTCATCACTGCGGCCACGGATGTGCCAAATGTAATTTCTTCCGTTTATATGTACATGCATATGTACATACATAGGTCCGTCCTCATGATGCTAGATAGCCCAAAAATGTCTTTGATGAGCGAGCTGTCAGATACATACATACATAGTATATTCTCTGTCTCGAGGTAGAACGACGATGACGTGTTCTGATTACACAAATAAAGTGACACAAAATGTGTTCTGCTGATTCTTGGTCCTCGTTGCACATCGTGCATGGGCTGTCTTGTGCCTGAGCCCCCCAAGCTTAATTTAAAAGTCACGTATTGGTGACTCAGAAAAAAAATATTTTTATAAGCTTTATATTTTACTTTAGTTCATTAGAGCTTGCTTAAAAAGTAAATTATCTACATATATATTTATTTTCTCCTTTTTAGTATCTCAAATTGTTTACAAATTTACATCGATACCGTATATTGGCTTAGGTGGGTTTATTACTTCTCAGTCCTTGCTGTCCTGTATTTATCGATGAGGTTGTTATTAGGCACCCAAGTCTTTATTTACTTTTTTTTTAAAAGGTTTAGTGCAGACGGTTGGTTTGCTTATTTTTCACTAATGTTGAAAGCTTAGAACAAAAACCCTTTCCGCACAAACGCTATATGGTATGTCAAAATATTTGCAACAAATTTATATAAATTTTCAAATAATTGATTACCGAGGTGCCAAATGCTGTTAACACCAAAATTTGTCCTCGTGTGTGAAAGTAAACTGCGCACGAAAATAGATTTAGGAAAAACCTGCAAACTGATTGCGATTTGGCTAAAATTTTGTGGGGCTTCTTTCTATATTATTACTGGAACTTTTAAAGATTTCATGTTACTAAACTACTTTTTGAGGATGAAAACTGTCGAAAAAACAGTATAAATTTTATTTATTTTTTTTTAACGAAGGTGAAAATCTCGAAAGACACTGTGGGGTTGGAAACCCAGAGTAGTGTGCGATTCTAACCGCACCAAAAACACCTCCTTAATTATGACCAATCAAAGAAAGATCGACAAATGATTTTACTTTCAACGTTCAGTTGGGTTTGAGAAGGTATTTTAATTTAAATACTGGTTCTCATAATTGTCAGATAAGAAGTTCGTGAGGTTTAGTTCTACTTAATCGACGAATATTATATCGTACATTTAAGACGTCTTCTATCTCCGGATTAATATGCATCTGCAGACGCACGTTGTGACGGATTGCGTTCTTTTTAATTCTGCAAATCACGATGCAAGTCATTATTTCTAATATACCATGGGGCATTTACTATTCCCCGAAGGACTTTGTTTTGAAATGTTTGTATGGCTAGTAAATTTGTTTTCTTTGTGCAACCCCATAGTTGGATACCATATGTCCAAACAGGTTTTAAAATCTGATTATATATTAAGATCTTATTCTCAATTGACACTTCTGAATTATATCCTAACAACCAATAGAGTTTTCTATATCTAATATTTAGCTCTTCTACTTTCTTTTTCACATGTTCCTTCCATTTCAGTTTAGCATCCAGATTCATACCCAGATACTGTGTTAGCTGTGTTAGAATAAGGAACTACTTGATTATTAATAACGACAGGAAGATTCGTTATTTTTTTATTAGTAAAATTAATATGGGTGGACTTTGACTCATTAAGTTTAATTCGCCAACGTTGCGTCCAATCACATATCTTGTTAACTGTATTTTGTAGCTTTTCAGGTGCTTTAGCTACACAGCTATCAGTTGATAGAAGAGCAGTGTCGTCTGCAAATGTGGCTATCATCGTGTCATTCGCATGTGGTATATCCCTAGTATATAATAAATATAAAGTGGGCCCTAGGACACTTCCCTGTGGAACACCTGCTTGTATTTCTTTAAGATCAGAAATACAAGCAGGTGTGGCGATTTTCTATTGGATAATTTATGGATGCATGTACTGATCTCTGTTAACGAAACATAAGCAATTACGTCTTCATCTACTCTATCAGAGAAATCAAGACATTCGTTTGCTATGCGAGGTGGAAAAGGCTTAAAAACATTTGAGAGGTGTTTCGAAAAAAGTTTGACCTTTTCTTTTGGGTCGCCGATCCATTTCCCATTAGATGTTTTTAATGGGGGATCTTGCGCTTGAGGTCTCTTTAAATGTTTGGCAGCCTTCCAAAGGGAATAGTCTGTGACTCTGTCAGCAGTTAGGTTACAGAGGTATTTATTGAGAGATCTTATTAAATTAAACACTTATTTGACCTTTTGGATAATATAACTTTATTTCATGTCTTCTCACTTTGATGCTTCACACACGAATGAATAAAAGAACAAATAATTCCTTGTATGCAAACAAGGTCTTTTAATGGGGGATTCCCCGGTTTTACAAAAAATATTTAATTGGAATCGGCAAGACTATTACATTTTTGAATTTAAGCTGTATTCGCAATGTGAATAGAGCGGTATATCCAATACCCGCCCTAAAAAAAATACATAGTTTTGTCAATTAAAAAATAAGTACATACAAAAAAAATTAACAAAAAAAAATGTTTAATAAGAGAAAGTAATTTAATTCTGATTGATTGTGAAAACTGAAAACTAAAATGTTCATTTAATTAAATGTTAATGATGTAAAAAAAAATTAAGTTTTAAAAAAAATTATTCTTATTCCTCCAAACCAAGGTTGAAGACAATCTCCCGAAATTTTGGTGCAGGTAACTGCTTGGTAAATACATCCGCCTGCTGCTTATCTGTGGGTATATATTTTAAAGTTATTGTCTTATTATCTACTTGCTCTCTAGTAAAATGGTACTTAATGTCAATATGCTTAGAACGCTTATGAAATACAGGGTTGTTAGCTAATGAGATGCAGCCGTTGTTATCTTCAAATATTGGTATCGGATTACTTGTTTCTATTTTAATGCTTTTTAGTAAGGATTTTATCCATAAAGTTTCTCTAACACCTTCGAACAGTGCCATGTATTCAGCTTCAGTTGATGAAGCAGCTAACGAGGTTTGCCTTCTTGTATTCCAACAAATTAAATTATTACCAAAAAGCTTAAACAAATATCCCGTGGTACTTCTTCGGTCCGTTTCACTTCCACCCCAATCAGAGTCAACATACCCCACTATGATTTCTTTATATGCCGATTTCTTATATGTTAATTTAAGGTTTATTGTACCTTTAATGTATCTTAGAATTCTTTTTAAACTTTGCCAAAGTTCTTTATTGTTTTTATTTTGATATCTACTTAGAAAATTAATTGGCATACATAAATCTGGGCGAGTACATTGCATTGCATACATGAGACAACCGATAAGGTTTCGACAAGGAGCTTCGAATTCTTCTTCTAAATTTAAAGCTTCGAAATTTAATTTTACTGGAAGTGGCGTACTTATCGGATTACAATCAGACATGTTGAACTTTTTAAGAACAGTTTTTAAATAATTAATTTGGTTTACAGATATTTCGTTATCTTTTCTTTCTATGAGTATTCCTAAGAATAACTTGGCTTCATTCATGTCAAGCATATCGAACTTTTGTTTCAAATACTGTTTGAAATTGGACATTGTATCTATTTCCCCTGTTACAACTAAGAGGTCATCTACATATAAAATTACATATATGTTTTTATATGGGTTTCCTCTATCTAAAAAATACAGACAGTGATCATTTGGAGAATTCTTGAACTCGTGTGCTTTTAATATTTCATCAAAACGTTCGAACCAACATCTTGCAGATTGTTTTAAACCATATAATGATTTATTCAATTTGCAAACCAAATTATTATTTTTATTTTCTATGCCTTCTGGTATTCGCATATATATTTCTTCTTTTAAATATCCATTTAAGAATGCTGTTTTAACATCCATTTGATGGATTAACAAATCAAACTGATTTGCAAATGCTAAGAGTATACGAAATCTAGTAATGCGTACTACGGGTGCAAATGTTTCATTATAGTCTTGTAAATATTGCTGGCTAAAACCCTTTGCAACTAGTCTTGCTTTATACTTGCAAATATTGCCATCCGCGTCATATTTTAGAGAAAAAACCCATTTACAGTCTACAATATTTGTGTTATTTGGCCTTTCCACAATTGACCAGGTATTGTTTACTTCTAATGAATCAATTTCTTCTTTAATAGCTCGTTCCCATTGAATTTTATCTTCCCTATTTATTATATCTTGGAAGTTTCTGGGAACTGAATAAATAATTGACTGTGCACACAACAAATATTTATCAACATCTCCTTCATCCTCATTGTATGAGGGTATTGGAAGATTTTTTATTCTCTCACTTCTTCTACAGTTTTCTTCTGTAGTTTTTAAGTTTTGAGATCGAGCATGTGCATCATCCGTTTTATTCACAGTATTTCCTGTTTTACCGGATTTGCCTGTTTCATTACACTCAACAGGTTTCTGATTATTATCAGTTTTTGTAATCTTAGACATTTTTGTATTGTCAGAGTTTTCTAAATCAACTCTTTCATCAAAACACAAATTTGGTCTTGATGTATTACAATTTACTTCGTCAAAAATTACATCACGGGCTATAATAATTTTATTAGTTTCCGTATGAAAATTTTTGTAACCATTCGGTTCATACCCTATCAATATTCCTTTAAACGATTTTTCATCGAATTTACTCTTTCGATTTTTGTTATGAATAAAGGCTGTACTACCAAAGATTCTCAAATTATCCAGTTTAGGTTTCTTGTTGTGCCACATTTCAAAGGGCGTTTTATTTGATTTCAACGCTTTTGTTGGGGATATATTAAGTAAATATGTGGCTGTTAATATTGCTTCCCCCCAAAACGATTTATCTAGTTTTGCACTATGTATCATAGAGCGAGCTTTCTCAGTAAGGGTTCTATTCATTCTTTCTGCTATGGAATTTTGTTGCGGGGTATATGGCACAGTCAAATGGTAGGATATACCATTTTCTTTAAAAAAGGTTTTCATGTCGTTGGGAATATATTCGCGTCCGTTATCGCAATAAAAGTTTACAATTTTCAGATTAAAATGAACTACGCTTTTTGCTGCATAGTCCTTAAAAACTTCAAATAGTTCAGATTTATGCGTTAATAAATACAACGCAACATAATGGGTATACTCATCTATGAATGTAGCAAAGTAATAGGACTTATTGGTCCACAAATATCGGAATGAATGATAAATAGAGGACGCTGTACATGAGACCTATCCCTTTTCTTAGAAAAAGGCAAACACGCTTGTTTTCCATAAATGCATGATTCACATAGGATATCAGTAGGGTTTATTTTCTGTATTATGCTCATATCATGTGCCATATCCTTCGCTTTTATTTCCAAAAATTTACTTTTACTTATATGCCCTAGCCTTTCATGCCAGAGACTATAATTATCATATAAAATACTGTTGCAAGTATTCATTTCATAATTATTTTCTTTAAGTATATACTTGAATTTTAAAATTATTAATTTATTAACAGATTCACCCCTTACTACTACCTCATTGTTTCTTTTAATTTCCACTCCTCCATTCTCTACGAAAAGAACTGACATTCCCTCTTCTTGAATACGGCTTACCGAAAGAATGTTGTATGGAACTTCAGGGGAATACAGAACTTCTTCAATCACAACTTCAATCCCTTCTTGAGTAAGCACTTTAATTGATCCTTTAAAATACACTTTAATTGAAGGATTTTCTTTTGCTACACCGATTTCGAGTGGTTGATCTAATTGCGAGAGTTTGGTAAAATATTCACGTTTATTTACAATGTGGTCAGTAGCTCCGGAATCCAGTATAAAATTGATTTGGTTTTTGTTGGATATTTTCATTATATTCTGCCTATGACCGATCATAAAAATAAAACCTTTCTTATTTGGCTCAATTGTTTTAACGGTTTGAATTTGTCCTGTTTTATGTTCTTTATGAAATTTAAGATTTTTGTTATTATTTAAGGACCTTTTGTAATAGTAGCAGTTAACTTTGACGTGGTTATTTCGCCAAAGTAATCACACTTTAGATGACTTGTTTTAGAACTAAATTTATTGGATTTGTTATGACTAAACACTTTCTTTTCATTTTTTTTATATCTATTAACTTTATTTATTGTTTGTTTATAATTTGGATTCACTTCAATTTGCAGCACTTTTGAGGATAAATCGTGATGTTGTAATTTTGTTTCATAGTCCAGTAACCTCGTTTTCACAAATGCTAAAGTTGAATCACTTTCAGCAAGAGTTTCAATTGCAGGCACTATTCCATCGTATGAAGAAGGTAACGTTAACAATAATTGTGCCACCTTACCCATTTCATTAATATTCGCGCCGGCTGCCACTAACTCTATAATGAGTTCGTCGAACTTGATAAAATTTTCGATAAGGGTTGTATGACCTTTGAACTTAAAGCTTAATATCCTTTTTTGTACAGACAACTGGGTGGCCAAACTTTTTCTTTCATACATTTCATCCAGTTTCTTGAATATTTGAGAGGATGTTCGCTCTTCCGTGATCATTCCGATCATTGCATCACTTAAGTGTTCAATTATACAGGCCTTTTTTTTTAAGTTTTTTTAATTTGTTTTTTATTTATACTTATTAATCTGTACTTTATCGATTAAGAACTGTATTTTTTATCTCTAAACATTCTTAGATCTTTTTCGAATCATTTCTCCTGGAGATGAGTTGACAATTTCTCTTCTACTTCTTCTTCGGTTTTAAAAGATTTTAGAACTGAAGATTGGTAAGTTGTAGTTGTTGCAATTATTTTGATGTTTTGGATGTTTTTTAAAAACAATATAAGGTTGTTGGTGGTAGTGATGAATGTCTGTCGACGAACACACTTTAGAAAGCGAAGAGCAGCAAGAAGGCCATCATAAGACAGAACAGACCCATGGCTTCAGAAAGGGCGAAACCCAAGATAGCGTATGAGAACAACTGTTGCTTAAGTGCCCTTAGCCAGTCTTTCCATCTTCCGCCATTCTGCTGACTCCTTTCCCACTTCTGGTGTTTCATCCAACACCTTGAGGCAGTCTTCTTCAGCAATTAGGGCTTTCAAGCGGAATTTCCAGATGCTGTAGTTCTCTCCATTAAATGGGGTAATATTTCTTTTTATTTTTCGGTTATCCATTGTTGTTTTATTTTTATTTTCAACACTTATATATATATTTTTTTTTACTTGTATTTTTTATTGTTTATTTATTATTATTCTTTCTACAGCGTGGACTGGGCCCATAACCTATTAAATTAAACACTTATTTGACCTTTTGGATAATATAACTTTATTTCATGTCTTCTCACTTTGATGCTTCACACACGAATGAATAAAAGAACAAATAATTCCTTGTATGCAAACAAGGTCTTTTAATGGGGGATTCCCCGGTTTTACAAAAAATATTTAATTGGAATCGGCAAGACTATTACATTTTTGAATTTAAGCTGTATTCGCAATGTGAATAGAGCGGTATATCCAATAGATCTATTTTTAAATTCACCAATACTTTTTTAAAGCTTGTTTTGTAGCCGGGATATTGTGTCATTTGCCATTTTCTATGAGCTCTTCTCTTTTCTAATATAAGTTCCCTAATTTCTATAGGATACTTTACCACTGTTTGTTTTTTTTTGGTGATAGGTCGGTGTACTATCTTCTGCTGCCTGTTGTATATCGGCAATGAATTGCTCCACTTCAATATCAATATAGTTCGTTGTAACCAATGGAGATCTAAGATTTATAAATCCTTGGAGTAGTTCTTTAAATTTACACTAGTTCGTTCTTTTGTTGGTAAGTCTTGCGTTTATTATTTGCTCTATTGAAATCCCGTTGACCGTTAGGACTACGGGTGTATGATCTGACGACAAATCATCACTGGTTTCAATTTTTACGTCTTTTCTATTGATTCCCTTGGTTATAAAGAAGTCAATAAGATCTGGTATTTTTGCTGGGTCAGATGGCCAATATGTAGGCGAACCACTCGAAATAAAGTGGCAGTTGAGACTTCGCCCTGTTTTGTAAAGCTTTCTGACCTTTGTCGTTATTAAACTTGACCCCCAGTAGGTGTGTTTTGCATTGAAGTCACCACCAACGATAAAGTTACTACCTAGAGTTTGAAAGAGGTCATTAAGATCTTCCTCAGTAGGTGAACGCTTGGGTGGACAGTATATGGCAGCTATTTTAAATTCTTTGTTTTTCGTCAAAATGTTTATTGTAGCTACTTGCATGGATTGTTTTGCTATTTTGGGCAATTCATAAGGTTCCAACACACTTTTTACAATTACAGCACTGCCTCCCCTGGCACTGTCAGCTGGATGGGGAGAGTGGTAACAGAGGTACCCAGGAATTCTAATCTTTGTTCCCTGTTTGAAGTGGGTTTCAGCAATCAGGCAAACATCAATGTCTTCATTATCTAGAAATATCTGAAATTCAGAGACATGTTGGAGTAAACCGTTTGCATTCCAGGTTGCGACTTTAGATTTTTAATCATTATTATTTTGTGGTTTTTTTCCTGAGGAAACTTCTTTACTTAGGAACTCTATTTTTTTGTCTTGTTTATCCAATCTTTGAATAATAGTAAAAAGCATTTCCTTGACTGATATTTCTTGTTCTTTACATGAATTTTTCACAATTTGGGAATACGATTTGTTATTCACAATTGGCGTGTTTGTTTTAGCAGCAATTGGAATTTCGTCTACTTTATTGTTTTCGATATTTGCCTGCTGCTTGTTTTTATTTTTGGGTGGGTTTTGTTGGTGGTTGCTAACAACTCTGTTTTTCCTCTCTTGGTATTGTATTGCAACCGGACAACCTCTGTAACTAGCTGGGTGATTTCCATGACAGTTAATACATTTCGCTTTGTCATCTTTCTTTAGTGGAAAATCTCTCGCATGCAAAATCTCTTTTGCAGTAGCTTTGCGTATGCCCGAAGGCTTGGCATCGTTTGCATTGAGGTATTGAGTTGGGCCTTTTACGAAGTGGCTCGATCTTAACAACAATACCCATTATTGATTTTATACCGTAAACCTTTTCGGGATCTTCTTGATTATGGAAGGAGAGCATGAAAAGAGGTAGTTTTCTACTTTTTGTCATTGGCTCCCCATCAATGCCTTCTATTCTTTCTTTTTTAATTCGGTTTTTGGCTTCCAAACTTTGGAATGTTTTGTTCGTTAAGTCTTCGACAATATCATATTCATCACATGAAAAGTGAAGACCTCTGGCTACTAATTTAAATGGTCTAGTAGCTTTATTTTTGTATGAGTGCCATTGCAAGTTCATTTTCGTTAGTTCGTCAGTGATTTCTCTGTAAGAGTCACTGTCGTCAACATTTAATTTCCAATTATTGCTATATGATGTGAACTTGCATGTTTTCTTCGATTTTTGTTCAATTATTCTCTTTAACTCACTGAATCTGTCTACTCCAGAGATCATAATTGGTGGTGGTAATAGCTGTCTTTTCGAGACGGTGGTTATCTTTTCAAGCCTTTTATCATCCGACTTAGCTTGTAAATTTGCGTGTTTTGCCGTAGCCACACTATTAAGGTTTCTTGAAGATGTTTCAGGACTTTCTTCTGCCTTGCGTTTTTTCGTTGGCCTTTTGCTCTTCTTCTGCAGATGACCTTTTGTTTCTTGTGCCAGCTCTTCTTCATCTGTGAGGTATTCTTTTTCCCCATCTTGCTGGATTGGTTGGACTGGGTATTTATTGGTACAGTCCAACAGAGAAACTTTTGTCTCTAAAGCTTTTATCTGGTTTTGCAGACTTAAAACAATTTCTTCCAGATTTTTCCTTGCTTTAAGTTCGGCTTGCCATTCGTTATAATAGCTGTTTGTTTTTACTTTCGCTTGTGAATCTGTTTTATGTTCACTTTCAACTACACTGGTTTCAATTTCAGATTTTTCTTTATGCATTTTTAGAATACTTGCAATAATAGCGCTATCTTTTACCGTAACGTTTTTTGGCGCAATTGTTTTTGTTTTTGGTGGAGTTCTCGGCGTGAGTGAACTCCTTCTGGAACTGTGTTGAATAAGCAATAAATGGTCCCCCCCAGAATCCATGGGACCGACCTCCGAGGAGAGTGGATTTTCCAGTTTACCTGGTCTGCCACCTGGGGTATTTATATCTGTTGTTTTGTTCATTGCCATACTTGATTTAACTTAGTTAGTTTCACAAGGTAGTTCAGTAGATTCTACACACAAACCCCCTGCCAGGAGGACCGGGTCTTTTGTTTTACTTTTTGCCATTTTTTGCGAAGTTTTCGTCTCCGCTTTTATGGATTTCAGTCGCCTCTTACGACAGGCATGCCTACCTCGGGTATATTCTGTCCCCTACCCGAACGGGTAAGTATAAAATTTGAACATTTTATTAAAGAGCGCACCTAATTTTTAATTTTATACTTTTTAATGATTTTGTAGTTTTAATTTAATTTTAATTTTAATTTTAATTTTAGTGGGGCGAAAACCTCCATTTATTCGGCTTATTACAAGCTAAACATAATTTAAAAACTAAACTAAACTAAAATTTAAAATCTAGGGTTGAGGGGGATGAAGGAGATCTGATTTAAGGTGGGAAGAGCTACGGTTGAAGTCGAAAACAGAAAAGTTTGAGTTGACATTCCGCAACATACGGGAGATTGGTTCATTGGAGCCGTATGAGGTGCGGTGAGTGGTAGATAGAAGAAACGAGGGCAACGTACATTGCGAGGGTTAGTATTAAAGTATATGGAGTTGTAAAGAGATGCGCAGTCGATCAAACCTGAGAGGAGTCGATGAATAAAGAGAAAATCAGCTGCATTTCTGCGTTCCTCAAAGGTATTCAAGATAACAAGTTTAAGGCGATCAATATAGGGAGGTAAATTAAAAGGGTGGTTCCAGGGTAGCCCACGAAGAGCAAAAAGGAGAAAGCGACGTTGAATGCTCTCGATTCTTTTAACATGAACTCTATGTAACGAACGAAAGTAATGTAAAGCGATCTGGTCACGTAATGGTTAGAGAATTCTTTAGACCACCGTTTGATGAAACCGAGTGATGAGTTAGCTTTTGAGATTATCGCATTAATGTGCGAACGAAAATTTAACTCCTTGTCGTACAATATGCCAAGGTCGCGAAGAGACTGAACGACGCATATAGGTTGACCGTGGAGAAAGTAGAGTCGAGAAGAAGACAGGTTTTTCTTACGTGACAAGGTTATAGATTGGCATTTAGCGATGTTAAGCTCTAAGCAGTTTTTGAGGCACCAAATAGAAAAACTATCGAGGTCTTTCTGAAGGAGATTAGAGTCACGGGGTGAAGAAATGACTTTCAAAAATTTTGTATCATCAGCATAAAGAGAGAGAGAGGAGTATTTGATGACTCTTTCAAGGTCGTTAGTAGTTAAGATGCAGAGAAGCGGGCCTAGATGGCTACCTTGAGGAACACCAGAGGTGGCTAAGAAAGGAGCTGAGAGGACGGATCTGAAACGGACACAATAGAAACGGTTTTCTAGGTAAGAAGAAATCCATTTAATATGGGTTCAAAACCGAGGGCAGACAATTTGAAAACTATTAATTGATGAGATATCTTATCAAAAGCTTTGCTGAAATCAGTTGCAATAACATCGACTAATTGAACAAGATTTGTAGTGGTTGATCTACCTTTCAGAAAACCGTGTTGGCTTGGGGAAATAAGAGACTTACATCGAAAGCTTAAAGCTTCATATAAAATCCATTCGAAAAGTTTAGGTATATGGGAAAGTTTAGCGATGGGACGATAATTAGTAACTTCCTCTTTAATCCTTTTTTATGAATTGGGGATATGAAAGAAGTCTTCCGAATATCAGGAAATTCTCCTTGTGAGAGTGAAAGATGAAAGAGGTAAAAGAGGGGGAGAGAAAGGTTGGATGAACATTTTTTAAGGAATATGGCATTCATCGTTAAGTTCTTGTAATTTTTTGGCTATAATATTAGGATCAAAGGTCTGGGAAAGAAAGGGACCAATGGAAAACTTAAGAAGGTAATTGAAATAAGAAGGGTCCGGTACGAAAGAATTGTCCGCGAAAGATTGTTTAAAGTACGTGGCGAAAAAGTTGGCAATAGTTAGAGGATCGGTTGATGATTGGTTTTCAAAAGAGAGGGAAGGCGGGTAGCCATCGGATTTTCTTTTATAGTTGACGAATTGGAAAAATGATTTAGGGTTATTTATTAAATTGGCTGTGGCATTGTTTATGAAACGCTGATAGAGATTATTATATAGCTGGGTGAAGTGAAGGTATGCACCGAGATAATTGGAGTAATCCGAAAAAGAATTGGTGCGTAGGAAAACTGCCCACAACTTATTTCTCTTGTTTTGTAAGGAGCGAAGTCTTCGATTGTACCAGGGAGGAGATGTAGAGCATGTTTTATGGCGGGAAAAGGGAACATAAAGCGAAATAGAATTAAAAATTTCCCTATAGAATATGGTGAGGGCATCATTTAAAGAAAGGTTAGCGAACTCAAAGGAGACATTGGTGAAATAGGCGTTAATTTTTTGAAAATTAGCTTTATGGAAGTCGTAAGATGAGATAGTTGCTGAAGGAGTCGATTGAAGTGGTGAGTCGTGGAAAAATGAAAGAAGAAGAGGAGGGTGGTAGTTCTTAATTCTTGAAAGAGATAAGGGACAAAGGGAGACTGGGCAGTTGATGGGGTCTGTTGTAAAGATGAGGTCTAGTTGCCTGCCCATGTAGTTGAGATGCCACTAACTTGACAAAGGCTTGAGTCCGTAAGCCGATCTATGAAAAGACATTTCTTGTTCGAGTTGGCATTGGGAGCGATGAAAAAGGATTGATCATCAGATGGGATCCACTGCAGCTGGGGCAGATTAAAGTCACCGAAAATTAGGATATCGTCGATGGAGTTGGATAAGTCAATAATTTTGTCGATCGCATCGATGGCAATTTGGTAGGATTCCATAGGTTGGATAGGTAGAATGTAAAAACACATAACGTAAAGGGCCCTGGGGGGGAATGTAATTTTTATTGAAATAAAATCGATTTTGGGAGAAGAAGAGGTAGCAATTAGAGAAGAATCAAGGTCATTGTGGATGGCCTTAAGTCAGCCTTAAGTTCGTCATCCCGAAAGACGTTAAAGGTAGTAGGGAATAATTCCTGGCTCTTTATATCGGGGATCAGGTTGGTTTCCGTTAGAGCGAAAATATCGAAAGGGAGATCATGAGATTGGGAAAAACAGCACGGGTTTTCGAGCGCAATCCTCTTACATTTTGGTAGTAAAAGGTAAGAGGAATGTCGTTGCGTGGAGGTATCGCGGAGGGTGAAGATGGTAGTTAGTGACGAAAAAACTTATCCATGTCAGACATATTTAGAATCTCGTGGTATCTGATGTAGAGGTTCTTGAGACTGGTTGGATCGGTAGGAACGCCTTCCTGTTGGATAGAAACCATGATGCTTGTTCTGGTTTTACCCTCAACGCAAACTGAATCAGATTTGTCATGTAGGTAAGCAAGGAAGAGCCGAATATCCTCGTAGACTTTTTTCTCTAATCCTGGAAAGCGCATAACGACATTCAGTAGTATCAGAAACGGCGGTAAGTTGTGTTATTTTAACTTTAGGGGGCACAAGGGGATCGAGAAAATGTGGAGGGGTGAAGCGATTGTAGAAGAAGGTGGATTGGAAATGGGACAAGGTGCGTGATTGGTTAAGGTATTTGATGTGGGGTTAAGAACATGGGAGCTGATAAAGTTAGGGTATTTTGCTCCAGTTGTAAGGTTGTAATTGGGAAAATAGTTGTTAGTGGGGGTATGTATATATGACTGAGAAGAGACGGTGTGGGAGATTGGAGTCAAATTAAAAGATACGCGTTTGGGTGGTGCGGAGGCAGTTGATTTAGGCTGACTAGGAGGTTGATTGGGGTTGTTGGTGGGAGGGACAAAATTTGGAAATATTTTAGTTTTAAGATTCCAATTAGAAATAGAAATAGGACGGGGGTTGGAAACAGATTTTGGTAGCTCAGTTCTAGATCCAGATTTATTATTAAGTAGTTTAATAGTAGGTTTGTCTGTCCATTTGCATATTCGCATCTTTCCAAGGTTGAAATTAGTTCCAGTTGGATTTAGGAATAGCCATTCATATTTTGCGGGGAGGTCGAGCTTAAAAATTATTACGAACTACAGACCGATTTCAAAGTTGTCATGCATACCAAAATTATTTGAGCAAGTTGTGTGTGAAAGCCTTACTTTTCTTTGTCGGGGTGTTATTTGTACAGAACAACATGGATTCGTTAGAAACAGGTCTACTGTCACAAACCTATTAACATTCTCCCATAACTGTTCCAATGCCTTAGAAAGTGGTCATGAGGTGGACTGTGTGTACACTGACTTCTCCAAAGCTTTCGATCAGCTTTCTCATGATATTATTATCTACAAACTCGAGGCGTTAGGTTTTCCCCCAATATTTATTTCGTGGGTTGGCTCTTACCTCAAGCAGAGGTCATATCAGGTTAAGTTTAGAGGTTGTCTTTCAGACTCCTTCTTAGCAGGATCCGGCGTCCCTCAAGGGAGCCACCTAGGTCCACTTTTATTTATTCTTGCTATCAATGATGTTCCATCAATCATAAAACATAGCAACATTCTAATATTTGCCGACGATATGAAGATCAGTAGAGCAATTACAACCATAAATGATTGTAGACTTCTGCAATCAGATATTGATAGTTTCAGTACCTGGTGCTCTAAAAATGGTTTAGTCCTTAACCCACTCAAGTGTCAGTCCATGACTTTCTCTAGGAAACTGGTACCGACTATATTCAACTACTTGATATCGAATCACTCTCTCAGTCGGGTTTATAGTTTTAAGGACCTGGGTGTTTACTTTAGCCCTGAACTTGATTTTAAAGAGCATATAAACCACATTGTGAATAAATCAAATTCAATGTTAGGTTTCGTTAAAAGATGGTGTAAAGAATTTAAAAATCCTTATGTCACCCTCTCACTATTTAACAGTCTTGTCCGTCCTCACCTCGAATATGCTTCGCAAGTATGGACACCTTATCAGAAAAATCTCAATACTCGTATTGAAGCTGTCCAGCGACGCTTCATTCGATTCGCATTGAAGGGTCTTCCCTGGGACGATCCTTTTAACCTCCCCCCATATTTGCATCGGATAAAACTGTTGCAAATGCAGCCTTTGGCTCAAAGAAGGGTCAATAATGATATAATTTTTATGCATCAACTGATCTCAGGTCTGATTGATGCACCTGACTTATTATCCTGTTTGGGATTAAACTTTCGTGGGGGATCGCATCACCTGCGTAGTATAGAGTTACTGCATGTTCCTCATCACAGAACAAATTACGGGATGCATGAGCCTATTAGCCGCATGAGTAAAATCTATAACTTAAATGTAAACATTCTTGACTTTAATCTTAACAAAATTACACTTAAAAATGTCTTGCGTAATGTAGTTCCTCGAACATAAACTCTAATTATGTATATTTGTTCTTATATTTGTTTATTTATTGCTAGTGGTAGTGTTGAAATGTAGCGTAGCCTAACCACTAACACCAGCACTAAATGATGAGCCTGTTGTTGCATATTTTGCCCTGGCGAATTTCTGCTTATGGCTGTTGCTTGTATTAAGCACACCATGACACAGATCTGATAGTGTTTAAAAAAAAAGACGATTACCTTTGTGGTGAGATGGTAAAAACATGCTGCATTGACTAATGGTAACTCCATGTTGAATAGGACATTCGCATGAGGCTGGGTGAGGATTGATGTGTCGTTCATTTTGCTACGGACCATCCCAATGCTGTCTTCAATATCGGAAATGGTTGCTCTTGTCGCAGTGATTTCATCGCCGACATCATTTATTTTATCGAAGATTACTTCGAGCATAGGGTCGGTCAGCTTCGGTGATGGTGGTTTATTGGCAGAGGATTGAAAATGTATATCGATGTCATCACGTAGTGAGCTAATAGTTTCGCAGACTTTATGGTGAGAGGTTGTTTGCGCTGCGCAGGTAGCTTTGATATCCCTTAGAACTTAATCAAAGTGGCGCGTGTTAGTTTCTTCATTCCTGGACCTTGCAAAATGTAATTCGGTCAGACCAGCAATTTGTTTGTCAATGTTCAAAAGTTTGCTTTGAATTTTATCGGTTGAGGTCTGAACCGAATTGCAATGATCGTCAACACATCTTACACTGCTTTCCAAAATGGAAAATTTGTCGGAGATCATTTTGGAAAGAGTTTCTTGATTCGATTTGTTTGAGTCACATAAGCACTTGATTGCCAGGAGCACATGGTAGAGGAACATTTTTTTGCACTCATCACAAAAGAATAGGAGGTTATCTGAAAACTCCTTTATAAAAACCGAGTTTCTTTTATTTAGTCCGTCACAGATGGCATGAAATGATTTGCCACAGATCCCTTTACAGGTGACCCAGTCAGCCCAGCTCTCGTTGATACTGCAATTAATATTTCCGCAAGACATGGTATTTTTTATTTTTTTTTTTTTTAAGTAACGATAGTGACACAGTGACACAGCGCGGTGTAGTTGCGAAAAAGGTAAACAGGCAAATTGGGTCGACAGTTAGGGTAATGCACTAAATATGTGAGCGCGGCGGCAAAAATATATTGAAAAAGTCGGTCAGCACTTTGTCCACACTTGGGGTAATGCACTATGTGTATGTATTAATGTATTATATTAGCAAACCCAATAAATGCACTTAAGCGGAGCAAAACTTAGGAACGTCCAAACACGACGAGGTAAGGTGACAAAAATATTATAGGTTTATTCTTCCCATGCATGTGTCAGAAATAGAAAGTAATTTTTTTTTTTTGGTAAGAAGATAAATAGAGAAAGACTGACTGCAGCACATTTGGACCTCGCACCAATGACACCTGAAGAGAAATTGAACTGAGCTGCCATTTTGTGAAAAAAAAAAATTGATTTTATATTTTCCATAGTTCGAATAAAATGATGTTACAACTTCAAAGTGATTCAATTATTTTATCAACATTCACAGTGTTTTTACACTGTTAAAAAATGAGTTATTTTGAAGCGTTCTAAACGGATTGCATTTAACATTTACATTTAACATTTAAATGGAAATAAATACATTTTGACAAAAAAAAGTCGCAGAAAACCATAGAAAGTCTCAATGTTTCTATGAAAAGTCGCAAATTTGAAGTTTTTTGGAAAAGTCGTGTCAAAGTCGCAGGCAAGTCAAAAAGGTGGCAAATTGCGACTTTAGTCGCAGAACGGTAACACTGCACTGGGCAGCTCGTTTTCTATCTCATCTTTCTTCTCTTTCGCACTCGTATGAGTCGCGACTCTTGAGTCAACGTGTGGGTTGCGACTATTCGTCGCTTGCATGTAGGTACAGTAAAACTTGTGTATAATGATATCTCCTTATAAAAGAATTTTGCGAAAACTATGTAAATAGTGAAAATTTGTTTGGCAATTTTAATTTTCTTCATACAAAATCACACTAATATATATAGTTGAAACTTGCGAAATCTGAATAATGGAAATTTATCGATGAATTGTTCTCCCATGACAATTCACTGATCAATAGCGGAATCGAGAAATGTATGCGGCAAAAAAGATTTACGGATTGCTATTGTTTCTTTCTGTGTCCGTCTCATTCTGCAAGCGGCTGCATTTACTTTAGGCGGCACCACAGCTCGGGGTGAACCTGGGTCTGCTTCTAGCAACCATTTGTGTGTGTGTGCTATATTTTTGCACGAATGGAAGAGAACGTTTTCTGCCGACTCCGAACGGCGAGTTGAGAAGCTCATTCACAAATGATACTCTTTGATTACTTATCAGACTTTCGAAAGAGGTGGCACAGTGAAAAAACTTTTTAGGTATTGGACCCGGGCTGGGATCGAAACCGGGCAGCATTGCATAGTAGTCCAACGACTTACCATTACACCACGGTGTTCACCAGCGGCTATATTAAAAACGTTTTGAAATGCTTTTGTTTTATTACCTACATACACATTCTGAATTCTGATAACAAATTTATCGAAAACTAATAAAAGAAATGACGTTGCCGACTTTGAAAAAAAAAAAAAAAAAAAAAAAATTTCATCGGGTTGCTAAATGTGCATTTCGATGCATTAACAAATTAAAGTTTTATATTTTTTCTCAGAATAATCGCAGTATTTTGGGGAAAAAAGCAGTATGCAGTTTTAGAGTCTAAAAACAGTATAATACTGCGTAAAACAGTGTAGATACGAGATGTAGATGTGCGTTATACATACTCGAAAAGCATCAATATATTCTTCTTTGCTTCTTTGCTTTCATATGCATATCAAATTCTTGAAACTCTCCGTCTATACTACCACCCACAGACATGCATACCCATATAGTGGGTAGTCCGGTAGTTTGAACATTTTAAGATAACACGTTCATTGCATAACAGTTTGATGGCTTATTCCTTTAATATCAGCCGCTCTTCGACATAAGACATTGATTTCGATAAATTATACAGGGCTACACGAATGCAGCACCCACAAATGTGCGTTCCCCAAATGTTGTTAGGTAATTAAACTGATAAGAACCCGAGCAGACGTAAAGTGGCCGCCGTTGCACATACTACTTAGTTCTGATAACTGACTAAACAAAAAAAGAGAATACGGATAAAAAGAATCAAACAAAAAAATACTTCTGAACTTTACTTGTTCGTCCCGGAGGACGGCAACGGTCGTGGCTGTGGAGAGTGGAACTGAAGATTGTTCTTCTCTTTTGCTTTAAGTATTTGGAGATTAACATAGACACCTTAGTAGACAGCTGGCTACATTCAGCCTTTTCTTTCTGTGGCTAAAAATAAAATCTATCTGCAAGAACTTGTGTGCATAACAGAATTAGACTAAAGAAATAATTTATAACTAAAGTATGTACTAAGCCTTAATAAACTTAGTTTTATGATCATTTACATACCTGTAAATCAATAGCTACTGGTACTCTAGCTTCGCCCGTGTTAACAGTAACTGCCGCCACCATGAAAAATATGTCCATCAAGTCACACATCAGGATAGCAAAAGTTTTTGTATGAATAAATAAAAACGCATATGTATTTGATTTCATGTGTACATAACATATGTATGTTATGCAGCTACTTGGATAAAAATGTGTGTACATCCAGTGATGGCCACATTATATCTCCACCCCATCGACATCCTTGCGGGTGAGATGCAAAGAGTCTAGTATAGGAGAACCAAGAGGCCACGGTCATCAAAAGGATCAACGAAGAAGAAAACGTGACTTCAATAACCAGGTTGCAAGCTCGGTTGGAAACCACCACGAAGGGCAGATGGACCTATAGATTGATTGCACCCATGGACGTTTGGACAAACCGAAGGCACGGGAACTGTAACTACCACCTTACGCAGTTTCTATCTGGTCACGGTTGGTATCGAAAATACCAACACCGTTTAGGGCACGATAGCTGACCTTTGCGCCGAATTTGCTCAAATCAGGAAGAAGACACAGAGCACGCAGTATTCCACTGCATACGCTTTCTGGGGTGGAGAACTGACATACGAAGTCCACAAACAATAATAGACCAAATGCTGCGGTCAGAAGAAAATTGGTTGCAGATTTGCACGTTCATAATAAATGTGCAAATAGACCGGGAGCTGGATGGAGTTGTATGTGCAAAATCCGAGAACCGCATGCTGTTCATAGTTTTGAACTCAGAAGAGCTTGCAGATTATGATTTTGGATATTGCCAGGAGGTTTGTTGGTTAATTTATTTTATATGGCCCGTCCTCTTAGATATCAAGTTAGTTATGACTAACTTCTATATTACTAGATCAAAAAGGCTCATATTCACAGTATATGTTGATTCAGTGCCATAAGAAAAAATTATAGATTCTGGACCCGATAGGGGGCGCTGGAGTCATGTTATAAACAGCTTCTTTATTAATTCACCAAAATGATTCATATTCACAGTTCATGTTATTATATAGACATACGGACAGACAGACAGACAGATAGAAAAAAAAATGGAAATTGAAGTTGAAAAAATAGAACAGCAGTGATTGCTTCCTACTACATATGTACTTCCTTTCTATCACGAATAACTAAGTGCGCTAGCAAATTTTGAAAATATAGGTGGAACGAAGCGCACCGGGCTAATAGTCAGATATAGTGCGCAAGGGTTTATTTTTTCATATTCACGTAATAGTATTAAATTGTTCTTGTAGTTAAAGGTTCATTTAAATAAAAACGTGGACAATGTTATCCAAAAAAATGTTACAAATTACAAGGCTCTTAATTTTTTCAAGTAGCTGACTTAAATTAGAACCATTTAGAAGCCGATTCAAGGATGTTTTGTCACATATTACACGCAGTGAAAATCCAATCTGCCCATATCATAATCCTTAGCGCTGATACAGATGTTTTCATCCTAGGAATTTATTTCTGGAATAAGCTAGCACAGCACGTCTAGGTTGCTTAGGCCTATGGTTCGACGGTTCTTATAAGAAGAAATACATTTCAGGATGTCATTTGGCTGCTCGATCCCTTGGCGAAAACATTTTTCGCATTTTGCCAGCATTACACTCTCAAAGTGGTTTCGATTCGACTAGCAGATTGGGTTCGAAAAAAAAAAATGCTTTAAAAGGTGCATCGTTGGATTTTGTACAAAAAGCTCTAAGGCATTTAGGAAATCCATAACTAAGTGTCGAACTGTTAACAGAGTTAGAAACCATTTGCACCTATCTTTTCTGAAAAAAAAAATTAACTGCTGAGAAACTTCGGTATAAATTGATTTCACAAAATATCGGCATCGGCTTAAATTTATTAAAAGTAATTTTCACATCAGATGCTCTACATTCACATTTGTTAAGAGCTTCAGCACAAACATATGTATAGATAAATGCTGACCAAATACTACTACAGCCTATTGATTTCACCTTATTAGGATATAAAAAAGAAATGGTAAATTGTACCCACAGCAACTGATGAAGCGACCATTGCCAGAATTGTTGATTCAGCCCAAAATTGTCAAACAAAGACTTTTTCTTGCAAAAAATTACAACTTAATTGTATTTCAATATGCAAATGTATTAATAATGATTGTCAAAATAAAAATTATTGATTATTTGTATATTTTTTTTTTATGATTTATTTTAAAAGTGATTTTTCGTATTAAATATTTTTTTTATCAACAATTCTTGTTTTTATTTTTAACTTTTTTATCTGTCTGACTGTCTGTCTGTCTGTCTATATAATAACATAAACTGTGAATATGAATCATTTTGGTCAATTAATATAGAAGCTGTTAATAACTTGACTCCAGCGCCACCTATCGAGTCCAGAATTTATAATTTTCTCTTTTGGCACTGAATCAACATATATATTGTGAATATGAGCCTTTTTGGTCCATAAATATAGAAGTTAGTAATAACTAACTTGATATCTAAGAGGATGGGCCATAACAAATAAATGGACCAACAAACCTCCTGGCAACATCCAGAATCATAATCTGCAAGCTTTTCTGAGTTGAAAACTATGAACAGAATGCGGTTCTCGGATTTTGCATACTCAACTTCCTTTGACGCCTGCACTAAAAACGAGCTGCGAGGAATCGAAAAAATCGTACAGATGCAGCAAATATAGTAGATATAGCATAGATTGCTTACAAGCCCCACAAAGTAATACCTAACGGCAGTCCCGAGTGGAGAATGGTCGAAGTGTATGGGTGTGGGTTAGTACAGAGGCGTATTCCTGTAATCGAGCAATCAGGTCTAGGAATCGTGCATGCTGCTTGCCCGGGCTACTAGAATCTTGCGAAGATAACACAACCAAAGGCCGCTAAGATTTTTTCAGAGCAGTAAAATCGTGTAGTGCACTGTGGTGTAGGGGTAAATGCGTGTATTAGTTTATTTTTCATGGTGCCACCTCTTTCGAATTACTTACAAGCATTCACATGTCACGAAGAGCTTCTCAACTCGCCGCAACTCGCAAAAAATTGTAGATCCCTTCCAAATGTCAAAAACTATAGAACGCGCACACAAATGTTTGCAAGTAGTAGACCCTGGTTCACCCCGAGCTGTAGCGCCACCTAAAGAAAGAAAAAAAAGTTAAATTTATTTTTCCTACTGTGCACCATTTGAGAGAACAAACGTTTTTTTTAATGTATGTAGGTAGAAGTGGAAAGCGGTATTTTGATACAACAACCTCAGTTGACCCGTTTATTTGAGTGTAGTTTGAGAAATGTACATATGTATGTATATCCACCCCGTGGAGTTTAAGAAGATCAGTTCTCCAATCCTTTTCTCGGATATCTCCTTAAGTCATCGAAGAAATGTTTGTCCAATATGCACTACCTGGCTCTCACCGGAGCCAGACATTTGCACAGAAAATTAATAAATGTTGTGAGGGATCGCTAGTTTGGCCGCATTGTTTATTCTGGTCCAGGCTAATGCAATATTTAAACCTTTTCAGACTGTAATTACCCAAAAGTTTCTTCACCTGTAATAGACTGCCCTAGGCCCTGTGTTTCTGTTCAGGACTTATAGTGGGAGGGCCAACCGCGTGATGTCCTAAGGCATAAAACAAAAGAATGAGTTGAATATAAAATGAAAGCTTGCTTCTAGACGACGACAAATCGCCAAAGGTTGTCTGAATTGTTTGCCCAGGGACAAAAAAAATGGTAACTTCCGGTACAATTTTATTTTTTTTTTATTTTCATAGGCAAAAAAAATGAATGAGTGAGTATTTATTCGATAGAGGATCTTAAATAGAACTTGAATACATTGGGTTGGCAGCCTTCACCCAAGCAAGCTTTCATTTTATATTCAACTCATTCTTTTTTTTATGCCTTAGGACATCACGCGGTCGGCTCTTGGGCTATTAATCCTGTTTGCATTCTATAGTGGTCGGACCTCATCCTTTATGTTGTTTTCCCATATGCCACAGAAGGGCTTAGGACTCAAGAAGGGTGTGGCGTCTTCATTTCCTTTTATCCTATTGATAGCTGCTTTGTTATCTGACATTATTGCTATGTCGCGTTTGTTGTAGCGCTTATCAAGATTGAATTGGGCACATCTGTCCATAGCACAGATTTAAAGCTTGAAAAATGCATGGGTTCGAAAAGTCTAGTTCCGGGCCCAAACACTCGCTCCTGTTCCTTCATAAGTTCTTTAACCATCCGTGTACCATTGAATGGTATGAGGATTCAGCCTGTAGATACTAGATTCGTTGCTCCAGTCTTTCTTGTTACTGAGCTTAATGTCAAAGTCCTTTGACCAGTTAAATGTCCTGTTGCCATCGTCTCTGGGGAAGGTCAGACGGGGAATGTTTATTACCAGGGAACAGATTTTGTTGGCTTTGCCTTTATTTGCCTCATTTACTCATAATGCCTTTTTAAGCCTTTTTTTAATCCACTCTACCTTTTTTTGACTTTTTGGGGCTATTTGTTACGTTACTGTGCACTTTCTTCGCAGAAAGTTGTCTTTCAATGGGAATATATCCCGGTTGATTGTGTCCCCCGGTTAGTTGGATTCCAGTTAATTGGCTATAGATGATTTGTACTTGCGAAAGATATTTTAGTGTCCACATGCATAAGAGCAGATTTTGCTCTATGAAAATGTACATAACTGCACCCGTTGTTTAAAAAATCCATACACATCAAAAGAACCCTTAACATATTTGTATCAACATATGTTGTTGTTGTTTACTAATGGAGGAAACTGGCCTAGGTCATCATTCCTCGAGCCGCCCAATATAAATGTGTGATGTTGGAGCTCTGCTTTCTAGCGTTGTCTAAGGCTGGGCATCTGGTTAGGTGTTCTTCGTCCTGTACTTCGTTTCTATTGCATAGTGTGCAGACGTCTGATTCTTTGATGCCAATCTTTTTCAGGTGTGTTGCTAGGCAATTGTGTCCGGTTTTTAATCGTAAAAGTGCTACTGCTTCTTTCCGAGGTGCTTGAGCCAAGTTAGGATAGAGACTAGCGATGTTTTCGTATCTCTTTCCTTCCATTGTTCTGCGTTCTTTATGAAATTCTTTGTTTGAGAGCGAGGTTTTTATTCTGTGCAATCTGTTTAATATTGTGATAGATTCTGGGTTTCTGTTGATAATGTTGGCTCCTTTTTTTGCTAGGGCGTCTGCAGCTTCGTTTCCTAGGAGATTTACGTGTGCCGGTACCCACTGGAAATTTACTCGATGTCCTTACTGCTGAAGCTTGGTAAATAGTCGTCTGATATTTCTTGCGATTAGTGTTTCTGTTTTGCTGTTGTAACTGATAAGTGATTTTAGAGCAGATTTTGAGTCCGATAATATTGCGATGTTTTTCGTTCGTTCGTTTCTGTGAAGTAGTTGCGATAATGCACATTCGATGGCTGCAAGTTATCCTTCGAATACCGTTGAGTTTGCTGGAAGTGCGAAGTAATGGCTGAAATGTTCGCAGTATATTCCTGCGCCGGCTCCTACACTATCTCCCATGAGGGAACCGACCGTATAGATACGAAGCCATTGTCTGCTTGGGAATTTATCGTTTATGGTGTTCAGTGCGATTTGCCTGATTGCCTCGATTGGCATATCGTTTTTCTTGGTTGGTATTATCAGTTCCGTTTCGACATTATAAAGTCCAGTGGGTCTATGGATGGAGCTATTGGCTTGACTGTGGGTGTTGGTCCTATTTCTTCGAGTGCGTTTTTGGCTGTGTCTAGAAAGCTTGTGTGTGTTTTAAGTCGGGACGATGTTGGTTTGTTGTAAATCCACGGGAATTTGTCTGGTTGTATTCTTAGTTTTTCGTAGAGTTGTGTCGCTTGTATATTGTGTCCCGTGTGGATTGATAGGTTTTTTGTAAAGTTTCTTAAAGCTGCCGTAGGTGTTATTTTGACTGCCCCTGTGATGATTCTGAGTGCGTCAAAGTCGTCAACAGGAGTTCGCCACCATATTTTATTATTGGTTTTATATATGCCTTGTATGTTCTGTTTAGTAAGTCAATCGTGCCGCCCCATTTGCAACCAGGTAGCCTTTTTAAAATGTTACTTTTTTGTTGTGTTTTGGTATTTGTTTTTTCAATTTGGTCTTTCATGTTTAATTTGGCGCCCAGTGAGATCCCGAGGTAGGTGGATGTATAATTACGTTCTATTTTTCTGCTCTTGATTTCAATGTCAATATTGTTTTTTTTGTGTTTAAGAGCGAAGATTTGGTAGAAAGTTTTGTCTATATTTATTGTCATGTTGTTTGCGTCTGACCATTTTATTAATTTATCTATTGCAGGTGTTAATTTGGTTTTTAAGTTTAATGCTGTGTCCTTTTTATTATCTGTGTCTGCCCATATGACCACGTCATCAGCGTAAATGGCAATATTCGTGCCTGTGTCTTTGATGTTTTTTATTAAGTCATTTATATATATGTTGAAGAGGATTGGGCTTGAGATGCATCCTTGTGGGACTCCTACCTTTGTTTGTTTCCATTTTGAATTCGTATTATTCCATCGGGTCGAGATCCAGCGTTGTTTCGTGAAGCCTTTTATCCATCTGAGTAACTTGTTGTTTATGTTTAACATTTCCAGTTTTTTATATAGCTGTTCCCTCCACACTCCGTTAAAAGCGCCTTTGAAATCTACAAAAATAGCCAATAAACTCTTGTTGTTGTTAAACGATGTTGTTACACTATGTTTTAGGTTGGTAACTTGGTGTATGGTTGAGAAGTGTTTTCGAAATCCGGCTTGTTCTGTGTATAAAATTTTCTGTTTTTCTAGGTAGTGGTTTAATCTGGTTATTGCGATTTTTTCCATTAGTTTTGAGGGATGCATGTGAGTGAAATTGGTCGGTAGCTTGATATTTGGTTGGCTGGTTTGCCTGGGGTGGAATCGGCTAACGCGATAGTTGATAGTTGATAATCAAAATCGACACTTTTGCTCTGTGTAAGGTGATTATCAAATCGACAATCGTTTTTTTGTGTTGATTTTAGGTGACAGCTATTTAGGTGTCGTTTTCATACATTTATTTCATTTTCAATAAGGATTTTGGTGCGGCCGACTTCAAATTGGTGAATATATTAAGAAAAAAAACGTGTGTTTTGAGGATTGACATATATTCTATAAAGCAAATTAGTTCAAGTGCAATGTTTACATCATTTGCAATTTTCCAACACGCGAGGACGAGGAGAGTGAGGAGTGAAAATAATTATAAAAAGGTCCGACAGATAAAAACAAATCTGCAAAAAAGAGCGAATATTTTAGAACTACCTTGACTTGAACCTTTGTATGTTCGAATCTGTATGGATATCCTTTAAAACTATTTCTTAGTACTCATAATATTTTAGGTTTTTGAAAACCTTTCGTTTAACAAAATAAGTTTCTCCATGAATTCGGAAAGAATCGCGATTTGTTGTTTTGTTGAATTAGACCTACGAAAAACAAAATTGTTATTATTTTTAATATAGTGTTTTGAGATATAAATTATGTACTTACATGTTTGTAAACAAATTTTGTTGAATTTAGCTTTCAAATTCAAAACAATACAATTCGTAAATGACATTTAATTCTTGACAGACTTAGAAGTGATGCCAATAAATCAACAATTTTTTTGCGATCGATTTACACAGAGCAAAGAATAGTTGATAATCAAAAACGACAATCAAAAAAGCGACAGTCAATTATCGCGTTAGCCGATTTCACCCCTGGTTTCAGTATGGGTATTACAGTTGCTTTTTTCCATTTGCTAGGTACACTATTATCTTTGTTCCAGATTTGGTTTAAAATCTTGAGCAGGGTATGTTTGTTGTCTTTATTTAGGTTTTTGATCATTTCAGGGAAGATTCCATCACATCCTGGTTGCTTTTTTGGTTTTAGCCAGTGGATTACTGCTTCTAATTCTGCTTCGGTGATGTGTTCTGAGAATAGTCTTGAGTGTTGTTTTGGGGTTATTGGGTTGAGTTTAATCTGTCGCTGGCTCTTCTTTAGATCTTTTTTAAGTTCGTATACGTTTTTATAGAATGTGTTAAAATTGTTAGCAATTGTGTAGTCCTTGGTTATGTTTTTTCCGTTTTTGATTATTATGTTTTGTGAGTTGTCTTCCCTGGATTGTTTGAGTCCGTTATTTAGTTTATTGATATATTTAAATACCTTGGTAGATTTGGTTCTATAGTTGAGGTTACTGATGAAATATGTAAACTTGTTTCTTTTGGCTTTTTTGATCTCTAATAGGAATTCAGCGTTCAGTCTTCTCCATTTCTTCACCAATGAAGGATCCTTTGTTTTTTCGGCTTCTGTCCTTGCTTTATTTTTCTGGTGTTTAAGGATCTCTAAAGATTTATTCCAGAAACATTTGTATTTCTCAGTTTTGCCACGGGGAATCGACTTTTTGGCTGCTTGTAGGATTTTTTCTGCGAAAAGGTTCATGAGGTTTGTAAAAGTCTCCAATAGACTTGTTAGTTATTAGTCCAAATTAAACAACACTTTCTTCAAAACGTTATAAACTTCATGTACTTTATTATTGAGATCGAAACAATCGCTTTTAAAGGTAACAGTCGAATGATATTGGATACATTTGTTCGGTCTAATGAAAGGTATGGAATTGGGTGTGGTGAGAATTTATTGTTCATTGTTGGGATTGATTTACATATAGTCGTTTATGAAATAAATATGGATTCTACACTATTTAGGCGGGAGAATTTGAATATGCGCCAACATTCCGGGCCCCTTGATCGGCTCTGCCATCAATTGAAGTCGTTGTCGAGAACGGCAATTTTTTTGATGGGACGTCTAAAGGTTCCATTGGCCGTCTTCAGATCGACCACTCGTACATTATTGTCATCGCCTTTGATGACTCGATCCACTCTTGCTAAGACCCACTTATAGAGTGGTAGGTTTTCATCCTGAAGGACTAGCAGCCTTCCTTCTTTGACATTAGGCTGCTGGTGAAACCATTTGGACCGCTCTTGAAGATTACGGATATATTCGCCCGACCATCTCTTCCAGAAGTGCTGCTTCAAAGCCGTCACCCTTTGCCACCTGTTAAGATAAGAAATCTTGTTAAAACTTACATCTGGCTCCGGAAATGAGTTAAGTGCGGTTCCAATTAAAAAATGTCCTGGAGTCAGTGCACTAACGTCAGCTGGATCTGATGAGATAGGTGTGATGGGCCTTGAATTTAAAATCCCTTCGATTTCTGCTAGTGCCGTACCCAGCTCTTCATAGGTTAGGAGCGCTCCTCCCAATGTTTTGGTCAACAATGTCTTCGCCGATTTGACCGCCGCTTCCCAGATCCCTCTGAAGTGAGGCGCGCGAGGCGGTATGAATTGGAATTGGATGCCCTTGTCTGCAACGAACTCAAATATTTTTGTTTTAAAGGTTTGATTAAAATTTTTTTTTCATTCGATCAATTTAGTTTTTGCGCCTACAAAATTTGTCGCATTGTCGCAATGAATTCTAAGAGGAAAACCTCTTCTCCCTATTAGACGCTTGAGAGCTGCGATGAATGCATCTGCACTCAGATCGGAAACTACCTCCAAATGAACAGCTTTGGTGCAAAAGCATACAAAAACAGCAATGTAAGTTTTATAAGGTTGCTTTCCTCGAATTTTCCAAGATGTCGATATAGGCCCACAAAAATCCACCCCGCATATATTGAAAGGTCTGTTTGGAGTTAACCTATCTTTGGGCAAATTACCCATGACCTGCTGCAAAAGCCTTGGTCTATATCTTTTGCAATGAATGCATGACCTAACAACGCTTCTTGCCAGCGTTCTGCCATTCAAAATCCAAAACCTATCCCTAGTGAAATTCAACAAAGCTTGCGGTCCAGAGTGGAAATTCCATATGTGAAGGTGTGCAACGTACAATTTTACAAAAACGTTATCGCTGGGCAACAAAATGGGAAATTTAGCGTCGTAATTTACGTCCGAATTTCGAATACGACCTCCAACTCGCAACAATGTCTTATCATAAACCCTGTCTAAAAACGGTGACAGCTTGGCAATCCTGTTGGAAGACAGCTTCTCTTCTCTCGAGTTCACTTCCGCAATTTCAGTTTCGAAGCATTTGTGCTGAATGCACCAAACTATTGTTATTAAGGCTTCATTCAGTTCATCCGATGAAAGCGCCATGCCCTGGACGTGCCTTTGTTTCCTGAATAACTTTACATCTCGTAGCACGTATGCAAACACGCAAATTTTTTTGTAACTGCTATATTTATAGAGACTTTCAACTAAATCCCCCTCAGTGCTGATGACACATGCGAAAACGCTCTTTTTCTTCCTTGCTTCGAGTAGTCTATTATCTACACGTGATGGATCAAACTTGGGGTTGTCAGGCCATTCTTTGATACCTTTTTTCAAAAAATCAGGACCATTGAACCAAATCGAAGAACATAGATCTTGTACTAAGCTTCCCCTTGATATCAAATCGGCTAAAATCGGGGTTATTAGCCGATCTCACATGTCGCCACTGAACAGTGTTTGATGTAGATGACTGTATGTCACTTACCCTATTGGCAACATACGTTTCCCATAGATTTGACGTGGAAGTAAGCCAATACATTACAATCTCCGAGTCAACCCAGAAGTAAATGTCCGTGAATTCTATTTTTAAAGCTTCTTTGACCTTAAGCCACAATTTAACTAATAGCTGGGCACCACATAACTCCAGGCGAGGCAACGATTGTGTTTTTGTTGGTGCTACTCTCGATTTCCCAGAGATTAGTGTCACTGAAACTGCGTCGAACTCATCAACGCACCTGGCGTATAAGCAACACCCGTATGCCTTTATTGATGCATCCGAAAACCCATGTATTTGGATGCTTTTCCATTTTGGGCGAAAGATGAAACGTGGGACTCTGATGCAGCTGAGGTTTTGGAGATCCGCTACGTATTCTCTCCAACATAGGTCCAGATCGTTTGGTAACGGGGCATCCCAGTCCAATTTTTCTGCCCAAAGTGCCTATAAAAACATTTTCGCCTTTACTACTACCGGCCCAACTAGCCCTAGCGGATCGAACAACCTACTAGAAGATGACAGCACTGTTCTTTTTGTCAGAATTGTTGATGAGAACGCATCCTTGTAGAAATACCGGAAGACATCCTCTTTGGGATACCATTCGATTCCTAACGTCTTCGTAGTTTCATTGCCCTCAGTTTTAAGTTCCACACTCGTTGTTTGTGTGGCAGAATTTAGTTCCACATTTGAATGCCACTTGTGTAAATCGAAGTGGAATGATTTCAACAGCATGGTCACTTCGTTCTGTAATTTTCGAAGAATTTCAACTGAGCTAGCACCCGTGATTAGATCATCGACGTAAAAATCTCGCAAGATTATTTGACTTGCCAACGAATGATCCTTGTTCCTTAGGCCAATTTCTTGTAGGCATCGAGTTGCGAGAAATGGTGCCAAAGCGGTGCCATACGTAACAGTATTCAGACAATATGTTTGCAACCTTTCTGAGGAATTATTCCTCCAGAGAATGAGTTGGAACCTACGATCGCTCTCATCGATCTGTACCTGACGATACATTTTTTGAATGTCTGCTGTCAGCGCGTACTGATGACTTCGGAACCGCAGTATAATTGAGTACAATTCTTCTTGAATCGTCGGCCCTACCATCAACAAATCACTAAGTGAAACTGATGAAGACGTTTGACAAGATGCGTCAAAAACTACTCGAAGTTTCGTAGATGAACTTTCGGGGCGCAGGACGCACTGATGTGGCATGAAATAATGTGGTTCATTAAGCCGTATGCGTTCTATTAATGACATATGCCCTAACTCCAAATATTCATTAATGAACTTTGTGTACTCCATTTTCAGCTCGGGGTTCTTTAACAACCTCGGCTCAAGCGAGTCTGACTTCGAATCGATCGCCTGCGATACCTTTTAAGTTTCGAATAAAATGTTCCTCACACCTGACCTGCTCTACAGTTCGAATAATTTTATTCGGAATTTCTTCCATATTCCAAAATCTCTCTACCGACCGTTCAAGATTCGACTCCGACGTGTTCGAAACCGCTGCTACCATGTTGCAAGACTTGTGTCTTTGTTTACTCTTCGTATATGCTCCCGACACAATCCAACCGAATGCTGTTTTATGCAGCGTGGGCAAATTAGAGCCTAGCGTAATCCTTCCATTTCTTATCTGGTCGAAGAATACGTCTGCACCTAACAACATATCGATCGCTTGGGGCTTATAGAACAATGGATCGGCTAACTCTATGTCATTAGGAATATTGCAAGTGCCCATTTGCAGTTCGCGTTGAGGTTGACATTCCGTTATGGAACGAGTTATCCAAAACTCAATCCTTTTCTCGCACGCACCGAACCGCGACTGCACGGCCGTAGCTGTCTGATATCTAATGTTAGTGCCAATTTGTCCAACACCACTTATGTTTATTGGCCTGCAAATGGATTTGAGTTTGAGAGTGTTTGCAAAAGCTTGGGACATTAAATTTATTTGCGAGCCTGAATCGAGGAGTGCTCGAGCTGGTACGAAGTCACCTGCTTTATTCCTTATATTTACTATCACTGTTGCTAAAACCACGAGCGAATCCACCTCTTCATCTGCTGAGCACAAAGTCAGTGTTCGTGGAGCTTCGTCTGATCCAGATGGTTGTGGAACTTCATCCTGAGGAGGGTTTACATACCTATGTAAAAGCTGGTGATGTGGATTTGAGCAGACCTTACATCGTGGGGAACTGCGGAACTGGGGAACTTATTGAGACAGTTGATACACAATGCTAAGCGCTTTGCCTGCCTATAACGCTCATATATTTGCAACTGTTTCAATATATTGCAATCAACAATGGCATGATTTCGGCCGTTGCAAAAATGACACAAAGTCCTAGTTGCAGAAAACAAATGGTGAGGTGGCTTTGGATTCACCAGTTTTGATGGCGAATACTCAATTTTTTCTCTATGAGAACTCTTGGACTCCCTTCTTTCTAAGAACTGACACCGTTTGTTTAGTAACTCTGAACAAGATTCCCACGATGGCAACTTCGAGTAATTCAAAGACTCACTCCATTTTGTACTAGTTTCTTCGTCCACCTTGGACATTACAAAATTAATAACGATTGCATGGCAAATTTCTTTATGAGTGCCCAACGATGCAAGCGAATCCAACAGAGCCGAGACATTATCAACAATACTTCTTAGTTGAACCGCAGAAACACCTTTCATTTTTGGAAGTTCGAATAAATTAGAAATATATTCCAAGAAAATTAAGCACTTATTGTCGTATCTGTCTTCAAGCCGCTTAACTGCTTTTGGATAATTTTCCTCCGTTATTTGGAAGGCCTTTATTGTACCGAGCGTTTGTTCACTCAAGCATGAAACTAAATGGTTGAATTTTTCAATCCCTGATAATGAATTGTCATTGTGGACAAGAGTCTTATATGAGCCAATAAAGTTTTTCCATTCTGCATACTTTCCCGAAAACCTTGGCAGTTTGAGCTGAGGCAAGCGAGATGTAGAAGTAGAAGTGAGAGCAAATGACGTATGTGCAATACTGGGTCGTCGAACATTCCCCATAAGCGAAAGAATCTTTGTTTTGGTGCTTATATATAGATCCTCTATATCACTTCGACCACTATCCGATGGGCATAACTCCTCTATTCTATTCTGATATGTGAGAGCCTGCTTAAAGTATGATTCAACTATCCCTAACCGGCATTCCAACTCGGCGACTTCTAAAGTATTCGTTTTGTTTTCAACCAAATTCTTTATTCGCGTTATACTTCCCTTAGTGGAAGCTCTATTCAATTTAAGAGTATCGAGCGATTTGTCGCTGGTAGTGGGAGCTGCAGGACCAGGATCTACAGACATATTTTCTGTGCTATGGATTTACACCTCTCTCAAGCGACAAATTTGTGGTCTCAGCGTGTGAGAGTTCAACGATTGAAGTTTAGAGCAAATCTCTATTTGAAACAATCGGAAAAATGCTGAATTGAATTTCGACTATGTTTGTATCCCCTTTTTTTTTTTGTTTTATGCACGCTCTGCCATCTGAGCACCGATTATGCTTGATGTGACAGAGAATCCACTTGACGCGTTGATTGTGTAACAGCTGACAGGCGGAAAGCTGTTTCCACCGATCAATTCCTCAGCAACGAAAAGCAACAACAATGCTTACGCAGCGGCGACGAGAAGATTGCGTAACAGCCGAAGGCGAAAAGCTGTTTCCACCGATTAATTCCTCAGCTACGAAAAGCAACAACAATGCTTGTGAAGGGGCGACGAGAGGATTGCGTAACAGCTGAAGGCGAAAAGCTGTCTCCACCGATCAATTCCTCAGCAACGAAAAGCAACAACAACGCTTACGAAGAGACGACGAGAATAAAAGCTTTACCCCGAATTGGCGATCACCCCACTGATGACGATGCGTACCGATGATGATCGATGCTGATCGATGCAAAGCGCGAATTTCCGATAAAAGACTTATCTGCTGGTGAAAGTAAGCGAAATGCAGGAATTGAAATTGGATGAGATTTTTCCTAATCGACTGGAGGTTAGACAGATTGCTTCGATGCGACAACTCAAACTTATTTAATGCTTGAAGTTACGTTCGATATATGAATTAGCACCCAAATATACAGCTAAAACTATTTATTCTGCTGGAGTTAAGCAAAGTACCTATGTACTTGTACTGTGACTTGACTGGATAGTGCAATTAGCGAAAAGTTTAGAGTACGTTTGCGACAGAGGACATAAGGTCAAGCGACTTGCCTACATACATTGTGTATACATATATTTCAGTATTTAATTGTGATTTCAATATACGAAAGACGAACGATACAGACGCACCCAGTTTCTATATTTTTCCTTTTTGTGGATGTTTCTTTCTTCTCGTATGTTGCTGTTGATCGCGAACCCGAACACGTTTCACCACTGCACTGTATTGAAAGTTTATTGTTAATTTAATAGTTTTAATGAAATTCACTGGGACACTATAGTCCTGTCACGGTCGCCATGTAAAAGTCTCCAATAGACTTGTTAGTTATTAGTCCAAATTAAACAATACTTTCTTCAAAACGTTATAAACTTCATGTACTTTATTATTGAGATCGAAACAATCGCTTTTAAAGGTAACAGTCGAATGATATTGGATACATATGTTCGGTCTAATGAAAGGTATGGAATTGGGTGTGGTGAGAATTTATTGTTCATGGTGGGATTGATTTACATATCGTAGTTTATGAAATAAATATGGATTCTACACTATTTAGGCGGGAGAATTTGAATATGCGCCAACAAGGTTATTGTTGTTATCTGTGAAGTTGATATTTTGTGTGAGTATTCTCATTCCATTTTGCTTTTTTAAAGTTCCACAAGGTGCGGGGTGTCGGTTTTTCTTTTTTATGTATGTTGTTTTTAGTGTTCACTGTACCGGTGTCCGCTACCGGTATCGTCAATTACATGTCTGCTGCTATGGGATGTTATATTCGATGATATAATGGTAAGGTTTGGATTGGTGGAATGTCCCGTGTAGTGTACGTATATTCTGGGATCATCTGGGTTGTATAATAATTCGAATGTGTTGCAGTCTAGGAAGCTTCGATTTCTTTTCGTACAATGTTTCGGTTGGAGTACCCCCATCTTGGTGAGTGTCCATTGAAGTCACCTGCAATCATGGTATTGTTGTTGTCGATGATGACATCCAATTTTAGGTTTTTGTTGTTCGGTGGACTGCATATGCTGTAGTAAGTGAATTTGATTCCATTTATCCATGTGTCTATTGAAACTATTTCTGAGGTGTCTGTGCTGTTCATTTCTTTTATGATTTTAAAGTTAGCTGGAAGGTTGGTTTTAATTCCTATGAGAATACCGCTGGCGATTTGCCATTGTTTAAGTGAGTTATAAATTTTGTAGTCTTTGAAGTTATAGTATTTCAGTGTCTTATTTGAGATGTTGGATTCTACTATGCTAAATATGTCTATATTGTTGTCTAGTACGTGTTTTTCAGCGTTCCAATGTAGTGTTTTGAATTTTGTCATATGTTTTTAATTTGACTTGTCAGGAAGGTATTACTTTAGTTTTATCTACTGTTTGGGAAAGCTAGGAGTGATGTTATCACTTTCGTTATTATTTATTGCTTGTAATATTCTTAGTTATTTAGATTGCACTTGCTCTTTTATTTCATTATTCGAAATTGCACTGTTTTGATATTATATAAATCAAAAAATAAATTTGTGTCACATGATTTGTTTTTGCTAGTGCCTTTGCATACACTTATTCACTTAATATATATTTTGGTTTTGCGATTTATCCATTTTTATTGTTGTCCATTTGCCCGGAGAGCACCACGAGGAGGCGGACTACATTGCTCCCCGTATCAACATATGTACATACATACATACATTTCTTCTTGTCTCGAATGTACGTATGCCCTCTCCAGCAGTCGCCGCAGTTTTATTAAGAAACTTTTTTTCTGACAAAAACCGTTAGACAGCTGTTTTCGTAAAGTGTGCGCCTTTTTATCTAGCCAACGAAAAAATGCAGGCCTAGCTGGCGTATATCCAAGCCAATTTCGGATTTTCGGTAGACCCGAAAGATCACATTTAAAAGTTTACAAACAACAGGAGATTTCGGGGTGGGTGGGTGTATTTTAGTTTGATCTTAATGCGATGTGTAGTGTTTGGAAAGGCCTAAAATACTTTGAAATTTATAGGTTTTCTTTCAGACTCCTTTTTAGCAGGATCCGGTGTCCCTCAAGGGAGTCACCTAGGTCCACTTTTTTTTATTCTTGCTATTAATGATGTTCCATCAATCATTAAATATAGCAACATTCTTATATTTGCCGATGATATGAAGATTAGTAGAGCAATTTCAACCATAAATGACTGCAGACTTCTGCAATCAGATATTGATAACTTCAGTACCTGGTGCTGCAAAAATGGTTTAGTCCTTAACCCACTCAAATGTCAGTGCATGACATTCTCTAGGAAACGGGTACCGACTATGTTCAACTACTTGATATCGAATCACTCTCTCAGTCGGGTTTATAGTTTTAAGGACCTGGGTGTTTACTTTAGCCCTGAACTTGATTTTAAAGAGCATATAAACTACATTGTGAATAAATCAAATTCAATGTTAGGTTTCGTTAAAATATGGTGTAAAGAATTTAAAAATCCATATGTCACCCTCTCACTATTTAACAGTCTTGTCCATCCTCACCTCGAATATGCTTCGCAAGTATGGACACCTTATCAGAAAAATCTCAATACTCGGATTGAAGCCGTCCAGCGACGCTTCATTCGATTCGCATTGAAAGGTCTTCCCTGGGACGATCCTTTTAATCTCCCCCCATATTTGCATCGAATAAAACTGTTGCAAATGCAGCCTTTGGCTCAAAGAAGGGTCAATAATGATATCATTTTTATGCATCAACTGATCTCAGGTCTGATTGATGCACCTGACTTATTATCCTGTTTAAGATTAAACTTTCGTGGGGGATCGCATTACCTGCATAGTATAGAGTTACTGCATGTTCCTCATCACAGAACAAAATACGGGATGCATGAGCCTATTAACCGCATGAGTAAAATCTATAACTTAAATATAAACTTTCTTGACTTTAATCTTAACAAGATTACACTAAAAAATGTATCGCGTAATGTGATTCCTCGCACATAAATACTAATAATGTATATGTAATTTTCTTATTTTGTGTTTATTTATTGCTTGTGGTAGTGTTGTCAACCCAGCAAACAATATAAGCCTTATATAAGGCTTTTCACGATGTAATTTATTGCTTATGTATAAGGGTTGTTATTAATAAGGAATGTTGTGCTACCTATAATATTCCTTATTTTGTACCTTATTCGAACACGGGCCATGTCATTTTGGCCCTAAGGGATAAACTCACGCTACATTATTTTACACCTTATTATAAGACATAAAAAAATCCGTAGTTGCCTTACCTTATACCTTATTATAAGACATAAAATAGCCCATATTTGCCACATTTTATAAGGCATAAAATAGCACGTAGTTGCCTTATTTTATACATTATGTTAAGACATAAAATAATCCGTAATAACCTTATTTTATACCTTATTATAAGACATAAAATAATCCATAGTTACCTTTTTTTATACCTTATAATAAGGCTTATTATAGGCCTTTTATGAATAAAATTATAATAAAAAAAAACAAATGCTTAGTTTATTTTTGTTATTTTTTATTTTTTTCAAAATGTCGCATTTACATTATTTATTAATTGCTTATTAACACACCAATGTATTTACATAAAAAAAAAAATTTCATTTTAATATGTGCATGTACTTAATTAAAAAACAAAAATAAAAATTAATGCAGTAAAAAATTAAATTAAATTTCTTAAAAATATGTATATGAATGAAATTATTACAATATTTTGTTTTTTGTTCGACGCAATTGATGTTTCCTCTGGTCGATTCTGTTTTTGCCCTTTTTGAAGGAGTTTTTTATATCTTCCTCATAATAATAATGAACGGATCCTGAATATAGTAATAATAAGTTATTTGAAATAAATCTTTTTAGTTTAGCCGAGTAAAAATAATTAACTTACCATACAACATCGATTGAAAAAATTTAAAATGTTTTATTGCCGTCATCTGCTTTCTTCCATTCCAATTTCTTCTTATTTTGCAAAGCCTTTTTACTTTTTCACTTCCACTTTTGCACAGAACACGATTTATTTTTTAACTAAAACCACTAACCAACCACTCCGAACGAAATTTCAAACTTAAATACCATTCGGTCGTTAGTAAAACTCGAAATAAAATACAATTCCCAAGAAAAAAAGTTATGTCACGAAATGCTCAATTTTATTCCTTACAATAAGGCCTCATTTTAAGACTTATGTATGTAAGAGATCACTTATTTAAATCTTGAATTAAGGCATATATCAGGAATATAATTGCAAAGCAAAACAGTTATGTTTGTTAAGGAATCACTTATTTAAATCTTGAAATAAGGCATAGACAAGGAATATAATTGCAAAGTAAAACAGTTATGTCGCGATATGCTTAATTTTATTTCTTATAATAAGGCATATACATATATAAGCATTATTATAAGACTTATGTTAGGGATCGCTTATTCAAATCTTTAAATAAGGCATATAAAAAAACAATACTTGTGATCTTATAGTCTCTGTAGCCAGCAGTGGCGTGGGCTCCATATAACACGATTCCTATCGGCTTCCCTTTTCAAATTCTTAACTTTATAAATTTCGAATTTAAAATTTCAATCAAGTATGCTTTGCTTATATTCATTTCATTTCATTCCATATGAAAAAAAAATGAGCATGAATTGCAAAAACAACTCAATTCGACTGCAGAAAAAATACTCATTAGCCGAAAATTTCCGACTTATGCATATGCACTGCAGTGGAGTTTATTGAGTGACAGGCAAGTTTTAAGGTTTTTCTCTCTTTTTCATCCGCGCTTTTGGGGCTGGTTATTCTTTGTCTAGCACGCGCTCTCTTAAGAGGCATATAAGTCGGAAAATATCGGCTTATGTATGAGTATTTTTTCGGCAATCGAGTTGAGTTGTTTTTGCTATATAGAATATGCCAATTTTTTATTTTTTCGCAGTAGATTCTCTAAAAAAAATGCAGTGGATTGATATCGTTCACAGTCGATTTTTATTTCAACGGAAAAATAAGGTATTTTAAGAACACAAACTGGCTTTCTGTTTTATTATTTCGATTTATGGTTCATTTAAGCTTTTATTTTCCTGAGCATCACTTATGCTTTTAAATAAATAGAACATAAAAAACTTTGAAAACACAAACCAAGACCAATACTCTTGCCAATATAAAAGCTAGTTACTTCTTAACAAATCGCTTACTTACGAATTTTTGCTGGGTCCAGCAGTTAATTCCACACTGAATTTCATTGTCTAATGTTCTTCTTTGGGAGAAATAAACATAATTAACGGTACCTATGGTAAAGTCACAGCCATTAGTAATTAAGTGAACTTTTCAAACGCTTAAGCGTTTCATAGACACGGGAATTCTTTTACGTAAACGAGAGTTAGCATTATGAAAGACCCAGCTCGGATAATCGGGCCAATTATGTAGGAACTTCTATATTTAGTCCCTCAGATCAGATGGACTCGCATTTATATCAATGTTCTCGCCTTCTTGGGCCTCTCAAAGGATATTCAACATGATTTAATACATTGTATTGCTGCGGTGATTAGACATCAAATTAAATCGGAAATTAGTCAAACTCGGTTTGTGTCCATTATGATTGACGAAATACCAAATGTGAATCACTAAAAATAACTAAGTGCAGATAGAAGAGATTTCTTGGCTAAGTTAAGTTAGTTGGGCAATCATATGATTGTGCCACAGTGATGTCCAGTGGTCCGTGAGCTTGTCCAATGGGCAATTCATCCCATGTTATGCTAATGTTTTAAATTTGGTATTATCCCGATAATTAGAAAGCATACCTGAGGTTAAAGTATTTTTTGGTTTTTCCAATAGCATATTTCGTTTCTTTAATGAATCTACAAAAAGCTCGTCTTAAAAAAACAGCTAACCGACGTACATATTCCAGGAGTATCGGAAACTCGCTGACATTATTATCATTCACGAATAATCAAGGTTTTGTTTGACTACAGATTAGATGTCATAGAAACATTTACCCAAATTTAAAATGACCCAAAGAATGATAGCATAGCTGAAGGTTTTCTACATAAATTGAAGAGCAACGAGTTTTGTTTCTTACTTAATTCTCTTTCTGAAATATGTATCTGTAAAAAACAGATTGTTTATTTAGTTTAATGTTGAAATTGCTAACAGGGAGACCAAGTGCTTTGAGTCTTGTATGTGTTCCGAGTTTTTTAATATAGTTTATAACTAGATTATAATTAACTATAATATATATATAGTTAGACTTTTTGTAAGAACTAAAGACAATATTGTGACTCAGATTAAAAGGTACAAATTAATAGGTAACTTTTTTTTTTCAGATACATGAAATAAATCGAAATGTCATAGTTTTGCTCAGTCAAGCCCGGACATATCTTCTTTAATACATTTTTTCGCTGCAATTTTCGATTTTACTACTCTATAACATGAGCCTACAGTTTTGTATACAACACCTTCATTTTTTCGGGTGGATGTTCTTACCCTATAGAACCATTTTCAGAGTGAGGTATTAAGAGATATATTTTAAATCTGAGAAGCTTATTATAAACACATCCAATAACCGTCGCCTCTGTGGAAAGATCCTTTTCAGCCTTTCTTACAAATCTAAGAAAATTTCAAACAGAAGATAGGCTTTCCGATTTAAAACTTCTATCGATAGAAACACAACTCCTCTTAAAAATGAAAAATTGTAAAAACAAATCAGAGGATATCTCTGGAATATAAATTCGGATATGGATAGGAAAACTGTTCACACGATTTTTTTTTTAACTTTAAATAATTAGGCCAGTCAAATCTTACAAATTTTTGCTTTCTTGCTTCGGCTTCCCATATTAAATCTGGCACGCCACGCCACTGGTAGCCAGACTGGTTCTTTTGGCCCATGCTATTGCCCCATAGGTGATCACAGGGCTTACCATGCCAATATACATCCATCTGAGATTATTGTCATACGCGGCAGACTATGGCAAGAAGTCTTGAGACACGTGAGTGAGCGTCTTATGACAATCCGTGTCAAGGCAAAATTCGCCAACATTAGCTTAATATGCGCTCACGCTTCCACAGAAGAAAAAGACGACGCTACCAAAGATAGTTTCCACGAGCTGCTCGACAAAGCATACGAGCAATGTCCTAAACATGACGTTAAAATCGTATGGCCGATTCAAACGCCAAGATAGGAAGAGAGGACATCTTTGGTAGATCAATTGGTAAGCACAGCCACACGACTCCACGTCCGAAAGCGAAATAAGACTGATTAACTTTGCTGCGATGCGAAGTATCAATATAGCAAGCACGCGGTCTCTTCATCTCATTATCCATAAAGGGACATGGCTGTCTCCGGATCAACAAAACGTCAACCAAATTGACCACATTGTGATCAAGACAAAGCACGCCTCCAGTATTCTGGTCCGAACGTTCCGAGCGGCTATCATTGATATCCACAACGCCACAACAACGAAATGCTGTGATAAGGTATAAATGTCGAAAAATTACAATCGTAAGACACAGCCAGAACCTAAAGAGAAAGCGTATCCCGATCTCTCGCTGCGAGTCCTACCGCAGCACCAGCTAGTGCGAAAGACCAGTGGCAACACTGTCAGTAGAAAGCCATCATAAGCAGTGTTGCCAGCCACTTTGAGTGAAATTCCCCATCACAGACCTTAAACTTCCCCTTTTTCCCTTTCTTTGTGGTGGCATTCCCAATGGATTCCCACAAGAAATTTTCAAAAAGCAATGGGTCCGTTCGCATCCTTTTTACACCAAATATTAAAAAATGTATGTGATTTGAAAGATTTGACAGTTTTCATATATCTACCTTGTTTTCATATATTCCTTGTGCCAAAGCCTAAAGTTTGTCGCTCTCTGTTTTACAAAAACTACAACATTTTTTCGTAAACGGGTTTTCGTAGTTTTTCATAGTTTTTGGGTGCGTTTAAACATAATAAAAAAGAGACTAGTACAAATTTGCAAATGTGCAAAATATCTTTATTGAAAAATAAATAAAAAATTCCCGATTATTATGAAAAAGAACGAGAGAATTGTAGTGCTGGTTAATTATGTACATTGGTATATTAAGGTATCAAAAAAAAAAAAGAAGAAATGTTCGTAAGTGCGTTTAAAATTAAAGCAGATCCACCTAAGGTCCATTCATTTGAAATGAACTCATGTATAATATATGACTCATTTTCCAATTAGGCGTAGGAGTATAAGAACTGCTACCTACACACGGGGAAGGCATACGTGTGAGTTACGTTTACGCATGGCTATTAACATGTAATCCTATTTTATTATTGTTTTATTACTTAATTAAGAGTTATTGACATACTATTTTTATTTTACCCAAATTTCGGACTGAATTCCCACATGAAAAGGCAACGAACTGGCAACACTGTCATAAGTGCCGCGAATGATGTGTTGGGTTTCGCACGACCACCACCACGAAGCCCTTGGTTTCATGAAGAGTACATGATAGCTATTGCAGAAAAGCAGCAGGCGTATAAAGCGGCGCTGCAAAGAAGCGCTAGATCGCATGCTCTACGAGCAAAAGAGACGGGAAGAACATCGGCTTCTCAGAAAGAAAAAGAAAGAGCACGAGACGCGTGCGATCGAGGATATTGAGAGATGCTACTCCAGGAACAATGTATGGAAGTTCTACCAGAAGGTAAAAAGAATGTGCCAGCAAAACAAGTCCCGTACAGAAACCTGTAGAGATAACGAAGGAAACCTTCTGCAGGCTGTATAATGGCAATGAAGACCAATGCTCCGCTGTTAGGCAGAATGTACCATTCAATTTAGATGATAATAGCCACAACTCCCATCCACCTGATCAACACGAAGTGTGTCCAACAATGCTGCTGGATCTGACGGTCTACCCGCAGAGCTATTTAAAGCAGCTGGAGATGACTGGTAGTGAGCATACACAAACTTATCTCTAAGATCTGGTCAGATGAAAGTATGCCAGATGAATGGAATCTCAACATCGTTTGCCCAATCCACAAGAAAGGAGACCCACTCAACTGCTCCAATTAGAGAGGCATCAGTGCCCTCAGCATCGCCTAAAAGATCCTATCCAACATATTGTGTGAACTCCTGAAGCCCTTTGTCAACAACCTGATCAGTGCAGTTTCAGACCGGGAAAGTCCACCTGATAATCTACTCCTTAGATTTTCTTACACTGAGCAGCCACCTTACCTCTGGTGGGGGGATAGCTCTCAGTGAGTGAACAATGTTAAGTCTAATACTTAACTTTTCTTATGCTGTAGTAAGTGAAAGAAAGTCTGAACCGTTTTAATGACTAAAATCGATCTATATTTATTTCCGATATCTTAAATATGTATACATACATTTTGCTTACTACTACTTATTACTAATTACATCGACGGAAGCCGCAACAGCAGGCACAACGCTGAATCAGCGACAACAGCAGAAACACTTGATGAGGCACAACGCTGAATTAGCTGAAACAGCAGAACCAATTAACTGACTATAGCTGAAGTAGGTCGTGAGTGGGCAACCTTTGTCGAAGGAGCCAGGGCTGATGTTAGTTGCTGGACTTGGTGTCGTTTTTCGTTGATGAACTCAACACCACCATGGACTAAATTTTCACACTTAGGCAGATCCTGGAAAAAACCCAAGAAGTCCAAATCGATACCCACCACCTGTTCATCGATTTCAAGGCTGCCTATGACAGCATATGGAGGGATGAACTGCATAGAGCTATGTCTAGTTTTGACATCCCTGCTAAACTTATCCTTCTGTGTAGGATGACGATGGAGAAAACTAGCTGCTCAACCCTCGGTAAGATATTCGGTCCCTTTTACCTTGACGGGTATCGGAGAAGAAGACTCGACCACGAACTGTACGAGCTGTACAGTGTACAGCGACATCGACTTGGTCAAAAAACTGCACATTGGGCGTTTTAGATGGCTAGGTTTATTGAAAATGATGTTGAATTTACCTTGGCATCACTCCACATTAGACTTACACATGAGAGCAGGTGTTGATTTGATCTCTGATAGAATAAGAAATTAAATGTTCCAGAACACAATATGACCTGATGTACTATGACTTATGCACTGTCAAACCATTTATATGTACATATATGTAAAATGTATTATCTTAATTTATTTATTCTATGTATTATTTTTTATGTTTACTAATTTATTTTATATTTATTTATTTATTTATTTTTCTTTGTGTATTTATAAACTTTATGTTAATTTATTATCTTTATGTTTATTTATTTGTACACATACATATTAATTTAATTAATATTTATTTATATTTATTTATTTATTTTATTTTTTTTTTGTTAATTTACTTAATTTATGTTAATTTATTTTCTGTGTACTTTTATGTTAACTTTATATGTACTTTATGTTAAATTTTTAGTTTTTGAATCTAGTCTTTAATATTTATTTATTTATTTATTTATTAATTTATTTTTTAATTAATTTATTTATTAATATATTTATTTATTTATTTATAATTCTATTTATTTAATTATTTAGTATTTACTTATTAATACATAAACTTATATGTATGTATATTATGATGTTATTAATTTAACTATTGGTATGCGAGTTAAGTTGGAAATACTCGTGTTAAACAAAAAAATATATTTTCTTCTCCTACACGGAGGAAATAAAAACTCAAGCAAATGAACGAAAGAGAACTTTATTTAGCGGGATCAAACTTAGAACTAACTTATCATAATTATATTTCTTAACTCTATGCTTCTGTGCTTGAAGATACTATTGATGATGATGCTGCTGACGGTGTTGTTTTCGGTGACAATGTATGACAATGTAGACGATTGTTTGACTGATGAAATATGATGAAATCTCGCTAGGTGGCTGAGATGCTGATGTGGCATATTTTGATGGGGTCTTCATTGTTGCTTAATTACGGTTTCATTGTTGCTTGTGGAATGCTTATGACGATGCCGATGCTGGCATCTCTACTGTTATGGTTTGGGGATGAAGTACCTTTGTAACTCCCCCCGCCTTAGTTTGGAAACTCTCCTGAGGCTTCATGTTTTTAATTTCATTAAGAGGTATATCTGAATTTTCTTTATTTTTATCTTCAGCACTCATTTTGTTTACAATTTTAATATTCTTACTTCTATATTTAAGTACAACATAGCAAACAATTATTACAATACATATAATGATTATAGTTGAAAAGGTAATCGTATTTCGATTATTCTTGTATTCTATTAATTCTATTTTGTTTTGGTGTTCTATATCTTGTATCACCAAATCTTTAATTATAATATCAGATTCTATTGTTGACATATTTAAGTTTGGTTTAATCACAATTCTATGGTCAAATATTTTAATTTTATTATTGTAGGTCTTATTATTCAAAGTGACAATGCATTTATTAAAGTTTACAATAAAGTTTTTATAAAAATGGTATGTTTTTTCATTACAATTGTGTTCAATATTACTTTCAAAATTTTTCGCGAGTAAAAGTCCTTTATTTATTTCTTCTATATAATTTTTTTGTTTGTATTCCATAGTTATACATGGAGAACATTCAATTGAATTTTTCAAATTTTTTAAGTATTTATTGATAGGATATATTTTATCTTGATATTTTACAACTTTTTGTTCTGGTATATTTGTTATAATAGTATTGTTTAAAAATGGTATAAGTCTTAAGTAATAAGTTGGAAATTCCTTATCTAGAAATACAGGAATGCTTATGATTATTATAAAAATATTAGAATTATCTTTTCCGAAAATATTTATTTTTATTTCCTGAAGCTCATTTAAACCTATAAAATTTTCATTTATTTCGTCAATATCCAGAATCGATCTTGACATTATTCCTTCCTTAGCCGCGTTTACGTTATCTATTTGTTTTTCTATTTCTTGAGCTAATTCCGAAATATAATTAGAGAGTTTCAATAATGAAATTTCATTTTTAATAGAGTTAATATCATCTCTGTTATTTCCAGTAAGTTTAAGGAACTGGGTTTCATTGATTTTGATTTTGTTGACCTATGCTTGTAGCTTTTTTATTTTTACTTGGCCCTTTAAAATATCTTTTCTGTCTTTTTATCCATGTAGGATGGATTTTTGAACCTCTTTTGCCTTTCTTATTTATAATATTACCTTTATCATCTAATTTTACTTCAACTTTTCGAAATTTGGGCTTTTCTTTGTGCCGTTTTTGAGCATAATTCTTAATATAAGCTTTTTCGTGAGGGTATGGTTTATTTAGTTCCCTATTTCTATTATGATAACTTAGCCATTGATTTTTCTTGGATTCTAATAATTTAAATATTTCATTCATATCTGCACTACCGAATTGTATGTCTATTGGCTTTCTTTCTATCGTTGAATGTATTGTATTATTATAATAATTAGCAGCTTTAAGGATTTTCTCTGTAATATTAAGGTTGGGTTCTGTAATTGTTAGTATTCTAATGTGTTCAAGTAATGAAGAATGACATCTACTCATGTCCGAATTTCGTGTATGACTATTGGGTGAATTGAAGTGAATTGATAAATCCATTTGTTCTACAAATTCTAAGACGTTTGTTGTATTGAACTCGTTGTCTGCTACTATCAATTTAGGTTTATCAAAAATTAGGATATATTCTTGCAATAGATCGACTAAAGTAGTTGAATTTTTGTCTGTGGTTTCTTTTACGTATAAATGTTTTGAAAATTTATCAATAACTGTAAAATAATATTTCTTTTCGATATAAAAAATGTCTAGATGAATTATTTAATTTTTATTCTTCGGCGTTAATGTATGTTTAAATTCGGGTTTAGGAGGTTTCCTATCATATTTTGCTAAATTGCAAACCTCGCAATTGTTTATGTATTCCACTATAATTTCTTGAAGTTTTACAAAGTAATATTTTAATTTTATTTCAGCATAATTTTCATGAATTCCTCTATGATGGGTTTTTTCATGAATTTCTTTTATTTTTTCTAGGCATAAGTCCTTGCTCATTAGGTTTTCTGCTAAATATGCACATTTTATTAGCTTATGGTTTGTGATTGTGAAATGTTCGAATAATTTATTTTTAAATTGATTAAATGATTCCTCTTCTAATTCTGAATAAATTCCTATAACTCCTTTTTCTGGTAAATACTCTTTTAATATATTGGTCATTTCGTTGTTATTAATTTCAGCTTCTGTAATAAAAATCTTCTTCTTACTATGCACTTTTTTGTACACTTGTTCTTTTTCTTTTAATAAAATAATTTGTGTTTTATATTTGTTCACTATTCCTTTATTTTCTATTATTTTGTTTCCTTCACTTATATTAACTTCGTTAATATTTAATTCATTTTCATTTATATTTATTCTTGACAGGAAATCTGCCACCTTGTTTTCTTTGCCCTTAACGTATTCTATATCGTAATTGTATTCGTTTAATTTTGTTTTCCATCTAATCATTTTGGAACCTGGGTCTTTGAGATTATTTAACCAAACTAGTGGCCTATGATCAGTTTTAATAATAAATTTGACGCCATTAAGATATGGACGGAAGTATTTCGTTGCCCAAACTATGGATAATAACTCTTTCTCGATCGTTGCATAATTTGTCTCATGTCCATTGAGGGTTCTAGATGCAAATGAGATTGGATGGTTATCCTGTGATAGAACGGCTCCGATGGCTTTGTCTGAAGCATCGGTTGTGAGAGTGAAACTTTTCTTGAAGTCAGGATATCTTAATACCGGGTGACTCGTAATCAAGTGTTTTAATTTCTCAAAGGCATTTATATATTGTGGATTATTTTCATTAATCTTACTACCTTTTTTTAAACATTCCGTTAGTGGGATAGCAATCTTGGAATAATTCTCTATGAATTTCCTGTAGTAGCCAGTTATTCCCAAAAAGGATTTTATTTGTTTAACCGTTCTGGGTACACATAATTTTCCTATCGCTTCTATTTTAGTTGGGTTTGGTTTTATTCCTTTGTCAGTCAATATGTGTCCTAAGTATTCAGTATTTTTTGAAAAGAATTTACACTTGTCAATTTGTATTTTAAGATTATGTTTTCTAAGTTCTTGAAAAATTAATTTTATATTCACTTCCATTTCTTGTAATGAAGTGGCAAATATTAATATATCGTCGAGGTACACGACACAGATTCTGTTTATATGTTCTCTAAGGATTTCGTTCATCATCCTTTGAAAAGTAGCCGGGGCATTCTTTAATCCAAACGGCATTCTTATAAACTCATAGTGACCTTGGGGAGTGCTAAATGCGGTTTTGTATTGGTCTTTTTCATTGACTAAAATTTGATGAAAACCTTTAGCCAGGTCAAGTGTGGTAAAATATTGAGCTTTACCAAGTTTGTCAAAGATTGATTCAATGTTGGGGAGTGGAAACTTGTCCTCCAGAGTTTTTTCATTTAATTTTCTGTAGTCGATTACTATTCGCCATTTATTTATTTTAGAATTATCGAGTTTTTTTGGTACTACCCAAATGGGTGCATTATATGGGGAGTTTGATTTTTGTATAATGCCTTGTTTAAGCATATCTTGAATTTGTTTCTCTACTTCTTCTTCATGAATTTTAGGAAAGCGGTAAATTTTTGAGAAAATGGGTATATTATCTGTGGTGGTGATATTATGTTTTGTATTAGAAGTGCAGCTCAAATCTGTTCCTTCTTTATAAAATAAATCTTTATTATTTTTCAATACCTTTTTTAAAGATCCTGTTTCTTCTTTATTTGATTTTTTATATAGACAATCTAAGCTGTGTGTTTCCTTAAGTTCTGTAAAATAGTTAATTTCTTGAGGACAGGCATAATTAAATAGAAGGGTTTCATTAGAAATTTTTAAGGTACCTTCCCCTAAATTGAGGATGGCGTTTAAAGGATACAGAATATTCTGTCCTATTATAGCTTTAAAATTTTTATTTGAAAGGTTTAAAATTTTCCACATCATCTTATGATTATTGGGTGCATTAAATTCTTTGGGAAAAGAAGTTTTTATTTGTTCTGTAACTGTTCTACCTGTGAGACCGTTAATTTCTAAAGGTTGTTCTAATTTATATCTTTGATGGGTTTTTAAACAATTTTTGTCTATACTGGAGGTTGAGGCTCCACAATCAATTAGTGTGGGTATTACTTCATTTTCTATTGTGAGGTTTACTATGGGAAGAGGACCTCTGAGGCCAGCTCCTGAAAATTTATATCTGGGTTAACTTGCTCTCGGTTATTTTGATTTGGATTATTAGTATTGAAACTTCTTGGGTTCGCGTTTTGATTTCTTTCAAAGTAATTAGTGTTCCTATTGTAATTGCCCTGATTATTATTACCGAAATTTCTGTTATTAAAATTTCTAAAGTTGTTGTTACGGTAATTATTATTGTAATTTCCACGATCTCTATTAAAATATCTGTTATTTGGATATTGGTTATTGAACCTTCGGTTGTTATTTTGGTTATTGGAAAAATGTCCATTATTGAAATTCCTGTCATTATTATTTCTATACGAATTAAATCTATCTGGATATTGAGTGTTTCTAGTCTGAGGGTTAGAACTTTTGTAAATGTTAAGGAGCTCATATGCTTCCTGCATTGTTTTAATATTTCGACTTAATACAAAACTTTCTTGGTCTGCACTTAATTGTTAGCAAAAAACTCTTAAAAACTTAGCTTGTACATTATCGGGTGAAAATTCTACTGATTTAATTTTATCAAAGTTATATTTAACATTTATTTTATCCATTAATTCACTTAGTTTTATAAAGTAATCATCCAAATTAGAATTTCTTACTCTTACTGCTTTTTGGTAAATATTTATGTATGTCTCTTTGGGTCTGAAGTTCTTGAATAGTGTGTCTCTTATAGTTGCCCAATTTGTGTTTGGTCCTAATATCCTTATTGTTTGTTGTGCTCTTCCATGGATTAGTCCTCTCAGTATGTTTTGTACAGCAAATGCACAGAGTCCTAGTGTCAAATACTGCAGGTTGATATCCACGTCGTAAATGAAGGAAGCTACATCTCTGGGTCCTTCTCCAGAGAATGGTTTAATTCTTTGCAGTATTTTGACAACATCCATTTCAGGAAGAACTAAAGTTATCGTCGATATTGGTTTTCCTACGGTAGCATCTTGTTGCTGGGGTTGTTGTTGGAGTTCTTCGTTTAGCAACACATTCAGATGATTTTCTACCTCCTGGTCGTTCATTTTAATTTTAATTTTGATTTGTTTTACTTAAATTTTTTTTTTGTTTTTCTGGGTGAAACCTACCAGTCTCAGTAGGCGTTTTATAGGTGCGTTTAAAAAGACTTTCCCTTCTTATAAAAGGTCACACCACCCAAACAAGTTCAGTTTAAAGTCGAGTACACTTTTTTATTTAGTTTAGTTTATCGTATAATTATACTATTCGTTAAGTAAACTTCCAAGTTTACACGATTAGTTTAAATTAATTTACGATACGATCGGATACTGGGTATCCTACCGACTGCGCCAGTTAAGTTAGAAATACTCGTGTTAAACAAAAAAATATATTTTCTTCTCCTACACGGAGGAAATAAAAACTCAAGCAAATTAACGAAAGAGAACTTTATTTAGCGGGATCAAACTTAGAACTAACTTATCATAATTATATTTCTTAACTCTATGCTTCGGTGCTTGAAGATACTATTGATGATGATGCTGCTGACGGTGTTGTTTTCGGTGACAATGTATGACAATGTAGACGATTGTTTGACTGATGAAATATGATGAAATCTCGCTGGGTGGCTGAGATGCTGATGTGGCATATTTTGATGGGGTCTTCATTGTTGCTTAATTACGGTTTCATTGTTGCTTGTGGAATGCTAATGACGATGCCGATGCTGGCATCTCTACTGTTATGGTTTGGGGATGAAGTACCTTTGTAACTTGCGTACCACGCTTAAATTGAGGTTTTTTCTCGTTTTTTTTTTTCCTCAAAAACGACATCTTACATATTTCTCTTTAAAATCTTACTTCAGAAGAAAAATATTATTATGTTAATATTAAATCTCTGTATATATCTATAAATTGTGCGATAACGTATTATAAATTTATACAAACAAAATAAAATACAATACAATAAATAGATGACTAGGACATGTAGAACGTATGGACATCAACACTCCGGCTCGGAGAATATTCGATTCTAACCCGGAGGGCAGCGCAGCAGAGGACGACCTCACCTTCACCTCAGGTAGCGCGCACAAGTAGAACAAGACCTCAACCAGCTTGGAGTGCGCAACTGGAGGCAGTTAGCTAAGGACCGGGGTAACTGGAACGGGTTGTTGGTTGAGGCCTTGTTCCACCCGAACTGTAGCACCACCTAAGTAAGAAAGTACGAATGGGGCAGCACGTCTCATACGAGTCAAAAAGGGCCCCTATCTGTTTTAGCGTGATGGATGTTTTCCAGGGCGATCCGAATCTTATTAGCGGAGGACATCGAACTACTGCTCTTATGGTTACAGTTGGTTATTGGGATTTATACCGCCGCACCAACGCAAGGTGTCTACCAAGCAGGGGATTATCCACTTTAGACACTGTAAATTTATTTTTGGATTCGCAATTAGATCTCCATCGGTTAGGAAATTTATGTATTTTTAAATTTTTTTTGTCTTGTTGTTCCCGTTCACACTTTCACAAAATCATTTCTTATGTCCTTGACGTCTAAAATCAGTACATTTATGCGCCTTATACCAACATTTCTCGGCATCATGCATCCCGCCGCAAAACCAGCACGGTGTTTTACTCTTCGGCTTCCCGTGACGTAGTGCTCTAACCTGCGTGTCTTAAGACAGACCTTCAACAAGTGTGACATCGTATTGAAAGGGGGTTATCTCATAGAGACAACAAGTACATAGACCTGTAGGCAGGGTTGGCCGAACTGTCACTTTTTCGAAAAACTACATATGTTACGTCTGCTACGTAGTTAATGTAGTTAAATGTAGTTAAATGTAGTTAATGTAGTAAATGAAACAAATTGTAGCAGACGTAGTTTCAACTGTCAAATGATCTTTTAGTTGTCACTTTGAAGTTGGATATTTGCTTCTTGGGTTTTAGTTTGCTTAGTTCATGTAAGAAAACAAGAAAAATAAAAAAAAACAACATTAAATAACTAAAATTCATGTCAATTTTTACTCCATTTCTGCTCATTTATCAAAATTCTCGAATCTTGTTTACTGTAATTCTATTGTTTTTCTGTATTTACTACGTATTGAGCAGGCGTAACAAATTTCATTCATTTCATTTCATTTATTTCATTAAAAGGTTTGTACATTAAGATTAAAATCTTTTTTAGTACTTAGTATTTAAAACTTTATACAAATTGATATCTTAAAACTAATTTTCAATGAGTAGCATAACCTTAGATGGAAAGTAGGTGGGAATTACTGGATTGAGAATATGACAAAAGCAGAGATATGTTGGTTCAGTGAAGATGTGTTAAGGTGGAGAAGTGAAGGAGAATTGCACTTTTGAAATTGGAAGGATTCGAAATATTTTTAATTCGGGACGGTAAGGAATTCCAAAGTTTTATAGTGTGAATGAAAAACAGACGCGACGAATTTAGATAATTATGGCGAGAGGGAATCAAGTTAATGGTTCTAGTGGAGCGAGTGAAATTAAGCCTGTTGTACAGGTAAGACGGACATTGGTTGTTCATTATTTTGTGTAAGAATATACAGTTCCTTGCATTGATGTAATCTCGCAAGTTACAACCAATTAAACCCCTAGCGTACACAAAGATATGGGCATATCTACGAATGCCGTAGATGTAGCGCACCGCGTCATTAAATGCAACTTGCAGTTTACGCAGGGATAACGAGTCAAGGCTGCTGTAGACTACCTCAGCATATGTTATGAGGGGTAAGATTAGAGTCATAACCAGCTTTCGTCGTGTTTCCCGCGGAGTGAAATAAGCACTGAGCCAAAGTTTGCGCAAACATCCGTAGATACGGCCGATGACAACGTTAGTATGATTATAGCCGGACATATCGCGATTTATAGTGTAGCCAAGACTAGTAACTGACTCAAAGGCTTTAATCTTGTTGTTATTTAAATATAACTCAGGTAGAAGATTCAAATTAAAATTCTTTTTAGAGATGGGGATTACTTGCGATTTTGCCGGATTAAGTAGTAATCCGTTTGCTACCGACCAAGTGTATATATGTTTTAACTCCTCATTTAAGAGAAGAGCGAGTTCGTCGAGGTTCCTAAATGGCTTCGCTAAATGTAGTTGGACATCATCTGCATATAAATGTACGGAAGGATGGAAGGTCATTGATAAACATACAGAAGAGTATCGGTCCTAAAATTGAGCCCTGCGGCACTCCCTGTTTGAATTCTTTCAGTGAAGAACAACGTTCACCAACGACCACCCTTTGCGATCTACCGGAAAGATAACTACTTATTAGTTTTACTGCCCTTTCACCAAGACCAAAATTGTTCACAAGCTTCCAACAAAGGATTCGATGATCAACTCTGTCAAAAGCCTTCGAGAAGTCTAGTAAACAAAGCAACGAAACATAGCCCATATCATAATCTTGCCTTATCTCCTCAAGTAGGTTCACCATAGCTGTGGAGCAGCTGTGGTTAGATCTAAAACCAGATTGCTGGGCATACAGTAACTTATTGAGCGTTAAATGTTCCGTTATTCGCTTAGCAACTATTCTCTCGAAGACCTTTGACAGACACGGTAGAATGCTTATTGGTCTAAAGTCAGCCGGACAAGTTGAGTTAGCTTTCTTTGCTATAGGCAAGACTCTTGCAGTTTTCCAAAACTGAGGAAAAGTCGATGTAATTATGCACCAGTTAATCACATGGGTGAGATGGGAGACAATATACGGCAATAAAAGTTTGATGAAACGGATTGGTAGGCCATCCTCACCTATAGAATTAGACTTAATAGCTGTCACGCATTGGATAACTTCGACTTCTGTAGCAACTGCAAAATCTTCTAATGCTGGCACCAAGACAGCAAGGTCTTCTGTCCGATTGAGAACAGAGGAGCTAGTGCTGGGCTCATCAGCAAGGAAAACATTATTTAGTTCATCAGGATCGAGAACACATTTAGAGTCGTAGTTACTGCTGGAGATGCCAATTTTGCGTAAGTTATTCCAAAGTTTCTTCGCAGGGAGGGAGGTTTTCAATTTGGACGCATAAAAGTTTTTCTTAGAGATACGCACAATGGAGGTTGTGTAGTTACGCGCCGCTTTGTACGCAGACCAGTTCGCATTAGATGGTCTACGCTTCCATTTGCTGTATAATTTGTTCCTAATTTTTATGGACCTAACTACCTCAGACGAAAACCAAGGACCAGCTTTGTTTTGTATTTTAACGGTTTTGATTGGTATGTAATGATCATACAATTGTGCTAGGATTGATTGAAAAACTCTTACTTTGGCATTCGGGTCAGCATTTAATCGACACTGCTCCAATGGAGCAGAAAATATGGCAACTTGAAGTGCATTGGCATCGATGGAATTAAAATCTTTAAATGAAAAAGTATCTGGCACAGCAGTTTTACACAGATGGACATCATATGTACAGAAAAGTAGATCATGATCTGATACATCAAATGATAACTGATCAAACAGAAGAAAAAGCAACGGATTAGAGACAACAACAAGATCAAGAAGACTAGGTGCATTATTTTTTGCGAAACGTGTAGGGTAAGTAGTATTTATAATTTCCATTCCTACTGAAGAAACTGAATCCTTCATTTGGAAAGCGAGCGAGTCATTTTTTAATAAGTTGACATTAAAATCACCACAAACAATTATGTGTTCATAACGTGCACAATATTCAGAGATAACTGAGAAGAGAGGCAAGTGGGAGCAGTTTCTGTTATTACTATAAGCGCACGCAACAACACATTTAGTGTTGCAATCGTGTAATTCGACTAAAATATATTCATTTTCATTGCCACTAGACTTAGCGACAATATCACATTTTATATTAGATTTACAATAAATTGCCACACCGCCACCCATAGTATCAGTTACTCTATCATTCCTAAAAAGGTTGTAGTTTGGGATTTTATAAAGCGAGTCAGGTGGAAATGGCTTAAACCAGGTTTCACTTACACAAATGACATCAACACAGGAACTATTAAACAAGTATTTCAAATAATCCAATTTATGATCGTTTAAACTCCGCGCATTTAAATAACAGACTTTGATTCCCTCGTAACACTTCGATAGAACATTTAGCATAGTGTACGTTGATTTCTCACTCACACTGTATCGATTTCCCAACATTGAGACATCCATGAAAACAAGAACAAAAGTGCATTCCAAATAGCGAAGGTGTAAAAGAATAGAAGAGATGTTAAAAAAGAGAGGGAAAATGCAAAGGAAACGACAGTAAAAATACAATAAGAGAATAAGCTTACTTTATAATTATAATACGTAGCCAATATCATTGATTAGTCTCAGCGATACACATACACAACACCATACTTCGAGTAGACAGCAAACAGTTGTTTCTTCCGACGGAGACCCAGAGCGCTGTTTAAGAGAAACCGTGTTTGTCTTGTTAGGCTCTCATTGAGATAACAGCTGTTTTCGGATTCAATGCCCAGATCAAGAAGACGTAGTTCAGTTGAATTTTGCTTGCGGTAGTTCGCCGCTGACATCAGGACGTCGTTTCGCTCTTGAGAGTTGCTGAACTTTAATACGATGGGAGATGTAGTGGTCATTTTTTTTTTCATTTTTAATTCATTTTTATTTATCAATTCAATTAGATCTTAAATGCTAGACAAAAGTGATTAAAACTAGCTTAACTAACCTAACTACCTTACTCTAACTTACTGGCCCCACACGGGCACTCTAAGCTCAACTTAATACTTATACTATGTCTTTCGACGTAACCTAACTTATAATATAGAATTTTAATTAAAGTTACAATTTTAGAGCTAAGAAAAGTTTGAAAAAAAAAAAACTTAGCAACAGGACATGTTTTTTGCTTAAAACTACCTTAAATAAAACTTACAACTACTTAACCTATCTTAAGTCTAGCTACGTAATTAAATACGTAATTTTTTTTGTTTTTTGTGCTGTGTTATTTTATAATTTTTTTGTGGTTTTTTATTTGTTTTTTATATTTTTTTTTTTTGTTGGCAAAGTGCTGTGCGTATTTTTTTTTATTTTTATATATTTTTTTTTTTATTTTCTATTTTTTTATAAAACTTAATAATACCTATACTACCTAAACCTATGTAAGCCGGCCACGGCATGTCTACATAATAAACATAAAAGGCGGCCAACTATGCCTTGGGGTCTACCCCGGATCAAACGGAATCGACGAGGGAATTCCATCTCTTTCTAACAGCCACCAGAATTTCTGATGTTGCTGTTCAACATCGTGCCCATCGCGTCCCGAAACCGACCTACTAAACCGGAGGCGCTCCGTTTGGCTCTGTGCGACTTCTCTGTCGTAGTTGAGCCGCCTATCCACAGTCTTGCGAGCAACATGGAAGATTAGCGGTACCGCTAATCTATCCTGGATCAGACCCTGTTGGTCAAAATAGAGGAACGCTTCTGGTGGAACGAAGCCGTTAAGGCGCACTCTTTCGTGGTACGTGAAATTGGGGTAATAAGCCCCGAAGATCAGGCTATTCATCGAACCCATTGCTCTTGCAATGTGCCTTCGAGTCATCTTGATTAGGAAATTGTCCACTCTTATTACGTTAGCCCTGTTGTATAGGACCTCATTAGAATATAATTTTTTGTACTCGGACTCTGGTGTTCTGTATAAACGAAGGCAAGCCCGAAGACAAGCCCTCTCAAACACCCGAATCCTTTCCATCAAACTTGGTCCGACGTTGAACCACACGGGACAACCATATGCTATCATTGGCCGTATAAGGGCCGTGTAGCAGATAACCTTTACCCTCGCATCGAGTTGGCTGCTATAAAACAGTCTCTTTGTAAGAGCAAAAGCGCCTCTGGCTCTGGCCAGAGCAGCATCTATATGTTTGTTAAAATACAGATACTGGTCTAGCCACAGCCCGAGGTATCTGACTACATTTCGACATGCAAGTGGCCGCCCGTGTCGTCCCACGATTGCGAACTTTCGCCAATTCCTTCTGGTGTCCCAAGAGGCCCCAGACAACGGCGTCCGAAACAAGATGGTTTCTGACTTCTGGAAGTTGATCTTCAACTTCCAGTCGTCACAATATCGCTGAATCTTATCGAAGTCACGCTGCAAGAGAATTGCAATGACCTCGATCTTTGGCCCTGATCTGTACGCGACCAAGTCATCTGCGTACGCAATAGCATGGTGAAGAGACCCTACGAGATCACTTGTGTAAATATTGAAAAGGATCGGCGAATTAACCGCACCCTGTTGTAGACCATTTTTAATTTCAAAAATACCAGAAGAGGTCACATTGCCATTTTTCACAACGAACCGCCTACTGAGAAGCATATTATAAAGTATGTACAGCAGTGGTTTACTTATGCTCAACCTGCTCAACTTGTAAAAAAGTCCCTCTAGCCAAACGGTGTCGAAGGCTTTCTCCAAGTCAACCAGGCAGGCACCCGTGCATTGTTTCTTGCTTTTGTTCCATTGAATATCCGATACGAGTTTAGACGCGGCATGTATGGTATCATGCCCCGCCTTAAATCCGAATTGGTTATCTGGAATTATATGTTTGTCGTCAACCCACTTAGTCAGGGCTCTATTGACCACTTTTTCGAATACCTTGCTGATGTTCGGAAGGAGACTTATTGACCGGAGATTTGCCGGATTGGAATTGTCCTTACCCCTTTTAGGGATAGGATGCACTACTGCTGTTTTCCAATGCGCTGGATAATGTGCATTATTCAGCACATTATTAAACAAAATGCAGTAAATGTCTACCGCTTCTAGAGGGAGATGTCTAAGCACAATGTTAGATATTCCATCGATTCCCACTGACTTCTTCTTTCTCAATGATTCGAAGATCGCTTGGAGCTCTACCTTCGATAAGAACGGGGGATGTATCCCTTCGTTGGCGATGGCATTATTTGCCCTATTGTCTTCATTGAACTCGGTGAAACCGATGTTCTCTGATCGCCATTGCTGTAGTTCATTTCGAAGGTAGAAGTTGTGCACAAGGACTCGATTCTCCAGGTCATGGTTCGGGCAAATACTGCTATTCACCTTATACACTTCCTGAAAAGTCGCTCCTATAGTCTCAACCTTCTCCTGCGGATCTTCGATCAAAAAGAAATTGTCGTCATCGACTGCGTTTACTGGATCTATACCTGCTGTCACAAGTATTCGTTCGTTGTCCGTATTTCGAGGAATTTTGAGACATGGAAGGTCGTTGAGATTATTCCTCCGAAATATTTTATTTATTTGCGGGAACATACTGGGGTTGTTGGCTTTTACAGCCCCAATTTTTTTGTTCCAGTGCAGATTTACCGCTAATCGGTAGTTTTCTTTTATTAACTGTTGGAGGTTTTTAATCAACGCCTTCAGTGTCCTTATCTCTGAGTTTTGTCTGTCAGTAAACCGTCTGTACAAGGTTTTTAATCTCGACAGCAGTCTACTTTTCTGTTGGTGCAGTGCGTTTATTGTTGCGTTGCGGTATATCCCTACATTGTCAGTTTGTTGATGTCGAGGTATCGTCCTGTCCATCGTTTGTTTTATTGTCTCGTCCATTTGTTTTAGGTATCCGTCAATCTCTTCATTTGACAGATTCCTATTGGACGGTGGGTTGAGCGAGTTTGAGGAGAGTGCTCTTGTCATAACTCTAGAAAAGCGTGTCCAACGCACCCTACTATAATTGTAGGGATGCGCATGAACAAACGCTTCAAGTTCCGCAATCTCGTTGGGAATTGTAATTTCGGCACTGAGTCCGCAATGGTCACTGTCATACACAAATGTATGAAGGCAGTTTAAAGTTTGTCCGTTCGTGTTGGTCAGTTGTAACCGTACGTCGAACAGCAGGAGATCCAGATATGATCCGCCCCTGGGAAACGACGGACTATCTGTTGCTTTCAAATCGAGTCTATACTCGACACTGTGCTGACCCCACCAATTAAAAAGTAGGTTCCCTCTAGAGTTAGGAACGTTATTTCCCCAATCTCTGTGTTTAGCGTTTAGATCCCCGGCCAAAAGGAAATAATTCTCCTCCGACTCCAGCCTAAGGCATCGGAAAAGTGTCTCGAGCTCTGAAATAAACAAAGTTGGTTGCGTAGCTTCAGGTGCATAAGCTGAGATCATGTACATCCTCTTTCCACTATGGAGAGGGATGCACACGATACATGCTTCTAGCTCCTGGAATCTCCGCACTTCACCACTGTACACTACCTTATATTTTAGCTTTTTACTAATGAAGATCGCAACACCTCCTCCTTGTATAGAGTTGGGTCGGTCTCTTCTTATTATATTATAATTATTGTGCCGTAACTTATGTTTCTGGTTTAGCTTAGTTTCGCTAACCAAAAGCACATCAGGGCTTTGATCTTCTAACAACATAAATAGTACGGCACTTCGTTCGATCCTAATCAGTGATTTTACATTCACCGCAAGGAGCCTCAAGGTATTCTCCGCCATCGCACACATTATGATTGGAGATGCGCTAGGCCCGGCAGAAGCGCGCAGATTTGGTCCACCCTCTTCGCCTGCTCTTGTACCTGACGTTGTAGCTGACCCATCTGCCCTTGAATAGAGAGCAAGATAGCCATCAAGTCAGCCTCCGGTGCTTTAGGCAGTGGGGCCTGTGAAGCAGCCTTCGGTTGTTGCTGTACCGTCTGTCCCCTTCCTGCCGCCATTTGGGCGTAGGAAATTTGGGGTGTGACGGTTTGACTTTGGCTTGGACGTGGTAGACTTTTCACTACGCTTTTCTGCTGTCGAACCATGTTCACTTTCTTAATGTCTTGGAACTTGGGGCAACCCCGATAGTTTGCGGTGTGTCCCGAGTTCCTACATAGCGCACACGAGAGCTGAGATTTCTCTGACGCCCCCTCTTTCCCCAGAGAACATTCTTCGGACTTGTGGTTCTTTCCACACTTCACGCATCGAGGCTGCATCTCGCAGTTCGACGCGGCGTGCCCGAACCTCTGGCAGCGAACGCATTGAAGAATGCTATCGCTCCTCTTTACTTTCTCCCATGTGACAACCTGGTAGTCAACGACCTTAATGTTCCGTAGACCATCCAGTTTGCTATTGGGTGACAGCTGAACCAGGAAGAACGGTAATTTCCGATTCTCCCTTTTGGCCCTTGCTGTGGTGAAAGGCTTGACCCCTACGAATTCAAGCCCATCGCACTTCTTCTCTTTGAGCATTCTAAGGAGCTCCTCCGGTTCTGTGGACGGTTCCATCCCCCTCAGCAGCATTGTTTGCAGCTTTTCCCCCTTCGGGGTGAAGGAGAAGAACTCCGTCGTTGATTCCGCTAACAGTTTTTTAATTTTTTTGTATTGCTCTACAGTGTTGCAATAAATAGCATGCCTATCTATACTAAGTCTTTTAATATAAAAATTGTTGCCTATGGCCGACTTACATAATTCGATGGTGTCCTTGAGTTCAAGTTTGAAGGTGTTGATTGGGGGCACCTTCTCCCTTGTTGTCTTCTGTTGTTGTTGCTGCTGCTGATTCTGCTGCTGTTGTTGTTTAGTATTTAGTATTTAGTATTTATTTATTCTTCAGGTTTATAGTACATAAGATATAAATTACATCTTTAAAGTTGTACATACAGCAATTATGTTACAGAGTATTGAAGTCATTAGAAAAAAATAAAGTAATTCAAAAAGATTTGAAGAGAAAATTAAGTAAACTTGATACATACATATTTATTAAAAATTAAAAATTATCAGCAAAATATTGAAAAGCTATTTTTTCGAAGGTGTTCGTGCTACTTAAACGTTTAATACTAAGGGGAATAAGGTTCCACAGTTGAATTGCGTGAATAAAAAATTGTCTGGATGTTACGAGAAATTTATGCCTGGGCAAAATTAGTTGGAACGTTCGGTTACTTCTTCCAAAATTTATTTGGTTATATAGATATTCAGGTGTTTTCGATTGAATTATTTTATTTAGTAATAACAAAGTTCTATATTTCAATAGGCCATTAAGAGAACATCCTGTAATTTGCTTGGTAAAGGCGGAGACGTGTTCATGTCTTTTAAGATTAAAAACGTATCGCGCACAGCTATTAAAAGCTACATTGAGTTTCCTAGATGACTCGTAATCCATATTGGCAAAAAGCTCGCAGCTAAAAAGAATGATGGGTAGAATGAAAGACTTCACAAGTTTTAACTTCACATTCATTGGGAGAAATCTTGCAGTAGGGCTAAGACCACGAAGCGCACCATAAATTTTAGAAACCGTCCTTGTAATATGTAAATCCCAATTAAAATTGTTGTTGAAATAGACACCTAAATTCTTGATGTTTTCGACATATTCTACAGGGGACTGGTTTAGAAAAACCGTGGGAAAGTCTTCAATAATTCTACTTCTGCTTATGATCAAAGCTTTCGTTTTAGATGGATTAAGATTAAGTTTATTTTTGACTGTCCATGTTAAAATTTTGCTCAGTTCATCATTCATTTTATCAATGGCTGTTGTTTTTTGTGTTTTTGGGAACATGATGTAAGTTTGAACGTCGTCGGCGTAAATGTGATACTCACAGTTGGAGAAGCATTCAGTGATGTCATTAATAAAACATGAAAACAGTAAAGGTCCCAGCACGGAACCTTGCGGAACACCTAGGTGCACGCTTTGGCGAGTGGAACATTTATTATTATAAAAAACGTACTGAGACCTATTGGACAGATATGAGGCCATCAGGTTAGATAGAGAGATCTCGAAGGAAAATTTTCTTATAAGCTTATCAATTAGGATGGCATGGTTGACACTATCAAAAGCTTTAGAGAAATCTAAGAAGACTACTAAGCCCATCATATTTTTGTCTAGACCAGCACGAATATCCTCACATACTTTAATCAGAGCCGTAGTGCAATTGTGACTGGCACGAAAGCCAGACTGATAACAATCTATAAGTTTATGTTGGTTTAGGAATATTTTGATCTGCTTACTAACAATTGTTTCAAAGACTTTGCTGAGAAAGGAGAGAATTGCAATAGGGCGATATTCTGCTGTATTGGCTGAAGAGGACTTAGGTAGCGGCACAACCTTAGCAATTTTCCAGCAGTCAGGAAAGACGGATGTTGTCAAAATGGTATTGAAAACATGCGTAATTTGATGCAGCAGCAAAGGTAAAAGGATCTTAATAAAATCAGGTTTTATATTATCCGGACCAACGGCTTTGGACTTGATTCTTAGAATTTCTTCACCAACCTCTATTTCATCGACAGCTGATAAAGAAAAGGTGTGCCCTTGATTAGTTGGGGGGCCAGGGACGATAGGTACATTATGGACACATGGGACAGGCTGAATAAATGTTTTATTAAGTTCTTCGATGTCTATTTTTTCAGAGTTTAATTTTTTACCAGAACTGAGTCCAGCCTGACGAACATTTTTCCAAAATTTTGTGCTTGAATCTCTAGGATTAAATTGATGTCTATAAAAGGACTTTTTGCTTTTTCTTATGTGATATGTAACATCGTTACGAGCAACCTTAAATTCGTTATAAATGACAAAGCATTTATATCTTCTCCATCTCGCATATAATTCGTCACGTATTTTAATGCGTCTTCTTATATCTTGTGTAAACCAAGGTAAATTATTTTTCTTTATGGTCTTAGTCCTAACAGTTACGTGCTTATTAAAGAGATAGTGGATATTGTGATTCAAATAATCTATTTGTTTACAAACATCACTTGTTAAGTAGAGGGGTGACCAGTCTATGCTTAAACAATCATTGAACAAACCTTCTAAATTGATATTTGAGTAATCATAGAAAACTGATGGAGTCTCTTCTGATCTGCTTGGGACTGCGTTTAAGGACAAAAATATCAGGTCGTGATGTGAGAAAGTAGATGCAAAAAGTTGGTCATAATGTAAAATCAAATCACGACTGGATACCAGGAAAACATCTAATAAGGTGGGTATGCAATGAGGCATGAAATGTGTGGGCTGCTTAGTATTTGCAAAACATAATTTAAGCGAATCCACCATTTGCAAGAAATTTTTGTTTGTTTTATCTAAGATATTAAGGTTAAAGTCACCGCAAATCACAATATCAGTGTATGAAGAAGCTAGATCCTCCAGAACATTTCTAATTAGTGTTAAATGTGCTACATTAGGAGCCATATAAACAGAACCTACCAAAATTTTCCCACACTCAGTCGCAACCTCAAGAAATAAATATTCTATTAATTCGTTCGGGGTAGATTTCTTTACGACATGAAATTTGAACGAATTTTTCATGTATATAGCGACACCTCCTCCCTGTTTGTTGTATCTGTCCGCACGAATAAGTTTGAAATTATTCAATCTAAAAAGATCATTACACATCTCGGGCTTTAACCAAGTTTCCGAAAGACACAATATATCAACTTTGCTATCATTAACTAATAGGCGCAAATCATCGATTTTGTTTTTTATGCTTTGAGCATTTAAATGGCAAATGTTAACACCTGTTTTTTGTCTACAAAGGATGTCAAGCAGTGTTTTGGAATCAACCATGGAGCCACCCCTAAGATTAGAGCCAGCAAGTGCACTTATCAACAACAATAACAACACCATCACCTTCACCTTTCAAAAGCTTTTTACAAAAAACAATAACTATTCTAAGTAAAATATGGAATATGAAAAAAAAGAAAAAAGGAAAAAAGAAATTTACTGACTTCATAATGCTATGATATTTCGTTGCGTTTCTAACATGGGTTTGGGACTTCTTCATTCATCTCTGCTGCTGTTGCTTGACATCTCGTGGCGATTGCATTCAGGGTTTCTTCGTTGTCTATGATGATACTACGTCCATCCTTTTGCTCTTTTACCATGACGACCCCATATCTAGTAAATGCGGAGAAAAACTTCTTATGGCGTTTCATTTGAACGGCAAGTTTTAGAAGAGTGCGGCTTTTTTTCGTGAGGCTCTCATTCATGTAAATATTTTTATCCGAATCCAGGTCAATGTTGCGAAGACAGAGTTGTTTTCTTTCTTTTTTGCGGTAGTCGGCAATTGATTTCATAACAACATTTTTGTCATGTGAGGAACTAAATTTCAAGATTATGGGGGGATCATTGCATCCATGTCGTCGGTGAGAGCGAAAAATTGAACGCAAAATTGGTGGTTTGCAAACGATAGTGTGACACAGGTGGTGAAAAATCGACTTCAAGTTTTCGTTGGGCAGTTGTGGTACACCAAATAGAACAGCATCAGATGCCAGTTCTCTTCTTTCCAGTGAGTCACATCGTTTCGTGAGATCAGAAAGCTCTTGTTCATTTGCAATTTGGATGCTGGCGGCAAGTTCTTTCGAGTGAATTTCAATGACCTCTACACGCTGTTGTAAATCGTTGAGTGATTGATCATATTGTTCAAAGTGTGTGCTCCATTTCTCCTCAATGCTGGTTAGCTGTTTCGTGAGATCACTGCGTAAATTACTCAACTCTGTTGTAAGCCGAGTGATAATTTCTTCGAAATGAGTCTTAAGACGTTTCTCCATATCAGCAGCATGGGTGTTGAAGCGCTCTTCTAAGTCGGCAGCAGTAAGGGCATTGTTAGTGCATGTTGGTGGATTTCTGGATGTGCCGTTTTGCTTGGATGTTGAGGCTGGGGAAGACGTTGATGTTGTGGCTCCGACTAGCTTTTGTGAACGGAGGTTTTTTTTATTTGAGTTTGACTCAAGAGAACCAGAATTCATGATCTCGGAGAAATTAAGACAGAGACGTTAGATATTAAATTAAATTTTATTTTATGATTGTCTCTTCCCGCAACGCACGGGTTGCTGCTGTGGTTGTTGTTGTTGTTGTTGTTGTTGTTGCTGCTGCTGCTTCTGTTGACTTTTCTGGTGTTGTTGTCCTGACTTCTGCTGGTTTTGCTTTTGTGGCTGTTTTTGTTGGTTTTGTTGCTACAGCTGCTGTTTAGACTGCTGCTGTTGTTGTTGCTGCTTTGGCTGTGGCAGAATTTCCTCCTCTAGTTGCTGCTTTCGCTGGAGCTCCATCTCCTGCTCCTTTACCCTTCTGGCCACTTGTTTGGCTTTGATGAGGAGCACCTTTTGCTGCAGCTGTCTTATGCTGCGGTTTAGGAGCTCCAGCTCGTCATCTTCATCCTCTGACTCTGAGGCAGCCAGAGAGGCGAAGCTGTTGCTGTTGCCTGTATAATGCCCTTCACCACCGTCGGAGACGTAGGTGATTTTATCACCATCGGCTGATCGCTGACGTTGTTGTTTGGCTGCTGCTGCTGCTGACGTAGTTGGCCCCTCCTCCCTCGCTTCTACATGCAGCTGTTCTGCAGAAGCCGACAGAGAGGGGCGCTTTCCCATGTTGGGAGTCGGGTTCAACCTCCTCCTCCTCTTTCCAGTTCCTTCACTGGCCACTGTAGGTTGGTGGCCTGATTTTACTGGCGCGTCATCATCGCCCGATGTTGTTTTGTCCGCTGTTCCCGTTTGTTGGGACGCGGACCTTTGGCCATCAGCCATCACCGGTATTATCGGCTGTTGCCGACCACTATAATTTAATTATTAAATTAAAAAAACACAGACGAAAATTTTTTCCCGGACTGGGATTCGAACCTCGGTCTGTTGGGTGACGGTTCACCACTACCACCACTAGGCTACCGAGCTAATTGAATTTCGCTGGTCAAACGTTTATGTTAACTCACTGGTAATACTATAAGAAGCCGAAACACGTGCGTACTCCACGGAGGTCTGTGAACGACTGGAGATGTAGTGGTGTTATTGTTGCTGTTACGCTTTTTAGGTCGAAAGATGTTAAGTAAGAGAGGCGGCTTGCAGTCGATAGTGTGACAGAGTCGATTGAATAAACTCTTAAGGTTCTCATTTGGGAGTGCAGGTACTCCGAAGAGCACTGCATCACATGCAACTTCCTTCCTTTCCAATACATTGCATCGTTGTTTGAGAGCGGTGATCTCTGCATTATGCAATTGAATAGCTGTGCTGGTATTTTCTTCAAGCACGTCGATGCGCTCCACAATACTTCTGATGTTTTTCGTCAGATCATCAAATCTCTGACTCCAGGTAGCATTAATTTCATCGATCTTGCGAAGAAATTCAAATTGCAGTTTAGAGATGTCCTCTGCAAATCCGAGCCGCATCAAATCAGCCTGTTTAGAGAGGTGTTCCTCTAAAATTTTCGTGGTGAGGGGCGCGTTATCGCCACTCAGCTGTTTTACAACAGGCGAAGATGTTTGTGTGGGTTGTGTGGGCGTTGATGACAAGCCTTTTGTCGCTCTTGGGCGTAGATTGGACATGGTGTAAGAGAATCGCATGATGAGGTAGAGAAAGTACAAAAAGAAAAAGCAATCGGTAGCGCGAAGCAGGTTACTATTTATCAAAAATAATGAATTGGTAAAGAGTTTTTATAACACAATAACCGGCAAACAGTTTCAAGCCACTTAGTCTTTAGGCCTTGCTCAATTAAAAGTTAGTTTATTGACTTTACACACTATTTTGATCACTTCTACTGGACGATGAGACAACCCGTCTATTCGTGCTTATTAGCCATCAGTCACTGGTGCATACAGGGGCATATTTATAACACAAATTGTAGTAAATTAGGAGTGTAGTTTATTCAATTTACTACGCGTAGTTAATTATGTAGAAAATGTAGTGTAATTAATTCGGCCAACCCTGCCTGTAGGCCCATTGTACTTTGTGCGACATCGTGCTTTAAAATAATTCACATTCGTTAGCCAAGTCTGAAAGCGTCAGCTTTGAACTGCTTTCATCAGCCTTCAGCTTAGCCAGCAACGCTATTCTGATGTCCATATCACTCACACTTGTTAAACCACGAACGAACATAAAGCATTTAAACACATCGGGAGTATTTGCTGAAAGATTAAAATCTTCGCATTTCTTATTGATAATGCCAGCATTATGTATGTTTGGTAATACTCACATGATGGATTGCAAAATGAGATGTCTTAAGAGAAAAAGTTTTCATTAACTTTCTCACCGTTTCATCGAACTTCAAGTCCCATGATTTTTTTGGTAGAATTAAGTTAGATCTTCAAATCGCAGGCCCCGGATTCAACACGACAAGGAAGACCAAACCTACATTTAAAGGACCAACCTATTGCGGATGCCACAAAGTGCTCAGGACTGAAGTATACCTACATATGTATATGGAAACTGCCGTGTTTCAGGCGGGAGTCCGTTATGTAAGTAAGCATAGCAACAAAAAACATTTGTTATTTTCTGGTACGAGTACATCTGAAATCATGAGTAAATCAAGATCAAAGAATACATATTTACCGGAGGCAACAGGTGCATATTTATAACACTTTAAGCAGCTCGTCTAATACTGCATACTGTTTTTATATTTATTAAGCATACGACTATATTATGAGCTGATGTCAGCCTGGCATGCATTATTTAAAATATTTAAACAGCAAATGCAGTTAAAAATATTCCGAAATAAACACACAGAACCAAGAACTGTTCAGAACAATGTGTTTACTTCTTATCTCGTTATAACAGAATAAAAGAGTCATATACTCGTATTTGTAGTACTTTATGCTACTGTTTTTATGAGCAATAAAATGTCTTTGGGTATGATCAGTAAATACAAATATTTGCTTCGCTAAACAAACATACATATGTACATGTACATACATAATAGAATGCAATGTCTAAGTAAGAAGAAATAAAATAAGTAGAAATATATGTATACCTAATACGAGCTGACCCGCCCGGCTTCGCCCGTGCATGCAAAAAGTCGCGACACTCACGTAGCACATCTATGTACACTATTATAGATGAGTCGGCGAACATTGTTCTGCCTAAAATTGATTAAATTATGAATGTCCCTATCGAAAGTCGAGCATCTCTATTAAAAGAATGAAGCTCTTTTGGAATTAAATTGAATTCAATGCATTTTATTTACACGGAAAATAGATTTCACACATTTCAGGTCACTGCAACGCTTTGGTATAAACAACGTTCTTTGTGAAATGGAATAGGACAATTGATCCACATTGGATATATGGAAAGGTTTCATGTTATCCATTTGTAAACGGGCTTGTTCATTGCGATGTGCAAGCTGTTCATCCCTTTCATTCGCACGTATGTAGATTAGCCACCCTTCTCATATGTTTATTGCGAGCTCCAATGTTTGATCGTCTTATCGGTGACATTATTACACTAAACCATCAATCAATTAATTGCATTAAACTCAAATTGGTCGTTGACAAAATACCTCATGGAAAATCGAAATTCACAAAATTAATGAATATTCTAAATAACCAAATCGCAGGAAAACAGTTTATTTATATTGATGCAACTCCAGATTCGATGTTTCTTTGTTTTGGAAATCACAATGTTTTGGAAAAAAGCACGAAATTCAAGACTAATCCAATGAATTTCACTTGATCACTGAGCAAATACTTTTATTCACTTCGTTGATCATAGAACAAAATACTTTCGTCGATTTTAAATTGAAAAACAGCAATAACCCTTATTTAGAGATTTGAATGAATATGTAGGTCAAAAATTAAAATTTGAAAACGTATAAAAAAACAGTTATTTCGAAGGAATAGAATCTCAAAATAGTAATGCATTTTCCAAATTTGAAGCTCTGGCAATTATTTTCACTGTCGAAATGAAAAAAATTATTTCCCGGGAAATTCATGTTCATATTCGTAACAAATGCCCATATGTTCATGCGGCGTATGATATGTGTTCAGACGATATGAACACTTTGTCCCAAAGTTGCAAATTTTTGGGAGTGAACATATGTGTTCAAATGCGTTGTGTTCATATTTTCTCTGTGCATATGATTGGTGTTCACACGATATGTTCACTTGGTGCATATGACAGATATGTGCACGAATGTGAACATATGAAAAAACAATTTATTCTGATGTTGACACTTGTTTTTCTGTTTTGTTAAATAATAAAAAAATAAAATAATATAAAAATTCGACAATAAAATGGACGAAGAAGAGAATATTCTTGCTATAATATTGGCCAGCTACATTATATCTTCGAAGACAGCGACCACGACGACTGTTGCTGCGCTATTAAAAAAAGGCGATCCGGAAACAAGTATTGCCGAACTCATCAGCCGAAACCTTCGAACAAAAAGGCGAACCACTTCGGCAGAAGTCAATTTTATTTTCTAAAATAAATTCTGTTTACAAAAGGTCATTAAATTTAATATAAACTTACATCCGTATCAAATTATGCCTTACAAAATGCCAGCAACGAGTTTCTTTTGTATCCTCTTGTACGTATTTTTCCCTTTTATTATCAAGTTAAGAAATCAAACCAAACCTGCCTCGTGTTCTCAATGGAAAAGAAAAAAAGAGGAAGCGCGCTGTCAAATATCGACGAAGCCACTGAACTGCATAAAACTCGGTGCTGGCATCTGGCGAGAAAATTAAAGTTATGCCAAGTAATTTAAAAAAACGAAATTATGAATTAGAATGAAAATAAATTCGGCTCGACGACATCCCGGAGGCCGTCTGAACTCCTAACGTGAAGACTCTAAGACCAGAATAGCGGGCCTTCCAACTGCTCTCTTCATCTTGATGGAACCATTGGAAACCTGGATGTCCGCGGTCCGCACAACACCATCGGGACCAGGATAGACCCTTACGACACGACCCAGTTGCCAGGCTGAACGGATTTCATTTGGATCGATGAGAAGTACTACGTTGTCCACCTCGACCGTCTTTGAGTTTTTGTACCACTTGGAACGTCTCGTAATCTCCGGAAGATATTCTAGGTACCAGCGTCGCGTAAGCTGACTCATTAAATGTTGAGAACGGCGACTGTAAAGTTGACTGCATAGGTCTCTCTCTGAAAAAACTCCTGGGGCTGTCACGTCTCCCTCATCCTCTCCGAACAGCATTAGATTAGGAGTCAGCGGCTTCGGATCCTCTGGATCGACAGGGATATGGGTCAGTGGCCGACGATTTATCTGGCCTTGGGCTTCTATGAGGGCATTTCGCAGAACATCTTCTCGGGGTATCAAGTCTTTGAGGACGAACTCCACACTTTTCTTTATAGTTTGAATAAGGCGTTCCCACGCCCCGCACATCCACGGCGAATAGGCTGGGATGAACCTCCACAGAATACCCTCGAATTTTGCAGCATGTGCACTGAGTGCGGTTTCCATCTCCTTGATATCCTTTTTCAACTGGTTATTTGCTCCCACAAAGTTGAGGCCATTGCGCTGTATAAGTAACGAGTGACGACACGATTGATGATAAAGCGATGAAGAGCCATAGTACACTGATCCAAACTCAGGTCGTTGAGAAGCTCAATTTGCACCGCTCGGAAAGTTAGGCCGGTAAAAATCATGCCGTACCTCTTTACTGTTCCTCTACCAAACTTTACCAACAACGGTCAGAAACAGTCAACTCCGACATGAGTGAATGGTCTTGAGTTAAAGGCTAAACGGCATTCAGGAAGTTGCCCCATCATCGGCATCACTGGCTTCGTCTTGAGAAGCTTACACGTGTAGCACCTCGATTTCACCCGCTCCAGTGCACATCGAATGCTTATGACCCAAGCACGCTCCCGAATATCTGAGATGGTTGTAGCCGCTTCCATATGAAAGTTCTTTTCGTGAAATTGCTCAATGAACAAGCTGACTAAAGCGTGGCTCTTGGGCAAGATTGCTGGATTCCGTGAAGCATAGGAAATCATAGCTTTCTGCGCTCGGGAACTCATTCGAATGGTAAATTCTTCATCGAGGAACGGCGATTAACTTAGAATAGGGCTCGAACTGCTGACCTTTTCGTGCGCCTTTAAAGCTGCTACCTCCATTGGGAAAACATCTATTTGAATTTTCCTGAACATCCACTTTTCAGCGCGACAGTACTCGATTGGGGTGACAAAGGGTTCTTTCTCGACGGGCCTCTTACGCAGAATATCCTTGAACCGCAACAGAAATGCAATGACTCTGACAGACGGTCCTTCGCTCGGAATCTCGCCTTAAGCTCGTCCTGGATGCTGTAGGAAACCGACTGTTGTTGGTGGTGGACAAAAATCTTGACGGCATCTAAACTATCGCAGCTCTCCAGGTTATCTGCACTCTTACTTGGCGAGACAGGCCAGGTACTAATCGGTGCTCGTAAGAACTCTGGACCCTTGAACCATCTCGTCTGGTGATCTCCTATTGTTGTATAACTCCACTTCGTGGCGTCATCCGCAACGTTGTCGCTGGATCTCACATGGTACCACTGGCGCGGAGAAGTTGAGTCTAAGATCTCCACTACACGGACGGCGACGAAGGACGGGAACTTGAATTTCGATGAATTGATCCATGAAAGTACAGTGTTCGAATCCGATAGGAAGAAGGTGTCATCAATACGAATGGTGTGAGTATTCTTGACCGTAGTTGCCAACCGCACCCCGAGAACAGCCGCTTGTAACTCCAGCCGTGGCACTGATATCTTCTTGACTGGGGCAACCTTAGCCTTCGCCATAACTAAGGCAACTTCGACCTGGTTCATGCTCTCAAACCGTAAAAAAGCCACCGCTGCAAAAGCTTTCTCTGATGCGTCGACGAACACGACTAAACTCACCTGCGAGTCATCAGGGTTCCAAGAAACATATCTTCGGGGTATCCTCAGCTTTTCAATATTCTTTAGGTCCTTGATGAAATCCAGCCAGGAGCTCCTCAAAGCTTACGATAATGGTTCGTCCCAACCAAGACCTTCACGCCAGACATCCTGCAAAACGATGCGTCCACGGATAACATAAAGGGAGACGAGACCGAGAGGGTCAAAGATCTTCATAACGATCCTTAGCATTTCCCGCTTGGTGACGACAGTATCAGGAAGCAACATCTTTTCCAGGACCTCATCCTTTGATAGATTGTAAGTGAAGTAGTCAGCAACGGGTGCCAGTACATGCCTAGAATCTTAGCGACGATAGACTCACAGCCATTTGGATCAATGCTAACAAGCTTCGAGTTAACGTGACTCTCCGGAGTCTGGTGAAGAAACTCCCGGTTATTAGATTGCACACCAACGAGATCAAAGTTCATCGACTTACAGATGCGGATTGCATCTCGGGTAACAGCGATCGCCTTATCCCCCAAATCGTGACTGTTGAAATAGTCGTCAACATAAGTACGCTTCGTCAGACCATCTACCGCTTCCGGGCATTCCTCTAGAAACCGCTCTGCATGCTGGTTCTTGATAAACTGAGCGCAAGTAGGGGAACATCTTGGGCCGAACATCATCACTTACATGATGTAAACTGTAGGACTACGGGAACTGTCACCATTCCGCCACAAAATTCGTTGACATTGTTGATCTTCTAGTTTAATTCGAATGCGGTGAAACATCTCTTTCATGTCAGCATTTACAGCCACTGCACGTTCACGAAACTTGAATATCCCAACGTGGAGGGGTACAAGGTTATCCGGGCTTTTCAACAGAAACGTATTAAGTGACGCCCCACTTACTTTTGCAGCCACGTCGGCTACCTCCCTGGGTTTCGGCGGGAATTTGTTTGGGTTCTCTATTATGAACGTCGGTGCGTACCAGACTCGAGACCACTCGGTTTCCAAATCCTCCTTCGATGCGACCCTGGCGTATCCTTTAGACAGCAACTCACTTAAATGGTTGTTTTTCCATTTTAACAGATGAGGCTTCTTCTGTAAGGACTTCTCCAAACCTATAAGACGTTTCAAGGCCATTGGGTAACTGTCTGGGAGTTTCACCACATCAGAACTCCACAACAAACCAATTTCATAACAAGTCCCGTCCAGTCTTAATCTACGTTGCATAATGTCCATCGCTCGACTCACCTCCCGACTCACTAAGTCGCCCTTAGGTGCCATGACCCAAAATCTTCCGTGGTAAAATGCCGCTTAACGAAATCGTGTAGTTCATCCTCGGACTTTATGGCATCGTGAAATAGTAGATGAATCGATGGTTTTGCGGCTTGAAGGCTTGAAAACTTAACCGTAGGTGATGTTTTTCCATAAACTATCCAGCCGAGGAGAGTTTTTATGGCACATGGCTCTTCATCGTTGCCGTGACGTTGGCCGCGACCCCACAAGGACTTGGCTTGGTCTAAACCAACTAATAACTTCGGCTTGGCATTCACTAGATCTGTCAATGGAAGCCCTCGCAGATGGGGGTACAATTTCTTCAGCTCGGCCACATTGAGAGACTGTCCAGATAATTCCAAATTCTTGACAGTATATACATCCTTAAGTAGATGACGTTTTCGATTATTCACACCTGACACAGATAGCGACGTCCGCATAGAGTCCTCATGGCGTGCAACTCCTCGAATCGACAGTAGAGTAAGTCCTTCTGGGTCACCGCCAAGACCAAGCTGGTCGAAAACGTTTTTCTCCATCATTGATAAGGACGACCCATCATCGAGAAACGCGTATGTATCGACGAAGTTGTCCTTTCCATGGATCCAAATGGGTACCACCTTAAACATAATGGATAAATCTGTCCCAACATGAGCTGAGTGGACATGTGGCTGGGGATTGAAAGGAGGTGCGGCAGTGTTTAGAGCAGTGTTACTGTTAGCAACCGTCTGATGCAACAAAGGGTGATGACGTCCCGCACAACCACCAGTCCCGCACGTTCTTCGCAGTCCGCATGTTTTCCAGTTATGTTTCTCTAGCTCCAAACACGAAAAGCACATCAATTTTTCCTTAGCAAATGCAAGTCGCTGATCAAGGCCTTGAATTCTGGAAACTTATGAAACTTCTTAATGTCGGCCGCTTCCGCCTGTTTTAAAAGGTCGGGGGGTAGGTCAATCGCCTTCTCCATCAGGAACTCCGCAAAATCCTTAAAATTGACTAGTGGATTCGCAGCTTTCTTCTTTACCTACTCCTGATATAGCCCAGCCCCGAGCTTGCTAACAAGGCACGTCAATACATAGCCGTTGTTGAGATCATCCTCCCTCTTCATGGACGTAATGTCAGCCACAAACCCATTTAGCTTTACAGCCCACACGCGAAGTTTAGGATCCCATCTTGACGTAAGCGGCGGTAAGTTGAGCAGGTCTGCAGTTAAGTCGTGCACCAATACATCACTTCGACCGAAAATAGCACGCAGGGAATCCATTATTGCGTCGGCGTCAGATGAATACTTTAGCCGGTCGCTAACCAGCTGATACGCCGCTCCCTTTAATGCCTTACACAGTCGAGATAAAACTCGGAAGTTCCTGTACATTGCTCCGATTCAGGATTGTGAGCAGGCTTGCCATGTCGCCATCTCGAAAAGACGACTCTTGAAAACTAGCACGCCTTTCTTGTTTCCCCCGAAGAGGTGTGGATTGTGACTGCTGACCAATATTTTCTAATAGGGCCTGGTGATTTGCTTGGATTTTCTTGATCAATTCTAACCTTTCATCAAGAACTTTCGGCTTTGGGCCCCGTGACATTTCCATTTCCCCTATCTTTCCAGTTTCCAATGAGGATTTGGCCATTGCCACTTTCATCTCTTCCATCTCCTGGCGCAGCGCTGCTAGCTCACTGTCCCTTTGAGCAACTGTTGCTTGAGCTGTTGCTGCAGCCTCTATGAGAATGTCCATTGAGGTTTTAAGTTGACCTTGACCGGAGGGAGCTGGTTGGAGTTCATCATTTTTTAGCTGTGTGTCGAGAGACTTTGCTTCACCTTCGTCTGTGTCTTCGCATGTTCTCTCACCACAGAACCAAGGAGTGGCTGTATCGAACTTGCTTGGGTCGAATTTCTTCCATACTTTTCACAGGACATCATTTGGCTATCATCTGCCTGACGACAACTTGCTGCACTGTAACTATGCTCTGTTCCTTCGATCATGACGTCGAGATCTCCAATGGTTGTTAATAAACGATGTTAAATTAATTAAACGAAGGATAAAATAAAATTTTGTTGCTGTGCTATTAAAAAAAGGCGATCCAGAAACAATTATTGCCGACAATTTTATTTTCTAAAATAAATTCTGTTCCGTATCAAATTATGCCTTACAAAATGCCAGCAACGAGTTTCTTTTGTATCCTCTTGTACGTATTTTTTCCCTTTTATTATCAAGGTGAGAAATCAAACCAAAACTGCCTCGTGTTCTCAATGGAAAAGAAAAAAAGAGGAAGCGCGCTGTCAAATATCGACGAAGCCACTGAACTGCATAAAACTCGGTGCGAGATCTGGCGAGAAAATTAAAGTTATGCCAAGTAATTTAAAAAAACGAAATTATGAATTAGAATGATAAAGGATAAAGAAAATAAATTCGGCTCGACGACAACGAAGAATGCGGTCAATTAGCACGGAAGTGGCGCAGCGTTTGGAAAAAAAATGTAATCGAACAACGGAAGCGAGATGGTTTTCAGTTCGCCGAGAAGACAAAACTAAAATGCGGACATCGCGGACATGTTTTTGGTTATGTCTGCAAATTAGGGGTCTCCACGAGACATTTGTATGTCAAGTAGAAGAACTTCTCTTGAAAAATGTCTCGTGGAGACGGGGAATTACAAAAATGAATTAAATCCGGAAAACGTCAACCATTCAACGAATTTAAATAGGAATTTGTGGCTAAGCAATTTTAAAATATCAAATTGCAAACAAAAACCACAACAAATCTACTGCAAAGTGAGCATACATTTGGCATATGCTCATAGTTGAAACTTCCAAAGTGTTCAAATGGGACAACGTGAACATATCTGTGTTCAAATGTCCGAATTTGCACAATAGTGTTCATATGGTCGTGCTACACACGATATGAACGCGACGTGAGCATACGTATGTTCACGAGGTGTTCAAATGTGAGTATATACTTCGTGAACATACGTATGATCACAAAAATATGGTGTGCACACGATATGTTCACGTTTGGGACAAAATTTTACTCAGATATGCTCACAAATTTGCTCAGTGAACATATCGTCTGCACGGAACTACAAAAATCCAATAGAGCTACGAAAATAAATTATTAAGCATTTTATGAGTGGAAATCGCCAGAGAGAAATCTCTAAAATTGTATCTATACTATTTATAAAGACGTAACTACTTTTATGTATGTTCTGGCTAATCTCGGGAACTACTGAACGGATTTCGATAAAACCTTCGCTAAAATATTTGTTGAGTTCCTCTGTAATGGATTGCATATATATTATCGTGTTTTATACTTTTAATTATGCACAAAAATTATTTTTTTTATTTCAATGCTTACAATTTAAACCCTTCCATGCACTTTACGTGATAACGCGTGCACTGCAATGAAATTAATTTGGTTGATTTCAGCATTTCTTGCCAAAGATTGTAAGGTATAAATCATCTTCCTACGTTACCTAGAAGCTGCGAAATAGACATAAATAATGTGATTCTTAATGGTTTTAATTAAAAAGCACAGAAAACCATTGAAATTGTCCGTCAACCTGCTGGGAGAGGATCACGTTGTTGCATTACGAGTATGCAAGCTTTTCTCTTCGCTTATGCTCTTGCAGTATGCTGGGTAACTGGCCGAACACAATGGTGAAGCTGTAGTGGAAGTAGAAAGTTGAAGTTGGCTTAACTTTGCGCTTCACCATACAATTCATACTACAGCATCAGCTTCGCATTGTGTTCGCGCTATAGGGTTTACGTGTATTTTAACTTTGACTGCGCTGCCTACTTCCACTACAGCTTCGCCATTTTGTTCGGGCAGTGAATCGTGTTTTGTTTTTGTGTGGTCGGTCTGACGATCATTTTCATCGCTCATCCGATGGTGATGATGATGGCTGATGAAACTTTGGGGAGTTGCTGTGTGGGTGTGCATCTTGGTGAAGGTTATACATAATCTTTATTCATATATGTGCATATAAAAATGAATTTCTGTTTGATTGTGTTTTTTCGATAAATTCCGATTTCCGAACTACTTTGCCGATTGAGCTCAGACTTGGACATAAAGTATGTTTTGAAGAGAGAAAGACTAAGCACATAATACAATTACTTTACGGTAGGTGAACAAATTTATATTAAGGACAAAAAAAAAACTTTTTGCACAAGTTATAAGGGAGCCAATCTAATATGTACAAATTAAAGTTTGTTTGTTCGTCTTTTCTCCGTTCGCGCATCGTACATCTGATTGCCATGAAACTTTGGCAAGTTATTATATGAACCGCGTTCGGAAAAATTCTGGAATCGGTTCAGTAGATAGTTTCAGAGATTACCCCTTACATACAAATTTCACCTCTTATTTCAGCATTTGGACGCCAATGTGATATTGATTAATCCCTGTGACCAGTCCCGTGAGAGTTTTAAGGTCACTTCTGTGTATGTACTTTTTTAAGAAGATAATGACAAATGAAAATACATAATTCATAGAATTAAAGGTCATTCATCACACTACCAAACGCGTGCCGTGTGTGGATATGACGGAGAGTGACCGGGGGTTTAGGTCAACGCAACATATTTAAAATAATTAACGTTTGACAGATTTTTCAAACAAAATGATCTTCAGCGATGAGGCGAATTTTTATCTTGATGGCTTTGTTAACCATCGAAATTGTCGTATTTGGGATTCAGAAAATCCAGGAGTGATTGTTAAGAAACAAATGCATCCACAAAATGGCACTGCATGGTGCACATTTTAAGCTGGACGCATTGTCGGACCATTTTTCTTTGAAAATGCGGCTGGTCAGACAGTAACAGTAAATGGTGCTAGCTATCGCGACATGATAATCCAGTTTTTTGTGCCTAAATTGCAAGATATGGATATGGATGACATGTGGTTTCAACAAGAGGGTTCTTTTACTTACTTTATGAATCGATAAAGAAAATAAGAACCGGTGTTTTATATCAAAATTACTTCCTGCGTGAACTTTGGACACCCTTTATACCTATACAGTGAACTGTCTCATAACTGGACACTGACGGTACCGAGAAATTTGTCCAGTTAGAAGAGGTATCCGGTTATGGGAGAAAAAAATAAATTGACATTTTTTAAAAAAAGTAACACAATAGACATGTTGTATTAATTTTATTTTATAAACGTATTCATTTTTATGTGATAAACACAAATTACCGAAAAATACTTATTTCTGCCACATACATTTAAAATACAAACCTATTTAAAAAATGCAATAGGATTTATAAATGCACATACATAGTTGTTGAATAACACGTTTGCGGACAAAACAGCATATGCCGTCAATGGTTGGGGAAATTAGCGGGGCCATGACAATTTAAGGTATGTTAGGACAAGACGGGATACCCTGACGAGAAATACAGGATGCTTCCATATTCCGGCATTATTTGTCCTATCAGAGGCAAATTTTCACTTCACTGTGACCAGCGGAATCATTTTAATATTTATACAAAATTCGCACAATATATAATATAAAATATCTCTCAAAATGTCGGAAACATGCGTTTGTAATTCTAGCGTTCCCCACAGAAAATCAAGTGTCCGTGAACGTGATAGTAAAGCAAAGGCACACTCCATAGCTTACATTTTTGTTTCGTTTCTTTGCAAAGTGTAAAGAAGAGGGGAACAAAATAAAGTATTTGTCAATTTGCCCATTTAAGAGAGAGACGACATTCTATTGCGGTTACGAAAATTGGTGTCCGTGTACGGTTATGGGAGAATTTTTTATATGGAAAATCGTGTATTTATTTCCGTTCTTTGAAATCTGTCCGGTTTTAAGAGGTGTCCGGTTATGAGAGGTGTCCGTAAGGAGAGAGTACACTGTATACATATAGCAATACATTAGAAGAAAATATTTTGCTTTCTATTCAAAGTTGCTGGAAGGCGAAGCAAGGCGAGCACGGGTCAGCTAGTAAACAATAAAAATAAAAATGTCGAGAAACAATAAGAAATATTTTTAGAATGTCCAGGAACGATAATAGAGTTGTTGCGGATTTCCAAAACAAGAATTGTAAACACTCTGTGAACTGCTCGTGTCTCGTTCAGTCGAGATTTGATAATTGTTCAATGGCTCCCTCTTCGCAAGAAGGGGTCAGAAGGAAAAAGCCATTTTTGGATTGGAATTAATTCGAACGTGACTGAAGAGCAGTGGGGACGGGACGCACACAAAGTGAAATAAAAATTTCCCATGAAGAAAACAATATACGTAAAGAGATATTTTTAATTTCGTAACGTCACCAGAGGACTGCGCCAGTTGAAGTTCGAGAACATCTTTTTATTTCACTTTTAATCCACGTGGGATTACCAGGTTAGTGCCTTTGAGATTTGCTTGCGGGTTGTTGCTCTTTGTTGTTGGTCTGTTGGGTGTGTGGTCAGGTGGGTGGAAGGAGAAATAATCTAGGAAATAAAATGCCACCGAAAACGAGGTCTGGACATACCACCGAGGTAGAAACCAGCGACTGCGACAGTGATAGCAACGACAATTTAAACGCAACGATGTGTGATAGGGAAACAGTGCAGGCGGTACCAGGGACGTCAATTGACGCGCGTTTGCAGGAAATGATGCGGCAAATTCAAGACCTCCAAGAAGAATTGAAGAAAAATCAAACCTCGACACAACAAACGCCACGTGAGAGCAGTACCGACGGCTCAGTAGCAGCAGTATTAAGCGAGTTAACTCGCACACTTTCATCGCCTAGGCAGGAGCATGCTAGAAAATTGTACGATCTTCCAGAGTTTGATGGCACACCCGAAGTGTGGCCAATGTTCAACGAATCGTACACTATGACCACTCTGGAATACCAGTACAACGACAGGCAGAATATGCTACGGCTGCAGAAGGCACTCAAGGGTCGTGCCAGGGAGACTGTTGAATGCTTGCTGATTCACAGTAGCAACGTCGATCAGGTGATAAAAACACTCAAGGACAGATTTGGTAGGCCGGATCAGCTAGTGAGAAGCCAGATAGCGCGCGTAAGGAATGTCGCTCCTATAGCTGAAAATCGGATTCAAGAGATCGTGCCGTTTGCAACTAAAGTTCAGAACCTGTCATCATTTCTCAAGGCCGCGGGCTGTGACCAACACCTGAGCAATCCTGCTCTGATGGATGAGCTGCTAACTAAACTACCAGTGCAAAGAAAACTGGATTGGGCACGATACGCTAGCACAATCAAATCCACACCCACAATAAAGAATTTTAGCGATTGGCTGCAAGAGTTAGCAGGTATGGTGAATACAATTTCTGTTAGTGCAGGTGAACAGCCACCTCAGGGGGACATGAGGAGTGGGGGACGCCAGAGATTCTTCCATGCGGATGTGGAAATAGGCGACATCCACGACGAGACCTGCTGCTTGTGTTTAGGTAAGCACGACACTTCGAAGTGTCAACGGTTCCAAGAGATGGACCATCAAGAGAGGTGGCGCCTTATACGACAGAAAAAACTTTGTTTTAACTGTTTAGGTAGGGGACATCGAACGAACGGCTGTGAACAACGTCATGTGTGTGATGACAGGGAGTGTACGAGAAAAATTCATAATCTTTTGCACACTCCCCGGGTCGATTCCAGCAAGGTACAGGTGAGGTCGCAGCGACGACGACCCGTTTGCACGAGCTCCGTTATTCGTCCGATGAGATGTGACATTCTTTTCTAAATTCTGCCGGTGAAATTATTTGCGAATAATAGGGAGATAAGCTGTTATGCGTTCCTGGATGAGGGGTCAGCTGTATCGTTGATGAACAAAAACCTAGCCGATCGTCTTAAGAAGTTGCAGTTAAAGTATCGTCACATGAAGAAGTTACCCACAACGAACTACAATGCGGCCACCCCGGAACTCCTAATAGGACTAGATAATGCGCACCTAGGTGTAGCGCGAAGAGTTTACACCAGCAGCGGAATGGGACCAGTCGTCATTCGGACGAAGCTCGGATGGGTTGTCTACGGAAGCGAGGGCGGGTCTGCCGCCGATATTAATAATCCTGCCTACTTCGCCCAAGTCGGAAGCGAAGATAACAATGATCTAAGCCAGCTAGTGGAAAATTATATTGCCAACGAAAGTTTGGGGGTGAGCGTCGTCAACAAATCATCGGATCCAGTGGACATGGAAAGGGCGAAGCGACTTCTAGAGGAAACCACAGCGCGTGTGGGCTCACGCTTCGAAACGGGCCTACTATGGAAGCATGATAAGGTCGTACTCCCTGAAAGTGAGGACATGGCAAGAAGGAGATTCCTGTCTCTTGAAAAAAGGTTTCAACGCGACGAAAATTTCCATCGAGAGTACGTGCGCACCATAGCCGAATACCAGCATAAGGGATACGCGAGGAAACTTAGCGAAGCAGAAGCAGAGGTTAACTCGGACCGTCAGTGGTACCTGCCGCACTTCGGCGTATACAACGCCAATAAACCAGGGAAGTTGCGGCTGGTGTTCGACGCTGCAGCAGAAGTCGGCGGGACGTCCTTGAACTCAGCATTGCTAAGTGGCCCAGATCTTTGTGAACCACTGGGGATGGTTCTTATGAAATTCAGACAGACACCGGTGGCGGTGTGCGCGGACATTGTACAGATGTTTCATCAAATAAGGATTCGGAAGGAGGATCAAATGGCGCAATGCTTTCTATGGAGAACTGACCCACGGATGCCGATCGAAAAATACGTGATGACGGCGATGACATTTGGATCGAAGTGTTCTCCATCATCGGCGCAGTACGTAAAAAACCGCAACGCAGACGATTTTCGAACGAAGTACCCCGAAGCTGTAGCAGCGATTGAAAACAATCACTACGTCGATGACTACGTCCATTGCTTCGACACCGAAAGTGAAGCGGTACGCTTGACAAAGCAAGTCACCAGGATCCATGCGCAAGGCGGGTTCGAGTTGAAGAAGTTTGTCTCTAATTCAACGCTGGTCAACCAACAACTTAACACCGATGAGACTAAGCCGTCTATCCTAAGTCTGGACAAAGGTAATACCGAGAATAACCAGAAGGTGCTAGGGATGCATTGGGATACGGAACAAGATAAGCTGAAATTCATGCTAGCCTTTGGAAGAGTCGACCCTGCACTAATGGAAGGAGTAAGAAGACCGACGAAACGCGAGGCGCTACGAATAATGATGTCGGTGTTTGATCCCTTCGGGTTAGCAGCGGAGTACTCGCTTGTGGCCAAACTGGTTCTGCAGATGACTTGGCGAAAACAGGTAGACTGGGATGAATGCATACCGAAGGAAGCGAGCGAGGCATGGGTAAACTGGATCGAGATGCTGCAAGAGGTAAGAAGAATAAGCATACCCCGATGTTACAGTACAACGTTCTCGACGGCGCCGATGGAGTTGCACATATTTACGGATGCTAGCGAATCGGCATACGCCGCGGTGGCGTACTGGAGGATTCTGGGACCGGAGACATCCAAAGTAAGCATGGCGTTCGTTATAGGAAAAACAAAGTGTGCGCCTTTGAAGCTGGTCTCCATCCCGCGTCTTGAACTTCAATCAGCAGTGCTAGGCGCAAGGATTCGCCGAACGATACAGGATAGTCACGACGTCGAAGCAGCGCGTGTCGTCATATGGAGTGACTCGAAAACGGTTCTGGCCTGGATAAGATCGGACCACAGGCGGTACAAACCGTACGTTGCTCATCGGGTGAACGAGATACTAGAGAACTCAGCGGTTCCAGACTGGCGTTGGGTGCCGAGCGCTCAGAATCCAGCCGATTTCGGAACGCGAGCCAAGGATAAAAAGCGCACGTCTTTCTGGATACAGGGGCCGAGATTTCTCATGGAAGACGAGTCCAAGTGGCCTCAAGTGAAAAACATCGACGAAACCGCCGAGGAACTCCGTCCGAAGTCCGTCCTTCTCCATATCGTCACCAGACGCGACATCTGTGATCGATTCTCATGTTTCCTCAGGTTCAAAAAAGTCGTCGCCTGGATTCTTCGATTACGCGATAATTGCTTCAAGGCTGCATCGGAACGCGTGTACGGAAAACTAAGCGTTGCAGAACTCAACGAAGCAGCAAGTAAATGCAGCAACGATTCTGGAAGAAGTGGATAGCACTATACCTTCCCAATCTCTGCCGAAGGACGAAGTGGTATCAGCCAGTCAGCCCGCTAGAGATTGGCGACGTCGTCCTGGTCTGCGATGGGACCATGCATCGATCGAAGTGGCCGATGGGAAGAGTCACACAAACGTTTCCGGGAAAGGACAAGCAAGTCCGAACAGTCGAGGTTCGAACCAGAACCGGTACTCTCAAACGACCTGCGTGTACGCTGGCCAAGCTGGATATTGGTGAACCCAAGATGCCTTAGATTCACGGGGTCCGGGATGTTGCGGATTTCCAAAACAAGAATTGTAAACACTCTGTGAACGTGCCCACTGCTCGTGTCTCGTTCAGTCGAGATTTGATAATAGTTCAATGGCTCCTTCTTCGCAAGAAGGGGTCAAAAGGAAAAAGCCATTTTTGGATTGGATTTAATTCGAACGTGACTGAAGAGCAGTGGGGACGCACACAAAGTGAAATAAAAATTTCCCATGAAGAAAACAATATACGAAAAGGGATATTTTTAATTTCGTAACGTCACCAGAGGACTGCGCCAGTTGAAGTTCGAGAACAAGAGTTATAAACAAGCCAAAATCAGCCCTAAGAAGATGTTTTCTAATCATGATGAACGTTGGATTGTCAACTAATCCGAAAAAAACCCAATGCTGAGCACACCAAAACTAAGAGATATGGTGGATAAAGAAAGCCGAATAAAGAGATGAATCCTAAGCATATGCGCTGTAGCGGCGTTGGGGTAGGGCGCGGTTGGGCGACCGCCCAGGGCGCCTGACATGAAAGGGCGCCGATCAAGTTGCATATTGTGACTTGTTGCATTTTCGGCAGTGGCCAGGTCACCTGTAAGATCTTAAATTCCCTAAATCTGGCGACAAAATCATAAAGGTTGCAACACTGGAATACCAGTACTGATATACATTTACTGGGAGTCCCGCCAATAGATAAAACGTATTATTTGTCCCCTTTTAGCATTGTATTAAAAAAGAGCTAGTATTATTTTTACTTATTAAGAAGCGGAACACAGCTCATTACACCGGTGCACTTGAAAATAATTCGAATCCGTCACATTGTTTTAGGTACTTCAGAGGTTGTTCACATTATTTCCAGCTTCCGATCACTTGCTGGCCGAACACAATGGCGAAGCTGCAGTGGAAGTAGAAAGTTGAAGTTGGCTGAACTACAGCAACAGCTTCGCATTGTGTTCATAGGGTTTACGTGTATTTTAACTTTGACAACGCTGCCTACTTCCACTACAGCTGCGCCAATGTGTTCGGCCAGTTAGGATTAAATACATATATAATATCAAACACGCAATGAAATACGTTGGGGAGCAAGCATAACCAGCGTTAAAGTAGTCCATCAATGGACATGGACCTCGATAAATGCACAGAAGTGTTGAAAACATACTGCGCTTTCTTGGAAGAGTATAGAGAGACGGGCTTTAAAATCGGCATTTTAACAGCGAAGGAATTAACTGAAGAACTGAAATTGGATTTAAATTTAAAGCCACAACAAGAATGCGATGTGTTAATGCCAAGATGGTAAAACTGCCCGCGGTGAACCTATAGCTTCTCCAGAATATCAATTTGAAGTTTGACTTTTCAACTGTCTGTTGGACACTACCTTAATTTCACTCAGAGAAAGATTTGGATAGTTAAATTAGTGCTACGAATCTTCGTCCTTTTTGTATAACATAAAAAAAGGATTTCAGAAAAACCAGACCTTCTCAAACTTTGTGATGATCTCCAATTAAAATTAACTGTAAGCTCGAAATCAGTTATAAATAATTGTATATTGTGTGATGAACTCATATTCCGATCTGCAATCGACAATATCTCAATCTTGATTGACAAAAATTGCAACTTTTTCAATCGAAAATGAAATTGAAGAAAACATAGACTTCGATGTCGAGAGTTTGCCTATAGAAAGGCCAGAAAATTAAAATTCTTTTAGTTTTTTTTTAATACATAAATAGTTATGATTTCATTGTTTCCCTTGTTTTACTCATTCCTCTTTTCACATGCGTTTGTATGGCAGATAGGGGCGCCGTAGAAATCTCGCCCAGGGCGTAGGTAGTGCTAAAACCGGCACTGATTGGAAGCAATTATTAAACGTAAGTTGGGATCCACAAAGTATTAATTCCATTTCATTATTATTTGTTTAGTTAGTTTTTATTGACTAGACCTAAGAGACGAATACTTTTTCGGTACTGAATTGATATCTGAATTTTGTTTTTTCCTATATTCTTTTTCTATCAGTGAAGAATTCTTTAATTCTCAGTTTAAATGTAAACCATTTTAATTAAAGAAAAAAGTATATGCAAAATAAATATTTTGTATTTATTCAAATAAGAAAAAAATTATCGTTGTTGCATTAAGGTTAAGCAGACAAATACTTTTTCGGCTCGCTGTAATGATTTCATTTGGTGCTGGGCAAATTGTGAAGCAAGGATTTATGCCAAATTTTAAGGTACAAGGACAAGTGTAGTATTTAGCTGGAAGTATCCTGAGACAATTTATTACAAATACACATATCTATATACAAAGAGAATATTTTCGTATGCGCAGCGAAGCGGGTACATAAGTTAGTCTTCCATATTACTGTTCCTTCTCAGTAAACATTTGACGAAGACTGTATATTGTTGATATGATATTTATTGGTCTGTAGTTATTAATGTTGCCCCTGTCTCCATTCTTGTGAAAAAGTATTATTGTAGATTTTGTACATTGCAGTGGCATCTCCTCAGTTAAAAGAATTTCGTTAAATTTTTCCCTAAGTATTGGCGTTATAGCTTTGTTTTCCAAAAGCTATAACACATACAAGCATTTCTGCTTTAATTTCATCGTTTCCCTCGCATTTTTCATTTTGGAAGTGAAACTTCTTATGTCGCGGTAGGGCAGTAAAATGAAACTCAAATGAAACGAAAATATTCACAGAGGGGAAATTTAAAGGGGTGTAGAATTAAAATAATTTAAAAAAACAGCCTACCTACGTGTTTATTGACAATGACAAATGACAATTTTTGACAAAAGTAAACGAAAATATTCACAGAGGAGAATAAGCGCTCGGGGTGGGGGACGCATTCGGAGGGATAGGCGATGGTAGAGAGCGGGGAAAAAAAGTGGATAGCGTTACCGCTACAGCCTACCGTAACTGCCCGAACACAATGCATGCCGCGGCCGCTTAGCAGTAGTAAAAAGGCCGCGCTGTCAAATGTTGCCGCCATGTACGTATAAAAATTCGCCCACAATGGTGCTGCGCGGCATGTCAAATTAATTATTATTTGAAAAACAGCTTATTGTCATTGAGTTTTAAAGATTGAGATAATAAAGTTTGAAAAAAAATGTTCTTGTATTAAACTTAATTTTTTATTATTTCTATATCGAAAATAAAATGGATGAACGAGAAGAATGTGTTTTTTTTAATGGCTGTGCTGCAGATGTGCTACCTTGGACACAAGATTCTTAACCAGAAAAAGCGGAGATGGTGGGTGCGTCCTTTGCTACAGAGAAAGAAAGAGAAAGAAGTTCCAAGGGCTTTTTTGAGACAACGTTCACGTTCATGAAAAACTACGGATTTTTTTTTTCAAATCTACTCGTATGAGCAAAATGCAATACGGATTGCTTTTAAGTCTGGTTGCAAAAAAACTCAGGAAAAGGTCAATTCGAAAGTCAATAAGTCCAGAATGTACGATTGTCCTAACACTAATGTGAGTAGTTAAGAAAATAATTTCCTTGGACCTAATGTTTCTTGGTTTTGTAGGTATTTATCTCAAGGAATATCTCCACATTCCATTCAAAAAATGCGGACGAAATCGTTCTGGCAAGCGTTGTCCTGCACAACTTTTTGAAAATAACCGATACTGTATACAATTGCAACTCCTACTGCCCTGAGAACTATTGCCCTGGCACGAATGGTGAGCGATATGATGGAATGTGGCGCCAGGAAACCCACGATTTGCTGCCCATTCGTAAATGTGGAACGAATAATAGAACAAGTGAAGCGTTTGATGTACGGATTATTGACGGATTATTTTCTAAATGAAGGAAAAGTTTCGTTCCAACCACAATAAAAAATAGATACATATACATATATTTAACCACATATCTATCTATCTATTCTATTTTTTTCCAAAAAATAAAAACAAAATTGAAATTCTTTTTTACATTTTCTTTTCTTATTCTGTATTCATCTCATGTTGATCCTGCAGATCACATAAATATGACAACATATCTATTTTTGCCTCATTCCGTAGCTGCATAGGAAAAGTTGTGAGCTTTTCCATAATGCTGCGGCAAAATAGCTCATCTTCTAAATTGGTAGAAGATGATGTAGAAAATTGAGCTGACCCACTTCCACGAGGTTTCTTTAGGAACCCTTGCACAGAGTGCATCGTGGAGAAAAATGTCTCCTCAACATTTACCGTTCTCTTCCTCGATGCACGAGAGGAAATGGACGAACTCTGGGAGAAATTCGGGCTCGCCAGAACAGACCCGTTCGGTATTAATTTCATTTCTCTCACTTCTCGGCGTAACAGGTGGACTTGGGGTGGCGGCATCTTCATGCGGCAAAGAGGGATAATTGCTAATTGTCTTGTTAATTACATAAAATATCTACTTCAGTCATAAATAAGTAGTACTAAATAGATATTTATATCATTGGCTTCAAATGCTCCTTAAGGAAGTCCAGGGTATTGCTGTATTTCCAGTCATACTCCGGTTCTGCCACAGCCTGCCCTGAAGTTTTCTTTCTATTTAGATGTAGTAGCTATCCATCAAGCCCTTCCACTTCTTTTACACAAGTTCAACTAAAAAAAAAAAAAACAATCCATAAGAAAACAGTAACTAAAATTCTATATTAGGAATACTTACTGTTCAAACCACATTCAATTGCAATGCCCTGCCATTCCTTTGCCTTCTTTTTTATATTTTTATAGCGTGGGTGGCACAAATTCTATTTCCCTTTTTTTTACACTTTCAACAAATTTCTCCTTCCATTTATTTTGTTTTTAAGCGAGCTGTCAAATGCCGCACGGCAAAGAACTTGTACTACGCGGCAACTACATCATTATGGGCGCACTATTGAGTTTCTATATATTTCTACTTTTACAGCGCGGCATACTATGCGGCCGCGGCATGCATTGTGTTCGTGCAGTGAACCCTAAACTACTCAACCGATTTCAACAAATAATTCAATTTGACTCGGAGAGTATCCCAGGTTATATGACGTCATAGAAACATTCAATACGGCGGACATCCAAAAATGGCGGGTTACCGTTATCTTCACGACTTTCTTAATATGGGTATCAAATGAAAGGGTTCGACAAGACAAGCAATACGCTAAGTGAGGTCATTCGAAATTCAACATGGCGGTCCACCAAGATGGCAGATTACCGTTATCTTCACGACTTCCTTAATATGGGTTTCAAATGAAAGGGTTTGCTAAGACAAACAATAAGCTAAGTTACGTATTACGAAAAAACATTATTTTATTACCCATACCTACATACGTTCTCTTTTTCATTTGTAAGCCGTAAACGGTTATAGAGTTTCTAGATGCGAGATTTCGCGCACTGGTCCACTAGCATGTACTAAGGGGACCTTCTGGTCTAGATTTTTAAAAAAATCAATTTTTTTTTGATATTTATAGGCTTTTAAGAGTATACTGTTAAATTTTCGTATTTATATTTCCAGTATTTTGACTTCTACAGAATATTTAGAAGGTCAGCGCAGAAACAAATAAAAGAAGCAAGTTAAGTTTAAACTCATTTATCTCGAAACTATATTTTTCTGCACGGTGTGAGATAAAAATAAAAAACTACTCGACCGATTAGTCTCAAATTTTAGTATGTTATTCATATCAGTAAACTAGTGTTATCGTCGGAACCAAAAAAATGTTGTGCATTGAAGACTTCTTACTTTTTACATACAAAAGGTAATGAAAAACGGTCCTTTTTTCATAACGTAAATTTCAACAACGCGCCATTTTGTCAATTTTTAATTTTTTTTTTTCATTCTAGTTCCTGCGATAACTACATTCATACTAATTAAAATGTTTTTTGTATTTTTTGATTTCAATCAGTGGAAGAGCCAAAACACGACACACCACCAATATAAATTTTTTTGAAGAGGGTACCTAACTGTAAATCCAATTTTTGTTTAATTAAAATTATTATAATTTTTTTTTTAATATTTTTGGATTTTGTTAATGTAGTAAAATATATCTACAAAGTTTAAATACTATTGCTCATTTTTTTCATTAAAAAAAACGTTTCTAAAAACTCGCCAAATTCAATGGCGCTAGACCAGAAGGTCCCCTTAAATTTTTAATTTGAGAAAACAAGCAATATTGAAGGAAACACGAAAAAACCTTCCATTGGAAAAAAATAGTAATCAGCCTTATTGTGAGTTTCTTCCGAGATATGTTTTTTTCGCCCGGAATTTTAAAAGCTATTGTGAGTTTCGCCCAAATTAAATATTACTTCGTTTTGTTCAGATTCAAAAAATATCAATTTCTACTAGAATTTCACCATTCTTGCATTAAAATAAACAAACAAATTATATTTTCCGCCTTGTTGTGCTCTTTTTCGCCTACTAAAAACAAGGGAAAAACTCTGCTGTCACTGTCATAGCGTTTTATTTCGCCGGAATGAAGTTTCGGGAGAAACTCGTAATAGGGGGAAAGTGATTTTCGGGCGGTATGCTGTTCGGGTGAAACTCACAATAAGGCTGAATAAGGCTATGTAAAAGTGACTAGAAAAGGGCATCAAAGAGTAATTGATTATACAGGGTGTTTCCAAGTTAAATGTCAAGACCTTGGCAACTGATTCTTGGGTTTATTCTAAGAAAAAAATCGTTCTACAGCAAGGGTCTATCTCCAATTTGAACATCATTTATCGAGAATTTAAGAAAACACCTACTTTGGTGTACCTGGACCCATTCTAACTCAAATATCTCCGCTAATACTTACTACAGAAACTTCTTTTATGGCTTTCATATTAGAAGAAATAACACCCTTTTTAACTGCGTTTAAATAAATTGGATACCTTTTTTTGCTTTCTAGATATTTTATTTTGAAGCCAGTATCCTAAATCTTGCCCATACAGTTTTTTAACTTTTAGGTGTTTTATAATCATTTATACCACTTTTCCTAGTTAAATTTTCCAACTAGGCCTACATACTCAGTTAGGTTTGAGTCTGGGATGTTAAGGGGAAAATGGTATGGAAATTAGGGTTTTGACGGGTATTCTAATAAATGAGCATACTTTGAAAACTTCGTAAGGTCATACTTTATTTGCAAAACAAATTGCAAACTTATGATTTACTTAGAAAATCGCACTAATTGCCAACTGTGGTTAAAAAAATAGGTAAAAAATAATTTTTTCGCCTTTTACCTGCTGCGGTTTTTTCCAAGTATCATAAAATCTGTGAGATTTTCAGAATACTTACTACATTTTTTGTTAACAATTGTTACGTTAATAAGAAAAAATAATAAAACGGTATGTTTATTACGCATTTTTTGTAGAAAAGCGACCTAAAAGTTAAAAAAACTGTATGGGCAAGATTTAGGATACTGACTTCAAAATAAAATATCTAGAAAACAAAAAAAGGTATCTAATTTATTTAAACGCAGTTAAAAAAGGTTTCTTTTCTTCTAAAATTAAAGCAATAAAATAAGTTCCTGTAATAAGTATTAGCGGAGATATTTGAGTTAGTATGGGTCAAGGTACACCAAAGTAGGTGTTTTCTTAAATTCTCGATAAATGATGTCCAAATTGGAGATAGACCCTTGCTGCAGAACGATTTTTTTCTTAGAATAAGCCCAAGAATCAGTTGCCAAAGTCTTGACATTAAACTTGGAAACACCCTGTATATGAAAAAGAGTAGATAAATATATAAACTAACCCTTTCATGCCCACTTTTTTAGCTACCAAGTCCCGTAATTTTTTATTTTATTGTTAAATGTTTTATTCACACCACAGAATGGTATGTTGTGAATGGGTAACCGATAATTCGCGGTTTTCATTTCGCAAACTGTTATCGCGCGACTGTCAAAATATATTTTCTTTATTTCGCGGAACTCATATGGCACATTGTCATTTCGTGTTGCGTTCATCTCGCTGTAAGATTAACTCGCATTACTTGTTTCGCATTTCTATATCTAGCGGTTCTATCAACTGGCATTTGGTGTTTTAGCATTTTCTTATCTGGCAAACCGTTAATTCACGCAATGCTATCTACCAGCTTGTTCCCTTGTGTTTGAATTTAATTTAAATAAGGATTATTTTATATTGAACAAGTTTTTTTTTTATTTTTTTTTTTTTGAATAGACAATTGTAAAGGAAATCAAAAAATGATTTACTTTTTGTTTCCGGTTTTTTTCGCAGCATACTTAACCCGTTTAACTATATTTTATTTGACAAAATATTGTTTTGTATTTTTAATTTGTTTGGCTTTCATTTTATCGCATGTTAAGAATTTCTCGCGAAATAAATAAAATAAAGCGAAATAATAAATGCAAAATAACCTATGCCGAAATAATTACAAATCGAAATAAAAGTTTGCGAAATAACAAATGCGAAGAAACAAAATGCGAGTTGTTGATATGCGAAATAATAAACTGCGAACTGATCGCAGCGAAATAACAAAATGCGAGAAAAAAACGCGAATGCATTATCACTGAATTTCATGGCATTAGCATAGCAAGTGATCGGATTGCAGCTGTTTTTCTTTGTAATTATGAAAAAAAAACTGTACCTGTAAAAAAAAGTTGAAAAAGTGACAAGACAATAAGATGAGAAAATAAAAGTAAAAAAAAAAACTTTTAGTTTGAGCTCAGTAACATAATTAGTGATTAGAGTCAACACCTCATAGCGGTCAAACCAGAAAACATAGAACCTTGAATTTGATATCAGTTCATATAGGCTCGACCAACAACTATCCTCAAAACAATGTTAACACCGCCCAAATTAATTCGGGCATGAAAGTGTTTGTAATAAATAAATTATATATTATATATAGAGACCGGATTATATGCATTTGCATGTTTGCATATTTTGACCATTTTGCCCGGCTGTTGCATTTTTTTTGCATATTATACTGAAAATCTAGTGATGATGCATATTTTCGCTACAAACCTACTTGGCGGCACCACGATTCACGCGGGAAAGGGAGGTACAGCAGACGTACATATAATCAATCCTCTATTTTGACAGTGTAAACAGACTAATTTCATTGACAAAGAAAGTATTTCTTAGGGCACCTGTTCGCATTAAAGAAAAGCTGCCAAATATGCCTATACCTCCTGAACCAAAGATAACTCGATGGGGAACGTAGATTGAGGCTGTGCTGTTTTACAGTGAACTTTTTGAGGACATCAAAGGCGTAATTACAGACTTCGATAGTACGACAGACGTGTACACAAATAGTGACCACCGGGCCATCATATTTGAAACAGAAGATATAAAATATCGGCGCCGCAAGCCCCTACCTAAAGTGCAAAAGCTGGGGTGGAAAATAAAAGAAGTAGACACTGAAATGCTAGAGTACATGATAAGCAACGTGGGCATAGCAAGAGGCTCATCGGAAGAACAAGCTAAAGAGGCCCTGGGGTCCTTATCCCAAGTATGCGATGCAGCCATGCCACGCAAGGGAAAAAGAAACGGAAGAAAACCTGTATACTGGTGGAACGATGACATTGCCAACCTACGAGCAGAGTGCCTCAGAATGCGGAGACGCCAGCAGAGAGCAAGAGGTAGAGGCACAGAAGACATGGACATACTGAGAGAACAGTTCCAGAAAAAGAGAACACAACTCCGTAAGATGACCAAAAAGAGTAAGGGACAATCCTTTCAGGCACTCAGGGAGGAACTGCAACACAACCCATGGGGAGGCGCGTACCAAATAGTCATGAAAAAACTCAAGAATAACACGGCAGCTGCACCTACTTGCCCAAATTTCATGTACTTGACGGTGAACACTCTTTTCCCGAGAAAAAATGGACTCAACCTACCACGAGGAGTGCCTGAAGAACCAGAGACAACACCACCAGTCACAACGGAGGAAGTTCTTGAAGCCGCAGCAGCAATAAAGGGCAACAAATCGCAAGGAATTGACGGAATTCCGAACTTTGTACTTAAACAAGCCATGATGGCAAGACCAGAGATCTTCACACGACTCTACACGGCATGCCTGACGGAAGGAAACTTTCCAGTGCAGTGGAAAAGGCAGCGGCTAGTCCTCATCCCAAAGGGGAACAAGCCACCAGATCAAGCGTCGGTCTACAGGCATCTATGCATGCTCGATACGCTGGGGAAAGTGCTAGAAAGAATAATACGCACAAGGCTAGAGCAATACACGGAAGGAGACTCGGGACTCTCTAACCAACAGTTCGGCGAAGCACTGTAGGCGCGATAAGAGCAGTGTGCGGCATTGCGCGTGAGGCAATCGCGGGACAAAGATGGCTAGGAGGGAGAAAGCAATACTGTGCCGTTGTTACACTCGGTATTAAAAACGCGTTCAACTCAGCCAGCTGGAACTGCATAATTAGAGCGCTAAGTAGTCTGCATATACCTAATTACCTGCTGAGAATAATATGCAGCTACTTTAGCGAGAGAACAATACACTACGACACGGAAGAGGGACCTAAAATGTACACAATCGGTGCTGGGCCCAATCCTATGGAATGTAATGTATGATGGCATACTGAGAATACCAAGGCCTAGAGGGGTAGATATCATAGGCTACGCAGACGACATAGCAGTAATCGTTGTAGCAAAAACGCTAGAGCAATTGTCCGGAAACTGCAACCAAACAATCAGTAACGTGAAGGCATGGCTACAAGCATCATGACTAGAACTGGCTGACCATAAGACGGAGGCAGTGCTAATAAGCAGCAGGACAAAGGTAGAACACATCACTATACAAATCGGTGAGCAAACCGTCGAGTCTAGTCCACACATTAAGTACCTGGGAATGTTGCTGGACCACTGACTTAACTTTAGAGAGCACCTGATGTACGCAGGAGAAAGAGCCTCGCGAGCTGTAGCGGCGCTGTCGAGACTATTGCCAGGGCCCAGGCAGCCAATCCGAAAGCTGCTGGCAACGGTGAGCAAGTCGATCCTCATACACGCGTCCCCCATATGGGCGCCAGCGACGGACCGAAAAACATACATGAGACGGATGAACTCGGTGCATAGGATTGCGTCGCTGAGAGTATGCTGTGCTTTCAGAACGGTATCAGCGGAAGCGATTAGCGTTATTTCCGGCCGATTGCCCATCGATCTGGAAATAAAAAAGACTACAGCAATAAGAGAGAACGAACCGGAAGACAGGAGAAATGCTAGTGAGGCTATACAATCAGAATGGCAAAACAGGTGGACCTCGACAACGAAAAGAAGATGGACATATACGCTGATCCCCAATGTAGAGGAGTGGATCAGTAGAAAACACGGAGAAGTAAACTTCTACCTGACCCAGTTCATATCGGGGCATGCGTGCTTACGAAAGTACCTCCACAAATACAAGCACGTGGATGACCCATACTGCCCACACTGCGAAGGCGAAGCCCAGAACGCGAAACATATTCTGACCGAATGTCAGAGGTACACAGCGGCCAGAAACGTCCTAGAAAGAGCCATTGGCGGCCAAGTGACACCGAGAGGACTTATTACATTCATGCTGATGACAAGCGAAGCATGGAATATAGCGGATGAAGTCATCACAAATATTATAAAGCAACTGCGCATCGAGGAGCGAGCAACGAGAAACGAGGAGCCTACAATACCTGGCAGCTGAAGAAACGGAAGGAGGAAGTGTAACTACAACACATAGAACGTACACCATAGCCATAAAACAAAACCACAAACCTAGTTACAGACAATACATGAACAAACACAGACAAACACAAGTACGAATACAGACAAATACAAGCAAGAACATAGCCAAATACAAAAACGAACACATACACTTCGTGCATTAGCACAAACATTTTCAAACGTACACAGGCATACAAATATTAATGTAGACAGGAAGAAGCAGCTATACGGCTGAAAACCCCCTCATGACGAAATGCCTAACGGCGGTACGGTGGGGATCAGGGGTTGGAGGCAGAGGTGGTTTTAGTTAGGGTTAAAGTCCCACACGCCGGCTTTCGACGCTTTCCACCTTTCTTACAAAAAAAAAGACTTCGATAGTACGGAGGCTGTAGCAGTTTGCAAATCCAAGGAAGCATTTAACAACCGTAGCATTAAAAAAACATTGTTGTGACTAGCACTCCTTTTTCCCAATATACCTCGAAAGCTCGAAACTCAGGGTATGGCGTTGATGGAATTTGTTGAGAATAGACAAAATACGCCGAATGAATTCCGCATTGCCAGATATATGTATTCCCCGCTAAACCTATGGAGAAATATGAAAAAAGTTGAGCAATAAACCAGGCTTTGAATCTTTGTGCCAAGTAAATAGTTTTATCAATTGGACTTTTGCCAGAAACGATAAGTGCTATAACCTCGCACCCCAATTCAAGTACTGTCCAGTTACTTCAGTGGATGTGGAACGGTCATTTTCCACTTTTAAAAACATTTTCAGTGATCAAAGACACAATATTACCACCGAACATTTGGAGCAATACCTGATTGACTTACGTTTATAAAATTAACAAATAAATTTAAGAACTGCTAATTACATTCGTTTTATATACTATTAATTAGTATTTCTATTACTACTATGCGGGGTAATACTATAAATACTCTCTTGACTCTACTTTTTGTTTTGTACTATATTAAACAAAGGAATTATTTTAATACATTAATGGAAAGTCTTATTATTCTACTCATATTTTTCAAAATGATTTCGATCAACAAATTAATTAATTAATTCACTTTACAGGTAGCCTGCTGTGGTGTGCAATAGGGGGATAACATGTAGTAACTTATGTTACACGTGCCGTAACTATTGTACCCACGGAAGTCCAACTATGACCTCCACGTGGTGGCTACCGGTAACAATTCATCCAGTTGAATCATGTTTTCTTCTGGTGGATTGGCTAACATAGCGGGCGGGGAGAAGGTCAACTCCTTGGGTAATCCACAAAAATCCTCTAATCCAAGGTGGAACAGCAAACGTCAAGGGATGCATGGCTAAGAGAGTGCTTAGTCTCTAGTTTGCGAACTTCGGACACCGGGCGAAATCCGAATTAACCCCCAGCCTTCTTCTCAGCAAAACGGGCTCTGCTGAGAGGTGACCTTCCTATCCCGATTACTCGTGGGAATCAAAATAGATCTTATAAATACAAACTTCATAGGGACTGATGACTCTATAACACCATCAACTTCGAGGGCTGCACTCGTGCAATCCGCAGCTGAAACCGTCAGTGGGACTGTTGCTGCCAACGATGACGCTGATATGAGAAGCGAGAAAGGGAATAAGTCCCTTTTGAGTGACTCGGACTCAGACACCCTGTGCGAAGACACAATTAGCATGCTATCGGATGAGATAGCTGCACCATCCGTCACCAACTACGTAACCATAGATTCGGATAATGAGTCTCTGAAATCTACTGGTTACATTAGACTTCGACCTTCGGAGAGGAGACGGTTCAAACAAGCCTTGAAACAAGGCAACTCAAGGGAACGTGCTCTTGTGATTGCCACTGCCAAGATCGACAACAATGGCACAGAGGCTAAACGAACCCGATCTGATGACTCCACCCCACCAACGTCAGAAGCAAAGAGAGTCCGAACTGGAGACACTCTGGTCAATAAAACTCCCTATAGCAATATAGTGGGTCGTGTCAGGCTAGGTGTAGTGCCTACGGACATTGATTGCAACCCATTAAGTGTAGAGCAAATGGCTCGTATACAAGAGGGTGTAATCGATGTGACGATCGAGCTTCGAGACGAAGAAGTGAAGCCGTCTTTTGACAGCTCCAGCTATAGGGCCCAAAAATCAAGGAGAAATGCGGATTGGACGTGATACTAGTGGAAGAGGATTCATTCCCGAAACCACATATCATAAGGGGGTTCTTTCCGCAAAGTATCGGGCTAGCCAGCGAAAAGATACTTGCGTCTCTGGACGCACAGAACTCCGGTCTCATCACCAGAACCTGGAGAGTCCTACAAAGAGTGGAAGAGAAAGATCTCGTCCACATGATCTTTGCTATTAATGATAGCGTAATGAAACGGCTAAACGACCTAAACGGTCATGTAAACTGCCGTTTCGGCAAGCTGAAGCTCATTCTCAAGAGCCACGACAAAACCTCAGCTGCAAACATCAACCACACACATCAGCTGAACGTGAGAGAGCACGGGAGCCCCCCACCACCAGCAACCAGAAGCCACCCACAACAGCTGCACGTGGATCCAATAGTAGGGTTCCGGTACCCTTACCGAGGAAGCACACAGGCAACAAGGTAACGCACGCTACGGGAGCGAGACCTAGGGGCCACTCTCTCAACGAGGGTTCCGTGAGGCGGAGAGGCGACAACAAGCCAAACCGCATGCGGTATCCTGAGTACAGCCGCAGACAATGATGGCTCCACTCAAGGTGTTGCAGGGAAATCTGCACCACGCTAAAGGTGCCTCGGACACCTTTATCCAACGATGCGCTCGAGAGAACATCGCCCTCGGACTCATACAGGAACCTTGGGCTATTAAGGGTAAGATTTTTGGCCTCAATAACAGTGAGCGAAAATTAGAATATGCCCGAGGAGATTTTAGACCAAGGGCTGCTCTACTGATCAGCTCCAAAATTAAATATCTTCTCATTCCAGATTTCAACACAAGAGACCTAGTGGCAGCCATAATCGAAAGTCCTCAGGAAAATGGGCCTCAGGAGTTCGTATGTGCCTCCGCTTACTTTCCCGGACACATTGATGCGGTCCCTCCTGTTCCGGTACAGGAGCTGATCGAAGAGTGCCGCCGTCGCAACTGGCATCTCGTTCTGGGATGCGATGCCAATGCCCACAACACCATCTGGGGTAGCAGCGACAACAACAAAAGGGGTGAGTCACTTTCTGAATATATTATTAGTAATAACCTACTTATATGTAATAGAGGTAACAAACCCACTTTCGTAAATTCACTGAGAGGTGAGGTACTGGACCTTACACTCTCGTCTCCCTTTCTACATTCGTATATCGAAGGCTGGCACGTATCAGATGAGGCATCTTTATCGGATCATATGCACATAAGATTCAACATAAGGTGCAGCGTCGATGCAAGTCAGACCAGATATATGAAAAAATTAACGAACTGGAAGACTTATCGAGAAAACCTCGCTATCAAAACTGATACACTGCCCTCATCTATTCTGTCTATCGGAGACATTAATGATGTAGCCGATCAGTTAAATGAAGCTATAATTTCCTCATTTAAAAGCAGCTGCAAAGTAAAACACCAACTGGTTAAAAGGTGTGTACCATGGTGGAATACTCAGCTAGAAAACCTGCGAAAAATGGTGAGAAAACTCTTTAACAAAGCAAAACGCACCAGTAATTGGGATCTTTACAAGTCCGCACTTACCAACTTTAATAAGGAATTGAGAAAATCTAAGAGAGCACGTCTCCAAAAAGCTCTCTCCAAAGATTCTTCAAATAGCCTAGGTCTCCTGCTTAAGGAAGATGGTACCTATACGGCGAGTCGACAGGAAACTTAAAAAAAAACCTTACTCAAGGTTCATTTCCCAGGATCGACTCTAATAAATAACCAACCCTTTGTTAATTCTGAGGCCACAAGCTTCTCTTACATCAACAGAATTAACAGCCTATCTGGAAAAATGTTCAGTTTAGACAAAGTTAAATGGGCCATGAGCTCATTTAAACCCTACAAGGCACCTGGTATAGGCGGAATCTTCCCAGCTCTGATTCAAAAAGGTCTGGTCCAGATTTTACCAACTTTAACCGCCTTATTTAGGTCTAGCTTCAATTGGGGATACATCCCACAAGCTTGGAGCGAGGTCAACGTAGTTTTTATCCCCAAACCAGACAAACCGAGTAAGCTACCTAAATCCTATCAACCCATTAGCCTAACATCGTTTTTTCTCAAAACTATGGAAAGACTAATCGATATACACATTAGAGACTTTCTAGATAGAAATTCACCTCTGCACCCACAACAATACGCTTACAGGAAAGAAAGATCCACGGAAGGTGCTCTTTTAAATCTGGTAACACAGACCAAAGAGGCTTTCCATCACAAAGAGATCGCACTATGTGCATTCCTAGATATTGAAGGTGCCTTCGATAATACCGGATATGACTCTATCTCAGAATCTATGTCCAGAAAGGGTATTGACCATCCTACTAACCGATGGGTTAGAGCGATTCTCGAAAACCGAAAAATCTCCACATCCTCTGGGGAATCCTCGGTCACAGTTTCAGCTGCAAAAGGCTGTCCACAAGGAGGTGTACTATCACCCCTTCTGTGGTCTCTAGTCATTGATGACTTACTTGACAAGCTCAGTAACCTTGGCCACCATACAATTGGTTACGCCAATGACCTAGTCATCACCATAAAAGGAAATAATGCTAAAGACGTCTGCAATACGATGCAAACAGCTCTCAAGATAGTGAATGACTGGTGCACTAAAGAAAATCTCTCAATTAACCCCAGTAAGGCTATTCTTGTACCTTTTACACGCAAAAGAAATCTGAGTCTAGACCAGATATCACTTAATAACACTACTATCGAGTATTCCAATGAAGTTAAATATCTAGGTATGGTTCTCGACAAAAAACTGAATTGGAACTCACACGTTAATTACAAAATTACCAAAGCAACAAAAGCCATGTGAGCCTGTCGTCGTATGTACGGTAAGACCTGGGGAATAACCCCAAAGGTCACACATTTGATATATACAATGATGATATGACCTATCATCACATACTCATCAGTAGTATGGTGGTACAAAACAAAAGAAAAATCCACCATTTCAAAGCTTCAAAAGCTACAAAGATTAGCATGCCTCGGCACTACAAGCGCTATGTGCACATGCCCCACAGCAGCTATAGAAGCACTCATTGGTTTAACGCCACTCCACCTTTTCATAAAAAGGTTGGCAATCAGCAGCACTGTCAGACTACTACAAACGGGAGAGATAAACCGCATAGATCACACAGATCAGGTGAATCTTCTATCCGAAATCCCAGAGCTTGACATGATCTGCGCGGTAAATGACTGCTTACCAAAAACTTTATGCTTCGGCAGGAGGTTCGACATAGTGATTCCTAGCCGTGAAGCATGGAAATATAAAAATCCTACATCAGACCTTAAAGGTAACAAGTGGTATACGGATGGATCAAAGATGGACACCGGGGTGGGTGCTGGTATTTTTGGACAAATTCCCAGTGTATTCCAAGCGGAAATTCATGCCATTCAAGTGTGCGCCAACGTCATCCTCAAATCGGGAATAAAAGGTGTCCTCATCCATATACTCACGGATAGTCAAGCAGCCTTAAGAGCACTAGGCTCAAACCTGTTTGACTCCAAATCAGTCCTGAACTGCTTCAATACTCTCCAAGACCTCTCCCATAAAAACAAAGTCAAACTTTGGTGGGTGCCCGGTCATGAGGGTATTGATGGAAACGAGAAAGCTGACGAACTGGCTAGGAAAGGTTCGGCTGAATCCTTTATCGGCCCTGAGCCGTTTTGCAACATTCCAAATTCAGCTATTAACTTTAACATCAAAAGTTGGGAAAACAACATGTGTATCTCCAATTGGGAAAATTCCCAGGGTCTTCGACAGGCTAAAAGAGCCATAAAACCCTTCCAAAGCAAATCCACAAAAAATCTGCTCTTGAGTAGAAATGATATCAAAAGTTTAGTGGGATTTCTAACAGGACATTGCCATCTTCGATATCACCTAAACAAAATAGGTCTTATTCAGGAAACTGAATGTCGTCTTTGTATGGAAGACGACGAAACTGCAGAACATATCCTATGTGACTGCATGGCACTTTGTGCCCTCCGGAGACAACAGTTCCACAGAGAAATTCTAACTCCCACGGAACTTCGTACAATCTCCACCAGTGAGATCCTCAAATTCATCAAAAGAATTGAGCCTCTTCTGGTTCCCTAAACTGACTTCGTGGTACAATAGATCTTTTAGGTCGCGGTGCCCTCCGCAACTGGCGGGTCAGTACCCCTTTAAAAAAAAAAAAAAAAAAAATTCACTTTACAACGGCATGTGAATTCAATTCACGTCAAGAATCTCAAGTGAATTCAATTCACTAAAATCGCAGGATTTTAGGAATGCAGAACACGAATTTACAGCTGTCATCTTGAGTGGAATGCAGAACACCAAAATGTTCACTTTCGAACATACAATCCACAATTCATAATTTCATTCGGAATGCAGAACACCCAATTCCACTTTTGGTGGTTGAATTCACTAAAAGTGGAATGCAGAACAGCGGGGTAATGCTATACTGAATTAGAAATAAAAATCAAATTGAATTCATTGAATGATTTTGAAAGAATGCATTCCAAAATTATTGTATTTTTTTACAACTCTGGCCGGCGGATTCTACGATACCAAGCTAAAGTGAATGTGAATCGAACAAGTGAAGGGAATCTCCGATCTGGCGGATTCCACGATAGGGGTGTATGTAAAATGTCCCTTAATTGTTCTTCCCAAACAAAATAAATTAAAAATGTTTTTTCTAAATAATCGTATTTTCTAAAAAACAAGAAAGCCTTTTTTAGTTCTTCAAACATACTACAAACATGTTTATTGTGTAATTTTACAATCACAATGAATCCATTAGATTTGCTTTAGATGATTTAGTTTCGACAAGAAAACATAACTTATACAGTGTTCTTAAGCTTACTTGACTTTATTGATCGCTCTACGTGAAAATTGTATGTATATAATCGGTAAGTCTTTGTCATATTAATCAAAAGAATATAGTCATCATAAAAACACAAGAAAATAAACAAATTTGTATTATTGAATTTCTCTGCACTATTCTCCAAACATGATTTATATTTAACTAACAATCATATTTTGAAGTGTTTCTCGGATTGCATTTGCATCAATTTCCTCCTTGTTTTCCATTGTCGGTGTTGGTTGATTCGATGATCCAGCAGTTGACGTTGGTCTTGCACATGTCTTTTTATGCATGAACCAATGGAGTCGCTGACACTCTCTGTCACAGTATTGAACAGCTTTACATTTTGAGCACTTTTTGTCGGGTTTTTCCTCTCCACATGTACTACAAAACGATATTTCATCCTAAAAATAAGAATTAAAGAAAAATAAGAAGAATTAGAAGTCTATTTACTGGTAAAAGTTAATTCCATCAAAAACATAACTGTAAAAAAGGACAAGTTCCTATTAAAAATGTAGGCCATAAAAAGTGGTGAGATAACAGCGGCCAAGTTCTTGCAGAATTTTATTACAGAAGTAAAAACGATGAATAAGTTGAGCTTTAAGGCTAGTATTGAATCCTGATCTTTTTAAAGTTATGTTTTTGATGGGATCTCACTTCTTTTTTTTGAGTTTTTAAGAGACAAGCGAGATTTTTTAAATTCTATTTTAGGCAAATCTTGTCTATAATTTCTTCTTAATCGGTTGTATTCGATGAAAGCTATTTTTTCTTTAAGCCTTCATATTATTAGGATCGAAATTTATTAAATTGACCTCATCAAGAGTATTCACCCTAGAGGGTGCAACATAGGCTTGGCCACACGAGAAAACAGTAGACTTTTTCTTAAGGTCAGTTTCAAACCGTGCTCGTCACAGGTATAAGCCTTAAGCTCTAATCGAATGGAATAAACACGATCCATAGCCAGGCAAGCAAACTACCCGTTGAGCACACAGCTGCCCATCTCCGACATACATACCGTAATGGACAAATAAAAGTTACCACCTCCGAATTTTTAAGAACTTATCGCTACAGCTATGATTTAAAAGTTTTAGAGAGTAAAACTGTCAGTAAATGCTTTCAACACTTGTTGATGATTAATCTTGTCATAGAAATTTCTTGTTTTGGAACTTTTTACCTACTTAGTTGGCGCTACAGCTCGAGGTGAACCTGGGCCTGCTTCTCGCAACCATTTGTGTGTGCGTGTTATATTTTTGCACGAATGGAAGGGACCTACATTTTTTTGCCGACTCCGAACGGCGAGTTGAGAAGCTTAATCGTGACAAATGATACTCTTTGATGCTTGTCCGACATTCGAAAGAGGTGGGCACTGTGAAAAACTTTTAGGTGTTTGCGGCGGGATTCGAACCCAAGACCGCTGGCTGAGTAGTCCGACGCACTAACCACTTGCACTACGGTGCCCACTTTTTACTATCGTATTTTTAGTGCAATACAATAATGTGTTACTGTAATACAAAAAGTGAACTCAACATAGAAACATTTTAAACCAATTTGATTGAAATTTACTTTTTACTTTTTACTTTTATTAAAAAATTTTAATCAGAAGTACATAGTTGGAGTATAACAAGTTGATTAATACTTTGTGTGACCACCGCGGGCCTTGATTACAGCTTGAATTCTCCGTGGCATAGAAGTCACTAGATTTTGACAGTATTCACTTCTTATGTCATTTTTCCAGGCTTCTTGAATCGCGGTTTTAAATTCTTCTTTTCTCTTTGGGTTCCTGGACACTATTTTAGCCTTTAAAAGAGCCCAGCAATTCTCAATCGGGTTCAAATCGGGACTGTTTCCAGGCCAATCTTATGTTTTTAGACCGATGCTTGCCACAAAATCCTTCACCTAGCGACACATAAGATGAAAAATCATTGATAAGTTACACCATTTCATTTCTAATGCTCAATCGAGTTTTATAATAATGGAACTTACTTTTTTTGCTCGATGACATGGTGCAGAATCATCCTGAAAGATGAGTCAATAATGACTGGAAACAGGGCATCTATAGAAGGCAATAAATGGTCCCTTATGACATTGATATAGCTGTCTCCGTTCATTGAAACGGTGCAAAATACTAATTCGCCTTGACCGAAGTACGAAATGCAGCCCCATATCATAAAACTTAGGGGAAATTTATTTCTCGTCAAAACGCATTCTTTTTTTAAATCTTTTCCGCGCATCCGCCGTACGTACTGGATACCGTCAGATGAATTTAGGTTACATTTGCTCTCATCAGTGAAGATAACAGCTTTCCAGTCATGTTCGGTCCAGTTTTGATGAGTCCTAGCAAATTGCAACCTCGCAGCTTTCATTTTTGAGGTCAAAGGTGGTTTTTTTCGTGGTCTCATAGCTACCAATCCAAACGAATCTAGCCTTCTGCTGGCCATACGGTTGCCAATTTTTTTATGTGTTTCTTCAAAAAACTCCGAATTCACTTGTTTTGCTGATTTTTTTCGATTAGCGCATGAAATTCTTTTCAAAATTCGGTCTTCTCTTAGGGTCGTCTTCTTAGCTTTACCGGTGCCAGTTTTCCTGGCAGAAGTTCCATACACTCTAATTTTTTTTAGCAATTTTAAAACTGTCACATGGCTGCATCCAATTCTCTTAGAAATAGCTCTTGCTGAAAGCCCTTCTTTATTCAAAAACTCAATTACACCTTTTTCTTCACTGGTAAGTTGTTTACCCATTTTGACTGCACTGCACTAAAAGCGGAACTGAACTGAACTGATTTTTAATTGATGAGAAAAAACATGAAAATGTGATAGTTTTTTAACCGCTACCTACTTTTCCGTGAAAATTTTTGCGGATGTGGGTTGTGGTGACATCTAAATATCAAACTTCATTTTATACTAATTTTCATTCTACATGTACTTCATACATTTCGTTGACTTTTCCTTTTTCATAAGATCATATTGTTTTCTTATTCTTATTTAACGTAGTTCCCGGTAAAAATCTTTTGGATATAAAAGCGGTCATCAGGACCGAATATTCCCTCTTTCTTTCTTTCATCTGTCGATCACGCCTCGAAGCATTAAGTTACTAGATTAGTGTGTAAATTTCCTAGAGCGTAAGTTTTGAATTGTAATAAAGTGGATTATATTGGAAAAGGTATACTCTTTTAATTATCAATCGTACACATCCACAATTGGTGACCCCGTTGCACGCGCCTACACGTACATTTAGTTAAGATGTCAAACGCCGAGGAACCTAAAGCAAACACTTCGGGGCAAAATGATCCTAATCAAGCCGAAATGGCTCCACCAGAGACGATCACAAGAGTAGCCATACGAATACCACCGTTTTGGCATGAAAAACCTTAAATATGGTTTGCGCAAATCGAGGCACAATTTCAAACAGCAAAAATTTATAGAGACCTAGCGACATTCAATACTATCATCGGTGCGATAGAATCACAAGTTCTAACACAAGTTTTTGACGCTGTATTGAATCCTCCCGCAGAGAACAAATATGAAAACCTAAAGTCAGACATAATTGAGCGTTTTGGTGTTTCGGAGCAGAGGAAAATCAAAAAACTTTTATCCGAAGTCGATTTAGGGGATAAAAGGCCATCACAGCTCCTCAACGAACTAAGGGATTTAGGTGGAAATCAAATAAACACCGATTTCCTAAAGTCATTATGGCTACAGCGACTACCATCTCAAGTACGCGCCATTCTGCAAGCTTCAAACGAAGATCTAGCAGCATTATCAAAACTAGCCGATAAAATAATGGACATCGGTGAGTTTTCACACACCTTAATCAATGCAACGTCATCGCGCCGAGAGAAAGAGCAAGCAGTACCGATATCAGGTAACGATCTGTCGCTACAGCAATTACAGCGGCAAATTCAACAAATTAGCTGTCAAATCAATGAATTGAGAAGCAGTGCACGTGAGTATCGCAATCATCGCAGTCGTTCGAGAAGTGTTAGCTTTTCCCTTCGCGCTAATTCATCTTCCAATCTATGCTGGTATCACAGTCGATTTGGAAAAAAACGCAAAAAAATGCCGGGAACCATGTTCATTCACATCGGCATCAAAAAACTAAAAAGTTCAACTGTGACCAATGCTTCCACCTGTAAACAACACATTGGTCAACAGTTATTTAGATTAGTTGTTTACGACACGACATCGAAGCGAAAATTTTTAATCGACAGCGGCGCTGATATTTCTGTCATACCACCTACGTACAGCGACAGATTTGCACAATCAAAATCAACTTTGTACGCAGCAAATGGTAGCCGAATTACGACGTTCGGGGAAACCAGGCTGACAGTGGACCTGGGTCTAAGACGTGCATTCAACTGGACTTTTCTCGTAGCTGAAGTGACAACTCCCATCATCGGAGCAGATTTTATCCGACACTTTGGGATTCTGATCGATCTCAAGCGCAATCGGTTGATAGACACCACAACGCAGATGTCAACAAACACAACAGGAACGCTTGCAAATGAGGTAACTATCAAAGCTTTCGATATTAACTGTCCGTTTGCACATATTCTAGCCGAATTCGAAGAAGTGTTCAGGGCAAACAAACAGCCAGTGAAGATCGCAGCCACAAGCACCACCACTCACCACATTGAAACGAAGGGTCCACCAGTGCTCGTCCTCGTCGACTAGATGCAGAAAAGTTGAAAGCCGCCCAATCCGAATTCCGGTACCTGATGGAAAGAGGTATCTGCCGCCCTTCAAAAAGTAATTGGGCCAGCCCGCTGCACATGCAAAAGAAGGGAAACGGCGAGTGGCGACCCTGTGGCGACTACCGCAGTCTAAACGCCATCACAGAACCTGACAGGTATCCAATACCGTTCGTGCATGATATACGCAACAATTTGAAGGGTAAGACTATGTTTACCACTATCGACCTGGGGAAGGCCTTCCATCAGATCCCCGTGGAGCCGTGCGACATTCCGAAAACGGCGATAACCACCCCCTTCGGATTGTTCGAGTTCCTTTTCATGACGTTTGGACTCCGAAACGCTGCCCAAACTTTTCAGCGGCACATACACGAAGTTCTGCGAGGATTCGAGGATTTTGCGTTTGGCTACATCGACGACATCTGCGTGGCCTCCGAGAACGAGCAAGAACACGAGCGACACCTGAGGTTAGTTTTCCAGCGTCTAAAGGATTATGGACTGACAATCAATCCATCCAAGTGTGTTTTTGGCCAGCGCGAAATAAAATTTCTCGGACACCAAATCATGCTGGTTGTTTCACACACAACACGCTATAAATGAACTTACTAATGTACATTATTATAATATGAAATGATTTTTGATAATCTCGATAATTTGAAATGCTTTCTACTTCCTCTCGATAGTTACAATTTTCGTTAAATAAAACTCAATAATTTGATTTTTTGCCGGGTCTCCATCCCGACGTGAGTCGACTGTTTTTTTTTTCTGTGCACAGGAGAGTACATTGGGTTCATGCGGAGGCGGGCGGATATAAAGTGAAAATGAGCGGAGCAGAGCACCTCTCCAATCTTATCGAGCTAGAGTAGGAAAAGGCATCACTATCGTGCTACTAGATTAATGTAGATTTAGATGAAATTAAAATTTTTAAAAATGTGTTGCTTACATATTGCAAAGAAAAACGAAATTTTAATTCACTATTGACCGGAGAAATACAAAAAATCGTTATTTTCAACTCTCATACTATGCTGCAAAGCGTACCATAAGCGTACCGCGTTAACCTCAGAGTTGCCAGACGAAACTAAGGGTGAATAGTTATGTATGTACTAAACTGCAATTATATTGCCAGAACGGACACCAAAAAATTCGGTTCATCTCTAATTCTACACAGGTATCAGATGTCAATCAATAATAAAGTTAGTGATTTGTGAGTGCAAATGTTCTTGACTCCGGCATTCCTGCAAATTCAACACGCCATACTGCCATTTAGGCAATCTATTTATCTTTCTTGGCTAATGTTAAGTAGCAGTGGCTGCCGGTAATTCGAGTACCAGCACACTTTAGGGGCCTATTGTTATACCAAGAGTCTTAGGGACATGTACTCGTATCCCCGCTACTCATATAAACCATTTGAAGCATTGTATAAAGCGGTATAAGCTTCCAACGTCAACGTGCTAGGTCGCTGAGATTGTTGAAAAATTATTCACCAAGGTACAGTTTTCTACGACGGGAAAGAGCTGGGCGTTGAAGAGATAAGATGTATTGAATTTTGTTCCTCTTCCTTGTCTCTACAACTTCTGCAAAGTCGTTTGAAAGGACGTTAAGCCTAGTGTCATGCTTGTATATAAGGCAGTGTCCTGTGATGACACTAATAATATGTAGTATTTTTAGGGACTGAAGGTAGTTAGAGCGATTAAGATCAAGTCTAGGTCAGATCTGGCTGGTGGCAAGGCAGATGGATCCACTTTCGTATCTAACATTGGTTTTATTAACTGTGTCAAGTAAGTGATAGCTTGTAAGTAGCAAGGGGCAGCATACCTATATCCTTCGAATCCGGTAGAATAGGTATTAATATTCCTAGTTTAACGATTTCGTCAGCTTTCGAATTCACTGGAAAGTCATAATATCAGCTTAAAACGCACTACAGTGATCAGGGTGGTGGAAGGGGGGATTGTGATTTTAGGTTTCTAGGCCCAAGCCCAACACTTCTGTAAATGATTAGTTAATCATTTACTATCTAAAAGTTTGATATATAGCAGTGCACTTTAAAAGGTAAGCCGGATAATTTTGTATCTTCATGAAAATAGTTACCCCTGTTTCGACTTTTGATTCACTGTGCAAACATGATATATGGCCCCCAATACTCTAGTTTCTAGTAAAAGGATTCACCTATCGAAGGGGCGAATGGTGGAGAAGATACAACCGCGAACTCTATGAGCTGTACCAAGATGTGGATGTAGTCTGAAAAGCGAAAACACGTCGAATACATTGGTTCGGCCACATCGAGCGAATGGACAACAATGCTCCAGCAAAGATGATCTTCGAATAAAGCAGCTCCCAGGTTCGAGACGACAAGGAAGACCGAACCTACGTTTTAAGGACCAAGCTACCGCGGATGCCAGTGCGCTTGGTCTAGACAACTGGAAGCTGCGTGCCCGGAATCGAAGAGAGTGGAAGACTGCCGTGCCTCAGGCAGAGACTCTTCAAGGGTCGGGATCCCCTTAAGTAAAAGTAAGCAAGTAGACAATACCAATGTCACGTATCTGGTTTTACTAGATTACACCAAGGCATCCGACACAGTGAACCATAATGTCTTATGTAACAAGCTAAGGAGTGAATTTAATTTTTCGTCACCTTCCCTGAATCTGGTTTCATCTTACCCGAACAACAGACATCAGGCAGTTCTATCTAATAGCTGCGAGATGCAGTGAATATTGGAATGTTTGTTCCGTACACTGGAACTGATATAATTACAAATGGACAATGCCAGTTCCTCGAATTTAAGTGATTCTCATTAGCTTGATACAACTTAATTTTTTTTTTGCAAACAACATTTTTGACAATGTGACAATTGGCTAAATGTTTTGTTTTTTTGTTTTTTGTTATTTTGTTTTTTGTTTTGTTTTTTGTTATTTGTTTTTTGTTATTTGTTATTTGTATTTAAGATTAAAAATAATTCACTTCCAATGTATTGTCTAAATATATTTATTATGTCAGAGATGTCCAACCGTATTTATTAAGAAATAAAAAAAAATTAAAAAAAAAAAAATGTATCTATCTATCTATCTATATAGCAATTTTAATTAAACAGTTACTTACAATAAAACCACGTTGTCCATTTATGGCATTCCTTAACACGAACAATGCTGGTGGCGAATCCTTGTTGGCTAGTTGTGAAACAACTTGATGAAATATCGTGCATTCCCTAAAAGGGAACTCTCGTACGCAGTCCCTGATTGTAAACTCTATGTACTCTAATTGTCCTAACTTGTTTTCTTTTAACACACGCTTAGCAAATAACTCAATAAAGTCATGTTTTCCGTCCGATTCATTCGATTTTTCTTTTCTTAACTGACATTGTTCTTCGCAGCGCATAATTTCAGATATAATCCACCTTAAATAGTGATACTTGAATGCCATTAGTTCGTTTATATCATACTTTTTATGCATTTCGTTCTCTGTCATTAGCTCGAGTACCTTCTTCAACTTTGGCAAATTTTTTAAAAGATTTCCATACCTTTGTAAATTCAGTGCAATGCGAACAGGATGAAGGTTAACTTCAATAACAAATTTATGGAAGTTATCCAATAAATGCGCGGGTAAGTATGGTTCTACTTGTTTACCCTGTATTTGTGTGAAACTTTCCAGTTGAGCTTTTGGTACATAGTTAGTTATTGCTTCAACACATGTGTGATTTCCAACAAATGCAGCCATCTGAGAAGCTGTTCGTGACACTGAGTTCAAAGCATTTGGGTTGATTCCTGCATCTAACAGTAAAATGCATATATCCTTGTTTCCAGACAGTGCCGCAAAATGAAGTGGTGTGTAGTTTGCACCATGTTGATTGAAGTTCACATCAGCACCCTAAAGAAAAAAGTCACATTAAATATTCAATTGAACTAATATAGTTGGAAAGTCATAACAAGACATAATTTAATGGGTATACCTACATATGTTTTTTGTATGCTTGCATTTTAATAAATACTCATGTAATTATCAATCTCTTCAAATAAAACTAAACCGAAATTAAAAACTTTCAAAGCCACAACTTTAGTCATAAAAATTGTGCTATGCCGTGCTAATCTCTGTTAAGACTAGCAATTACATAACATAACTGTATATTCACATCCTAGCTGTCCCGCCCGGCTTCGCCCGTGTCTAAAAACTATAGTGTTACTTACAATACATACATTGCATTTTGTTCGAAGAATCAAAGACAGTGCGAACGCACCCCAAAGTTTGCAGTCTATCAATATATACAATCCACAAGTTTGGATTCTATGTATTTGTAGTTTGAACAAATGACAATTCGCAAGAAAGTGGCATTTGTTAGTGTTTTTATTTTTGCATTAATTTAAATAATATTGCGAATAAATTATTTTAAAAATTTGCCTATAATAGGCACAGGATGTCAATGAACTGGAATACGAAGTTTTACTTCATTGTGTGCATTAGTTTTTGTGTTTGTCTAACCGTAAGATTGACAGGTAAAAGCGTCACACTGAGATTTATATATTAATAAGATGTGTATATATATGTTACCGGCCAAACCCGATTTCAGGCCAAACTAGTTTGGCCTAGGACAATCCTGAGCATATTAGGTTGTTAGGCCAAACTAGTTTTGAATTATTATTCAAGTAATCTATTGGGTAAAATTAAAAGGCAACTCAATTAGATGAGCAATATTTATTCAAATAAAGTCTACTTAATTATAAAAAATATTATTGAGGGAAATTTTCAATTTTTTTTCAATAAAGGAGAACTAGTACAATGAATTTATGGCAGCTATCAGTTTATTTGTTTGTTACTATTTCCCCATAAAATATTCTGCATTCACTGTTTCGCTTTTGTTTATTTGGGAAAATATTATTTTGTATTTTTAATTTGTTTGGCTTTCATTTTATCACATGTAAAAAATTTCGCGCGAAACATGACGATTGTGAAATTCATTCTAACTGTAGCTATGCCTCTAAAAGGAAACCTAATGTAGCTTTCAATAGCATTATACGTTACGTATTTGGACTGCGCAGATTTGATCGAGATTTGGGCTATTCAAGATATTTATATAATATGACATTTGATAATATTCTTAAGTTTCGTACATTAATTAGCTTTTCGGAAATACTACTAACTTATCAGCCTGTTTATCTATACGAGAAAATCAGATTTCCATCCTCAAACAGATCCGGTCAGCTCATTGCACCTAGACACACCTGTTTGACATCTGACCGACAATTTTTCATTTACACTATTCGCTTGTGGAACTCTTTACCTCGGAATATAAGAAGAATAGATAACACTGCAAGATTAAGAAATGAATTTAAATCACATTTTTCACAGTAATTCTTAATTAATTTAGCTATCTTTTGTAAACATAATATTAATAATAATTTGTTGCTTTCATTTTTTACTTAGCTTCCATTTAGTTCAATTCGCTTTGTTCATTTTTTGTAGCATCCATTCTCTAAGTTCTTTATATGCTTTATATGTTAAGCAATCCGTATGAAATAAATAAATAAATAAAATGACAGAAAAAAGGTTTTGTCCAAGAAATCGATGAAGGTGAATCTTAAGGTGCTCGAAAGTTTCTCCGCATATGCCACCTACTGAGCTTAAAAAAGATATTTAAAAGAAAAAAAAAACTGTTTCCATACCAAGAAAAAGACCTGGGATGAGAAAATATGACCGAATGAAATATCTGAACAATAAACAAATATTGAACTTAACGGGAAAACGAACATAAAAAATCTCGGAATGAAGTTAAAAAGAAGAAGAAAAAGAAAAAGTTGGAGCTAAATATCCTGTTGGCTGTTTGTAAAATATGGTGCTGAGGCAAGTTATCTAATAAATGCGAATGACTAGGTTGAGATGGCAAAACTCATCAGCCGCGCAGAAAATGATAATCTACAATGGAATTTATTTAACGCGCTACCAAATTAAATTATAAACTACTACAATTTTGGATCATTCAATAGGAAATGCACTAAATATGTGAAAAGCAATACTTAAAAATATGTAACTGCAATAAGATTGGATCAGAAAGTTTATAATTTATTTAATACTTTGCATTACAAAACATATTACATTATATCTGAAATACAGTGGACGTCCAGTATAACGAATGATATAATGTTTGAGGTCATTAACTATATTGAGCGCGATATAAAGAACGCTTTTTCGATTTTTTATACTTATTTTAAAAGAAGTCAAAAATATATTTATTTATAAGTTTTTATTCAATGTTACATTTAAGTTTACAAATTTTGTAAATTATTTAAAAAAAAAAATAATCGCCGAGTGTGAGCATAAAATTCAAAACTGTTGGAGTAGCCAAAAGTAAAGCTATGTTCAGACGATTGCCAGATCTGACAATATTGTCAGGTCTGCAAATGAAAAATTTGTCCCAAATGTCTTACAACTGTGTAAACTGACAATTTTAGTCTGCAAATATTGTCAGAAAAATCATTGTCAGACAATTGCCAGGCCGCTATCTGACAATAAATTGTCAGGCCTCTACCAATCGCGTGAACACTTTTTTGTGACATTGTCAGGCGTTTCGGACATTTGCAGATTCGTTTTTTATTGTCAGATGTGCGAAGCTTGAACATCTGCAAATAAAATTATTGTCAGATATTTTTGTTATTTTTTCAGTGAAATATATTATTATTTTGGGAGCTGATTCCTTTGTTTATTTTATGAAGAAACAAAACATATTGAAGGGTCTATCTTCAACGCCCACGGAGCTACAGGGTGTTGAAAAAAGTCACTATGGGGAAAGCTTTATTGGTCCATGTTATGAAAAAAAAAAACGTATGGGAGGGGTGGTCCATCTTCAACACCCAAGGAGCTACAGGGTGTTGAAAAATGTTACTATGGGGAAAGATTCATTGGTCCATGTTATGAAAAAAAACGTATAGGTGGGGGTGTCTATCTTTAACATCCACAGAGCTACAGGGTGTTTAAAAAAGTTAATTCAGAGAAGTAGGTACCAACAATTATTCAATTATAACTTCTGGTCTATGAAGGTCAGAGCAACCAAGCTGGGTTTGCTCGATAGACAATTGATGGATGTCTATCACAGTTATTTACTATAGGACATATAGTTTTCCATGCATAAAGGTATTTTAGCAAGTCGTATCGGAAACTTAAGACGTTTGAAATCGAAGTATAAATGTGGTGGAATTATCGGAATTAAAGTAACTTCACCTTTGTATTTCCCTTTTAAAACTTGTTGCTTCGATCACATTGTTCAACAACCTTTTCAGTGCAAGTCTGGTACCATTGCAAAGCTGAGGTTGATCAATATTGCGTAGCATTATATATGACTATATAAGCACAATGAAAACCTCACTTAGGAATAACCCGAAACAATTTTGGAGCTTGGTTAATTCCAAGAAAAGGTCTGACGGATATCCAGCAGAGTTTTCTTATAATAACAGCGTTTTTAATGACCCTCTTGATATTTGCAACTCTTTCGCGGATAATTTTCGTAACTCTTTTAACGATGTGCCGCTTAGTATTGATGATGATTACTTTGAGCATCTCAAAGATGTTCCTCAAGTTGGCTTTACCAACATTGCCTTAGACTTGCAGACTATTTCGAAATTTATTTCATTTCTGAAATATGATTACTCTTCAGGTCCTGACGGCGTACCTCCAATAGTCCTGAAAAAATGCAGTGACGCCCTTGCTCTGCCGTTGAAGTCTGTTTTTGAGATCTCCATATCAACTGGCCATTTCCCTAGCTTTTGGAAGCAACCGTTTATTACGCCCGTCTTTAAGAAAGGTGATAGAAATATTATTACGAACTACAGACCGATTTCAAAGTTGTCATGCATACCAAAATTATTTGACCAAGTTTTGTGTGAAAGCCTTACTTTTCTTTGTCGGGGTGTTATTTGTACAGAACAACATGGATTCGTTAGAAACAGGTCTAATGTCACAAACCTGTTAACATTCTCCCATAACTGTTCCAATGCCTTAGAAAGTGGTCATGAGGTGGACTGTGTGTACACTGACTTCTCCAAAGCTTTCGATCAGCTTTCTCATGATATTATTATCTACAAACTCGAGGCGTTAGGTTTTCCCCCAATATTTATTTCGTGGGTTGGCTCTTACCTCAAGCAGAGGTCATATCAGGTTAAATTTAGAGGTTGTCTTTCAGACTCCTTCTTAGCAGGATCCGGCGTCCCTCAAGGGAGCCACCTAGGTCCACTTTTATTTATTCTTGCTATCAATGATGTTCCATCAATCATAAAACATAGCAACATCCTTATATTTGCCGACGATATGAAGATCAGTAAAGCAATTACAACCATAAATGATTGTAGACTTCTGCAATCAGATATTGATAGTTTCAGTACCTGGTGCTCTGAAAATGGTTTAGTCCTTAACCAACTCAAGTGTCAGTCCATGACTTTTTCTAGGAAACGGGTACCGACTATATTCAACTACTTGATATCGTATCACTCTCTCAGTCGGGTTTATAGTTTTACGGACCTGGGTGTTTACTTTATCCCTGAACTTGATTTTAAAGAGCATATAAACCACATTGTGAATAAATCAAATTCAATGTTAGGTTTCGTTAAAAGATGGTGTAAAGAATTTAAAAATCCTTATGTCACCCTCTCACTATTTAACAGTCTTGTCCGTCCTCACCTCGAATATGCTTCGCTAGTATGGACACCTTATCAGAAAAATCTCAATACTCGTATTGAAGCCGTCCAGCGACGCTTCATTCAATTCGCATTGAAAGGTCTTCGCTGGGTCCTTTTAACCTTCCCCCATATTTGCATCGGATAAAACTGTTGCAAATGCAGCCTTTGGCTCAAAGAAGGGTCAATAATGATATAATTTTTATGCATCAACTGATCTCAGGTCTGATTGATGCACCTGACTTATTATCCTGTTTAGGATTAAACTTTCGTGGGGGATCGCATTACCTGCGTAGTAAAGAGTAACTGCATGTTCCTCATCACAGAACAAATTACGGGATGCATGAGCCCATTAGCCGCATGAGTAAAATCTATAACTTAAATGTAAACATTCTTGACTTTAATCTTAACAAGATTACACTAAAAAATGTATTGCGTAATGTAGTTCCGCGAAATAAACTCTAATTATGTATATTTGTTCTTATATTTGTTTATTTATTGCTAGTGGTAGTGTTGAAATGTAGCGTAGCCTAACCACTAATACCAGCACTAAATGATGAGCCTGTTGATGCATATTTTGCCCTGGCAAATTTCTGCTTATGGCTGTTGCTTGTATTAAGCACACCATGACACAGATCTGATAGTGTTTTAGATAATAATGTGTTGGCAAACCAGGCAAATCCCCTCTAACCACGTAAAAAAAAAACATTAGTTCCGAAACAACCAAAAGCCTCGGAAAAGGACGGATCTACTGTTGACAACCACGCTAAACGAAATAAAGACAACGACGTTCGGATCTGTACCTGGAATGTTCGTTCACTGAACGGCGAAGGTGCATCCGAACAACTGGCAGAGGCCCTAAACTGCTACAAGGCAGATATAACCGCCATCCAGGAAGTGCGATGGAATGGGCCAGGCAGAAAAAGGATGGAAAACTGTGATATCTACTACGGTGACTGCTATACAGAAAATTAAAAGCGCTTATTCGGATGCGGATTTGTCATACGCGGCAGACTTAGGCAAGAAGTCTTGAGCTTTCGGCACGTGAGCGAGCGTCTTATGGCAATCCGTGTCAAGGCAAAATTCGCCAACATAAGCCTTATATGCGCTTACGCCCCCACAGAAGAAAAAGACGACGCTACCAAAGATAGTTTCTACGAGCTCCTCGACCAAACATACGAGCAATGCCCTAGACGTGACGTTAAAATCGTACTGGGCAATTTTAACGCCAAGATAGGAAGAGAGGACATCTTTGGTAGGACGGTTGGAAGGCACAGCCTACACGACACCACGTCCGAAAACGGACTAAGGCTGATTGACTTTGCTGCGGGGCGAAGTGTCAGTATAGCAAGCACACAGTTTCCACATCTCAATATCCATAAGGGGACATGGCGGTCTCCGGAACGAATAACCGTCAACCAAATCGACTACATTGCGATCGACTCCAGGCATGCCTCCAGTACTCTGGATGTCCGAACCTTCCGGGCGGCCAACATTGGCTCGGACTACTACCTTGTTGTAGTCAAGGTACGAATGTGGATATCCACAGCGCCACAACAACAACGAAATACTGTGAGAAAGTACAATGTCGAAAAGCTACAATCGCAAGACACCGCCAGAGCCTACAGAGAACGCATGTCCCGATCTCTTGCTACGAGTCCTACCGCAGCAACAGCTAGTACAGAAGACCAGTGGCAACACTGCCAGCAAGCCATCATAAGTGCCGCGAATGATGTGCTGGGTTTCACACGACCACCACCACGAAACCCCTGGTTTGATGAAGAGTGCAGACTAGCTAACACGGAAAAACAACAAGCGTATAAAGCGGCGCTGCAAAGAAGGACTAGGTCTGTTCGCATGCTCTACGAGCAAAAGAGACGGGAAGAACTTCGGCTTCTTAGAAGGAAAAAGAAAGAGCACGAGAAGCGTGCGCTCGAGGATATTGAGAGATGCTACTCCAGGAACAATGTACGGAAGGAAGTTTTACCAGAGGGTAAAAAGAATGTGCCAGCAAAACAAATCCCGTACAGAAACCTGTAGAGACGCGGATGGAAACATCGTAGTAGAAACACAGTCGGTGCTGAGAATTTGGAAAGACTACTTCTGCTTCTGCAGACTGTACAATGGCGATAACGACCAAAATTCCGCTGTCAGGCAGAATGAACCATTCAACTTAGATGATGATAGCCAAAACTCCCATCCACCTGATCAAAACGAAGTGCGGATAGCAATATCCAAGCTTAAGTCCAAAAAGGCTGCTGGACCTGACGGTTTACCCGCAGAGCTATTTAAAGCAGCTGGAGATGACTTGGTAGTGAGCATACACCAACTCATCTCTAAGATTTGGTCAGATGAAAGAATGCCAGATGAATGGAATCTCAGCATCGTTTGCCCGGTTCATAAGAAAGGAGACCCTCTCAACTGCTCCAATTACAGAGGCATCAGTCTCCTGAACATCGCCTACAAGATCCTATCTGCTATATTGTGTGAACGCTTGAAGCCTTTCGTCAACAACCTGATTGGACCCTATCAGTGCGGTTTTAGGCCAGGAAAGTCCACCATAGACCAAATTTTCACACTCAGGCAGATCCTGGAAAAACCCAAGAAGTCCAAATCGATACCCACCACCTGTTCATCGATTTCAAGGCCGCCTATGACAGCATCTGGAGGGATGAACTGTATAGAGCCATGTCTAGTTTTGACATCCCTGCCAAACTCATCCGTCTGTGCAGGATGACGATGGAGAAAGCTCGCTGCTCCATCAAGGTCGGTAATGACCTCACCGAGACCTTCGATGTCAAAAAAGGATTCAGACAAGGTGATGCGCTGCCATGCGACTTCTTCAACATCATACTTGAAAGAATTGTTCGAAACTCACAAGCCAACACACAAGGAACGATCTTGGAAGGAAGCGGCCAAAATGGGTTTAGCGGTAAACGAGGGCAAAACTAAGTATATGCTGTCAACAAAAAGGGACACCCAACATCAACGAATTGGACAGAACGTCACAATAGACAGCTACAACTTTGAGGTAGTAAAGGACTTTGTCTACCTCGGCTCTGCCATAACATCAAAAAATGACATCTCGTCGGAAATCAAACGAAGGATTACTCTTGCCAACCGCTGTTTCTTTGGACTAAGAAGGCAATTGAGCAGTAAAGTCCTTTCCCGATCGACTAAGGAGACTATGTAAGACCATTATCATCCCAGTCTTGCTATATGGAGCTGAAGCATGGACTTTATCGAAAACGGATGAAGATCTCCTTGGTCGCTTTGAGAGAAAAATCCTTCGTAGGATATTCGGTCCCGTTTGCGTTAACGGGTTTTGGAGGAGAAGATTCAACGACGAACTGTACGAGCTATACAGCGACATCAGCCTGGTCAAAAAACTGCACATTGGGCGTTTACGATGGCTAGGACATGTAGAGCGCATGAACATCAGCGCTCCGGCTCGGAGAATATTCAACTGTAACCCGGAGGGTCAGCGCAGCAGAGGACGACCTCGCCTAAGGTGGCATGACCAAGTAAAACAAGACCTCAACCAACTTGGAGTGCGCAACTGGAAGCGGTTAGCTAAGGACCGGGCTAACTGGAAGAGGTTGTTAGTTGAGGCCTTAGTCCACCCCGGACTGTAGCGCCACCTAAGTAAGTAAGTAAACCAGGCAAATCAAGACAATTCAAAAATTCAGTGGGATAATTCACGACATCAGCTATGAAAAGCTGTGTCGATCGATTTGTATACAAAAAAATAAGTTGGTATTTTATTCAAAATGTCATTTACGTTTTTGTTTTTTCCACACAAAATTGCTCGTTCACTCAAGCAATCATGATTATTAAATTGTTGTGCTATATTTGGGAATGTACTATCAATCAATTCTTGTTTTGATTGAGTCATTCGACAAAAATTGGTTGGTAGTGTTATTAAGCCAGTTAAATTATCAACTTGTAATTTGCCATTTCCAATATCTAATAACTGTTTCGAAAATTCAACTTATTCAACGAATAACAGCCAATGTTTGGCGAAAATCATCTACTAACAATATCAAGGCACCACCGAAAATCCGTTGATTCCCACGTAAATCTTGCAACGTTATACTAACGCTTTCAAAGACTTTTTGTGATCATCACAAAGGATTATGCTAGATTTCTGTAAAACTTTTGCTTTGCCTGAATTCTTAGAAATTTTACATGTAGGTGTTTCATGTCAATGTTTAATGACGATTTGTGCAGAATGTGCAGTTTGGCCACCTTCCAATAACTCACTGCAAATCCAGAAGAAGCGAGTGGCAATCCAATTTGGGTTACTGATCGTATGGCCGCTGGAGTAATGAAATCAAAAATGTTTTTCCAGTTCCACCAGCTACGTCTAAAAAAAACATTCCACGCCTTTCATTACGAACAGCATACAAAATTGTATCATATACACGTTCAATATTTAATTTTGGAATATTTGACCGCACAAATGCATTCAATTCGACACAATCATAATTTAATTCACGCCACATTTCACTGTTGAATAAATCTTGCGCCGAACGATTAGGTGTTTAGCTTAGGTGCTATCATTCCCAACTGAGATAATGTTTTATTTGCAATTGACATACATAGGTCTTCAATCAAAATTAGTACTTCATTGTGAATGTCCGGATTAATTTGCAAATTTGGAATTAATGACTGTTTTCAAATCATTGAAAGGTGTCGGTCTGCGAACGTTAATCAACAGCAAACGCAAATAAAAACATTCATTTTGTTTTGGATGAACTGTGTAAACTCGTCCCAAAACATCTGAGTGACCATCAACTGCCTTCCCTTGTTTGCGCGTTTGAAAAGACTCATAAATTGTTCCAAATGAAATACTTTGGTACTTCTGAAAAAAAACGTTATTATATTTTTGCAAATTTATCAGTTTCACACAACGCAAAAAGGCAGTAGATGTTGTTTTCGGTGGTTCTCGTGCCTTGCGTTTTCGCCTGCGTTGCCTTGCGTTTTCGTGAATTAAACACGTTGTCCATTTTCAAGATGAAATGCTAAATGAACAACAGCTGGATACCTATCATGTATTGGAAATGACAAAATTCGCCATATTGCTTCATTGATGCTAACATATCTGCCTATTCGATATTGCTTAGTTTCATCGTTTTAATTTTCAATACCAAATACAGCTATATCACTTCCTCTGCTTACAATGGATAAAAAGATTACACAACAATGTGGACCTTTGCGATGTAACTCTAAAAAAGTAGGCTACAAAAACATCGGCTGGACGGAATTTCTTTTTCTAAACCATCTATAAATGGTCCCCTTTTATTTATAAAAAAAAAATATAAAAATCCACCTAGCCGGACTCTAGATATAAGGTCACACACAAAAGTGAAACTCATTTTTATATATATATATAAGATAAGATAAGATAAGATAAGATAAGATAAGAAGATTTATTTTCTCCTTTTTAGTATTTGAATGTACGTCGATACGTATATAAGCTTGGGTGGGTGGGTTTGATATGAGAAAGTTAACACAAAATGTTTGAGAGATATTGAATTTAGAATGACGTTACTTAGCTAGTCTAATTCTGCTTGTCAATCCCTTTAATTTGATAACCATATAAAGGAGGTCGTGATGTTAACGGTAATCCATCATCTTAGGGCGTCCGCCATATTAGATTTACAACGTCATAAAATATACTATATTGTATTGTGACCGCACTCATATACGTGTGCAGCATGATGGTATATCTGTAAGTGGGTGTAAAATCGATTCCCAGATTTGACCCTCACAGAAATTAAAGTTAAAAAAAACATCCGTCACATTGGATTTACAACGTCATCAAATAACCCATATTGAATTGTCTCCGGACTTAAACACGTCTGCGAATTTTCAGTGTGATAGGATATGTGGAAGTGGGTGTAAAATCGATTCCCAGATTTGGCCCTCACAGAAAGTAAAGTTAATATAAGGCTTGTAATAAGATTTGTCCAATCCTAAATTTGGTCGGTTCTATTATATGGAGCAGAAACATGGAGACTAAAGAGCGCAACAGTATAGTCGAATTTTACGGATATTATGGATTGACAGAATTACAAATGAAGAAGTTCTAAGAAGAATAAGAAGAAAAAAAAAATATTTCTGTTAATCAAGCAAAGATCACTTAAATACTTAGGACGCATAATGAGTAACAACAAATATCAACTTCTCCAACTAATTCTACAGGGAAGGGAATGGCTCAATATTTCAACGGTAGAAATATTCAGAGGAGTGACAAACAAACAAACACTTGCATCGGTAATTTCCAACCTCTGGAACGGAGTGGAACTTTAAGAAGATATTGTTAATTAGTTCTTAAGAATAGTTGTAAGATATTTGTTTAAAATAGCTTGAAGCTAAATAAAAAACGAAGCTAAACTATAGGCGCGTTTTTTTTCAAACCTATATAGATTTCGAAAAAGCTTTCCATACAAAAATAAGACTGGATAATTATCCAGGCTAAGGTTTTGTTGTATTTTACATTGAAAACATGTTGCGGAAACATGTTTAGCCTATATAGGTTTGAAAAAAAAACACGCCTTATAGGTAATCCAAGCTATATAATAGGCGTTTTTCTTCAAATCTATATAGGCTAAACATGTTTCCGCAACATGTTTTCAATGTAAAATACAACAAAACCATAGCCTGGATCCAGTCTTATTTTTACTTGGAGAGCTTTTTCAGTCTATAGGCGTGTTTTTGGGGCGGGTTTCCAATATAGGAAATTCACTAAAAATCCAATTTTAATTTTTTTTAGTGTAAAAAGGCGTAAAAGTAATAAAAAAACAACAATTTTTGAGAGGAAATTTGTTTTTTTATATTTTTTATAAATTTTTAAAGTTTTCGTTGTTGACTAGAAAAATGCATGGCATAACTGTGGCGCAAACCGCAAAGGTTTTAGTTTTACGCCTAGATGTATGCAACACTTTTTTTGTACCGAAGCAAAAATAATTAATTTCAATGGAATTTGCAGAGGAAAAAATTAATTTTGAAGCCTCGATATCTCCTAAACTAAGCGATTAATCAATATTTTTTACTTTATATTTTGTGCTTATTTCACTGAGATCTACAAAATGGCGTTTTCAAACCTTTGCGCCACAGTTATGCCATGCATTTTTCTAGTCAACAACGAAAACTTTAAAAATTTATAAAAACAAATTTCCTCTCAAAAATTTTTGTTTTTTTTATCACTTTGACGCCTTTTTACACTAAAAAAATTAAAATTAGATTTTTAGCGAATTTCCTATATTGGAAACCTCAGCCGCCTGGATAATTACCCAGTCTTATTTTTGTATGGAGAGCTTTTTCGAAATCTATATAGATTTGAAAAAAAACGCGCCTTATATAGATTTGAAATAAAATACTCTTGTACTGCATTTTAGTTGATTTATAAAGATACCAGCTTAGTAATTGTACCAACAAATGTACGTATGTCCAGTAGGTACATAATACATCCACTATGTAGGTATACATACGTATTTGACCATAAGAGAATGATGTCCATACATTTTTTTGTAAACTTTAAACAAGCTATTTAAACTGGAAGTTTGTTTTGATGTTTTTATAAAACTTACTTGGTCAAGTAAAATTTGCACCGCTTCCGCGTTTCCTTTGCAACAAGCATGCTGCAAGGGACTCATTCCATTTTCATCAACAAAGTTTACCGTGCTCTTGATGCGAGTTATTAACTGTTTGAACTCATCGGTATCATTCTTAGCGATTTTATCAAAAACCTGTTTTTCTATATCATTAAGAACTATTTCTACTGACATTTTTTCTTTAACTTTGATGTATATTATACTCAATAATCTTCTCACGCGTGCAACTTTATTTCAGAAAATATTTTTCTAAATTCAACATACGTAAATGTAGTAAATGTCAATATCCATATCCACTGAAAAATGACAGCGCTGCACCGTCGCGTTGCCAACTCTCTTTACAAATCTAATGGTGGCATGCGTTTACATATAGCTTCGGTGTCGACAAAGAAATAAATAATTTCGAACTTGGTGTGATATACAAGTTCTTTTCTAGTTATTTATTTGCTTTATTGAAAAAAATTCGTGAAAACCAAAATCTTATAACAATTGAATTCAATTTGGCAGTTATGTATTCAGTCAGCGACACATGTTTTAGGAAAATTCAAGTATGATAAATTATTTTAATTCACTTATTCTCTAATGTGTCTAACAATAATAGTAGGTAGGTATTTAAGTTTCCACTCAGAAGATTTAATTAAGAAAATTAAAACAAAAATCAGTAAAGGAGCTCACATATCGGAGCGGTACGTGGTAGGTGCACGCACTTTGACGGTAAACTGCGTCTGGCAGTGGTACAATTTTGTACTTCCAGTGCTTTGACTGGCTTATTCTGAGACCGCTCTTTGCTGCGGACTCCTGCATGTAGAGATTTAGAGACACAAGGTTAAGGATTGCTTCCAATCCCGTCGTTGACGTAGTTCTCGTCGCGCTGGTTTGTCCAGTGTATGCTATTCTTTGTATTTCGATATAACCTTAAGGTTCCTGGTATTGGCGGAAGCAAGCCAACAGACCAACCCTAGGAGGGTTGCCGCTGAAAATTTTGAAAAAGTCGCAAAAAAAGGGTCACGGAGCAAAAAAAGTCGCAACAAAAAGAAATAATAGGTCTGTTCCTTTACTTTCTGCTCAAAAAAAAAGTCGTGAAGTAAACGTAAACACAGTGGAAATAAAGGGATATATTGCGAAATGCAAATTTCAACATTCAAAACATTCAACTTTCGTCTATGTTCCTTTTCTTTCCATTATTTTACTTTTTGCATTAAAATAAAAAAATGCAAATACAGTTCAAAACAAATGAAACAGCTGAGTTTGATTGATATGTAGTTCACTTTTTACCGGCAGAAATTTGTTGACTAAGAATTCGTAAGATTTTTAAGTGAGGGGATATTTTTACTCTCTCTTTTACTACTATTTTGTGTAAAGGAACGCGTTTGGTCTAGAAACTAGAATTCACACAAATTCGTACGAACGAATTCGTAACAATTTTTAGGTAAAGGAACAGATCTAATGTAAAGATGTTAACGACGTTAAAATTCTATATCCATTATTATATTTTTCCAAGAAAAAAAAAAAAAAACCAACGCATTAGGATTAGATTATATCAAAAAGGCATGAGTAGAGTATGTACCGTATTCGTGAAATTTGATGTGTAAACATTATAGAGAACGTTAAATGTGTAAATAATTTTACAAGTTTTAAATGGTGTGTAAATGATTGTGCCATTATTTTTGTATTGTTTTTACAGTTACTTGTTGATATTTGAAAAAAAAATTTTTATTAATTTTAAGCCAGCGCCTTAAGCAAATTACAAAAATTAAAAATATAAAAGGTCTTCATGTACTTGTTGTAATTTAAAAAGCTCTGCAGCTTTATTGATTCGATAGCGTGCGAGCATCGCTATGTGTAAATAATTTTGCCAACGACTGAACATTATACAGAGAAGAGAACTAATACTAAGTTTGGTTACGCGTAACGGCGAGAAACTCGTGAGGCCAATACCAAGAGCTAAGATGTTTACACATCAAACCAAAAATTAAACTAAACTAAATCTGTACAAAAGGAACACATTGGAAAAAATAAATTGGTGAGTTTTTGTGTAATATTCTGAAATTAGTGAATTGTCTCCTTTTGTTATGAGGGATTGCTGATGAGCAACTTAATGGAATTTTTGTTATAAATATGTTTTTTGTACGAAAAAGTCTCAAAAAGTCTCCAAAAAATCTGAAAAGGGTCAACAAGAGGTGTTTTTTAAAAAGTCGGGTCATAGTCTCTTTGCATCAAAAAAGGGTCAAATTGCGACTAAAGTCGCATAGCGGCAACGCTGGCCCTCCGTATGTTAGTATGGGTCTAACCAGTGGCGACGCATGAATAAAAAATGCAGTCGTTTAGTTTATTTATTTTCTATTTTTTTCTATATTGCAAGTTGACATTGATGTACTTACAAATTCGTAGTCAATTCTTCTTTATTTATTCAAAAATATTTTTATTACCCTTTCATTTCCTCCAACTGCTTTTCTCTCAAAAAATCTGTTTTCCAGTGCCTAGCATTAAAAGTTCTGTCAACCTATTTTGCCCAATTATTTTTCTGTAATATGTCTTTACTCATTTAAGTGTGGAAAACGATATTCCAATAGATGATGTTGTTAAAGGAAATGTATATAAGTTAAAGTTAAGATAGTTTATGTGTTAATTCAGTAAAATCTGAAACCGGATCATCACTCCGAAGTTTTTCAAAATGTTTGCTTAACATTAAAATTAAAAGAAAACTTATAAATAACAATTAATCTATTTTTTCAAGCTAACATATGTGTATGGTTTGTTTAAAAGAGAACTTGGAAAATGTAATTTAAATCTAACTTAATAATCATTTTCACACCTCCACTCAAAAAAAAAAAAACGCTTAATCTATTGAATAAATTTGTATGACTTTCATATTCTTTCCCATTTCGTTCATATTCTTCTAGCACGAATAGAATAAAGGCGACATACTAGATACAACAACCACCACATACCATACTTACATACTTTACTCATATCTGAACGAACACCACTCGAACACAATTTGAGTGTAAAAACGTAAGCAAAACTCACCACTTGCTTGATTTCGTTCAAGCTAATTTGAACGAATCGGTTGGTACGAATCTGCGACTTTTGTTTTTGTGTGAATGTGTACTAAGTGGATACATTTCGTTTCCAAATCATTTGAACGAGTTGAAAATCGAATGAGTGGGAAATGTTGCTGTCGCAGGTCGCAGGTATTTTTGTTTGTTCTATTCAATTCTGTTGATTAAATTGAGTGCACGAAAGGGTTGCACGTGCACCTACATGAGTTGGAAAATGAGAAATATGAACGCTTCGGAATTGACTCCAACTGGGAGTAGGAGACAAGTAAAAATATTTTGTATATGGTACGTTGATGCTAAAATGATTATACATACATATTATCTGAAAGTTAGGCATTCATTAACGAAATGAACAATAGGACGGCTTGCCACTGGGTCTAACTATCGCAGAGTACGTCCAGCCACAGTATTATTCGTGGCCTGGATCGCCAGTTTTTCCAGAAGAATCTACTGCAGGTATAGAAGGAAACTGAGGCTTTTTTTTTACTATTTCTTTAATGTTCAGTTAAGTTTTCTATCGAGTATGAAGCCGAAGTATTTTGCAGTCTCGGACAAATTAAGGGGAGTACCCTCCATGGTCGAACACCTAAAGGCCCGCAACTTCAATATCGAAAAATGCTGCAATGAGTCCCAGCAAAACACCTAAACGTTTTTTCACGGTGCTATCCCCTTCGAAAGTCTGACAATCATTCAAAGAGTATTAGTTGTCATAATGAGCTTCTCAACTCGCCGTTCGGAGTCGGCAAAAATTGTAGGTGCTTAGTTTTCTGCAGCATGATTGGATAAATTCCATGAGTTCCTGGTGATTTGAAGGGCTGAGATGATTCAATTGCCCACAGGAACCTTTATTCAGTCACCATACCTACTGGTACCCTCGTTTCCTTATCCTGTCGATTGTCTATGTGCTCATTTTTAACTTGATTCGCCGAACATCCTAGGATAAGTGTGCTTAGCTTCTGTTACAGCGACTCAGAACAGGATTGCGTCCAAATACCATTAGTGTCCTTGAGATATCAAGCTATTGACGGTCCTTTTACAAGGATCTTCCTTAGTCTTGCTACTTCACTGGTGCTCCCAATTTTGCTGCAGAAGATACTGCAGCCGGCTGGAGGTTGTGGGAATAGGGTAGGCACTGACTGGCTTTAACTTGGCGAAGCCCAGTGTTGTAACTGTTACCACACATCCTCCTCTTCGATTACTTACCTTGACGTTGGTGGGGAGGCTCAGTAGGTCCTGCTGATCGCGGAGGGCGATTGCAGCAGGGCTCCCCAAGCTGTAAGGTCTCCGGATGAGGGACCGAAGCCAAAGGGTAATCAACCTAACTCCAGTGGTGGTGTGAGCGTGTAGCAAACCGTGCCCAAGGATGCAATGCTGAGGGTTAAATCAGTCTCTAACGAGCTCCTTCAGACGCCCTGGCATGGGCCTGTCGTATTCGTTGCCCCACCACAGTAAAACCGGCTATGCTGTGGTGGCACTTCTTCTACCGGCCTACTCGTGGGAATTAAATTAAATTAAAAAAAAAAAACATGGAAAAAACAAAATAACAATCAAGACGCACAGTCATCGGGGGTAACACCAGATAATGTGCAGGTAACTGAGGAAGAGGAGAAAATCCTACTTCAGGAACCCATTGTCATAGCTTCTTCGGATGGAGAAAGCGGTGGGGCGATTGATCTCGACATGGAGAAACTTCTTCTAGTCGATGATGATGACAATCGCTCGATCGCTAGCTCATCCAACCTCTCCATGCTATCCACTGCATCAAATCGCAGTAGGATGGCTAATAGTAAGTTAACTATCAAAAGGCTAGGGACAAAGCATTGGGATGAGCTAACGGAGCTGGATAGGAAGAGGTTGCATAACGCCCGGGCTTCCTGCGGGGGCTGTCCTCGAGAGATAGTGAACCTATTGCTAGCTGCTCGGGAGGCTCAGAGCTGGCGGAGGGTTAGGGGGGTCTGGGGCTGATGGGACCACCCAGGTCTGTGACTTGCCTTAGCCATTCGGGACAGGGGGCGATCCTATCAGCAACTGTAAAGCGCCTAGAAAGTGGGGATAAGGTAGAGGCCCTTACTGTGGAGTCCACGGATCCATTGACTACGAACAGCAGCAAGTCTCCAACTCGCACAATCCGGGCTGGTGGTGAGGGGACCTCGCGGTTGGTGGTGGTAGGGGGGAGCACAGCAACGTCGAGACAAGCCGCCGCTCGTCAGACGGGGTGTGTGCTTCAGCTCTATCACTATCAGAGGTACGTATAGGGAATGACGAGCAAGACAACGCGAACTCCACTTTGGGTAGCTGCTGCACTGTCGTTTCCGCGTAATGCGATCCGAAGCACTGCCATGGCTTGGGTTTACCCGATGTTCCAAAGGCTGCTGAGGAAAGGAAAACGAGGACTGCAGGGCAGCAGGCCCCTTCGGGAACACAGCATTTGGTATCCAGCAAGACAAATAAGTATAAGCAACGAGTCAATGCCAAGAGGGTTTGAGGCGACTCAACAAGAGGGATCCCTCTTCCTTTACGGAAAACGATATTAAAGCGTTAGACAGAGCTAGGCTGTTAGTAGGGCCAGTAGGGTCAGTAGCAGCTAGTTCGGTAGGGTAGCAGGTTAAACTTAGAGTGCATGCATCTGGACGGGCTAGCAGTGGACCGGCTACGGCGAGGAAGGGAGGCCGACCGCCCCCCCCCACCATGCGACCCTTGGCTGGTGCGGGTAAGGAAACTAAGTCCACACCTGCAGCGGCTGCGAGTATATCAAAAAGGGGTAGGCACGACGAAACAATCTCGCCACCTCTGCCTGGGAGAAAAAGGGCAAGGACCCACTCCGACATTGCCAGAAGTAATCTTCGGGTAGCCATAGTAGACCATGGCAACCTAGAACGGAAGCTGACAGATAATCAGTGGAAGTTACTAGAAATTAGGATCCTTGACGGTGTTAATAAGGTTCTCCTTAAAGGTACGGAACCTTTTCCACCTTTTTGGTCAGCTGACCACTTTCAAGGGGTTTAAAGTTATGGAATGTGATGATGACAACACACTGAAATGGTTGAAAAAGTTTGTTTCCGACACCAAAGCTCCGTGGGATAATGCCGACTTGAGGGTGATCGAGAAACAGGAGCTCATCAGCCTTACTAGACCCAAAGGCCGCCTATTACTTACGGGTCCCTATCTCCCGAAGGATAGGATTTAGCGAAACCTGCGGCTACTCAACCCAGAACTCCTTAGCAAGGACTGGAAAGTTTTAGAGGTGGGGAAACATACTGAGACTGGGATGGAAGTAACCATCCTTCTTAGTCATCACTCGATGCCGCTACTCCGTGACAGCAATTATAAAGTACGCGTTGGGATTACCCGATGCAAGATCAGGCCCATTGCTGGACCAGTCCAGCAAGGAAATGATGGCTCCAATTGCAATGATGAAGGTGATACAAATAAACCTTCATCATAGTAAGGCGGCCAGTGCCAACCTTGTTTTCCTCATGGGAAACAGGGACATTGATGTTGCCCTAATACAAGAGCCTTGGATTGTCCGAGGCAATATTATGGGACTAAACTCAAGAGGCCTGGAAATATATAAGACCAATACTTTTGAAAGTAAGACCAGAACTTGCATTGTTGCTAAGAAACAAATTAAGCTCTTTCTCTTACCCAGGTATTGTAATAGTGACCAGACAGTCGTGAAATTCGAAAGGCAGGGTAAGCCCTCACTTGTGATGGCATCCGTATACATGCCACACGACTCGACGGATGGACCGCCATCTGAGGACACATGCAGACTCGTAAGGAAGGCAGAGAAAGAAAAATGGGACCTGCTCATGGGATGCGACGCAAACTCCCATCATACGCAATGCGGTAGCTCTGACATCAATCCAAGAGGTGAGTCTCTTTTTGAATTTATAATTGAATGTAACTTGTTGATAGCTAACATTGGGGACGAGCCTACCTTCATAACCAAAAATAGACGGGAAGTCTTAGACGTTACACTTACGAACAACTCGGGTTCTTTTCATGTGAGTCAAGGGAAAGTTTCCGCTGACGTATCCTTTTCAGATCACAGAATAACAGAATTCGTGATAGACGAATCCAAACCCCCGCAGGTAAAATATCGAAATCCCAGAAAAACTAATTGGGAAATGTTTGCCAGCGAGGTGGAGAAAAGTGAACGCAAACTACTAGAACTAAATACACGAACACCACAAGAAATTGATGCCGCAACCGAAGTGTCAAGTACTACCCTCAATAAGGCATTTTTAAAGTCATGTCCAATTAGGAGCATGCGTGATAAAAAGTCACTGCCGTGGTGGAGTAAAGGGCTTTCAGACATGAAGAAAGAAACTCGAAAACTCTTTAATGCGGCAAAAAGGCTTAACACTGAAAGAGTCTGGGAAATATATAAATCAAGTCAAAGAAAATTTAAAAGCGCAGTCAGCAGTTCAAAACGCACCTCATGGCGTTCTTTCTGCAGCAGCGTTGAGAACACCACAGAAGCAGCGAGACTAAGAAAGATCCTGGCAAAAGAACCGTCAGTACCAGGTTATCTTAAGGATACCAATGGTAACTGGACGCAATCTTGTTCTGAGTCCCTGGAGCTCCTGCTTAGAACACATTTTCCAGGATGCGCGGCCTCGTCCAGCAATTTGGAAACGGATAATCGATTAGAAGAAGAAATTATGGTACCAATAGGAATGGTGACTGAGGAAAGGATTATTTGGGCAATCGAATCATTTCAGCCCTTCAAGTCACCAGGCACTGATGGGATTTTTCCGATCATGCTGCAGAAAACTAAGCATCTAATGGCACCAACTTTGCGTAAACTTTTTCAGAACAGTCTTAGGTGTGGGCACATACCCAGAGCGTGGCGAGAAGTGAAAGTTGTTTTCATTCCCAAAGCTGGAAAAGCCAGCCACACTACCGCAAAAGACTATAGACCTATTAGCCTTACTTCGTTTTTGCTAAAGACATTTGAGAAGCTGTTAGACGTTCATATACGTGGTAAACTTAACCACATGAATATGTCTGCGGCACAGCATTGTAACATGAACTTATCTTTAGAATTGTAGTAGATCATCATAGTCATATTTCATATTGTGAACTATCATTCTTAAGTAAGTCAGTTGAGTGACGACCGGCAAATATATAACAAGTAATAAAATATTGGTTCGTAAATTGAAGTGTTTTATTTAAGTCGCACAACTTTTACATGCTGTCAGAAGTAAAGAATTTTTTTTTTTTAATAGAAAAGAAATTTATAAAGCGGTGAAAAAGGGCAACAACAAGAAATACACAGAAAACGTGTCAGTTCATATTTGTAAATTTGTAACATTCGGGCAACAATAACCAAACATCGGTATAAATTGGGCATCATATTAATAGTGGAAATCAAAAAAAAAAAAAAAAAAAAAAATCTAACGGAGAAAATGGCTTCAACTAATCGACTGCCGGTAGAATTGGATTGCACCAATTTGCCGAAAGAATGGCCAGAGTGGAAGCAGGCATTTATAATGTTTATGGTGGCGAACGGGAAAACTACGGAACCGCAGCAACAGCAAATCGCTACATTTTTATGGTTAATTGGAAGGAAAGCAGCAGAAATCTACAATACATTGTTCCCGAATGATGGATCAACTAACAGCATGTTCGGCATTGCGGAAGCGGTAAATGTGAACGCAAATGAAGAGGCGCCAGCCAATCAAAACAATGCTGGTGAAATAGCAGCACAGCCAGTACCACAACCGCAGCCGCAACCAAATCCATCACGACAGCGAACTTTGGAAAATGTATTGAGTGCGTTCGATGAGTACTGTACACCAAGAAAAAACGTGACAATGGAATCCTTCAAATTTAATACAATTGTCCAAAAAGAAAAACAACTGTTTGCTGACTTCGAAACCGAATTGCGAACACAAATGCGGTACTGTGAATTCAACTGTACATGTGGGTCATCCTATGAAAATCGCATGCTTCGTGACCGTATAATTCTGGGCGTTCATGATAAAAAAACTGCAGCTAAAACTTCTGGATGCTCGGGATGAACCATTAGTACGTGTTATTGATACGTGCAAGGTGTATGAGGCAGCCAATGCAAACAGAGTGTTTCTTGATCGTGGCGTTAAAAGCATGATCAACGCGCTGACGGAAGAAGCGCAACAGTTATAATTGTGGGTTCACACCATTGACACCGAGGCATATTCGTTACTGCAAGGCAAATAGTGTAGTATGTAACAACTGTGAACGAAAGGGGCATTTTGAGCGATTCTGTAAGCAAAAAGGAAAACAAATGGGAAATAACAAAGCAACTGGGTATCAAGCAAATGGATATCAAACAACTGGAAAGCATGTAAAATCGGACAACTACAAAGGAAAGCAAACTCATTCTCTCAACTGGAATGATTATTCAGGTAAAATAAGATTAATTAATGAGCATGTGGATGGCGAAATTAGTTTATTAAGTCATAATCGTATTTTTAGGATAAGCTCGAAAGCAAACGGTATAACGAAATGGGTTAAAACGTATCAAATCAATGAAGTACCAATATTATTTAAGATTGACACGGGATCAGATGTTAACTGTATTCCAGTTAAATTCATTAAGCAATTTAAAATCAAAATTGAAAACAAAAATATAAATTTCACTGTTATGGATTATAGTTCAAATAAAGTTAAAATATTTGGCACAGCCAAACTAAATTGTATTGATATTAATAGCAAAGTTGAACGATCTGCTGAATTTTTGGTAGTAGAGAATACGTTTGAACCATTGTTGGGTTTGCCAACATGTATTAGCTTTGAACTGGTTGGTCGATTGGATATACAGTCTGTGGCCTGCTTGCCAAAGGTGAAAGAAGAACTCATTAAGCAGTATAGTGACTTGTTCAGGGGTATTGGTAAGTTTCCGGGAACGTGCTCAATTCAGCTAAAATATGATGCGATACCATCACTACACTACAAGAAAAGAATACATAATCGATCGATTGAAATTGCAACTTGAAGCAATGGTTAAAGAAAATATAATTTCTCCAGTTGACTATCCAACTGATTGGGTTAACAATCTTCAGGTTGTTGAAAAACCAAATGGTGAATTGCGCATTTGTTTGGATCCTAAGCCACTCAATGCATGTATAAAACGAGAGCACTTTCTCATTCCAACCATGGATGATGTGACCAGCCGTCTGGCTAACAAACGCGTATTTACTGTACTTGATCTTAGCAACGGATTTTGGCATATGGAATTAGATGATAAAAGCGCGAATTTAACGACATTCATGACGCCATTTGGGCGTTTTAGGTTTAATCGTGTGCCATTTGGCATATTTTGCAAATATTTGGTGATATAACGGGTGTCACAATTTACTTCGATGATATTGCTATAAAAGCGGAAAATGAAATCGAACATGATAGAATTCTAGCACTTGTGCTTGAGCGTGCGCGTAGTCATAACATTAGATTCAATGCCGATAAAATCCAATATCGCCAGGAACAAATTAAGTTTATGGGTCACATTATCTCAAAGGGGTTAATTAAACCAGATTTTAAGTACATACGTGCGATCAGTGACATGCCCAAGCCAAAGAACAAAGCTGATGTCATGCGATTATTGGGTCTCTTTAAGTATTTGGGCAAATTCATTCCGAATTTGTCACAACGTACTGCTGAAATGCGACGTTTAACGCACAAAGAGGCTGAGTGGCAATGGAATACGAATCATCAAAGCGAACTAAACAATTTGCTGAGTGTGATAACAACTGAGCCAGTGTTAACAATATACAATCCAAGTGACCCAGTGGTTGTACAAACAGATGCATCCAAGGACGGCTTGGGTTGTGTTTTGCTGCAGAATGGGCATCCGGTGGCGTACGCATCGCGCACACTGAGTAAAAGTGAACAGAAATGGGCTCAGATCGAGAAAGAATTATTGGCAATTGTTTTCGCATGCGAACGTTTTCACTATTTTCTGTATGTACGCGAGTTCGTGGTTCAAAGTGATCACAAACCACTTGAAACCCTTATTAAGCGAAATATTGATGACGTAACGCCAAGATTACAGCGTATGTTCATGCAATTGCTGAAATATCCAAAACTAACAATATTCTATACTCCGGGAATATATAAGAATATGTTAGTAGCTGATTGCCTATCACGTGCACAGCTACCTGAAGAAAGTAAAAATGTTGAAATAGCGGGTATAATTCACGCCATGGCACGCAATGCGTCCTTGTCAGAAGACAATTTTCAATTGTATTTGAACGCTATAAAAGGTGATGAAAAGTACACACGCTTGTGTAACTATGTGCAGGATGGTTGGCCAACATACCATCAACTGGATGAAGTTGCACAGTTGCACAGCATTTTATAAGGTAAAAAACGAATTGCACTTTGAAAACGGATTGCTTTTTAAAGATCACCGATTAGTTATTCCAAGCGAATTACAGCAAAATATATGCAAATGGCTACACGCACCACACATGGGTATCGAAAAGACATTGGCGCGAGTTACGTTTCCAGATTCGGGAACGATTAAACAATAATTAAACAAACGAGACATTTCCAATATAAGTTTCTTTATTTACATTTAACACAGATTTACAATAAACAGACTATTAAACGATTAAAAACATAGACGACACGTTACGATTCGCACAAGACTAATTACCAACTCGACATTTTACTTAGAACAGAAATCAAAAACAACAAGAACTAACAGTTTTACATAAATCACAAACAACACAGAAGAAAACAGCTGAACATAACATCAGCTTTGACTTGTTATGATGTTGCTGCTGGTCCAGAATGTAGGTATGTACATGTCTGTGTACATATATTGGTCCAGCACGTAACTCCTCCCGCCTAAGAGTGGACTTAGCGAATTTGAGAGCTAAGCCCACATTGTTGCTGGAGAATTAAGGTGCCATATTATTGCGTTGTTGTTTTATTGATGCATGTGTGAACAGATTAATATTACAATGAATTTTTGCACACGTCAAAAATTAATAATATTATTTTACATAATTATGTAGTTAGTTTTGTTTTGTTATTGAACTTGTTTTGTACTTGCCGAAATATTTGAATAATGATTAAGTGCCGAGAATGTGGTTGTTTATTTCAAATTGGATGTTTTTTTTTTTTATTTTATTTTATTTTTATTTTATTATTAGCTAATTTTATTTATTTTCTTTTAATTTTATGATCGACTTTCTAAACATGTATTTAAGCTACTTAGTTTTCACAAAAATTTTATTTATACTTGTCACTTATTTATTATTATTATTCTATGTGTATATATTTTTATTTAAAGTCAATGTTTTTAAATGTTTACCAAAAAAATGAATACCTACCACTCCAATGTTCCCTTGAAGTGGGGTTTATGTAAATCTAGAAACTTTTAATGCACATCTTTTTTATTTTAGTTTGCCACTTTTTCTACTTTATGTTTTTATATATTCATTTTATTTTTATTTATTTAATTATTCATTTTATTTATGTCTTTGTTTTTGTTACTTTTTTTATTTTCAAAATTATATTTTCTTAATTATATATTTGATTTCCACTAGACCACTTCAATATTCCCTTGAAGTGGGTTTCATGTAGTCACTTACAACTAAATTTCTCTTGTTTTTTTATAATTTATTGTTTATTTGTTTTTTTGTTTTGTTTGTTTTATTAGTTACATAATTATCTTAATTCTTGTATTTATGTTATGTTATGTTATATTTGTATTATATTATTTTCTGTTATAAGGCCAAAGGATAAAATAAAATCCACCAGTCCGATATTCCCTCGAACTGTGCCTCGATGCTTTTCCAGCATCACTTAAAAGCTACTAAGTGTATTCACTTCTTGGATGCTGTACTTCGCTTTATGTGTTATCAATTTTTTTTTCACTGTTATATGTATGTATATTTTTTATTGTTCCTCACTGTATTGTTTATTTATTTTCTTTCACTATTATATGTATATTTTTTATTGTTCCTCATTGTATTGTCCTGTGTTTCCTTCTGTATACATATGTATATGTATGTAAATTTTTTTCATTCACTGTACTGTTTTTATTTATTAATTTTTATTTATTTTTTTTTTTTTTTTTTAATAAGCTTCACACTTTTTCTGGTTTAAATTGGTTTTTATTGTTTTATATATTTGGGAGTCCGTTCACTTGCCAAAGGATAAAAATCCACCTCTCCGATATGCATTCGAAGAGTGCAACAGCAACAAAATGATATGCTACTAAAAATTAATACAATTAATTTTTTTTCACATTCATATATTTGATGCAACGGATCCTACCGACTGCGCCAGTTACGTTTCCAGATTCGGGAACGATTAAACAATAATTAAACAAACGAGACATTTCCAATATAAGTTTCTTTATTTACATTTAACACAGATTTACAATAAACAGACTATTAAACGATTAAAAACATAGACGACACGTTACGATTCGCACAAGACTAATTACCAACTCGACATTTTACTTAGAACAGAAATCAAAAACAACAAGAACTAACAGTTTTACATAAATCACAAACAACACAGAAGAAAACAGCTAAACATAACATCAGCTTTGACTTGTTATGATGTTGCTGCTGGTCCAGAATGTAGGTATGTACATGTCTGTGTACATATATTGGTCCAGCACGTAACTCGCGCGCACGGGTGTCATATTTTTGGCCGAAAATGGCAAAACAAATCACGGAAACAGTTCTGAATTGTACGATATGCAAACAATTTAAAAGAAACATACAAAAGGAACCACTGCTTCAAGAAAATAACCCAAAATATCCGTTTCATAAAGTGTCAATTGATTTATTTGAATACGCTGGGTGTGACTTCTTGGTATTGATTGACGCATATTCAGGGTTTCTTGTGACAGAAAAAATTAATAGAAAAACATCTGGACACATTATTGAAAAATTGTCCGGAATATTTGATCGCATGGGGTACCCAACCGAGATTAAATGCGATAATAGTCCATTTGGGTCAATGGAATTTGAACAATTCGCAAGCGTATCTAATATACAATTTAAATTCTCAAGTCCGAGATATGCGCAAAGCAATGGTTTAGCGGAAAAAGATTTTATGCGGTTGGTGAGGTGGACAAGTTTCAATATCGCATATTGGAATACAATGCAACACCAATTGCAAGCATGCAATTGACACCATCACAGCTGTTTTTCGGTCGGCTAATCAAAACAAAGCTACCAGTAAGTGACATATTATTGTGTCGAACTGAAGTACTGAACATGTAGAGAAGGCCGTTCCACAAAAGATTAATAAGAGAAAGGAAAGACAAAAATTTTACTATGATAAAAATGACAAATCATTGCCAGTGTTAAGTATCAATGACAGGGTTATCTTTAAGAAAAATGGAAAAGAATGGCATCATGGCAAGATTGTAGGAGTTGTAAATGATCGATCATATATTTTGGTGGACAACTTTGGAAACCATTTTAGAAGAAATCGTTGATTTATAGCGAAGTCAAATAATAATGAAATTAATCCGAGTGAATGGTTATATGAGGAAAATATTAAAAACTGTAATAGTGATTTTGATAAACGCCATAAAGAAATTGATATTGTATTACCGCCTACCAACAATAATGTAGAGGATAACATAAGCATCGGTGAAAAAGCTGATCGATCAATGAATTCGTCTTCAACGGGTTATGATCAGAAAGGCTCTGACCGAAATATTGGGTCAAGCACAGAGAATGCATTAAATGATGAAGTAGTAAATGTACAACCTAAGAACCAAGGTAGTAGTTCGAAATATATCACAAGAAGTGGACGCGTAAGTGCTCCACCGACTCTCTATGGTTCCTGGGTTCGTGAGTGAAAGTGACCGACATATACATATGTACTTATATATAAATATATATATTATATACCCATATTTCAAAAAAAAACAAAAAAAAAACAGAGCATGTAACATGAACGTATCTTTAGAATTGTAGTAGATCATCATAGTCATATTTCATATTGTGAACTATCATTCTTAAGTTAGTCAGCCAACAGAAGAGAAAACAAAGGAAGCAGAAATCAAACTTTGTGCATTCGCTGCTGAGCACAACATGGCCTTCGCTTCATTTGATCATCTAACAAGTCTACTTAAACGACTTTTCAGTGACTCGGACACAGCTAGAAACCTGTCCCTCGGTAAAAAAAACAAACGGCCATACTATAAAATGTTACTGGAAAATACGGATTCGACAAATTGGTAGCTATTTTAAAAAAACAGTGTTTTAGTATTATAATAGATGAGTCTACTAGGATTGATTCCAAAAAGAATCTGGTTGTTGTAGCTAGGTATGTGGTCAACCTGACAGTTTGTGAAAGTTTTCTCACTCTCATAGAAGTACCAGAAGCAAACGCAGACTTTGTGTGAAAAGCTTGTTGATTTCTTTAATAGTAACGATATACCGTTTGAAAGGAATTTGGTTGCGTTTGCTTCTGACGGGGCAAGTGTCATGGTTGGCAGATATAATTCGGTTTCTAGACTATTGAAAGACAGAATTCCAAATTTATTTGTTGTGAGATGCGTGTTCCATAGCTTTCACATTGTAGCAAGTAATGCTCTTCAATCTTTACCGGATGAGATCGAAATATGTTGTCGTGAAATCTATTCGCACTTTAACTGCAGTGCGAAACGGCAACATATTTTAAAGGAGTTTCAAGAATTTTTAAATTTAAAACCACAAAATACTTCATCCAGCACAAACTAGATGGTTGTCGCTTCATGCAGTAGTCAAGAGACTTAGCGAGCAGTACCAGGCATTAGTTTTATTCTTCACTGGGACATATTTAGACGATGTTGTAAATAAAAAGCAATGTGAGAAAATATTTCGTATTCTAGAAAAACCCAGCACACTTTTGTATCTAGAATTTCTAAACTTTTTTCTACCAATTTTTACAAAACTCAATTTAGAAATGCAGTCTGAGGATGTAAAGATTCATCTGCTATACGATCGAGTCGAGTTGACGTTGAAAACTCTTGTTGATTGCTTTATGAAAAAAGACTACATTGATAGTATTGCAAATGTTTTTGAAGTTGATTTAAATGACAACGATAACTTTTTACCTACTGAGGAAATGTATTTGGGACCTTATTTATCCCAACACTTTAATGATTCTCATCTTAATGAAACTGAAAGAAATGATTTCAGTTATAATTGTAGAAGTTTCTTTATCATATCCTGCAAAGAAATTTTAAAGCCTTTCAGTTTTTGTGAAGATGGTGAAGTGTTTAAATTACTTCGAATTATAAGTACGACCGTGCTCAAAAATAAAACTTTTTCGTCTCTTGCACCTTTATGCAAATATTTTCCAAATATGTTTCCAGTCAGTGGGTTAAATGAACTTGATCTAGAATAGAGATCTCTCAGGAATTTCAACGTATCTACCATTAGTTCCGAAAATTTGCAAGATTTTTGGGAGCATGTCCTATCAATTAAATTAGCTAATGAGAAGGATATGTTTCCAAAACTAAGAAAATTTGTAGAGTTTATTTTCTGTCTTCCGCACAGTGGAGCAGGAGCTGAACGTGTTTTCTCTGCTATCAATTTAAATAAAACAAAAATAAAAAACAAACTTCAAAACCCTGCACTGTGCGGAATTCTATACACTAAGACTTTGCTTAAAAAAACAAGCTGTGTTGAGTTTGAAGTGGGGAAGGATTGCCTCAAGCTGCACAACTCAAAAATGTACCTGTATAGAAATATTGGCTTTATCGAGGTATCTGATTTTTTAACGTTTCGGAGTTTTATCCGAACGAATACCTCGATAAGGTATGTATTATTTTTATCTATTATGTGATGTTATTAACGTTTTCAATTGATGTATATCAATCTTTTTTATTGATATACATTTGTGTTAATTTATTTTATTTAGATTGAAGTCATTTTTTGTTTTGTTACTTGTTATTAGCTTTCTGTAAGTTGCATACCTTTATGATAAATTTTATGTTTTGAATTAAGTTTTTGTTAATGCCTTGAGCGCTTGAATTTCCTTTTTTTAAAGCAATTTTAATTGATGTAGCCATATCAATTTTTTTATTGTCATACTGTGTTAATTTATTTTATTTAGAATGAAGTTATTTTTTATTTTCTTACTTGTTATAAGTACTCCTTAAATTGCGTACCTGTATAATTTGTTTTAAATTAAGTTTTTGTTAATGCCTTGAGTACTTGAATTACATTTTTTATTAAAGCAAGGTTTTTTTATAACGAAAAATTTGTGTTTCTTTTCAAAATTACGTGTTTTTCCCTTGTTTTAAAAAAGGGGAATATCGCGGGGAAAACAGACTGGAAAAAAGGGGAAAACAAGGCAAAATACGACAAAAAAGTCAGTTGAGTTACGACCGCCAAACATATAACAAGTAATAAAATATTGGTTCGTAAATTGAAGTGTTTTATTTAAGTCGCACAACTTTTACAAGCATGCCTACACTAAATGTAAGGGCGTGGAAACAGCGCTACATGATGTCACCACGATTGAAAGATCCCTACACTTTAAGGAATACACGCTGGCAGCGATATTGAAGGTGCTTTTAACAATGTCGAGACGCATGCGAGTAAAAAAGCGCTCGAAGATAACCATGTTGAACGCACCGTGACCAAATTGATAGTTAGCCTTCTAAGTAATAGGCACATCATCGCTGAACTCGGGGAACACGTCAAAATGTGATCGCATCTAGAGGCACACCTCAAGGAGGGGTCATATCCCCACTTCTTTGGATCATGGTCATTAATGAAGTGTTAGATAGATAGATAGATATTTATTTCGTGTATAATTTACATAGGGTTTGTAACCGCACATTTTACAATACAGAGATTTGATAGGCTTTATCTTTCTTCTGAAACATTATTTGATGATTAGATATACAGTTAACAAGGAGAAAATATTAATTATTCTGAAGGAAAATACGAAAAAAAACCTTAAATTTAAATTAAAAAAAAAAAAAAAAAAAAAAGTACAATGTAGGTACATTAAAATTTGTATGTACAAAAATATATGAGAAAATTGTATATGACATAGGTACTTATGTGTTAATGAAATTTAGATACAGTGGAATAAAAGCAGTAGCATATGCAGACGATGTGGTGCTACTTGTCACGGGGAAATTCCTAACCACTGTTAGTGAACTAGTTCAGCAAGGCTTAAACACACTAAACGTTTGGACTAAACAATGCGGGCTGGGGGTCAACCCTCAGAAAACCGAGCTAGTGCTGTTTACTAATAAAAGAGTTATACCAGCCTTTACGCTACCAAACATTGAGGGTACCCCCCCTAAGTTATCTGAGAGCGCGAAATACTTAGGCCTCATAGTAGGAAATGTGAACCACTTAATCTGTGTAGCGACTCTAATGTGTTAGCATCATTACTTCAAGATAATTTATCCTATTGCATAAGTAAACAAACATTCAAATATATCGCGCTCTTACATCATCGACTCACAAACTGTTTATAAAGTGCAATTTATAAAAATAGAACAAGTGTGCGGTAATACCAACTGTGCTGTTGTCATCAGAAATTCTGAAAAGATAGCGTGCAACGGAATCTGCGGTAAATCATTCCACGCGCTTTGTACTGGAATAACCAAAAGATCAGCTATCTTCATTAAAGAATTCTCGAACTTCTTGTTTTTCTGCGACGAGTGCCGGAATATTACAATGTCACACATCCTCCTCGCGATACAGTGCCACAATGACTCGTCCAGTTCAGAGTTTACTGTTATTAAATCCGCATCGAAACAAATCTTGGCTCAACTTTCTAAGCTGGATGAGCTTACCAAATGCGTGGACGATCTCAGCAGTTCGGTCGACCGCGTTACCGAAGTTTGCAAATCAAAGTTTAAAAATCTCGAGAAACTCTTCTCAGTGCTCAGTGAATCCAACACAAAAAAAAACAAAGACACTCTTACCAAAACATTTCTGAGCTCCGAGATGTCAAAAATAACGTGCTCCGCTGCTAGTACAAACCCCCAATTCGATGAGTTAAAGCTATATCTGACCCAAGTGCTAGAAAAAGATAAGACACTCATCAACGAGTCGCTATTAACCCACATTACCTCAATCAACTCTCTCGCTACCAAAACGGCTGATCACCTGGAACGCATGGATACGATAGAATCTAGATTACACTCCCTTATTGGCGAATCAGTTTCAACCAAACTCGCCTTCAACAAAATTCTGGATGAACTGAAGTTCGCCTCCAGTAAAATGGAGTTAATATCCCACGACAGTCAGCCAACTTTCAATAAGTCTTTACACGAGGAACTGCTCGTCATGAACTCTACGCCTTCTTCACCGTTAGTAACTGATCCACCTGCTGCTACTTCTCAAACCAACTCGACTGATCCTACATCTTCTCAACTCAATGCAACCGATGGGGATACTCCTTCACCGTTAGTAGCTGATCCACCACCTGCTACTTCTCAAACCGACTCGACATCTTCTCAACTTAATGCAACCGATGGTGATACTCCTTCACCGTTAGTAGCTGATCCACCTGCTGCTACTTTTCAAACCGACTCGACTGATCCTGCTCCGTCTCCTACATCTTCTCAACTCGCTACAACCGGATCACCTGCTCCCGTCGAAAAGACTATATCCAGACTGGGCACAACCTGGACTGATTCAGAATGGAACAACCGAGTTGTTAAACTAAAAGGACTTAATCACTCTACACCACCCACATCTACTTCCTACCTAATCACTGGCGCTCCACGAACTGTAGATGAGCCCTGGCTACTTACTATGTTCGAACAACAGTATTGCATCTCTCCTCTTAAGTGCGAAAAGAAAACTACTGGCTGCTTCAGAATCGACCTTCCATCGAAATATAGCTGGCTTTTTCCAAAGTCGCCGAAACAAGTTCTTGCTGTTGGAAAAATGAAGATGTTGCACTGGACCGATAAGTTAAATACAAATCCTATTAAACCTTACTCTAAGCCTAGCCCTAAATATAGTTCCAAGTTTAAAAATAAGCCTATCTTAAATATCCTTAACCATAAGACTGCTTTACCTAGTTCGTTGTCCAAATTCGACCCTAATTGGAGCTTTAAAACGGGAACATTCCCTTATTTCTCGCCACAATTACACCGACCAAATCCCCCTCCTATCATCGCCCCAACCCCTCCCGAAACTGCACCAAAAAATAACCAACGTAACCGCGTTTCGTTCAAATTACTATCTGATACCCCGCTCTCAACTAGCCCCATCCCTGCATCCGGTACTCCCCCCAACTGTTCTTTACCAACCCAATTCCCAATCTCCAACAAAAGTTCATCAACTTCCAATGACAATAACGTAAATTACTCAAACTTCACTCGCTCTCATATACTCAACCCTGCCCCATCCACATCTTCAGCGGCTCTTCGTAATCAAAATGTACCCACATCTTTTCTAGACCCAATGCTTCCACCCACCATTTCACCCAATAACGTAGCTAACGATCTCTCCACATATGCTTCCCATATCAACTCCAAACGTCTCTTACATCTTCAAAGAACTCGTTCAAATTTTAAAAACTACTACTGTTCCTAACCCAATTTCCGAAACAGCTGCCCGGCATCCAACCCCAAAAAGAACTTCTCCCAAATGCTTACTATCAGAATGTAAGAGGGTTGCGTACGAAAACCTCGACTGTTTTACTTAACTCCCAAAAGCTCCCCTTCGATATATTTGCCCTAACCGAAACTAACCTATCCCCCGACTTCAACAATAATGAGCTATTTACCTCTGATTTTTCAGTATTTCGTGTTGATGGTCTTCAGAAGGAGGATGATTCCTCTGGTCGTGGTGTTCTCCTGGCAATACATAACCGTCTGGACTCAACACTATTTAAAACGTCACACACAGCTGACTTTGAATTAATTTGCGTAAAGGTATCCATATCAAAACGCAACCTCTTCTTACTTTGCTGCTACATTCGCCCTTCTCAACCGATACAAGGCTACCAGCTTGCCATTAACGCAATTGACTCTCTATGCGAAGTCGTAGATCCATGCGATGTTGTCCTAATTTTGGGAGACTTCAATCTTCCATTTCTGCAATGGGTAGAATCTGACGACTTGTCACACTTCATCGCCACAAATCCCACATCAGTGAAAGAAGCGATTTTCGTTGATAGTCTCTCCGACTCTGGTCTGTACCAAATGAGTGGCGTCACTAATAATCTCAATAGACAACTCGACCTAATATTTTCATCTGATGCCGATAACTGTGTAGTCACAGAGAGTAATCATCTTCTTTCCACACTAGACCGCTTTCATCCCCCTCTAAACCTTACATTTTCTTATGAGAATGACAATAAAATCTTACATTCTGAAACTCCGTTCTGCTTTAATTTCCGTAAAGCAGACTTCACAAAACTAAATAACCTCCTATGCAATGTTAACTTTAGCCCTATTCTAGATAACACAAACATCACTATAGAAAATGCCCTCGACGTTTTCTACGCCGAAGTTATCACCTGCTTCATAAAATCAATCCCGTATTTACCACAAAAAAAAATCTTCATCTTCACCTCCTTGGTACAACAAAGAATTACGCTCACTACGCAACCAAAGAAACAAACTGTGGCAAGCATACCTCATATCTCGATCTAACTCCGATTATTCCAGCTACCAACGCGTTTATATCCATTTCTCCGAACTCTGTGAGTCCCTGTACCTCGATTATCTTTCCCGGATGCAATCCAATTTACTTTCCGATCCTAAACGCTTTTACCAATTTATAAAAACCAAAAGGAAATCGGACAGCTATCCATCTACTCTAAATTATGTTAATTCATCTTCAGCAGATCCTAAGACCGTTGCAGATAACTTTGCACATTTCTTCAGTCAATCATTTCATTTTTAATTCATTTTTTATTCATCAATTCAATTAAATCTTAAATGCTAGACAAAAGTGATTAAAACTAGCTTAACTAACTTAACTACCTTACTCTAACTTACTGGCCCCACACGGGCACTCTAAGCTAAACTTAATACTTATACTATGTCTTTCGACGTAACCTAACTTATAATATAGAATTTTAATTAAAGTTACAATTTTAGAGCTAAGAAAAGTTTGAAAAAAAAAAAACTTAGCAACAGGACATGTTTTTTGCTTAAAACTACCTTAAATAAAACTTACAACTACTTAACCTATCTTAAGTCTAGCTACGTAATTAAATACGTAATTTTTTTTTGTTTTTTGTGCTGTGTTATTTTATAATTTTTTTGTGGTTTTTTTATTTGTTTTTTATATTTTTTTTTTTGTTGGCAAAGTGCTGTGCGTATTTTTTTTTTATTTTTATATATTTTTTTTTTTTTTTTTTTTCAGTCAATCATTCATCGACCACGTTCGTGAACCAGATAATGATTACTTCTCTTACATGAACAACTGCGCCCATACCTCATTAGCCTCCATTGTTATAACCTTGCCATTGGTTGTTCAGAAAATAATTAATCTGAAGGATGATTACTCCCCCGGTCCTGATGGTTTACCCGCCATAGTTCTAAAAAATGTGCAAACTACCTCGCCCGACCTCTCACTGCCTTGTTCCAACTATCCGTTTCACAAGGAGTTTTTCCTCGATTATGGAAGGACTCATACATAATCCCCATCCATAAAAACGGTCGTAAAAATGAAATATCGAACTATCGTTCCATAGCTAAAAAATTGTCTATGACAAAGTTTTTTTTCATTGCAAGCCCATATTTTCTCAAAACCAACACGGCTTTCTTAAAGGTAGATCAACCACCACTAACCTAACTGAATTTGTGTCAAAGACCCTGTGTGCTCTGGAGGAAGGAAAGGAAGTGGATGTTGTTACCACTGACTTTAGCAAGGCCTTCGACAAAATCTCACACAAAATAATCATTCTAAAACTTAAAATCCTCGCTTTTCCCCCGTGGTTTATAACATGGATTAAATCTTACCTTGAAGACCGCCAATACAAAGTCCTTTTAAGATCTTCCATATCAGATCCATTCAAAGCTACCTCTGGTGTTCCCCAAGGAAGCCACCTCGGACCGCTGATCTTCATCTTGACAATCAACGATGTCGACTGTATCATCAAAGACTCCTATATTTCTGTATATGCTGATGACATGAAAATCTAAAGGCACATTTTATCCCTCGCCGACTCGCGCCCACTTCAAGAAGACTTAAACAGGTTTTCTATCTGGTGCCAAAAAAACTTCCTGGTTCTCAATGTGAACAAATGCCAATCTATCACATACTCTCGTAAACGTCTTCCACCACCTCCCAGACATTACTTTCTCTGCAACGAGCCCGTGCCCTTGGTCACTTCATTACGTGATTTGAGTATTATCTGTGATAAAGAACTCACCTTCCACTCCCACATTGATGGCATTATTTCCAGAGCCAACTCTATGCTTGGTTTTGTTAAGCGTTGGTCTAAGGAGTTTTCAAATCCCTATGACACTTAATCCCTATATATTACCTTTGTTAGGCCCCTGCTTGAATATGCCAGCCAAGTATGGTCCCCTTATTACGAAGTCCATACTAAACGCATCGAAGCCGTCCAGCGTAGGTTCATACGGTTTGCCCTTCGCGGTCTTCCTTGGGTTGACCGCTACAACCTTCCACCCTATAGAGACCGATTGAAACTGATCAATCTTCAGTCTCTCGAAAAACGTCGTGATGTTGCCGATATACTCTTTATTCAACAACTCTTAGTAGGTAACATCGACTGTCCCGCACTCCTTCAAATGATGTCCCTTAACACTAACCCGCGTAATCTCAGGTCCGTTCCCCTCTTTCATCTTGTCTTTCATCGTACCAATTATGGGTTAAACGAACCAATATCTAGAATGCTGCAAAAGGCCAACAGCATTCCAAACCATTTTAATTTTCATTGCAGTAGATTAACACTACAGAACGCACTTTATACCTCCTTCTGATCTACTTACCGCCTTACCATCTTACCCTCTATATGTTAGTTTTAAGCTTTAGTTTGTGTAAGTCTAAGTTTGCTTAAGTCTTAGTTTGTTTAAGTCTTAGTTTTTTTTAAGTCTTAGTTTGTTTAAGTTGTTGCTTGCATTAAGCTAATAAATAAATAAATAAATAAAAAAACGAAAGTTCATGACTCCAACAAATGGTTTACCGATGAGCTAAGAACATTAAAATATAACAAAATTCAGTGCTTTCGTAAAGCGAGTATATTTAATAGACAGGTAGATTGGAATTGTTACAGAAACATACGAAATATATACAAAAATAAGCTATACCTCACTAAAAGGAATTATATTTGTAATAAAATTAAATCAGCTCAAAACCAAAAGGCAATGTGGAAAACAATAACAAATTGGTCTTAAAAAAGGAAAAAGTGGAAATTGGTGAAGTTCGGTTTAGTGATAAGTTGGAATCAGTAAGCTCCGTGATAGCTAATAAGTTCAACTCGTATTTTATACTAAGCATAAACGCGATTAGTAATTCTATACCCGCATCCAATCAGTCAAACTTTGATATCCAAGTAACTCAATACGTATTTAAATTTCATGAAATCAATCTAAGTGAACTGATATCAATATGTAAAAAGATGAATAAAAAAAATGCTCGAAAAAATTGTTGAAAAGTGCGCTTACTAACAATTTTATAAATATTTATGCGATAGTAAATTACTAATTGAAAATCAATCTGGGTTTCGACACAACCACTCTTGTGAAACTTCCCTTAACTGGTTGATAATGACGCTGAAGGAAGAAAGACATAGAGGCAACAAAATCATCGCACTCTTTTTGGACTTTCAAAGAGCATTTGAGACTGTGGACCGCGATAGACTTCTCATTAAATTAATAAAATATGGTGTAAACGGCAATGAACTTAATTGGTTCAAATCATATCTATCTGATAGATCTCAAAAGACCTGTGTTAATAATTCAACATCAAGTGCAATTCTTACATGTTTGGGTATACCGCAAGGAACAATACTTGGCCCTTTACTGTTTTTAATTTATATTAACGATATTTGTAAGTGCCTAAAAATCTCAAAAGTAACTCTGTTTGCTGATGATGCTCTGATGTTCGTTAGTGGTAAAACCCTGAGTGGACTTACAGAGTACATTAAAGAAGATTTGCTCAACCTGTGTTCGTGGTTACAATTAAATAAACTCAAAATCAATGTTAATAAAACTAAATGCATGGTGATAAATAGCAATGACAGTATTCATTTATCAATTGAGGGAAATACTATTGAACAAGTTAATGAAATGAAATACTTAGGGGTAATATTGGACAATAAAATAAGCTTTAATAATCACATGTTGTATGTAGCTAAAAAAGTGTCAAAAAAAATTGGGTTCCTTAAGATGATACGCAAAAATATAACCACAATATGTGCTGTCAACATTTACAATACGATTATCAAACCGCATTTCGAATTCTGTTCTACAATTTTATTTTTAGGCAATAATGAAGACATAAATCGATTACAGGTGCTGCAAAACAAAGCCATGAGAATTATCTTAAAATGTAGCTTATACACACCAATATTATGGATGCTCTCATGCCTAAAATGGTTGAATATCAAGCAGAGAATAATGTTTAACGCAGTGATGTTCGTGTTCAAAATGAAGTACAATTTGGTGCCTAATTACTTAATATCGAACCTTAATTACATAGGTGACAATCAACCGCAGTGTTGGCAGAGTAAATTACGCTATAAAGTTTACGCTATTGTTTACACGTAAAGAATTGCGTAATTTACTTCATCTAATTCAAGGTGTAACGCAAACAATGTAAACAATTAAAAAAGCAGGTATTTTTATAAAAAAAATTTATTTGTATTCGGTATTAATTTTGCTCACACACTTCTTCATTTACAAGAAAGTTGTCCTCCATTCGCTATGTAACATACAAGTGCATGAGTTTTTTGGACATCTCAAAAGAAAAAGGGTTCCTCATGGAATTGTGTATGAGGCTCCATTTGGAAAACATCCGTTCAAGATCTGCAGACGAAGCAGGAATTTTCAGGAGCTTAACTGACAACTTAGATAATTGTGCTGCATAAAATTCGGCTGTATTCCAAAACAAAACTGGGTTCTCTATATTTTTTTGGAAAAATAAATCAAAAACATCTTCATGTGTTTTAAACTTATCTAAGGCTTTACTTGAATTTATAACAATTTGCTTGCAATATGGACATAATATATTAGAATTATCATCTCTCACCGCGCGCATGCTTTTGAGATATGTTCATATATCGAGGAAGCTCGTCGTTTCGACGGACAGTGCTGTTTGAAAAATATTGCTCAAACCTTTTCTTACTCTTTCGGATGGCAGTTCTTGGAATTTATGAGAGCTACGATTGCTCAATTAGTGAACAAACTCGATGTAATTATAAATGAGAAGTGTATTTAGCAAGTGCTTACTAAAACAAAATATCGGAAAAATCAGTTCCGAGTGCAAGTCTAATATTTTGTATCTGTCACGTCTAAATTCGACAACCTGTCCAATTTCTGAAAGATTTAATGTTGTGCAACAAACTATAGCATGGAATTTAAAAAGTATCGTGAGACGGTGACTACCAGCAGAAGGAAAGGCTCAGCGAAGCAAAAAAAGACGACCTCAGTGGAAGATAATTTTTTGGTGCTCCAAAGCCGTCGGTATCAGTTTAAGACTTCAATGAATATTCAAAATGATCTATTTCGAGCTAAAGGATAAATAATTTCAGTAAGCTCAATAAGAAAATGGGTCCAAAAAGCTGGACTTAGAGCACTCATGGAAGTACTGAAGCCGGATTTTCCAATAAGAGTTGGAGAAAAACGATTAATTTGGGCTGAGAACAATCTTAATTGGATGTAAGACACGTCGAACAATGTTATCCTTTCAACAAATCCAAGTTTAAGCTGCCTATTGGAAATGGAAAGATTGTTGCGCAAAGAGAACCAAAGGAAAGACTGAGCTCTGAATGCCTCTTACGGATACCACCAAAACTAAAAGTGTGATGCTCTGAGGATATTTCTCTGGAGATGAAAAGGGTAGATTGGCATTTTAAGAATCGAAAGTCACTGCAGCAGTTTATTTAAGGGTCCTAGAAAATGAATAGAGCTCCTCTATAGAGCTTCTTAGTGACACTTGCAGACTCATTTTTCAACAGGATAATGCTACTTGTGACTAAGAACTACATTAGTATTTTAAATTTAAAATTTTTAGGCTAAAAAGTACTAAAAAGGAGCGTTCAGAGCCAATTGAAATTGAAAACATTTACTAATCCGGCTCTTTGACACCATACCTGCTACCATATGGAAAAACTTATCTGAGTCAGTGAATCGCAGATGTGCAGCGGTTATAAAAGCAAGACGAGATCCAACAAAGTACTGATTCAATGGACAATATTTTCAGAAAGCAATAAAAAACAAAAAAAAAATTCAATAATCAAGCATTTTTAATTTATTATTAAAATTGACGGAAGTAGCCTATTTGTCGGTCTCGGACCATTTTGCTCCCTTGACTGCAGGTAAAAATTCTTAATTCATGAAACGTTTGAAAATACATAATTAAACAAAACCTCATTAAAAAATAAGTAGTTATTGCAACCAATTCGCTAAATTTAAAAAAAAAAAGTTTTTCGAACGGCACTGTATGCAGGTATGCATAGCATGCTTGTTTTGTAAGTGCCGTGACAGGGATGCATGAATGGCTGAATGATTGAAATTATTTGATAGTGGAAATCATTCAGTTACTAATTAGTCTAATACTAATTCATTCTATAGTTCCCATCACTTTATTAAAAGCTTTTGAAATCACTTATTCAGTTGTTTACAGTTGTTTACGGTTGTTTACAGTTGTTTACAATTGTTTACCTTTGCTTACGCTTTTTTATGTGTAATATACTTCGAAACGTAAAGAACTCAAAAAAATAATTCTTTACGCGTAAAATGCCAATACTGATCAACCGTATAATTTAAGATCCAACAATGACTTCAGACTCCAGTTTTATAGAGATCATAGAACTCAAAATATGCTTACTTATCGTGGCCTTAAATTATTTAATGAATTACCTCCAGAAATAAAGAATGAAACTGTTTTATTAAGATTTAAAAAATTGCTTATATCCTATATTAAAGACACAGTTGTATAAGAAGTATTTTAGTTAGTTTTTCAATTGTAATATTTAATATCTAGTCAGTTTTCTACTTGTATACATACTTTATTAAAAACTTTATAATAATTTATAAGTATTTACTTAGATGAATTTGTAGTTATTATTTAAACAGGTTCGGGTTATTTGTATAATTCACTTTATTATATTGATATATAACTTATTTTCATATTTAATTCTTAATAACTACTTAATTAAATGAATTCAAAGTATCGGATTGTGTGATTTAAGATTCGCGACCACGCGTGACCAACGCCGTATGACTTGCAATTCCAACTAGTTTATTTCTGTATTTAAAGAAACGGTAAGTCTTGATTTACTGTGGAACGTGGTGAAGGCGGGAAATTCAAATTTTGTGGATTGTGTTTTGGAACTACAACTACATAGCTCCCCTCCGAAAAAAAAAATAAAAATTATAGGTATGTATATCTGGCACATAAGACATCTTTGAGAATGAATCTTATGTGTTTATCACTGCTACTTAGTTTGGCTTGGCAAAATATCAAGTTGTATCATAAGCTGGTTTGAGGCGATCTATGGATATCGTTTGATTTTTTCCGTTAATGTCTACAACAAAGTATTTTCGACATCTTCTAATTACTTTAAAAGGTCCTTGATATGGTTGTTCCAGACCTAGTTTAACTCTATCTATTCTTAGGAAAACATAATCACACTTAAGGATTTCGTCTGGCACGTACGTTTGTGAGTTCGTTTGTTTACGAGGGTGTTTAAAAGTTACACGACGCATTTTATTGCGTAAGTTTTGAACTAACGTCGTCGTATCGGTGGTTTCAGTGTCTTTGTTCCGTATAAAAAACTCTCCCGGAACTTTTAGAGCTTGGCCGTATACAAGATCAGCCGGCGACGCGTTTAGATCTTCTTTGTAGGATGTTCGAATACCGACAAGAACTAATGGAATGTCATCGCTCCAATTTCCCGTATTGCCTCGAGATTTTAGCGATTCTTTTAATTGGCGGTGTACCCTCTCTATCATACCATTACTTTGGGGATGGTAACTTGTAGTACGGATCCTTTTACTTCCCAATAATCGTGATAACTCATTGAATAATCTGAATTCGAATTGAACCCCTTGATCTGTCGTTATCTCTAAGGGACAGCCAAAACGTGAGACGTATCCGTTTATGAATGCTTTCGCAACTTCAGCAGCAGTGCTTGATCTCAGCGGGTACGCTTCCGGCCACCTTGTAAAACGATCTATAATTGTGAGTATGTATTGGAATCCATTCGATGGACGCAGAGGCCCTACCAAATCCATATGGATGTGTTCGAATCTGCAGGTGGGTTGGTCGACTTTTTCGAGGGGGGACTTAATGTGCCTATGTACTTTGGATTTCTGGCAGCCTAGACAACCTTTAGCCCAATATCCAACATCTATATTAACACCTGGCCAAAAATACTTTGATGTGCACAACTTCCTACTAGCTCGAGTTCCCGGGTGTGAGACATTATGTAATTTGTGGAACATGGGTTTTCGAAGGTCTTTTGGCAGATACGGACGATTTCGTCCCTTAGACGTTTCGCACCAAATTTTTATTTCAGTATTGGGGACTGGAATTCGTTCCAGTTTAAACTTTCCCTTACTACTTTTAGCAAGTAACTCCTGAAGCTCGACGTCGGTTTCCTGTTGCTTGCTTAAATTTCTGATGTCTAACCCTGAAAGTGATATGCTGCAGCTTTCGTTGTCGCTTGGTCGTGACAGAAAGTCAGCGACAACGTTGGACTTGCCGGAAATATGGCGGATGTCATTCGTAAACTGCGCGATATATTCTAAATGCCTTGTTTGACGAGGGCTGTAGTCCGTTCTAGAAGTTAAGGTCGTTGTTAAGGGCTTGTGATCCGTAAATACTATCACGTCCCGACCCTCAACAAAATGTTTAAAATGTTTTATAGCTAAGTATATAGCTAACAGTTCCCTATCAAATGTAGAGTACCTCGTCTCAGCCGATTGCAGCTTTTTCGAAAAGAACGCTAAGGGCGTCCAACAATGCATATTAGCGTCGAACTGTTGTAGGACTCCTCCTACCGCAATATTGGATGAATCCGTTGTTAGATTAAATTTGGTGTTCTCGATTGGATGGGCAAGCAGCGTAGCGGAAGCTAAGGCTTCTTTTGCTCTCTCGAATCCATCATTACAATCATCTGGCCAATAAAAATCATTTGGTTTTATTTTTGGATTTTTGACTTTTCTATTTTTAGCTTTTTTGTCTTCAAATTTGGACAGGTGAGCGTAGATTGGTGCTAGGTATTGTGCTAACCGTGGTATAAATCTATTATAAAAATTAATCATTCCAATAAACTGTTGTGTTTGCGTAATGCTAGTCGGCGGTTTAAGGGAAATTATTGACTCAATTCTTTCTTTCGAAGGAGATATTCCATTTTTGTCTATGGTATGTGCTAGAAATGTTAAGCTTTTCACCCCAAAAACGCATTTCGACACATTGATCTTAACGTCATATTCACTAAGTTTTTGAAATAATAATGTTAAATTTTCTTTATGTTCTACTTCCGAACGACTAGCCACCAAAATATCGTCGATATAGGGAAAAACGAAATCAAGACCTTGGACTATTTGGTTTATGAATCGCTGGAATATCTGGGCAGCGTTTCTTAGCCCAAAGGGCATTCTTAGAAATTCAAATAAACCGAATGGTGTAGTTATTGCTGTTTTGTGTATATCGCATTCTGCAACCGGTATATGGTGAAATGCTCTCACAAGATCTATTTTAGAAAATATTGTGCAGCCTCTCATGTGCAATGCAAAATCTTGTATATGGGGTATTGGGTAGCGATCTGGTATTGTGGACGCGTTGAGACGTCGGTAATCTCCGCATGGTTTCCAGTCATTATTATCTTTCTTCTTCACTAGGTGTAATGGAGAAGATGCTGGAGACGAAGATGGCCGACAAATTCCTATGTTGAGCATGTAGTCGAATTCCGTTTTTGCTAGATTGAATTTTGCGACGTCTAGTCTACGTGGTTTGGCGAAAGGGAGTTGGCCTTTGGTGATAATTCGGTGCACTATTGTATGCGTGATTGCTAATTTATAATTAGGTGTAGAGGTCAAGATTGGAAAATTTTTAATTATGTTTCCATAATCGTTCGAAAGTGCGAAATGTTTTGGAGTGGGAGTATTCCAATTCTTCTCAATTGTGCAGACCGTAACAGAGGTTTTTTATCCACCAAACGTTTATCTTTCAAATCGACCAATAAATTGAATTTGGATAAAAAATCAGCTCCAATAATAGGGTGGGGGATGGAAGCAACGAAAAATGCGTGGGTGAAATCCCTTCGCAGCCCCAAATCGAGTTTCAACAGCTGGGTACCATATGTACGTATTGATGTACCATTGGCTAACAAAAGTCTGCGTCTACTCTATCGCGAGGGAAAAATGTTACAGGCACAGTGGAAACATCCGCTCCGGTATCAATTAAAAACGGAAATTTTGTATTATTGCATTTTATAAAAAGGCGGCTAGAAAAAATGGATGCACTTTGACTGTCTGCGGCCGCTCCACATTCAGTCGAAATTAGTTTTTTTGTTGATTTTTGTTTTATTTGAAATTGCATGGTTTTCTGCAGTTTCGAGCACGTTTTCCGAACCGGTAATGATAGTAGCAAGTAGGATGTTTTTGAACTTCGTCGGGACTACGCAGTTCCTTATTTTGATTCAAAAACTTGTGTCGACCACGGGAGTTACTTCGCGATCGCGGAAAGGATCTAACAGATGAACATGAAAGTTGAAGTTTATTTAGTGTGTTCTCGATCGTTGTAAGTCTTTTTGTTATTGGGTCACTAGAAACAGATGATACATTTAAGGGCTTACCAACTTCAAAAATTTTATCTGCTGTTTTTAGCTGATCGTCGGTCTCAGCGTCAGGGGTCGCGGCTAAAATCGATCTAACGTATGCGGGAAGGCCATTTAACCAAATTCTCTTTAGCAAATCTTTTGTTACTGCTTTCGAACCGCCTGCAATTGTCTGTAAACTTCGGAAATATTGCGAAGGTGTATTATCTCCGATCGCGACACCATCTAACAGTTTAGTTACCCTACGATTCTCACTCTCCGTGTGCCTACCGACTATTGTATCTTTAAGCTTTTGATATTTGTTTTCCGCGGGTGGGTCATTAATTAAATCAGTAATTGACATTAAAATATCTTCTGGTAATGCTGTGAGTGTGTGATGGTATTTTAAGCCATCGTGTTTTAAATTATTAATGATGAATGTTGATTCTGCCAAGGCAAACCAAGTAGCAGGACTGGCATGACAGAAATTAGGCATTTTAACCCTAGCGATAGTACTAGTAGAACTAGCCGCTCCACCAGTTTCAATTGCCTTTTGTTCATTACCATTATTCGCCATTTTTAATTATTTAATATAAATGTAATTTTTAATTTAAATTTTCGCAAATCAAAATATATCGGATATTTGAAAATAGTTCTGAAGAAAGCTTACCACGTTCCACCGGGAAATCAACTTAAAATTTAGTATTTTAGTACATACTTTTCTTCGTTTAAAGATTCGTAGTATTTTGTTATCCTGTTGGTCACACGTCGTTTTTGTTATTTTTCTTCTGTTGCATTTGTGTTCTAAAAAATATTTAATTATATTAATGCTTTCTTGTTTTTTTTAACAGAAATTTAGAATTTTAAGGTTAGGATACACTTTTTTAAATACAATAATTATGTTGCACTCGTTTGCTGATTTTGTGTGATGATTGATGATGTAGGTTTGTGTCTTCCGTGCTGTCAAACTATTTTGCCGCAACGGTGACTGTGACTTGTAGAATTTCAAACTGTCAGTAGGATGGTTATCCAGTTTGATGTTGCCGTTTAGTTGGTTTCGAAGGCACTGGTGTAGTTTATGCTCGATGACGTATGTATGGTTGGAAGTATGTTCGGAATGCTGTCACTGATATCGGTGAACTGAACGGTATTCTGAGGCTTCTGTGGTCTTCTTTGATGGATGTACTTTGTTGATGGCAGAGTTGGTTGTTTTTATGTACATATATAAATATGTGTATTCATAGCGTTTTCGTGGTCACGCGCTTACTTTTGTTAAAAATGTATCTATGTAATTTTTTAATTAATCGAGTGCACTTTTTCTCATATTAGCATGAACCGTTTTTATATAAATGTGTGGTTATTCTGCTGAGATTAAATTATTCTCAATATCGGGGTCACCAATTGTAGTTATTATTTAAACAGGTTCGGGTTATTTGTATAATTCACTTTATTATATTGATATATAACTTATTTTCATATTTAATTCTTAATAACTACTTAATTAAATGTAATTCAAAGTATCGGATTATGTGATTTAAGATTCGCGACCACGCGTGACCAACGCCGTATGACTTGCAATTCCAACTAGTTTATTTCTGTATTTAAAGAAACGGTAAATCTTGATTTACTGTGGAACGTGATGAAGGCGGGAAATTCAAATTTTGTGGATTGTGTTTTGGAACTACAACTACAAATTATAATAGTAATATTTACTAAATAAAAAATATACATACATACATACATAGGATACTTGACAGAAAGCTAAATTGGAAGCTGAATATTAAAGAATGAGTAAAAAAGGCATCAGTTGCTTTCTACACCTGCAGTAGATTCTTCGGGAAAAACTGGGGTTGTAGGCCGCAAATAACGCTATGGATGTACCGAGCGATAGTCAGACCCATACTTACATACGGAGGATTGGTCTGGTGGCAAGCTGTCACCAAAACAAGCAACCTCAAAGATATGACCAAAGTACAGAGAATAGCTTGCACTGGAACAACCAGCGCGATGAGAACTACACCAACAGCGGGACTGGAAGCAATTCTTAACCGCAGCAAAAAGCGCTCTCAGGTTAAGTCAGTCAAATTTCAGGAGACCTTATGCATATGGACATACCCAGATACTTGGCATCTACCACAATTGTGACATCAGCTCAGACTATATAGTCCCATACTTGGACTTCGAAAAGCCCTTCTCCTGGACTTTTCCGAGCAGAGAGAAATGGGTAAAAAACGAGGTACCTCAAGATGGTAAGTCCATCTACACAGATGGGTCAAAGATGGATATAGGTATAGGATCGGGTTGCTTTTCGGAGGAACTAGGAATAAATAGCTCCATACGACTCCCAGACGATAGCAGCGTTTCCCAGGCTGAGGTTCTAGCAGTGACAAAGGCAGCCCAGTTGGTGTCAATGATGACAATATCGCGAGACGATATCACTATTTACATTGATAGCCAGGCGGCCATAAAAGCAATAGCTGCTACACAAATAACATTGAAGCTTGTAAAGTGTTGTCGTGAAGAGCTGAAGGTTCTCGGCACGCAGCACAATGTAAAACTCTGCTGGGTCCCTGGGCACAGAGGGATACCAGGCAATGAAGCTGCGGATGAATTGGCTAGAAAGGGCTCAGCCCTAGATAGAGAACAGGCAGATAGGACGGTCAAACCTCCACTCTGCAACCTTCGTGCCAAAATTGAACAGACATCAGAAACTAAAGCAAGCAACAGGTGGAAAATACTAACCACCTGCGAGGTATCAAGAACACTGTGGCCAGAATACGACAAAGCTAGAACAAGAAAACTCCTGCAAGAAGACAGGAAGTCGGTGTCTTTGCTCATAGGAGTGCTAAATGGGCACAACGCTCTAAGATACCACATGAAGAAATTGAGACTGGACGATGATGACATCTGCAGAGGATGCGGTGATAAAGAGGCACATGACGATACAACCCATTTCCTCTGTCACTGTCCTAACCTCTTTCAATTGAGAAACAGAACCCTCGGCAAATTCTTCTTCGAAGATTTCGATGAGCTATCAGATGGATTACCATCTAACCTGCTGAAATTCGCCAAGGCTTCGGGATGGCTGTAACCGAGACAATAACACCACGGGTGGGAACGCACTATGGGTATCACAATGGGTCCACAAGGACCTAAGTGTGATGGGAATATAACCATTCTCATCAGCCCACTAACCTAACCTAACGTTACCACACATCAATTGTGCTTATTTTACCTCCAAGTTGTAGCCATCGGATACTGGTCGCTGCACACCCGGGCTCGACTTGCTAAACTTATAAGTGCGAGTGCTGATCCAGAGAAAATAGCAGTACTATAATCATGTCAGCGGACGAGTTCCCTCGATGGAACCAACGGTGGCGCTAGATTTCCAGAACGGAAACAAAACCTTATCTAAGCTACTCCGACATATTCGGAGCTCAGGTCGATAAGGATTTCCATGTACTAGTCAGGGTCTTGGAAAAGAGATGGTGGCGGATGAGCCCTCACTGGGCCAACGACAGCGCTCACATCCCCGAAGCGGGTAACTGACATCGGTTTAAAACCGGCCCCTCGTCCTAGGGGTTTCAAAAAATGGAACTGGCCCTCCAGGTTGGGGGTTGTGCCGTCGGGGTAACTTCCTTACCACGTAAAAAAGAGATAGTTATGAGAGAGACACTAGCCTCGGATAATGGACCCCCTCATTTAACTCCACGACCCGGAACGTCCATGGACTACGACCTAAGAATATGCACCTGGAATGTGCGTTCACTGGACACTCTTAGTGCTATTTAAAAACTTGAATCTGTCCTCACGCGGTACAAGGCAGATATTACCGCGATCCAGGAGATACGATGGATAGGATCAGGTGTGCAAAAAAGAGAAAATTGCGACATTTATTACAGCTTACACAAAAGACTGCACATGTTAGGATGCGGATTCGTCGTGGGAAATCAAGGCAACATTCCAAAACATCAGCATGATATGTGCACACGCCTCTAGCGACGAAGCTGAAGACTCTAACAAGGAGGAGTTTTATGACCTCCTGGACGGAGCCTACGGAGCCTGTCCGGAGTATGATGTCAAAATCATACTCGGGGACTTCAATGCCAAAATCGGTAAGAAAAACATCTTCGGCGTATTAGTTAGAAAGCACAGCCTCCACGACACGACCACAGACAACGGCTTCTGGCTAATCGATTTTGCAGCAGCTCGTAATACGGCGATAAGTAGCACTAGGTTTCCAAGACTACGAATCCACACAGCAACCTGGCGCTCTCCAGATGGTCGAACCGCCAACCAAATCGATCACGTGCTAATAGATGCGAGACACGCATCCAACATTCTGAATGTGCAAACCTTCAGAGGGGCAAACGTCGACTCTGACCATTATCTTGTTGCAGCTAAATTCAGAGCTCGACTATCCAACGAGAAAAAGCTGCGAACCGCCCAGAAAAATAAATTTAATGTTGGAAGCCTTAGCTGCCTTATGGAGCAGCCAGAGCCTACAGAGAGCGCCTGAGCGAGAGACTCTCCGCTGTGCATTCACCATCCACAAACGCAAACAATCTGTGGAACCAGTATCGCGACATCATCAAAGCGGTAGCAGAAACACCATAGACTACCAGCCACCACCCAAAAAGAGCCCTTGGTATGACGATGAATGCGTGCGTCAAAAAATGCACACGTGCAAGCACTGCAGCGCAAAACAAGAGCAGCGAGAGAAGAAGGGAGGAGAAGAAGATCTTGCGTAAGAAGAAAAGGGCCCACGCAGTCTCCCAGCTCAAGGAAATCGAAAAGTCCCGCGATAGGAACAATATCCGGATGTTTTTTAGGAAAGCCAAGCAACTGGCAGCAGGCTTCAAGCCCGGAACGCATGCTCTTCGAAACAGTGAAGGAAACCTAGTCACCGAAGCGCAGGAAAAAGTAGATGTGTTAAAGCAGTACTTCCAGCAGCTACTTAATGGGCATCAGGTAGAGAGAGTGATAGGGCAAGAAGAGAACCCGCATCCATTCAGTGAAGAATCCATCCCCACTCCAAGTTTTGAAGAGGTCCGCTCAGCTATCAAAAAGCTGAAGAACAACAAGGCCGCCGGCTCTGATGGTCTACCAGCGGAGCTTTTCAAATATGGTGGTTATGCTTTGGTAGGGTGCATGCACCAAGTCATCAACCAAGTATGGGTGGAGGAAGTCATGCCCGATGACTGGAATATCAGCTCTATATGCCACATCTTCAAGAAAGGCGATCCTATGTCCTGTGAGAACTACCGAGGCATATACTTGCTTAATGTCGCATATAAGATCCTATCCAACGTACTGTGTGAACGTCTGAAACCTTTTTGCAGCACACTAATCGGCACGTACCAGTGTGGCTTCCGGCCCGGCAGATCGACGATCGACTAAATTTTCACACTAACGCAAATCCTGGAAAATACCAACGAATTTCAAGTCGAGACTCACCATCTCTTCATCGACTTCAAAGCCGCATATGATAGCATTCATCGTCTTGAGCTCTACAAGGCGATGGCCGAATTCGGGATCCCGGCTAAACTGATCCAGCTATGCCGCATGACGCTGGAAAACACGCGGTGCAACGTGCAATTTGGAAACAGTTCCTCCGAACTTTTCCAAACATGCACCGGATTTCGGCAAGGAGATACGCTGTCATGTGACTTCTTTAATCTTGTGCTGGAACAGATAGTACGCAGGGCAGGTGTAAACACGGAAGGCACTATATTTAACAAATCTGTCCAGCTACTGGGATACGAGGACGACATCGACATCATCGGTCGCTCCCAGCGCGCCGTCTTAGAGGCTTTTACGACAATTGAAGAACGGGCGAAACGAGGTGGCCTTGAAGTGAATGAGGATATAACCAAGTACATGTTGTCAACAAACAAAGAAACATCTGTCCACCGCCTAGGACAAAACGTCACTGTTAGCAGCAGTATTGTATTGTATTTGGAAGGGGGTTGTCTCCTTAGAGACAACAAGCACGTAGACCTGTAGGCCCATTGTACTTTGGTGAAGTACCACCCCATTCGCTGAATCAGCGATTTGTTGCTGAGCTATATGTCGATCTAAATCTGCCCGTCGCTTTCGCAAAGCGAAGCAATAGGGCAAGATTGAGCTCCAGTAGATCAACGTCCCGTAGGACGTAGCTGCCTAGAGTGGCCTTTCTGATTCGAGCAAAGGCCGGACACTCGCTAATGAAGTGCTCAGCCGTCTCATCTTCTTCCAGGCACATCTCGCAGAGGCCCGAGCTTCTGATTCCAATTTTGTTCAGGTGCTCGCTTAAGGGAGTGAACCCAGTGACCAGTCCTGTGAGGATTTTGAGGTCATTTCTACGAAGGTGTAACAGAAACTTAGTTCTGTTTGCCCTGGGTGCGTCTACTAACATTTTGGCCTGTCGGCATGACCTAAGTTCGTGCCAATGGTTGTAATGCTGTAGTCGCAGCAGTTCAAGAAGCTTGTTTTTAGCATAAGCTGAACTGCAGCCAATAACAGGCTGAGGACCGATAAAAGGGGTCGCTGATCCAGCTCTAGCCAGAGCATTAGCTTTATCGTTTCCCGGGATGTCAGAATATCCCGGTACCCAGACCAGTGTGATCTTATTACATCGCCCAAGCAGATTCAGTTTGTTGACAGCTTCCTCAACAATTTTTGAGTTGATCAACGCTGCTGAACAGGCTTTGATAGCTGCTTGGCTATCAGAGCAGATGTAGATGGACTTGGATTTCCACCTCTTGTTAAGTGCAATGTGCGCTGTAGTAGCGATAGCATACACCTCTGCCTGAAAGACAGTTGTAAATCTACCCAGTGGAATAGATTGCTCAACGTGGCATTCTTCTGAGTAGACACCTGCTCCGGAGAGCTCATCCATTAAGAACCCGTCCGTATAGAAGACTATACTTCCTGATGGGAAACCAGACCAACCTCCGCTGTTCCATTCAGAGCGATCTGGAAGGAGGCATTGGAACCTTCGCCCGAAATTGTATTTGGAGCTTGTGGTGTCCAGAGCTCCCCCCAAGGCTCCTGGTACTAAATCGAGAAGCTCCCCCACCCTGCTACCTCTACTACCTTCACTGAAGGTAACTCGCCTTCCAAGAAGCACACCTATGCGGTATACTGCTTTTCTAGCTTCGTTTTCAATGAAGATATGCAGTGGAGGCAAGGCAAGAAGGATCTCAATGGCGGCGGTGGGTGTCCTCTCTCAGTTTTTCAAGGCAACGTTTGAGAGGCTTCGCTTTGTACCACCAAGCTATCGAGCCATATACGACATATGGCCTGACTATACTCGTATAAATCCAGTAGACCATTTTTGGGCTAAGCCCCCATGATCTATTGAACATTCTACGGCATTGCCAGAGTATGTTGGTGGCCTTAGTTGTTCTTGCAACCAAGTGGTCTAGGAAGGTTAGTTCTGGGTCCAACAGGATACCCAAGTATTTCACCGTACTAGAAGGTTTAAGCTGGGTGCCTAGGAACGTAGGCCATCTTATAGGAGGCAACTTCCTTTTGTTTGTGAACAGCATCATCTCGGTCTTGGAGGGATTGACCGATAGTGACTGCTCGCGACACCATGCTCCAACAATGCTAAGAGCGGATTTCATCCGCTCACAGAGTGCTGGTAAATGGCTTCCACTGACGATGATGCATTCATCATCAGCGAATCCAATTGTTGGATATCCTCCCTCGTTAAGTCTTCTCAGTAAGGAGTCAACTAAGAGGTTCCACAATGTGGTCGACAGGACTCCACCTTGCGCAAAGCCTTTAACAGCTTGCACTATCTTGGAGTAACTACCTAATGAAGCTGTTGTTGATCTGCTCTTAAGCATCGCCAGGATCCAACCGATGAGTGTCGGGTCAATTCCTTTTGATCTTAGTGCAGATTCAATCATTTCAAAGGTGGGATTATCGAAAGCTCCCTCAATATCAAGGAATACAGCGAGGCTATAGTGCTTCCGGTCGAGAGCGCGTTGCACCCTGCCTGTCAGCTCCACCAGCGCTGTCTCCGTCGACTTGCCTCTTTGATAGGCATGCTGGCTATCATGGATTGGCGCTACACTTAGCGTTCCTATCTTAAGCTGCACGTCAATCAATTTTTCAAGGCCCTTCAAAAGGAAGGAAGAAAGGCTGATAGTCCTGAAACTTTTGGGAAGATCGTAGGCTGGTTTACCCGGCTTGGGGATGAAGACAGCCTTGGCCCTCCTCCAAGATAGAGGGACATAGCCTAGAGCAATACTTGCTCGGTAGATCCTAGTGAGAAACAGTAGTATTGTATCGATTCCCCTTTGAAGGAGTATTGGATAAATACCGTCTGGTCCGGGCGATTTGTAAGGTGAGAAAGATAGAATGATGGTTCTTACGTTTTCTCTCGTTACAGTGCTCACCGCTGACCTCCATTGATCACTAGTGGGCCTGCTTTTGTATGGATTATGACTCTGCTCGTCAGCATCGCTGCATCGAGGAAAGTGAGTCCCCATTAACAATTGTAGGGTTTCCACTTTTGAGGTAGTGAAACGACCATCGGGGTAGCGCAAGGTGTCAAGTTTGGCATTTGGGTCCGCAGAGAGAACTCTTTGCAGGCGCGAAATGGCACTTACATCCTTTAGCTCCCCACAGAAATTTCGCCAAGATGTGAGTTTGGCCTTTTTGACTTGTCGTTTGTATTCTCTCTGCGCGTTGGCATGAGAGTTCCAATCAACCGTGCCGCCAGTTTTCATGGCTCGATTAAACAGCTTCCACACTTTCTTCCTGATCGTGGCTAGCTTCGTGTTCCACCAACGAGTTGGTTTTGCACCGCCGACCTCTTTCTCAGGACATGATTCGTGGAATGCTGTTATAATACCGCTCTGTAGGGTATCAACCGCTATGTCAAGTGCAACGCTGTCGTGGATTCGCATTGGAGTCTGCCCCAATTGATCCTGCAGCGCTGAAGCATAGGCGTCCCAGTTCGTGCGGCGCACATTTCTGGTGGTGGCTTTGACCGGTTGATCCGCAGCCAAATTGAAGGCCACGTATCTATGATCAGAAGCCGATTCTTCTTTGAGAACTCTCTATCGAGTTACCATGTCCCTCGCATTTGCCGAGGCAACGGTAAGATCGATAACTTGCCTTCTTTGTCGAGTGACGAAGGTAGGATCGGTCCCTAGATTAAGTATCTCAAGATGGGAGGCTGCGAAGTAGTTTAAGAGAGTTATTCCTCTCACGTTTGTATCAGTACTTCCCCAAACGCAGTTATGTGCATTTGCATCCATACCGATTATCAACCGTTTGTTAGCTTGCCGAGCATATTCAACAAGCCTCATCATCTCTGCCGAGGGGGGTGGCGAGATGGAGTCGTAGGGCAAGTACACCGAAGCCATAAGGACTTCTTCTTCTATTTCAAACCGGTTTCATCTGTCACTAACTTTAAGTACAATTTCGATAAAGCCAATTTTAACAATATTTCTAGTTATATTACCGGTATTGATTGGCACGCCGTTTTTATTAATAGTAACTTAATTGACTCTTAAAACTTATTTATTGAAAGTATTAAAGTGGCAATTGATAGATTTACACCTAAAGTAAAATCTGCTACAGGCTCCAAACCAATTTGGTTTAATAGCGCAATTATTAACTTAAATAATAAAAAAAATAAGATCTATAAGCAGTTCCGCAAAAGTAACAACGATCCGGAACTGCTGAGGCAATATCGGATACTTAATAAACAGTTCGATGTCTTAAACAAGTTCCTCTATAGACAGTATGTTCAGTCTGTCGAGTCTAAATTAAAATCGAACAGCAAATGTTTTTGGAGCTTTATCAATAGCAAAAGGCATTCCAATGGTATTCCAAACTGCATGCGGCTTAATAATGTATCTTCTTCTAATCTTTTAACAATTTGTAACATGTTCGCTAGTCACTTTCAGTCTGTCTATACTTGTGGTATTCCCACTTCACAAGTTACTTGTGATATCTTGTCTTGTAATTATCTGAATGTTGGTAACCTTGAGTGTTCAATCCCTGAGGTTAATTTAGCCCTATCATTATTAAAACTAGACAAGAGTCCTGGTATCGATGGCATCCCGCCGATTGTACTACAAAAGTGTTCTATCGCGATTTCTGTACCTCTCTGTTTAGTGTTTAACCTATCCCTTCAAAGCGGACATTTTCTAAAAACTTGGAAGAACTCCTTTTTAACACCAGTTTTTAAGTCCGGATCTAGACATGATGTCACTAACTATCGTCCTATTTGTAAGATTTCGGCAATTCCCAAGCTTTTTGAAAAACTAGTCTGTAATAAACTAACACCTCTTTTGAAAAGTTTTATTTCTCCCTATCAAAATGGTTTTGTCGCAGGAAGATCTACTTCTACCAATCTCTCGATTTTTTGTCACCATGTTCTGGATGGCTTCGAGAAAGGCCTACAATATGATGTCATCTACACCGACTTCTCTAAAGCATTCGATCGCGTTAATCACGATATCTTAATTCGCAAGCTAGCTAAATTTGGATTTAACTCTAACTTCCTAAAATGGATTAGCTCCTATCTTAAGGAACGTATACAGTATGTCCGTATTAACGGCATAATATCAGCACCTATTTATGTGACTTCTGGTGTACCTCAAGGCAGTCATCTTGGCCCTTTGCTTTTCCTTCTATTTATAAATGACATTCCTGACTTGTTCGTAAATTCTCAATGCCTAATGTTTGCCGATGACTTAAAAGTCTTCCGGCCTATAAACTCTGAGCAGGATTGTACTCTTTTGCAAGAAGATCTTGACAAGCTTTCGATTTGGTGCCTCAATAATGACCTTCATCTAAATGTTTCTAAATGTCAAAGCCTTACTTTTTGTCGTAACCTTTCGCCAATTCCTTTCACATACATGATCGGCAATGTCTCACTGTCCTTTATTTCCTCCAAAAAAGATCTTGGAGTTATTTTTGACAATAAACTTAGTTTTGTTAAGCATATTGAGTTTTTAGTGGCCAAAGGTAACTCAATGCTAGGATTTATACTACGCAATTCTAAAGACTTCCAGGATCCTTATACTCTTAAATGTCTATTTTTTGCCTTTGTCAGATCAAATCTTGAGTACTGTAGTACCATCTGGAATCCATTTTATAACATACATGCCAACAGAATTGAGAGGATCCAGAAACGTTTAACAAGGATTGCATTGCGTAGATTACGCTGGAATATCGAAATGCCTTCTTATGAAACGAGGTGCAAATTATTTGGAATTTTGCCTCTTTTCGTAAGAAGGCAATATTTTTCTGTTATGTTTATTCGCGATGTGATTACCGGTCATATTGATTGCCCTTTTCTGCTTTCATTAATTGGATTATATGCTCCATCGAGAGCTCTTAGAAATCGTTATTTATTTTATGTACCTTATCATAGAGCAAATTATGGTTACAATGAACCAATTTCTAGATGCCTACGAGAGTCAAATAATTATTGTAGTCTTTTAGATTTTCATCTCAGTAGGAGTTCATTTAAGAATAAATTAGTTTTAGAGCTCCATTTTCGGTGTTTTAGTCAGTAGTTCTAAGTTTATATTTTAACTGTACCAGTAATCTAAAGAGAACAGTTGATGTATACTCATTTGATGAAATGGAAATAAATAAATAAATAAATAAATACTGGGCCAACGGCAGCGCTCACATCCCCGAAGCGGGTAACTGACATCGGTTTAAGACCGGCCCCTCGTCCTAGGGGTTTCAAAGAATGGAACTGGTTGGGGGTTGTGCCGTCGGGGTAACTTCCTTACCACGTAAAAAAAAGATAGTTATGAGAGAGACACTAGCCTCGGATAATGGACCCCCTCATTCAACATCACGACCCGGAACGTCCACGGACTACGATTTGAGAATATGCACCTGGAACGTGCGTTCATTGCACACTACAGGTACTATTCAAAAAATTGAATCTGTCCTCACGCGGTATAAGGCACATATTTCCGCTATCCAGAAGATACGATGGATAAATTGCGACATTTATTACAGCTGTCACAAAAGACTGCTCATGTTAGGATGCGGATTCGTCGTGGGAAATCGGCTACGCTCAAGGATAATTGACTTTAAGCCGATCAGCGATCGCCTGGCTGTGATCCGCATCAAGACAACATTCAAAACATCAGCATGATATGTGCACACGCCTCTACCGACGAAGCTGAAGACTCCATCAAGGAGGAGTTTTATGACCTCCTGGACGGAGCCTACGGAGACTGTCCGGAGTATGATGTCAAGACTATACTAGGTTTCCAAGACTACGAATCCACACAGCAACCTGGCGCTCTCCAGATGATCAAACCGCCAACCAAATCGATCATGTGCTAATAGATGCGAGACACGCATCCAACATTCTGAATGTGCAAACCTTCAGAGGGGCAAACGTCGACTCTGACCATTATCTTGTTGCAGCTAAATTCAGAGCTCGACTATCCAACGAGAAAAAGCTGCGAACCGCCCAAAAAAATAAATTCAATGTTGGAAGCCTTAGCACGAATGGAGCAGCCAGAGCCTACAGAGAGCCCTTGAGCGAGAGACTCTCCGCTGTGCATTCACCATCCACAAACGCCAACAATCTGTGGAACCAGTATCGCGACATCATCAAAGCGGTAGCAGAAACACCATAGGCTACCAGCCACCACCCAAAAAGAGCCCTTGGTATGACGATGAATGCGTGCATCAAAAAATGCACACGTGCAAGCACTGCAGCGCAAAACAAGAGCAGAGAGAGAAGAAGGGAGGAGAAGAAGATTCTGCGTAAGAAGAAAAGGACCCACGCAGTCTCCCAGCTCAAGGAAATCGAAGAGTCCCGCGATAGGAACAACATCCGGATGTTTTTTAGGAAAGCCAAGCAACTGGCAGCAGGCTTCAAGCCCGGAACGCATGCTCTTCGAAACAGTGAAGGAAACCTAGTCACCGAAGCGCAGGAAAAAGTAGATGTGTTAAAGCAGTACTTCCAGCAGCTACTTAATGGGCATCAGGTAGAGAGAGTGATAGGGCAAGAAGAGAACCCGCATCCATTCAGTGAAGAATCCATCCCCACTCCAAGTTTTGAAGAGGTCCGCTCAGCTATCAAAAAGCTGAAGAACAACAAGGCCGCCGGCTCTGATGGTCTACCAGCGGAGCTTTTCAAATATGGTGGTTATGCTTTGGTAGGGTGCATGCACCAAGTCATCAACCAAGTATGGGTGGAGGAAGTCATGCCCGATGACTGGAATATCAGCTCTATATGCCACATCTTCAAGAAAGGCGATCCTATGTCCTGTGAGAACTACCGAGGCATATACTTGCTTAATGTCGCATATAAGATCCTATCCAACGTACTGTGTGAACGTCTGAAACCTTTTTGCAGCACACTAATCGGCACGTACCAGTGTGGCTTCCGGCCCGGCAGATCGACGATCGACTAAATTTTCACACTAACGCAAATCCTGGAAAATACCAACGAATTTCAAGTCGAGACTCACCATCTCTTCATCGACTTCAAAGCCGCATATGATAGCATTCATCGTCTTGAGCTCTACAAGGCGATGGCCGAATTCGGGATCCCGGCTAAACTGATCCAGCTATGCCGCATGACGCTGGAAAACACGCGGTGCAACGTGCAATTTGGAAACAGTTCCTCCGAACTTTTCCAAACATGCACCGGATTTCGGCAAGGAGATACGCTGTCATGTGACTTCTTTAATCTTGTGCTGGAACAGATAGTACGCAGGGCAGGTGTAAACACGGAAGGCACTATATTTAACAAATCTGTCCAGCTACTGGGATACGAGGACGACATCGACATCATCGGTCGCTCCCAGCGCGCCGTCTTAGAGGCTTTTACGACAATTGAAGAACGGGCGAAACGAGGTGGCCTTGAAGTGAATGAGGATATAACCAAGTACATGTTGTCAACAAACAAAGAAACATCTGTCCACCGCCTAGGACAAAACGTCACTGTTAGCAGCAGTATTGTATTGTATTTGGAAGGGGGTTGTCTCCTTAGAGACAACAAGCACGTAGACCTGTAGGCCCATTGTACTTTGGTGAAGTACCACCCCATTCGCTGAATCAGCGATTTGTTGCTGAGCTATATGTCGATCTAAATCTGCCCGTCGCTTTCGCAAAGCGAAGCAATAGGGCAAGATTGAGCTCCAGTAGATCAACGTCCCGTAGGACGTAGCTGCCTAGAGTGGCCTTTCTGATTCGAGCAAAGGCCGGACACTCGCTAATGAAGTGCTCAGCCGTCTCATCTTCTTCCAGGCACATCTCGCAGAGGCCCGAGCTTCTGATTCCAATTTTGTTCAGGTGCTCGCTTAAGGGAGTGAACCCAGTGACCAGTCCTGTGAGGATTTTGAGGTCATTTCTACGAAGGTGTAACAGAAACTTAGTTCTGTTTGCCCTGGGTGCGTCTACTAACATTTTGGCCTGTCGGCATGACCTAAGTTCGTGCCAATGGTTGTAATGCTGTAGTCGCAGCAGTTCAAGAAGCTTGTTTTTAGCATAAGCTGAACTGCAGCCAATAACAGGCTGAGGACCGATAAAAGGGGTCGCTGATCCAGCTCTAGCCAGAGCATTAGCTTTATCGTTTCCCGGGATGTCAGAATATCCCGGTACCCAGACCAGTGTGATCTTATTACATCGCCCAAGCAGATTCAGTTTGTTGACAGCTTCCTCAACAATTTTTGAGTTGATCAACGCTGCTGAACAGGCTTTGATAGCTGCTTGGCTATCAGAGCAGATGTAGATGGACTTGGATTTCCACCTCTTGTTAAGTGCAATGTGCGCTGTAGTAGCGATAGCATACACCTCTGCCTGAAAGACAGTTGTAAATCTACCCAGTGGAATAGATTGCTCAACGTGGCATTCTTCTGAGTAGACACCTGCTCCGGAGAGCTCATCCATTAAGAACCCGTCCGTATAGAAGACTATACTTCCTGATGGGAAACCAGACCAACCTCCGCTGTTCCATTCAGAGCGATCTGGAAGGAGGCATTGGAACCTTCGCCCGAAATTGTATTTGGAGCTTGTGGTGTCCAGAGCTCCCCCCAAGGCTCCTGGTACTAAATCGAGAAGCTCCCCCACCCTGCTACCTCTACTACCTTCACTGAAGGTAACTCGCCTTCCAAGAAGCACACCTATGCGGTATACTGCTTTTCTAGCTTCGTTTTCAATGAAGATATGCAGTGGAGGCAAGGCAAGAAGGATCTCAATGGCGGCGGTGGGTGTCCCTCTCATGGCCCCGGTAATGCTAATGCACGCTAGGTGCTGAAGTTTTTCAAGGCAACGTTTGAGAGGCTTCGCTTTGTACCACCAAGCTATCGAGCCATATACGACATATGGCCTGACTATACTCGTATAAATCCAGTAGACCATTTTTGGGCTAAGCCCCCATGATCTATTGAACATTCTACGGCATTGCCAGAGTATGTTGGTGGCCTTAGTTGTTCTTGCAACCAAGTGGTCTAGGAAGGTTAGTTCTGGGTCCAACAGGATACCCAAGTATTTCACCGTACTAGAAGGTTTAAGCTGGGTGCCTAGGAACGTAGGCCATCTTATAGGAGGCAACTTCCTTTTGTTTGTGAACAGCATCATCTCGGTCTTGGAGGGATTGACCGATAGTGACTGCTCGCGACACCATGCTCCAACAATGCTAAGAGCGGATTTCATCCGCTCACAGAGTGCTGGTAAATGGCTTCCACTGACGATGATGCATTCATCATCAGCGAATCCAATTGTTGGATATCCTCCCTCGTTAAGTCTTCTCAGTAAGGAGTCAACTAAGAGGTTCCACAATGTGGTCGACAGGACTCCACCTTGCGCAAAGCCTTTAACAGCTTGCACTATCTTGGAGTAACTACCTAATGAAGCTGTTGTTGATCTGCTCTTAAGCATCGCCAGGATCCAACCGATGAGTGTCGGGTCAATTCCTTTTGATCTTAGTGCAGATTCAATCATTTCAAAGGTGGGATTATCGAAAGCTCCCTCAATATCAAGGAATACAGCGAGGCTATAGTGCTTCCGGTCGAGAGCGCGTTGCACCCTGCCTGTCAGCTCCACCAGCGCTGTCTCCGTCGACTTGCCTCTTTGATAGGCATGCTGGCTATCATGGATTGACGCTACACTTAGCGTTCCTATCTTAAGCTGCACGTCAATCAATTTTTCAAGGCCCTTCAAAAGGAAGGAAGAAAGGCTGATAGTCCTGAAACTTTTGGGAAGATCGTAGGCTGGTTTACCCGGCTTGGGGATGAAGACAGCCTTGGCCCTCCTCCAAGATAGAGGGACATAGCCTAGAGCAATACTTGCTCGGTAGATCCTAGTGAGAAACAGTAGTATTGTATCGATTCCCCTTTGAAGGAGTATTGGATAAATACCGTCTGGTCCGGGCGATTTGTAAGGTGAGAAAGATAGAATGATGGTTCTTACGTTTTCTCTCGTTACAGTGCTCACCGCTGACCTCCATTGATCACTAGTGGGCCTGCTTTTGTATGGATTATGACTCTGCTCGTCAGCATCGCTGCATCGAGGAAAGTGAGTCCCCATTAACAATTGTAGGGTTTCCACTTTTGAGGTAGTGAAACGACCATCGGGGTAGCGCAAGGTGTCAAGTTTGGCATTTGGGTCCGCAGAGAGAACTCTTTGCAGGCGCGAAATGGCACTTACATCCTTTAGCTCCCCACAGAAATTTCGCCAAGATGTGAGTTTGGCCTTTTTGACTTGTCGTTTGTATTCTCTCTGCGCGTTGGCATGAGAGTTCCAATCAACCGTGCCGCCAGTTTTCATGGCTCGATTAAACAGCTTCCACACTTTCTTCCTGATCGTGGCTAGCTTCGTGTTCCACCAACGAGTTGGTTTTGCACCGCCGACCTCTTTCTCAGGACATGATTCGTGGAATGCTGTTATAATACCGCTCTGTAGGGTATCAACCGCTATGTCAAGTGCAACGCTGTCGTGGATTCGCATTGGAGTCTGCCCCAATTGATCCTGCAGCGCTGAAGCACAGGCGTCCCAGTTCGTGCGGCGCACATTTCTGGTGGTGGCTTTGACCGGTTGATCCGCAGCCAAATTGAAGGCCACGTATCTATGATCAGAAGCCGATTCTTCTTTGAGAACTCTCTATCGAGTTACCATGTCCCTCGCATTTGCCGAGGCAACGGTAAGATCGATAACTTGCCTTCTTTGTCGAGTGACGAAGGTAGGATCGGTCCCTAGATTAAGTATCTCAAGATGGGAGGCTGCGAAGTAGTTTAAGAGAGTTATTCCTCTCACGTTTGTATCAGTACTTCCCCAAACGCAGTTATGTGCATTTGCATCCATACCGATTATCAACCGTTTGTTAGCTTGCCGAGCATATTCAACAAGCCTCATCATCTCTGCCGAGGGGGGTGGCGAGATGGAGTCGTAGGGCAAGTACACCGAAGCCATAAGGACTTCTTCTTCTATTTCAAACCGGTTTCATCTGTCACTAACTTAAAGCCAATTTTAACAATATTTCTAGTTATATTACCGGTATTGATTGGCACGCCGTTTTTATTAATAGTAACTTAATTGACTCTTAAAACTTATTTATTGAAAGTATTAAAGTGGCAATTGATAGATTTACACCTAAAGTAAAATCTGCTACAGGCTCCAAACCAATTTGGTTTAATAGCGCAATTATTAACTTAAATAATAAAAAAAATAAGATCTATAAGCAGTTCCGCAAAAGTAACAACGATCCGGAACTGCTGAGGCAATATCGGATACTTAATAAACAGTTCGATGTCTTAAACAAGTTCCTCTATAGACAGTATGTTCAGTCTGTCGAGTCTAAATTAAAATCGAACAGCAAATGTTTTTGGAGCTTTATCAATAGCAAAAGGCATTCCAATGGTATTCCAAACTGCATGCGGCTTAATAATGTATCTTCTTCTAATCTTTTAACAATTTGTAACATGTTCGCTAGTCACTTTCAGTCTGTCTATACTTGTGGTATTCCCACTTCACAAGTTACTTGTGATATCTTGTCTTGTAATTATCTGAATGTTGGTAACCTTGAGTGTTCAATCCCTGAGGTTAATTTAGCCCTATCATTATTAAAACTAGACAAGAGTCCTGGTATCGATGGCATCCCGCCGATTGTACTACAAAAGTGTTCTATCGCGATTTCTGTACCTCTCTGTTTAGTGTTTAACCTATCCCTTCAAAGCGGACATTTTCTAAAAACTTGGAAGAACTCCTTTTTAACACCAGTTTTTAAGTCCGGATCTAGACATGATGTCACTAACTATCGTCCTATTTGTAAGATTTCGGCAATTCCCAAGCTTTTTGAAAAACTAGTCTGTAATAAACTAACACCTCTTTTGAAAAGTTTTATTTCTCCCTATCAAAATGGTTTTGTCGCAGGAAGATCTACTTCTACCAATCTCTCGATTTTTTGTCACCATGTTCTGGATGGCTTCGAGAAAGGCCTACAATATGATGTCATCTACACTGACTTCTCTAAAGCATTCGATCGCGTTAATCACGATATCTTAATTCGCAAGCTAGCTAAATTTGGATTTAACTCTAACTTCCTAAAATGGATTAGCTCCTATCTTAAGGAACGTATACAGTATGTCCGTATTAACGGCATAATATCAGCACCTATTTATGTGACTTCTGGTGTACCTCAAGGCAGTCATCTTGGCCCTTTGCTTTTCCTTCTATTTATAAATGACATTCCTGACTTGTTCGTAAATTCTCAATGCCTAATGTTTGCCGATGACTTAAAAGTCTTCCGGCCTATAAACTCTGAGCAGGATTGTACTCTTTTGCAAGAAGATCTTGACAAGCTTTCGATTTGGTGCCTCAATAATGACCTTCATCTAAATGTTTCTAAATGTCAAAGCCTTACTTTTTGTCGTAACCTTTCGCCAATTCCTTTCACATACATGATCGGCAATGTCTCACTGTCCTTTATTTCCTCCAAAAAAGATCTTGGAGTTATTTTTGACAGTAAACTTAGTTTTGTTAAGCATATTGAGTTTTTAGTGGCCAAAGGTAACTCAATGCTAGGATTTATACTACGCAATTCTAAAGACTTCCAGGATCCTTATACTCTTAAATGTCTATTTTTTGCCTTTGTCAGATCAAATCTTGAGTACTGTAGTACCATCTGGAATCCATTTTATAACATACATGCCAACAGAATTGAGAGGATCCAGAAACGTTTAACAAGGATTGCATTGCGTAGATTACGCTGGAATATCGAAATGCCTTCTTATGAAACGAGGTGCAAATTATTTGGAATTTTGCCTCTTTTCGTAAGAAGGCAATATTTTTCTGTTATGTTTATTCGCGATGTGATTACCGGTCATATTGATTGCCCTTTTCTGCTTTCATTAATTGGATTATATGCTCCATCGAGAGCTCTTAGAAATCGTTATTTATTTTATGTACCTTATCATAGAGCAAATTATGGTTACAATGAACCAATTTCTAGATGCCTACGAGAGTCAAATAATTATTGTAGTCTTTTAGATTTTCATCTCAGTAGGAGTTCATTTAAGAATAAATTAGTTTTAGAGCTCCATTTTCGGTGTTTTAGTCAGTAGTTCTAAGTTTATATTTTAACTGTACCAGTAATCTAAAGAGAACAGTTGATGTATACTCATTTGATGAAATGGAAATAAATAAATAAATAAATAAATACTGGGCCAACGGCAGCGCTCACATCCCCGAAGCGGGTAACTGACATCGGTTTAAGACCGGCCCCTCGTCCTAGGGGTTTCAAAGAATGGAACTGGTTGGGGGTTGTGCCGTCGGGGTAACTTCCTTACCACGTAAAAAAAAAGATAGTTATGAGAGAGACACTAGCCTCGGATAATGGACCCCCTCATTCAACATCACGACCCGGAACGTCCACGGACTACGATTTGAGAATATGCACCTGGAACGTGCGTTCATTGCACACTACAGGTACTATTCAAAAAATTGAATCTGTCCTCACGCGGTATAAGGCACATATTTCCGCTATCCAGAAGATACGATGGATAAATTGCGACATTTATTACAGCTGTCACAAAAGACTGCTCATGTTAGGATGCGGATTCGTCGTGGGAAATCGGCTACGCTCAAGGATAATTGACTTTAAGCCGATCAGCGATCGCCTGGCTGTGATCCGCATCAAGACAACATTCAAAACATCAGCATGATATGTGCACACGCCTCTACCGACGAAGCTGAAGACTCCATCAAGGAGGAGTTTTATGACCTCCTGGACGGAGCCTACGGAGACTGTCCGGAGTATGATGTCAAGACTATACTAGGTTTCCAAGACTACGAATCCACACAGCAACCTGGCGCTCTCCAGATGATCAAACCGCCAACCAAATCGATCATGTGCTAATAGATGCGAGACACGCATCCAACATTCTGAATGTGCAAACCTTCAGAGGGGCAAACGTCGACTCTGACCATTATCTTGTTGCAGCTAAATTCAGAGCTCGACTATCCAACGAGAAAAAGCTGCGAACCGCCCAAAAAAATAAATTCAATGTTGGAAGCCTTAGCACGAATGGAGCAGCCAGAGCCTACAGAGAGCCCTTGAGCGAGAGACTCTCCGCTGTGCATTCACCATCCACAAACGCCAACAATCTGTGGAACCAGTATCGCGACTTCATCAAAGCGGTAGCAGATACACCATAGGCTACCAGCCACCACCCAAAAAGAGCCCTTGGTATGACGATGAATGCGTGCATCAAAAAATGCACACGTGCAAGCACTGCAGCGCAAAACAAGAGCAGAGAGAGAAGAAGGGAGGAGAAGAAGATTCTGCGTAAGAAGAAAAGGACCCACGCAGTCTCCCAGCTCAAGGAAATCGAAGAGTCCCGCGATAGGAACAACATCCGGATGTTTTTTAGGAAAGCCAAGCAACTGGCAGCAGGCTTCAAGCCCGGAACGCATGCTCTTCGAAACAGTGAAGGAAACCTAGTCACCGAAGCGCAGGGAATAGTAGATGTGTTTAAGCAGCACTTCCAGTAGCTACTTAATGGGCATCATGTAGCGAGAGTGATAGGGCAAAAAGAGAACCCGCATCCAGTCAGTGAAGAATCCATCCCCTGTCCCAGTTTTGAAGAGGTCGGCTCAGCGATCAAAAAGCTGAAGAACAACAAGGCCGCCGGCTCTGATTGTCTACCAGGATAAGACCAAGTACATGTTGTCAACAAACAAAGAAACATCTGTCCACCGCCTAGGACAAAACGTCACTGTTAGCAGCAGTAACTTCGAAGTGGTTAAGGAGTTTACCTACCTCGGAGTAAACATCAACTCCACGAGTGACACCTTAGTGGAGATTCGACGAAGGCTGATCCTAGGAAACCGCTGCTACTTCGGTTTGGCAAAACAAATGTAACGGGACCGAATATCCTACGAAGGATTTTTCTCTCAAAGCGACCAAGGAGATCTTCATCCGCTTTCGATAAAGTCCATGCTTCAGCTCCATATAGCAAGACTGGGATGATAAGGGTCTTATATAGAGTCTCCTTAGTCGATCGGGAAAGGACTTTACTGCTCAATTGCCTTCTTAGCCCAAAGAAACAGCGGTTGGCAAGAGTAATCCTTCGTTTGATTTCCGACGAGATGTCATTTTTTGATGTTATGGCAGAGCCGAGGTAGACAAAGTCCTTTACTACCTCAAAGTTGTAGCTGTCTATTGTGACGTTCTGTCCAATTCGTCGATGTTGGGTGTCCCTTTTTGTTGACAGCATATACTTAGTTTCGCCCTCGTTTACCGCTAAACCCATTTTGGCCGCTTCCATTTCTATACTCGCGAACGCACCGGTGACAGCTCGCTGTGTTCTACCAATGATGTCAATATCGTCGGCGTATGCAAGTAGTTGAACGGACTTTTGATAGATCGTTCCTTGTGTGTTGGCTTGTGAATTTCGAACAATTCTTTCAAGTATGATGTTGAAGAGGTCGCATGACAGCGCATCACCTTGTCTGAATCCTTTTTTGACATCGAAGGTCTCGGTGAGGTCATTACCGACCTTGATGGAGCAGCGAGCTTTCTCCATCGTCATCCTGCACAGACGGATGAGTTTGGCAGGGATGTCAAAACTAGACATGGCTCTATAAAGTTCATCCCTCCAGATGCTGTCATAGGCGGCCTTGAAATCGATGAACAGGTGGTGGGTATCGATTTGGACTTCTTGGGTTTTTCCAGGATCTGCCTGAGTGTGAAAATTTGGTCTATGGTGGACTTTCCTGGCCTAAAACCGCACTGATAGGGTCCAATCAGGTTGTTGACGAAAGGCTTCAAGCGTTCACACAATATAGCAGATAGTATCTTGTAGGCGATGTTCAGGAGACTGATGCCTCTGTAATTGGAGCAGTTGAGAGGGTCTCCTTTCTTGGCATACTTTCATCTGACCAAATCTTAGTGATGAGTTGGTGTATGCTCACTACCAAGTCATCTCCAGCTGCTTTAAATAGCTCTGCGGGTAAACCGTCAGGTCCAGCAGCCTTTTTGGACTTAAGCTTGGATATTGCTATTCGCACTTCGTTTTGATCAGGTGGATGGGAGTTTTGGCTATCATCATCTAAGTTGAATGGTTCATTCTGCCTGACAGCGGAATTTTGGTCGTCATTGTACAGTCTGCAGAAGTAGTCTTTCCAAATTCTCAGCACCGACTGTGTTTCTACTACGATGTTTTCATCCGCGTCTCTACAGGTTTCTGTACGGGATTTGTTTTGCTGGCACATTCTTTTTACGCTCTGGTAAAACTTCCGTACATTGTTCCTGGAATAGCATCTCTCAATTTCCTCGAATGCACGCTTCTCGTGCTCTTTCTTTTTCCTTCTAAGAAGCCGATGTTCTTCCCGTCTCTTTTGCTCGTAGAGCATGCGAGCAGATCTTGTCCTTCTTTGCAGCGCCGCTTTATACGCTTGTTGTTTGTCCGCGTTAGCTAGTCTGCACTCTTCATCAAACCAGGGGTTTCGTGGTGGTAGTCGTGTGAGACCCAGCACATCATTCGCGGCACTTATGATGGCTTGCTGGCAGTGTTGCCACTGGTCTTCTGTACTAGCTGTTGCTGCGGTAGGACTCGTAGCAAGAGATCGGGATATGCGTTCTCTGTAGGCTCTGGCGGTGTCTTGCGATTGTAGCTTTTCGACATTGTACTTTTTCACAGTATTTCGTTGTTGTGGCGCTGTGGATATCCGCATTCGTACCTTGGCTACAACAAGGTAGTGGTCCGAGCCAATGTTGGCCGCCCGGAAGGTTCGGACATCCAGAATACTGGAGGCATGTCTGGGGTCGATCGCAATGTGGTCGATTTGGTTGACGGTTATTCGATCCGGAGACCGCCATGTCCCCTTATGGATATTGAGAAGCCTTTGGAAAACTAAAGCAAATATTTTAAAGCAATATCCCCGTACATCTAAAAAAGAAAGTAAAAGACCACTGCGCGTATTACCAGCGATACCGTACGGAGCAGAAACTTTAGCCCCAACGAGATACACTATTGGCAAGCTTCAAGTAGCACAAAGGGCAATGTTAAACATTACAAGAATAGACCAAGTACGCAACGAAGAAATACGCAGAACAAAAGTGAGGGATCTAATAACAAGTATGGACATAGCTCGAATTACAGACAACAGATGGACTTAAAGAATGCTGGAATGGAGACCAAGAGAAAACCTCAGAAACAGAGGAAGACCACTATCACGGTGGAGCGATGATATCAGAAGAATAACTGGATTTTAGATCCACGCAGCCCAAAACCAAAGCCGATGAATACATTTAGAAGAGGGTTACGTTCAACTTTGGACACGACAGGCATTTTGATGGTTGATGATGATGAATACTGAGTATATTTCCAAAGTTATAATTAATTCCACAAAATTAAATTATCTTTTCTTTACCTGCGGTTGTCATGTCTGGAATCTTCTAAATTACACACATTAAAAATTATAGGTTTTGCACAAATAATTTAGCGAATTTATTGATACAATTTAATAAATATGTATTGGCAAACAAGTACATAGGTTCGCAAAAGCGATAATTTCTGTTTTTAATAATATCGTATCTGTCGGATGAAGAGCTACGCTATCAAATTTTCTATTAAGTTATTCTTAAAACGGTCTTCACAGATTGCTGCACAGTATGGTTCCTTTCAAACCAGTTTCGGGTTCGCGAACAGACTTCTTAAAAATTAAAAATATTTTATATATGATTAATGTATATGTACGATGGTGGGCTGAAAGATTGAGCCTGAACATGAAGATGGCGATAATCGTCAAAAGCATGCTATCATTACAATGGTATATCCTTTGAAATAACACCCCTATTCTGTAATCCGTCGGCGGGAATCTTCCACCGAAATTCGAAATTTCCTATATTTGAATCCGTTCAAAGGGAATCATTCACTTGTCGGTAATATGAATGAGATTCACTTGATTACTCAAAACGACCGGATCGAATCTATACATTTGACATCCGCAACTACTTCAGTGCGGATCTGGTTGTTCTGTCTGTGTGGTATACATAAATGATTAAACTGTGCTGAACAAGGCTCTTAACTTGGATTCATTTTTTTTATTGCAAAATGTTTTAAAACAAATGAAGTGTTATTTTTATTTATCTATGTTTAGATTTTTTTATAAAATAAAAAAACAAATGATTTGGACAACAAAGTTCTCATGATTTATTCTCGTACATATGTATGTATTGTTTTCATTTGTGTTTGTTTGGCTCGAAATATACCAGCACTTCACTTATAATTAATTCAGTTTACCATTTTGATGTCTCGTAGAATTAGTTTTCTCTTTACAAAGTTAAAAGGATTTTAAATATTTATTGTTGATAGAATTGTGCATTAAGTGATTTTCATTAATTCCTAAATTATTTTCTAGCTCAATCTTGTTGTGTTAACCAGTTTATAACAAAATAATATTTGTGTTTTCTTGTGGTCTTCCATAGTTTTGCTAAGCGGTTTATACTCTCTTAGTTTAGTTTTTCACTACTCTCTCTCTTAATTAGTTTTTGTGTGCCTGTCATACTTTACCGCTCTTACCTTTTTCACTACACCTCATATTCCTTTTGTTGCCAACTTATCCATTATTCAGTAATTAGTTGTTTGTTGCAGTACGTTAACTGCCGCCTGTAAGCCAAACCGCTCGGGTTCGATCCCAATCCAGATCATCATAATTTTTACTTATATTTTTTTTATTTTTTATTTATTTACTTACTAAACCGATATGGCTTGGCTCAGCCGAAAAATGCATTGAAAACAAACCAAATTCAATCGCCGCACTTCACGCTTGTTTTGGTCCCTATGGAGAACTTTTCCATGCTAAATGTATTGGTACAACCAATGCTTTTATAGGTAAAATAAACTCCTCCGATATAGCTTACTGGTACTGTGCGGCCTGCCGTAAGCTATCATTATCTCAATTAGCCTTTAAGATGTCGTTCTTAAAATCCGACATTCTTATGATATACAAAGCGTTCGAAGCTTTGATGGATAACTTTAAGTCCACAGTGACAAGCCTAAATTCACATTCAGAACACAGCTACTCAGTCGATACGTCAACAGACACTGACTTTGTACTATTCTCTGCATCGTCAGACACTGTACCAGCGAGTAACATAGTTGCAAACAATGCCAGCACCTCTACTGACGTTGAATGTGATATTTCTGTTGTTCCTGTACCTGGAACTGACTCTGGAACGATTTCTGCTATGTCAAGTGACAAAATACAGTTGAACCCAGTCCCTGTTTTGGGGAAAAGAAAACGGACACCCAAAAATTCGGTTCATTTAGCGAAACGAATTAATCTAACGGCTACTAATCCTAATACTAAACCAGAATCAGATGTTATTACGAATAAAGATAGCGACTAATTAACAAATGCCATTATCTCCCCTATTCGTGCAAACCCAACAGGCCATAGTGGCATTGAGGCAATCCCTAGACCCAAATCTGTGTTTCTTTCTAGGCTTAAGCCCGAAACTTCTGTAGATGATATAGTTAATCATCTATTATCTAAAAGTTTGATAACTAGTAGAGTGTCTATAAAGTGCACTAAAATAAGTAAGCCGTATAGTTTTGTATCATCTTTTAAAATAGTTACCCCAATTTCGATTTTTGACTCACTATGCAAAAATGACATCTGGCCCCTCAATACTATCGTAAAGGAATTGACCAATCGAGCATCTAAAAGACTTACCAGCACATCGCAGGTTTTAAATTCAAAAAAACTCCCTCGATTGTCCCTCTACTACCAAAATGTAAGAGGGTTACGAAGTAAAACTACCGATATTTTTACCAACTCTCAGGCTTTTCCACATGACATTTTTGTTTTAACAGAGACTTGGTTGAAAGCCAATATTTTGGACACGGAACTCTTCAACTCCGGGTTCCTAGTATATAGAAAAGATCGTCATGTGGATAGTTGCAAAGGGTTGGGTGGTGGGGTGCTTATTGCAGTTCGTTCTCACCTCAGTTCCAGTTTAATCAATGTTCCTTTCCCTTTGAACACAGAAACTATTTGTATTCAAATTTATATTGAGGACAAAACTGTCTTTATCATTAATTCATACATTCCTCCTAATAGTGATACATCATTGTATTCTGAGCTTTCGCTTATCTTGGAATACACTCATGACTTATCCTGCTCGGCGACTTCAACTTGCCACAAACGATCTGGGTTCCATCGGAGGATGGATCCCATCTGACAGCATCGTATAATTCCGCTCAGCAGGAGCTTATTAAACTTGACTCCATTACGTCTTTTGACTTACAGCAAATCAGCTGTATTAAGAACTACAATAATCGAACTCTCGATTTGGTATTTTCCTCTGACGCTGTTAGTACTGTTGTTCAAGAATCTTGTTCAAGCATAACTAACATAGATAGACATCATCCACCCTTGGATGCATTTTTTGACTTGAGCTGTCATATTTATGATAATAGTGACCCTAATGATGGCTCGTATATCTTTGACTTTCGACGGGCTAATTATCAGCAACTGTCTGAAAGAATAAGGTGCTCCAACCTACAAGACCTTAATGTTTCACCTAATGTTGAGGATGCAGTAAAATGCTTTTACAGTATCCTAAACGATTGTATAAGAAGTTGTATACCAACGAAATTATCGAAAAATGCAATCCCGAACCATCCTTGGTACACTAAAGATCTGAAAACTCTACGAAATAAAAGAAATAGAGCATGAAAAAATTATAATAAAAGTCTCAGCCCAAATGACTTTAATATTTACATTGCATTTTTCGATGAATTCAAAGTACTTTCAAGCAGCTTAAACAGTGACTATATAAGCACAATGGAAACCTCACTTAGGAATAACCCGAAACAATTTTGGAGCTTGGTTAATTCCAAGAAAAAGTCTGACGGATATCCAGCAGAGTTTTCTTATAATAACAGCGTTTTTAATGACCCTGTTGATATTTGCAACTCTTTCGCGGATAATTTTCGTAAATCTTTTAACAATGTACAGCTTAGTATTGATGATGAATACTTTGAGTATCTCAAAGATGTTCCTCAAGTTGGCTTTACCAACATTGCCTTAGACTTGCAGACTATTTCGAAATTTATTTCATATCTGAAAGATGATTACTCTTCAGGCCTGACGGCGTTCCTCCAATAGTCCTGAAAAAATGCAGTGATGTCCTTGCTCTGCCGTGGAAGTCTCTTTTTGAGATCTCCATATCAACTAGACATTTCCCTAGCTTTTGGAAGCAATTGTTTATTACGCCCGTCTTTAAGAAAGGCGATAGAAATATTATTACGAACTGCAGACCGATTTCAAAGTTGTCATGCATACCAAAATTATTTGAGCAGGTTGTGTGTGAAAGCCTGACTTTTCTTTGTCGGGGTGTTATTTATACGGATTCGTTAGAAACAGGTCTACTGTCACAAACCTGTTAACATTCTCCCATAACTGTTCCAATGCCTTAGAAAGTGGTCATGAGGTGGACTGTGTGTACACTGACTTCTCCAAAGCTTTCGATCAGCTTTCTCATGATATTATTATCTACAAACTCGAGGCGTTAGGTTTTCCCCCAATATTTATTTCGTGGGTTGGCTCTTACCTCAAGCAGAGGTCATATCAGGTTAAATTTAGAGGTTGTCTTTCAGACTCCTTCTTAGCAGGATCCGGCGTCCCTCAAGGGAGCCACCTAGGTCCACTTTTATTTATTCTTGCTATCAATGATGTTCCATCAATCATAAAACATAGCAACATTCTTATATTTGCCGACGATATGAAGATCAGTAAAGCAATTACAACCATAAATGATTGTAGACTTCTGCAATCAGATATTGATAGTTTCAGTACCTGGTGCTCTAAAAATGGTTTAGTCCTTAACCCACTCAAGTGTCAGTCCATGACTTTCTCTAGGAAACGGGTACCGACTATATTTAACTACTTGATATCGAATCACTCTCTCAGTCGGGTTTATAGTTTTAAGGACCTGGGTGTTTATTTTAGCCCTGAACTTGATTTTAAAGAGCATATAAACCAAATTGTCAATAAATCAAATTCAATGCTAGGTTTCGCTAAAAGATGGTGTAAAGAATTTAAAAATCCTTATGTCACTCTCTCACTATTTAACAGTCTTGTCCGTCCTCACCTCGAATATGCTTCGCAAGTATGGACACCTTATCAGAGAAATCTCAATACTCGTATTGAAGCCGTCCAGCGGCCCTTCATTCGATTCGCATTGAAAGGTCTTCCCTGGGACGATCCTTTTAACCTCCCTCCGTATTTGCATCGGATAAAACTGTTGCAAATGAAGCCCTTGGCTCAAAGAAGGGTCAATAACGATATCATTTTTATGCATCAACTGATCTCAGGTCTGATTGATGCACCTGACCTATTATCCTGTTTAGGATTAAACTTTCGTGGGGGATCACATTACCAGCGTAGTATAGAGTTACTGCATGTTCCTCATCACAGAACAAATTACTGGATGCATGAGCCTATTAGCCGCATGAGTAAAATCTATAACTTAAATGTTAACTTTTTTGACTTTAATCTTAACAAGAATACACTAGAAAATGTATTGCGTAATGTAGTTCCTCGATCATAAATTCTAATTATGTATATTTGTTCTTATATTTGTTTATTTATTGCTAGTGGTAGTGTTGAAATGTAGCGTAGCCTAACCACTAACACCAGCACTAAATGATGAGCCTGTTGATGCATATTTTGCCCTGGCAAATTTCTGCTTGTGGTTGTTGCTTGTATTAAGCACACCATGACACAGATCTGAGTGTTTAAAAAAAAAAAAAAGAAATTCAGTTCATCCTCAGTGTTTGCTCTTAAATTCACACGAGTTCTTCTGCTTGCAGATATTTTCTCATTTTGATCAAAAACTAGAGCCACAGTATACATTTTGGTTGATTTAACCTATTATTTTACAAAAAAAAAACAATCCCGGTAAGACAGTTCATCCGACAGATTCAGTGATACAGTGGACACGTTCACGTGGATCTAACTAGTGAAGTGAATCTGAGATCCGACGGATTCCAGAATAGGGGTGTATGCCTTTTGAAAATTTGTAGTAAAAATTCAATCACGACGAGGCACCTGCTCTCACTTCGGCGGTCACATGGACAATTCACGTATTGCACTTCGAATTGATTCACTACCCACCGTATTCACCTTTTCCTTTTTTATGGAACGAGGAAGTCATTGCATACGTAAATATCTATTTTGCGAAGCAAGACACCAACTACTACTTTGAACATTTAAAGAGGTTAGAGCACCATTGGTAAAAGTTCATCGACTTGAGACTATGTTGAAAAATAAAACTGTAATACATACATTTGACCGAAAAAATATTTGTTTCTATGTTAGGCTCAAAACTTTTCAGACTACGCTCGAACATAATATATGGATGAAAAATATTAAGATTTAATCACATATACGATTATAATTAAAACTTAAGTACATAAATTTGGAATGAAAATGCCTTTTGATTATGGAAATGTGTTGTCTATTTTTTAGTGATAGCCATTTACCGATATATGCTGCCATTGACCCTAAAATAAATACCCAATGTAATAAGTTAATACTTTTGTTTGTTTAATATACTTACTGGAATACCCAGATGCCACCCAGTTCCTGCTGGGTTATCCTTGGTTATGCTGCACCGTTTACAAACAATTCCATTTAAGGAAGTAGCCCATACTTCATTACCAACGGAAACTGATTTAAAACCTACATTAGTCTCACTATGTGGTGGAATATTTAGAACGTTAGGCAAAATCTGCCAATGAGATCCCTCTGGAAAGGCTTTTGAAACTTCTTTGCGCACAGCTAATCGATTGTTTGTATCTAAAGCCCATATTCCTTTATTTCCAACTGATACAACTTTAAATGTTACACCTGGAGGAGTTTCAATTGGCTGCCAGGCTTCGCCCAGTATATTTTCTGTACTTGTCCCATACCTAAAGTAGATGGTTCCATTTTTACCGACAACCCAAACTTTTCCATTTGGACCGATGCTAATCGATATCAGCGGTTGTTCACAGGGTATATGTTGCCAAGATTCGCCCTTATGATTTGTAGACGAAACTCCATTACGCACTAACACATCCCCATTAAGAGCTATAGCCCATACGGAAATAAAACTTTCATTCGAATTTTCGATTGGCAATAGAGAGGCGTCGATAATTTTTGAATTGCCGAGCTCTTGCCAAGGACCACTAGTCACCAGCCGACATTTTTTTACCCAACGTTTTCGGCGAACACAATCAGTAATTTTTTTCGTTCCATGGTATGATGCAGGGAAATCTACTGCATATTGCCAACCATCTTTGTCAACTCCACCAGGAGCATGAAAATCAACCATCCAGTCAGAAATCCACTCACAATGCATTGACAGCAGTTTTGTATGCTCCTTACTTCTTTTATGTTTTCCTGTCACATCACTCCACATATGCCTATCGGTTGGAAGACCCTTAGTTGTATAACCACTGAGAGGATTCCATCTTTGGTTTTCATAGACATAGTAGTTGTGTGTATCAGTCATTGTATTAATCTTACCACAGCTGCTTTCCAAGCCTTTAAGAAAAGTTCCACCCCAACCACCGTTGTATACCCAAGCAGTACTGTCGCAGCTTATTCCCCAAACAACACCAGCACTACATGAGAATACTTTTTTAATATGACCTCCAATTTGGCGCCAAAAAATATCTCGCAATGGTATAATTACCGACGGACTTTGGTAACTTATATTGAAAAGTTTTACCCGTCCACTAACGTACAGACATGTCACAGCGTCTGGATCGGTACGATGTTTAAATTCCGTAAAGAATTTGTCATTTACAATAATTTGATAGCCCATAGATGTTGATCTAGAAAAAAAGAGTAAAGAAGTAAAATAATATTAAGACTTATGTACATAATTTGTTAAATGTAAATATATGTAATTATATATATTGATACGCCTTGCGGCGTTTATAACGATAAAATCAAATTATAATCACACTCGGTCGCGGATGACGTCGGGCTGGGCATTCGACGGGATTTTGTCGCCAGTATTACCGTCCGAAAGAAGACCGAGTCGAGAGAAGAAAAATGGACAATCAACAAAAGAAAAACGCTTTTACCATAGAAAAAAATTTAAAAATTATCTTTATTTACTGACCGACAGAACAAGAGTGATCTCCAAAATTAATGTCTTAATTCTAACTTAACCATATGCTGCACACGCAGCTCAATATTGCATACACAGCAATACTTGCACACGCCGCCCAATCTTGCATATGCAGCAATACTTGCACACGCCGCCCAATCTTGCATATGTAGCAGAACTTGCACACGCCGCAATTCAGGTATTGCGTCTGATGAACTTTTATGTAATTTGATGAGAACGTGGATATTGTTGTCGGGTGTTATTTGGGGTGCATCCGTAACACCCCCCTCCCTAAGAGAGTTTATGGGTATTTGACCCTTAAACTAGGTTCCTCTCGTTGCAGCATAATGATTTTAGATGATGTTGGGGATACGCTTCTTAGGCTAGGTGCTTTGCTTCTTTGTTGTTTTCTATTGAGGTTAAAACATTTATTAAAGATTGTTAATGTTGTTTTACCTCCTTCGCTGCATCCACACTTCCAGGCGATGGATAATATTAATGCCAGTAAGATTGTTCCGGTAACTTCCGGTAAGATTCCTCTTACTTTTTCAGGTATTGGGTCTAAAGCTACGAGTACACGACATGCAAAAACCACATTTAAATGTATGCGTGACGTCAGAAAAAATTATGAATCATTGCTCGCATTTATTATATGTATATGTATATGTAGTATATGTAGTACATGTGACGAAGCAAAAATATAGTGAGTACACGGCATGTCAACTTCACATATTTTCATGTTGATTCTGTCCAAAAAGTCATGTGAAGTATTTTGAATTTTGTTTATTAAATTTTTCGGCATTTAATGTAGCTCGTAAAAATAAAGCGAGTACACGGCATGTGGACATCACATTTGTTCATGTGCATGCAGTGAATATTTTCATAAGCATTTTATTATAGCGAGTGCATGGGATGTAGACTTCACATTTTTGCATGTGTATGCAAAAAAACATTTTAATTCGCATTTACATATTGACATTGAGGTGGAACAATTCATAGCCGACATACAAAAGGCAGCCGAAAATAGAAGGTACTGGTACACCAACGTGACGCGACGTATCAACAGAAGAGGCAAGCCGCTGTAAAATATCTAGCAGAAATTATTATAAAGCACTAATATTATAATACATCTGATGGGAAATGGTTTGGAGACCCAAAAGGGAATGTTCGACTCTTTGCAGAACACCTGACGAATGTTTTTAAACTTCTTCCACCTGTAGTGGCTAACGCAAACCTGGAACCTCCTGACAAATTAAATGATAATGTTATGCAAGCTTTACTTTACTAGAAATATCATTTCCTGCGTACACAAACTATCTAATAGGAAATCACCAGGCAATGGTCATATAACTGCCCAAATTGTGAAAGAATCGCCATTCACTAATATACATATGTATAATTAATTCCTGTTTAAGATTAAAATATGTCACATAACTGAAAGATAGCAGAAGTAATTGTTATACCTAAACAAGGTAAGCCCCTGTCAGAAATGACCTCATATCGGTCAATCTCATATAGAGTAAGTACGGGCAATATGGATCAGTCGGGTAATGCGGACCGCCTGGATAATAATAATCAAACTGTGTATCATGGTTTATTAGAAACAAGGACAGTACGAAACAAGATGAAATGAAACGATGATGTTCAGAGTATAGTCTTGGTCGCATTTATATATGTTACCGGCCAAACTAGTTTATCCTAAGCATATCAGGACAAACTAGTTTAACCTAGGCCAAACTAGTTTATCCTAACCGTGTTAGGCCAAGCTAATCCAATAAGATGAGCAATATTTATTGAAAAAAAATCTAAATTCCCCTCAATACAATTTTTTATAATTAGGTAGACTTTATTTGAATAAATATTGCTTATATATACAATTCCAACATTCATTAATATTCCGTCTTCCTTATGTTTACTACAGTTACAATTATATTTTGTTTCTTCAGTTATTATTAACTACTAACTAACATTATCCTTAATTTTATGAAACATTTCAATTTCCGAGTTTACAGTTTTTAAAATACAATTTGTCGCTTTGTTTCTCAAGAAAATGATAATTTCACAATTTTTAAAATCGAGTGTGCTCTTGAACAATTGAGTTTTACATATAAACATTTCATCCATCTCTTTACAATCTTCTAATTTTTTTTCTTAATGTATAATGCTCTTTATTGCTTATTATTTAAAACTGGTTTGTTACTTCGATTAAAATGATTCCATTTTCCACTAATTTTGGTACAGATATTATCTCGTATAAATCAAAATTTTCTTCTCTTACAAGAGAAATTGAAAGAAGTACAATAATGTCTTCATTTTTTATGTAAGCATTAATTTCAATTTCCTTCATGATCTTAGAAAATTTTTCAATTACGGGTTCAAAAATAAGAGAATCATCAATGTTTAAGTTTTTAAATTCTTCCAGTAGTTGCAGAGGTTCAATTATCCTAGGGTGAAGTACGCCATTTTGAATAAACAATAAACTATCTAGCACCTGTTCAATTTCAATTTCTAATAATACAATTTTGTGATTTACTTTATTTGTTATTTCATTATTATATGAGTGTATTAAACTACTTTCTTCAACTGTTTTTCCTTCCTTTTTTATTTGGTTTATTACGTTTACTATCTCATTGATCTTATTTGCTGTACTATTTTGAATACTTGACACATCAATTACTTGTGAGCTTAACCTGTTCATAATTCTAACATTCTCTTCCATTCCATTCTTGATTCTAGCTTCATTAGATTTTATTGCGTTAACGGTTTCTTCATAATACTTTGCATCCTGGTTATCCATTGTTCCGAAAAGTGTTTTGAGTCCTGAGCCTATTATGTTCACTAAACCTCTACGAATCCTTGTTTTTCTACCCATTATATTAAATATTGTGTCTATCTTATGCTGCAATTTTAACTAATTGTGTCTCGCTGCTTCTTGGTATCGTTTACAGTTAGCTAAATGGCTTAAGCATGCTTCATTTATGGTAATAACAGTGTTTTTAAGTATTTCTAAATTTTCTTCTAACTCTCCTACATTTACTTTGTTAACTAAGGTTAGTGTACTACTTATTTCTTTTACTTGCCCTTTGAAATTAAAATAAAATCCATTATTTTCACCAAGCCTTGTTACTTCGACGTTTCCACACTTTGCCGTGTTCCAACTCGTGATTCTGTAAAGTAAGGTCTAATATTAGCCTTATTATATTTTAGTTTTTTATTTCTAACTTTAGCTATACGAAGTCCCTATTAACTTCTAAAATTTCATATGGTCCTTTAAATCTGGTTTCTTATTTTTTCCTTTACAACGTTCCTTACAAGAATCTGTTGTCCTACCTGATATGTAACTTGCTTCCCTACATTTTGATCGTATCTAACTTTAGATTTTTGTTTAGACCTTAAAATCCTTTCTTTTGCTTTTTTACTAGTTTCTGCCAGAGTGGTGCTAAGTTGATCGAAATAGTCAAACATCGTTCTTTCGTTTAGATCTTCAATCTCACTCGGTTGATTTGCATGTTTCCGTATACTAACTCATACGATGTATATCCAGTTGTACCGTGTATTGTCGTATTGTAACAAAAACTCGCAAAAGTCATTTTTTCGTTCCAATTGGCCTCATCACCTATTTCCCTACCTGTGGTTTTGAGATATTCGGCTAACCTACAGTGAACTCTTTCTACTGCTCCATTAGCTTGCGGGTATGCTAAGCTCGTCGTTATGTGTTTCATGTTGAAAATTTTACATAACTCATTGAATAGTTCGTTACAAAATTCTTTACCTTTCTGTTAAAATAATTTTGGGAAGTCCAAAATTTAAAATCCATTCATTTGTGAATGCTTTAACAACTACCTACATTTCTTTTGATTTAAGAGGTATGAATTTGGTGAATTTCGAAAGATAGTTCTGAATAGTGAGCCCGAATTTGTATGCTTCTTCGGTTTCTGTTAATGGCCCTATTAGGTCCATGGAAATTTTTTCAAATGCGCTGTCTGAAGTCGAAACCAATTTCATGGGGTTTCGGGTTGGTTTTCGAAGTACTTTTTCGTGCTGACAGTGTTCGCAATTCCTTACATAATTTTCAACGTCTTTTTGCATACCTTTCCAAAAAAAACTTATCTTTTATGCTTGCATACGTCGCCTTTTGACCTCTATGTCCTCCTAAAAGCCAATTATGGTGTTCGGACATAACTCGTTTCCTTTCTTCTAAATCAAAAATTTCCCTACGTGTTTTGTTAAATTTCTGTCACATCTATCTCCTCACTACTAGTATTCCCTGCAGTATCATTATTTTCTGCGCTTAATGCTGGTGAAACATCTGCCTCCGCCATATTTCTAATTATGCCGTCAATTATCTAGTCGACTTCCTCAAATGATTCTGCTTCTATGTTTTTCTCTGCTTCCATCATCCTTACGTTTCTTGACAGTTCGTCTGCGACAACATTTTCGCAGCCTTTCTTATACCTAATCTCGTACTCAAACTCCTCTAACTTTAATCTCCACCTAAATAACCTTGAACTTGAGTCCTTAACATTGAACAACCAAGTCAATGGTCGATGATCGGTTTGCACGATAAATTTCCTACCGTATATGTATGGCCTGAACTGTTTGGTTGCCCAAACTATGGCTAAACATTCCTTCTCTGTGGTACTATAATTCCGTTCGGCTTTATTAAGCGTCCTACTTACAAACTGAATCGGAAGATCTCTTCCATTAATTTCCTGGCTAAGAACCGCTCCTATTCCAGTGTTTGATGCGTCAGTTGTTATTAAAAAGGTCTTAGTGTAGTCGGGGTACTGTAAAATAGGATGACTTGTGATTGCATTTTTTAGCTTTTCAAAAGCTGCTTGCTACTCAGCTCAGAACCCCAATGAAACTCTGCGTCCTTCTTTAAAAGTTTATTTAATGGGTCTGCTATTTTACTGAAATTCGGAACAAACCTCCTATAATACCCTATTATACCTAAAAAGGATTTGATCCCTTTCGCGTTAGTTGGTGCTTGCATTTCGACTATACGTTTGACTTTATTCGGATCCGGCTTAACGCCTTTTTCAGTAATAATATGTCCTAAATATTGAACTTCTTTTCGTAGAAATTCACATTTATCAGGCTGCAGTTTTAGGTTTGCAGCCCTTATCTGGTCTAGAACCTCTACTAGTTTCTGATTGTGCTCCTGTAAATTCTGGCCTTTGGGAATACGCCGGAGCGTTCTTTAAACCGAATGGCATCCTCGTATATTCGAAGTGCCCGTATGGCGTGCTGAACGCCGTTTTTTCCATGTCTTTTCCATCCACGGGAATCTGATGAAAACCCGAGGTAAGGTCAAGGGTTGTAAAGTACCTTGCCTTGCCTAATTGATCAAGTATTTCATTGAAGTTTGGTAGAGGATAATTATCAGATATCGTCAACTCATTGAGTCTATAACCATCCTCCACTTCTTCTTGCCACTTGCATCTGCCTTCTTTGGAACGATCCAAAGAGGAGAGCTCCATGGAGAACTACTATTTTTAATGATACCATCTTTTTCCAGTTTCTCTACCTGACTCCTAACACCGTAAACACCGGCTGAGCCCCCTCAACTGTTCGAATCTCGTGCTTCATCGCATTAGTACAGGTTAGTTTTTCATCTTCGATATTGAAAACGTCACTATATTCCTTTATTATGGCTAGTATACTTTCTTTTTCCTCCTTATTCATGCGGTCAGCCCTAACGTTCCCACAGACCTTAAATTCTCTTTTATCCTTTATCTCGAATTCTCTTAAATTCTCTCCAACAATTTTAACCTGACTTAAGTCAAAGGTATTCTCTGTAGTGTTGACCACGGTAGCTACGCAACAACCATCCCTGTTTCTAGTTAAGCATTCTGGAACGATTATTCCTTTCGCCAATTCCTGTTTAGGAATGACGATGTCTTCGTCTAGGCTACTCCAATTTTCTACAGGAAGCAATCGGATCACTTCGGTTCTACCTTTCAACACTTGCTCTTGACTTAAATATTTTAATGTAATTTCCTCAGCTTTATTTTTCATCACCCCCTCCTTATAATCGATAGAATAGCCTCCTTCTTTTAAAAATCGACTGCCTAATATTCCGTCATAATCACCCAGGAGGTTATTTTCTATAACTGTATTAGTCTTTACTTTTCCCTTATTGTTCGGGAATAGCTCTACTTCCTTGATCTCTTTTCCTAAAGTCTCATGCGGTTTTCCGCCTAGCTCTTTGAAGTTAATTGTATTTCCTGCGTCCACTTCACGATGGTAAATGCACTTCGCAGAAATCATGGAGGCCTCGGCTCCTGTATCGATCAATTTCCTAACATCCTCATTTATTATCACGTTGACATCAGGGCTTTCTAAGTTACATAAATCACTAAGCACTTTACTTTCCTTGACATGTCTTATAGCCTGTTCTGGCTTAAAATCCTTTCTACCTGGTTTTGTACTTGACCTGAAATTTGGATTTTGTTCTTGGGATCTTTGCGAATAACCTTTCCCACAGTTAAAACATTTTGTCCCTGCCATATTTATTTTGGCTAAGTTTTTACTTGTGTAATCACTATCTGTATTAGTTTTGAAAAGGTTTAACCTCTGTTCCTCTTCCTTGGCACAACGACTTGCCTCTGCTAAGTCCTTTGGCTTCTGGGTAACGACATAGGACGACAACCCTTCTAACAATCCATTAATGAAAACAGTAAGTGCTTCATTCCTAATATATTCGATTTGTCCCTGCTGATGTTCTTCTTTTACACCGTGCAATTTAACCTGCATTAAACGTCTTTCTAGGGTCTCCACTCTCTGTGTATACAGCGAAACGGATTCATTCCTTCCCTGGTGTATGCTTTTAAGCTCCCTGTGTAATTGCAAACTACTATGGGGTTCCCTAAATATATTACTTAATTCCACTTTCAATGTTTCCCAATCCTTTATGTCTTTATTCATGAGGATCGTAGTTGCATTGCCTTTAATTCTAGTCTTTATAAACTTGAATAGGATATTTGTTTGAGCTGCACTGGCTAACTCATTACATGCATCTATAAAGCTAAACACATCTTCACTACTGCCATTAAAAACGGGAATGAAAGATATAAAAACTGTTATTGGTGTTTCAGCCATTGGTGGTTGATCTAAGCTGTTCCTAATTTCTGAAGTTCTTTCTGAATTGATTTGCCCTTCTACCTCTTCTTTACTATCAATCTCACTTTCAACTTCTTCAACACTATTGATGTTCGATTCCTTATTTTCGATTTGTCTCTCTACATCTTCCTTATAATCAATCTCACTTTCAACTTCTTCAACACAATTGATCTGTCTTTCAATTGATTTTTCACTATTAGTCTCACTATCACTATCACTTCCACTAGCTGACATATAAGCTCTTCTTGCTATCCAACTAGACAAAAAAAAAATTATAGTTGACCTTGTTATTTCCTATCCACTCTAAGTTTCTTTTAACTCAATCTCACCTAAGGGAAATTGCACCTTATACATGTACTAGAGATTCTCTTATTTGATAACCGTATTAAAAAAAGAAAATATGTTAACTTAAATTAACTTACAGTAAGAATAAAACTGCGATGATCATCCTTCTCGATCGATGGGGAGCTTGGTCCATAGTTATTCAAAACTTCACAATTTGCACAGTTCTTTCTCAGTTATTTCCTTATTTTTGACTTAATGCATGTCGCGTCGTATGTTATTATGCTTCAATTTATTTTTTTTTTATTTTTATTGTTCTTTTGTTTCTGTCCTTTTTTCTAATTTTAAGGGATATCTCATTATCCCACCGCTGCCACCAAACATTTTATGTCACGCCTTGCGGCGTTTATAACGATAAAATCAAATTATAATCACACTCGGTCGCGGATAACGTCGGGCTGGGTATTCGACGGGATTTTGTCGCCAGTATTACCGTCCGAAAGAAGACCGAGTCGAGAGAAGAAAAATGGACAATCAACAAAAGAAAAACGCTTTTACAATAGAAAAAAATTTAAAAATGATCTTTATTTACTGACCGACAGAACATGAGTGATCTCCAAAATTAATGTCTTAATTCTAACTTAGCCATATGCTGCACACGCAGCTCAATATTGAATACGCAGCAATACTTGCACACGCCGCCCAATCTTGCATATGCAGCAATACTTGCACACGCCGCCCAATCTTGCATATGCAGCAGAACTTGCACACGCCGCAATTCAGGTATTGCGTCTGATGAACTTTTATGTAATTTGATGAGAACGTGGATATTGTTGTCGGGTGTTATTTGGGGTGCATACAAATATTTGGCTTCAGCAGTCCTAGGTAGAACCAAGCCTAGCTTCCCGCAACCATTTGTGTGTGCGTGCTATATTTTTGCACGAATGGAAGGGACCTACAGTTTTCTGCCGTCTCCGAACTCTTGAATGCTTGTCAGGCATTCGGAAGAGGTGAGCACTGTGCAAAACATTTTTTAGGTGTTTGCGGCGGGATTCGAGCCCAAGACCGCTGGCTCAGTAGTCCGACGCACTAACCACTTGCGCTACGGTGCTCATCATGAAATGATGGGGTGCATCCGTAACAATATAAAACTAAGTGGCAAAATGCGTATGTTTCTCTCTACCGTCTGTAATTTTTTTTACCTACGTACATTTAGTACCAAATGAATTAAAATTAACTCAATTAATTCAAAATAATGCAAAATACATAATACAAAACAAGGCAAAATAAAGTAAAATAATGCAAATTAATGCAAAAGAATGCACGGAATGTAAATGCATTCATTAATGATTGCATTCAATTTAATGGTAAAAAAAAAGAATGCAATTTTTTAATAGTTAATGAATGGCGATTGCATTATTTTTGTTGAAGTCTCAAAATGAAGTCAATGAATGCAATCAAAAAATTGAATTCAATAAAGAATGTATTTCAAAATGATTGCATTCGTTTACAACTCTACTGAATTGTTTGATATAGAAAAATAATAAAACAAGGTTGGTAAAGCTTTGCAACAGATAAGCGAATGTTAGCGAATAATTGCTGAAGAGTAATAACAACGATAAATTTGAAGGCGAAACCAGCTACAAATTAAATAAAATACAGTCAAAATCGTTTATAATCACATCGGATTCGACATATTGAACACTAGCTGTCCCGCCCGGCTTCGCTCGTGTACTAAAACAGACGCGTTACTTATTTATTAGGCAAAATGCTGTTCTAGTAATGAATAATGGGGTTCTATCTAGAAATAAGAGCCGCCAAATCCGACAAACTTTGTTAAATTACACCAAATGTTCAAAGTGTGAATAAACAGCATAATTTATCTACTATTACTTGGTTTTACCACATGAAATGTTCGATTTAGTGGCAAACATCGAAAAGCTTTTTATACATTTCTCTTTAGTCAAAATATAAGGCGTTGGCATCTACAACGCTCTTCCGGCGTCAAACGTCAAGTATTAATTTTTTTAAGACATTTTTATATTTAAGGGTACATACAGTCCGATTCACTTGATTAGACGCACACAATTTGTTTCCTTAAATCTTGACTTGCTTAACCTAATTCGGATCAATAAGCATTCAGCAGAAAGGTTAGCGATTTCTCTGTAAAAAGACATAAAAAAATTTTTGGTGAGAGACACCTAACGGTACTTTTGCACTCTTTTTCCTCAATCATGTCGGATCTGCAGCATTTTTTCGGTTCAGTTGATTAGACGCACGGGCAAATTTAGTTAATAGACAAGGAGTAATCGAGCAAACTGCAGTGAAATATTAATTTGTGGCTGGGCCGATTTGGCTCAATTTTTTTTTCAGTTGTTCGTAATTGACAGGAGAAAATTGCGAGAACCCTCCGGAAGAGTCGGGGAATTAGAAAAATAGAAATGTATGGAATTTTGTGTGCAATTGTTTCAGAATAGCTTTTCGAATGGAAAAATATTAAAAATCTTAGTGGAAAACTCGCAAAATCCCGGAAAGAGGCGAAAAATTTGAAAATTTTTTTCCTGACGAAATTTTGAAACACTGTTTGATCTAGTTCAGTGCGTTCTTCATCGCTATTACAATTTTCTATCTAGCGATTATCAACAATACCGCCAACACGACCGCCACCGTCCATCTCTTCTTTGTGTACTATTATCATTAATCGAAACTTCAACTCCGCTTTTGAACCGTTTGTATCACTGTCTCTTTTTACCAATTCCTCTTTGAGCTGAGCTACGTTCATTTTGTCTACCGCGCCTAAAATTGTAGCCATCTCGCTCACACCAACAATTAGAGAAGCACCACCGAAAGCGACTATAAAATTCAAATGGCTAACTGAAATTTAGAAATGACGCACCAGAAATTGTCCCAATTACACTGAAATTAGACAATGTCACCGATTCAAACGTTATTCACCAATTGCTATAACACCGTTTATTGACTTTACACCGATTATTGTTTTTACACCGATTTATTGTTCTTACACCGACAAATTCGAACCGACACCAACTCGCACCTACGTAGCTCAATAATTTTCACCGATCCGTTCCATTTCCGGTTGAGTCCCCATGTAATGACCTTATTATGTAATGACTTTATTATGTAACTAGCTGTTGCCTGCCCGGCGTTGCCCGTGCTAAAAATCAGTCGCGTCATTTGATTGTAGTATGATAGAAAGGAAGTAGTAGGAAGCGATATTATTTAAATTAAGATTCTAAGGAATTCTGAAGCCAATACATTAGTATCTGAACTAAGTGGTTGTACTCTATAGATGAAACGATTGCATAAAAAATTGATGGAAATGTAATATACGATATACCTGTGTACAAGCACGTCTACACACATATGTACATAATATGTATTTTATGAGCATCAAATAATGGTACTTTCTGGTTTCTGGTTGTACTTGATGTTTGTATTGATGTTTTTATGATTGATGTTTTTATTTAAAGTACAATAGCATTATGTAAACGCCGAAGATACTAGGCTTTGTTGTAAGCTTTGATCGTGGAGTAACTGGTAAGGTTTGTCTGAAATCACCAACTATTTACTAATTTTAAGGCTCAACATAGCCTGCCTACCCCTACTACAATATAATATGTATTTGTGAATTGCAATAAAAGGGACTGACTTAACCTTAAGGTAACCAAATACCGCTGTAAAGTGACAAAAAAAAAAGAAAGTAAAAAAACTCGTGCATTTCCCCCTTTCTGTAGATCTAGATCCGCACGGTAGCAAATATCAGCAAAATCATTCCTCCTCTACTTTGTGTCACAATTCCAAAAAGGAGCATTAATTATTAACACGAACAACCCTCTCTCAACAGAATGACTATCAATGGCAATGGTTTACCCGTCATTAAATGCGCGTATTGGTAGAAAGAAAATTAAAGAATAAGCGATAGCGATGGATTTGTTGCGAAGAGAAGAGCATAACATCTACAGAAACAACCCTCTCCCAACAGAATGACGATCAATGGCAATGGTTTACCCATCGTTTAATGCGCGTATGGGTAGAAAGAAAATTAAAGAATAAGCGATAGCGATGGATTTGTGGCGAAGAGAAAAGCATAACATCTACAGAAACAACCCTCTCCCAACAGAATGACGATCAATGGCAATGGTTCACCCATCATTCAATGTGCGTATGGGTAGAAAGAAAATTAAAGAATAAGCGATAGCGATGGATTTGTGGCGAAGAGAAGAGCATAACATCTACAAAAACAACCCTCTCCCAACAGACTGACGATCAATGACAATGGTGTACCCAAAAATAATGACCAAATAATAAAAGCGGAAATTGGAATAACTCGAATTATGGAATCAAGGAATTGTATGTTTTGTTTAAAAAGTAGCCTAATCTCTAATCCACGAAGTAGACTATCTATTCTCGAAAGTTTCATTCAAGTCTGTTAAACCGTTAAGGTGTTACAGAACAACAAACATCCAAACATCCAAACATCCAAACTTTCACATTAATATATTAGTAGGATAAGAAGTTATCGTAGTAAATTAAAGATTTAGTTGACAAGTAGTGTTTTAAAAGATTCGACATAAACTCCTTTACAGATGGCGATCAACTGAACTTCACCGGCGTATTTCATTCGTATATCTGCACAAAACGTGGCTCTTTTTCTTTCTTCTGTTCTGTTTGTTTTACCCTCGTCACATATATAGATAAACTAATTGAAAGATCAGGAAAATGTATTAGGGTAGCAGGTGAATATATCTAACATATATATAAAACACTTCACTGACTTACTGACAGACAACGCACAGACCAAACCGCTGAACCTAAATTCCTATAATGACATAGACATCCACTAAGAGAGGATTTTTTGAAATGCCATATCTAAAGCCAGAACTACATCGGAACAAAAGTGATAAAAAGTACAACAAACTCAAAACAATGTGTTGTACTCCTCCATCCCATGGCACATCTGTGGTTGGTGCGTCGGACTACTGAGCCAGCGGTCTTGGGTTCGAATCCCGCCTCAAACACCTAAAAGTTTTTCACAGTGCCCACCTCTTTCGAATGTCTGACAAGCATGAAAGAGTTTCATTTGTCACGATTGAGCTTCTCAACTCGCCGTTCGGATTCGGCAAAAAACTGTAGGTCCCTTCCATTCGTGCAAAAATATAACACGCACACACAAATGGTTGCGAGAAGCAGGCCCAGGTTCACCTCGAGCTGTAGCGCCAACTAAGTAAGTAATATGAATTCAAGTAAATCCAATTGGATTCATATACATCTATGCAAACACAGATGGCGCTTATTCACTTTTTTCTTTACCAGCTGATTTCCGATGAAATTAAAATATGATTTTAGACGTGTATTCAGGAAAGCAATTACCGATTTTATTATTCCCGTACAATTTTTTAGAATTGTAAGTTTGAAACCAATTGTCCTTTTTATTATTCATCCATTATTAACGAATAAATGACATTGGTTGCGGGGAAATAAATTTGTTCAATGCCTGGAACTTTCAAATGTCAAACGGCGGCGCTAGATGGTCAGTTCGAATTAAGTGAGCTTTCAGCGTGTGCACACTTCTACTTCTTGGCACTTTTGTTCCGATGTAGTTCTGGCTTAAGGGCGTGAATTGGGGAAAATATAATTCTGTAATTTCTTAATTCGAATTTGCATCGCTGTAAAGAGAATGCAACCTTCAAGTGAAGGTGGGATTTGCGGTCGACGGGAAAATGTATCGCTGAATGATGCAAAGTTTTTGACAATGACGCGAACGTTTCAGTGCACGAGCAAAGCAACAGCTAATTTGAATTTTAATTTTCACTTCTTACCCCTCATTCTGCGAACTAACTCCTAAATACTTACAACTCCTTTACGAATTCAAAAGCGAAACATTTGTTTGTACAGTTCAGCTTGTCGCAACTAAGATGATAAGTTGTGTCTTCAATTAGTGTGTTCGGGTTGGACGAGGAAACAACATCGCCTTAGACTTTATGCTAAGTATAAGTTGATGATAATTTAGTCAGATACTAAGCAAATATAAAATGGTCTCGAATCGTAATCAAGAATTGACTGCATATGAAAGCGCTAGATCGTCTGTATAACCAATTAAATGCCCGTTGATAGATAGGGTAAATATGGAATTTATGTAAACAAGGAAGAGGATTTGTCCTAGATAAAGCTTCAGGATGGTGATGAATATTAATGCTACCATAAGCGTGATGGTAGCTGTAAGGCTATTCGTTTCAAACTGCTGAAGAACTATAAAATGATATGTACCTATTGTTCTTATATACCTACTTATTCGTACCGTAAATTCTAAGTTATAACTCTTGTTAGTTTAATCTGTTTCAATATGGAAATTAATAAAAAAAAAAAGTGTGTTAATATTACAACGCTAACTTACCGAAATGTCAATGTAAACGTTGCTCCAGGCGAAAATACCATATTCGAATTACGGAGCTCAGTAGACCATTCGGAGTTCTCCATTGAGTTTAATATAACGACATTTTCATTGAATCTGTAAAATATAAATACTAATAGGTAAATGTTTATCTATTTATTTATATTGTAATATTCCAGACTAGTCGCGGGTTTTCTATCCCCTGTGGATAGAAATACGGGATTCGTTTGGATAAAACCTTGTTCTGTATTCAATAATTAAACACTAGTATTTTTCTAACAAAATCACATTTTATTCAATTATCGCTTCTTACTTCCATAAACACATTACAATTTCCTCAATCTCTTTATCTTTTGCAATCGCTTTTCACAATCTCTTGATTATCTCTTTAACAATCTCAAATACAATTACTTGTCAATCACTTTTCCTTTACTATCGCACTGTATCACTTCCCAAATAAACTCATCACTCCTGCGTCTCTGCTAACTGACTGACTCACTGCGCCTCCTGTTGGGGTGTATTTATACTTCAACCAAAATACTCGAACCTTTTGTAATGTCCTAGGTTCTAGGACGAGAACCTTGTAGATTTCAACTCCACACTAGAATACTGGCATCGTAGAATGGGTTCCACATAGTGGAACTAAACGACCTACAGCAGATATGTCTATTCTCTCCTAGATGGCGCTATCTTCGATAAGTAGTGAGAAGATTTCAAAACACGGGGAGTGGTTACAGAAATAATGAAAATAAAAAATTTTGCAAACGATTTAAACTAATCAAAATTAAAACTGATCAAAATTATGCTAACAAATACATACCAATGGACCAATGTTATTTTTTCTTCTTTTAATAATTTGTACCACCTAACATCACCACCTTTATTTAAAATAACTCCATAAACCCTGTTGAGAATTGAGTCATAATTCATAAAGTTGTTTAAAATATTTTAACGAGATGTCAATCCATTTTTTTTTATTTTTTTTTAATAATTCAGGCGCGCTAAAGGGGTTATAAATACCCTAAACATGTCTTGCACAGAGCGGGCCATAGGGAAATTTACGGGGGATGGAAGAGGAGATACCGATGCGCATTGGTGTTAAATGCTTGTAGATCGTTAACGGGAGGGAAAAATTGTGGTTGGTTTAGCATTCCGCATTCGTGTTGAGCGGTTAAAGAAAGATTCTCTGTATTTAACTGTACGTCCGAAGTTGGGCTTAACCCTCCGATTGGCGAAAAGGTCCCTAGGGACCTTTCGATTTTTGTAATGTTTACAAATTTGTCTCTACAATATGCATTTGCGCACTTTCTTCAACCAAATATACAAAACTATTAAGGCAAAACGAGTATAATGATAATACTGTACATTTTTTGAAAAATTGTACACAAATGCCTCTAGGTTCCTAGGAACCTTACGGGTTGTATATTGCTATTGGGACTGTCGCCAATCGGAGCGTTAAGGGTCAACTGATGGGCATTCCTTGAGAGTCGTGTGGCGAGAAAATTGTTGAAGGGGAGGAATGCAGCTGGCTATTTCGCTGGAGCACTTTTTGTGGAAAAAGCGATGCAGTGTGGATTGGTGCATTATCTTTTTGGAATGTCCAAGATATTGGAATTGCAATGCAAAGTGCACACACCATAGACCACAGCTGTGTAAACAGAACGAGGACCTTAACGGATGATCGCCTACAAAAAATGACACAATATTGCAAAAATATGTGAAAACAGAACATGGAAAATAACTTTCTTTGTTACCTGATTGTAAAACAAGGTGGAATAGCCTTCTTTCGATGATCCAACATTTTGCCCTACTAAAACTGAGCATTCAAAAATCATTTAATCAATGAGATTATCGAAATACTAGCACCAGTCAAATTAACAGTCGAAGCACTTTGCCGTTCAGATTCTAATTTGTGCACAGCTGACGCTGCTCTAAAGTTTCTTTTTAAGCAGTTGGATTGGAATACTTCAAGGCTCAGCAGAAAAATGAGGATAGCTCTGATTAACCGGTCAACCCCGCGGCGGAGGGCAGAGCTATCTGGTGTTCTGGCTTATTTACAAAATCCAAAAGCAAGCTTTGAGGATTTAACACCTGAAGCTAGAAAATTGTTTTCAAGTCCGAACAATATTGGGACAAGAAACCAAATTATATGCACCGTGAAACGTGCAGGCGCACCTAACAGCGACAATGAAAATTGTGAAGAAACGGTCCACGAAACAGATTCAAGTCTGTAACATAAGCTTTCCTTAAAGGAAGAACTGCAGTTGGAAATTGATAAGGGCATGAAAAACTTAGATCCACTTCAGATTTTAGAAACAAGCAACGAAACTGAAATAGTGAAAAAAGAGAAATGATTCTTTTTGAGCGTGGAGTTCGCGGACAGTGCTTAGAATGATCGTTCCAATATTTATTGTCAATTCTTCCAACAAGTATTGAACCAGAGCGTGCATTTTTTGCTGCTTCTGAAATAAAATAAGGAGCAGACTTGGAGATAAAACTTTAGATTCCTTATTATTACTACGTCCATACTACAAAAACTCTCAATACCATATGCTTAATATGTTGCATTATTTCTTCTTTATTTTCTGTCTTTTTTTTTTTGAATTCTTGTTTTTTGTTATATTACTGTTTTATTTTGTTAAAATACTATTTTTTACTATTACATATTTTAATTCTGAGTTGATTTTATTGTAATAGAATTGATCAAATTTTTTCCAAATATTTTTGATTTTTATGTAATGAACTATATTTTTTTTTATTATGCTAAAGAATTTTTTTTTTTCGTTTTGGAAAGGTTTTTTGTAGTTTCTGATACCGTTGCCTTAAAAATCACTCACGCTTTAAGATATATATTTTTGAAATAAATGAAATGGCTGTATATGATAAAAAGAGATTATTTAATGTTTAAAAAGAATATTTATAAATAAATACATTTTATTTAGATGCCTCATATCATCTTTTTGTATGTTTTAAATAAAATTTATAAATAAATGTATGCTTAAAATTGTTATTTAATTTTTATGAAATCCCGGGATTATCTCGGGATCCCGGGATTAGCATTTTTAAATCCCGAAATCCCGGGATTGAAAAAAGTTCCCGGGATTGCAATCCCTATTTGCAATGCTATACTGTTAGGCTGAGTTCCAAAACGCATGAGAGGCGTTTTAGACACAGTCATTAGTTCCGAAACGCAAACAAGCAAATGATGACAAAGTCGCAAGTTTCTAATTTTATCCTAAACATTTTTTATGTGCATAAACTAAGCAATCTGCACATCGATATTTTTTTCAATGCTTTTATTTGATATTTGAAAACAAAGCATGGAGCATACCGAGAAGTACAAACAAATTTTGTTTTCTTCAATTATTGTTTAATTTTGTTTTGTTTTTAGTGAAAAAAAGTGGACGCAAGAAAGAAAGAGGCTGCTTGCGAGCTGCAGATTGCAGTATGAAGCAGATTTTTTTAGCAAGCGCAAAAAGTCATCAGTTCTGTGGCAGAGGATGTTGCAGAAAACTATAGAAGTGGATCTCACAATCTCATTTTCAAAGGACGAAATTTACCGAAAGTTCCTGCATCGTGGGACTATTTTGAGATGATGGATGAGGTATATGGAACTCGGCATCACATTGTTGTACCCAGAGATAACCTAGATAGATCTATCGATACCATTGAAACATATGATAGCCCAGTATCGGTCATTTTAGACCCACTATCGGAACCCCAACCACCGCCCAAAATGCGAAATGCTGGATTTTTTGAAAGATCCAGGTGCTCAGGGAGTTCATTGATTTGGAGAAGGATAAGTTAAAAGTTGAAGTAGAAAGGGAAAAAGTTGAAGAAATGAAAAAGTTGAGAAGGCTGTTAATAACCAATTATGATTAAATTTATTTTCAATAAAAAAAACATTAATTTGCATTTTTTAACTGGAAAATAAATGGGTAAGTCTGATTCTTTTAGTTCTCGCTTCATCCTTTCGTTGACGCTCCGAATTTGGTACATTGATGTTTTCAACGTTATTACTGCGATCGGTTTCCAACAGGTTTAATTCCACATCACTTATACCTTAATTTTTTATAATAATGTTATGTAGCACCATACAAGACATGATAATATGTTAAGAGAGTTGTGTGTTTTGAATTTCTACATGATTTAATATTCGAAACTTTTTCTTTAAAATTCCAAAAGCCTGTTCCACATGAACTCTAGTAGAACTTAATATTGTGTTATATTTCTTTTACCAATCCTTTATCTCCTTTACACAAGAGACTTACCACAGCAGGAAGAAGCCTGCTTGGCGACTTTTGCAGACGACACCGCAATCTTAACTATTGGGGACAATGCTAATGAGGCAGCGAAAAGATTACAAAAGGCCATTAATTCCGTAAGTGATTGGACAAAAAAATGGAGAATAAAGCGTTTTTTTTTTTTCAAATCTATATAGATTTCGAAAAAGCTTTCCATACAAAAATAAGACTGGATAATTATCCAGGCTAAGGTTTTGTTGTATTTTACATTGAAAACATGTTGCGGAATCATGTTAAGCCCATATAGGTTTGAAAAAAAACACGTCTTTTTTAGAGTTAATATCGATGGAAAAGAAGTTCCGTACGCAAATACTGCGAAATATTTGGGTATAACACTTGACGCCAAGCTCAGATGGAAGGAGCATGTCAAAAAGAAAAAGGAAGAACTAAATATTAGACTCAGGCAAATACATTGGTTAATGGGAAGGAATTCCCAGCTATCAATTGACAACAAATTGCTATTATTCAGGCAAGTTCTAATACCTGTATGGACTTATGGGGTACAGCTCTGGGGCTGTACCAAACAGACAAATCTACGAATGATACAAACATTCCAAAACAAAATACTAAGAGTCATCGTAGATGAACCTTGGTATATAAGAAATGACAACCTATACAGGGATTTACAAGTAGAGAATATTAGCGAAATTATTAAAAAAAACATGCAACAGATCTGAGAACATGTAAACCCTCAAATTCAGCACATGGTGGAAGATAACTACAACACTAATAGACGGCTTAAAAGGCTTAGGCCGTATGACTTACTTTCTTAAAGAAAAATAAAATATAAATAAATTATTACACACATATATAGGTATGAGATATCTATAATACATAAGTAAAATTCAGGTTACAAAGTTAGTTTCGGGGTCAGCTAATGTGCTTCACCCCTCCAAAACGTTAGTATCGAAATATATTAGAGAAAAATTACCGGATGAGAGTTACCCTCAGTTGTAATAATATGAGGTGTTTTCTTTATGATTGGGATGCTTTCCCACACTATGGAATCCACGGCTAAAAACTCCCCCGGTAGACGATATGCCTTGGTACCATCGTCGGGAAATGGGGTTGGAAGCAGAGGTGGTTTTAGTTAGGGATACAGACTTACAGTCCCACACACTGGCTTTCGATGCTTTCCACCTTCCTTGCCAAAAAAAAATTAATTTTTCTTTTATTCAGCTGTTAAGTACTCATTGCCCCTGTAGGGCACCATTAGGTACGTTTCTAGTGCATATTCCCCATCTCCAAGAAGATGACACTCTGCAGGAAATCTCAGTTCCTTATTTACAATTGCTTTTTGTAAAGGACTGTTTCGCCAAACCTCAGCATCGTGGCATCGCCCTGGATACCCGACAAATGCATCAATGAACTTAATTTTGCTATTAACAACAGCCTTGAACAAAATTTTGTATTTGTAGTTTAGATATGGAAATGAAAGGATTAAACTTACATGTTCAATTACAGAATAAAATCCATTGCGGTTATAAAAGCTGATGGAAGCGTTTGTAGGCTGTGATATACGAACATGCATCACATCGATACACCCTAACACAAAAAAAACGGATGAGACCGGCTATTTTGGAAATCGTCCATAGTTTTATTTTGTGTGAGTTCACTGGGTGGAAACTTTATGATACTGTGAAACTTTAGCTGGGAAATGTGCTTTATGGTTTTCAAAAACATTCTATGGGATGTATTGTGTTGTATTAAATGTCCAATATTGAATCGGACAGAAATTTCCTGGAAGCAATTTAAGTTACACAACTTCCAAAGTGTAATACGAGTATAAAGGCAATACCGTTGACGACCTGTATGCTGAACGCGATATGAATCCTTCAACATATCATGCAATTTCTGAAATTAGAAATATGAGTGTAAAAAAATAAATATTTGGCTTCAGCAGTCCTAGGTAGAACCAAGCCTAGCTTCCCGCAACCAATTATGTGTGCGCGTTATATTTTTGCACGAATGGAAGGGACCTACAGTTTTCTGCCGTCTCCGAACGGCGAGTTGGGAAGCTTTACATGACAAATAATACTCTTGAATGCTTGTCAGGCATTCGGAAGAGGTGGGTACTGTGAAAAACTTTTTAGGTGTTTGCGGCGGGATTCGAACCCAAGACCGCTGGCTCAGTAGTCCGACGCACTAACCACTTGCTTTATCAAAAAAAAAAACATATTTTTACTTGGAATGTACATAGGGTAGGTGTACCAGTATCCGGCCACCTAACACTTTTTCTTACTTTGATCCGTGATAACTAATTCACCTAATCAGTGAAACAATTTATTTTTTTTTGCACATAAATGGCAATTTTAAGTTTAAAAAAAAAATAGCTGAATGTAATTGGATTCATGCATCTGAAATTAAAAATTGTTTTTTGAAAAAAGTGAAATTTCACCAGTACCCGGCCGCTAAAATTCAGTAGTCGGCCACTTTTGCACCAGTATCCGGCCAGGTTATTTTCGACTGCATCGATTTTTTTTTGCGTAGCTCACTCTTTTTGCTCGTATATATCACTCCAAGCCTGTGAAGAAATTCCACAAGGATACCTACAAGGTCACTCTGGCCGGACACTTGAACACCTAACTAAAAAAAGTTCTAGTACCCGGCCACCGTTTAATAATAATGTAAAAATGAAAACTCCCAGTTTTTTCACGTTTTATGACTAATAATTATTATAACTTAACAGAAAAACAAAAGATAAGTTGGTAAATAATTAAAAAAAACATAGAAATTTACGTTTTTTGTTTGATACCTCCGCTAACACTCGCTTACTTTAAAACGCACTTCTCACTTTCTCGACGAACTACACAGACTGCGCATATTTTTTTGGAGGTTCAGTAATGCTCACAGTTGTCAAATTTTACCAGCATGTTAAATAGGTCAAAAACTAAAGCCACAATTGGTTGCCCATGGAAATAACGATTAATTTACTTATTCTCAGCTATTTAACGCAGAGTGGCCGGATACCAGTGACTGGCCGGGTATTGGTACACCTACCCTATCTCGTGCCGTCCTGAAATGACTATGAAAAATATATTCGGGATATTTTAATTTGGAATAGAGTTCCTAAAGGTGTGAAGAACTCATACATCAGTTTTGATTCAAACCTTGAAATTCGGCTCAAAATATTTCTGGAAATAGTAGGGTATTGAAACGTTCAAATACAGCCATAGAAAGCATTATGCAAAATGAATTCAAATTCACCGCTAAGTCAGTTTTTATTTAAGTGCAATACACATTTGAATATTTTAAATGCAATACACCTCGGAATGTTTCGATAGTTTTTTGGTAGCAGACAATACTTCTTGGGTTTCAATATTCTTTTGTATTATATTTGTGCATTATCTGATAACATTTTTATATATGTATACTTATATATAAGTTAATAATTTCCATTGTATGACAAGTGCAATGGAGAAAAGACAACTACAGAAAGAGTGCGAACATTTATGCATTTATTTAGGATCAACACGAATTGCGTGTTCACAGTGCAGGTTTAACGATAATATCGACTTAAAAACCGATTTAAATTAAGCCGACGAATTCTATGGCTTAGGTGTCAATCCAGAGAGTACATAGTTGCCGTAAGTGTACTAAAATAATACTCCAAAATAAATTACAGAAAACTGTTATGAATTAATAATAATAATAATAAGAATAATAATTATAATAATAAACAGCATTGATTAAGACTTAATGTAGCATATGCTTAAACTAACATTAGCTTTAAGCACAAACACTTATGTTATATTTCTTAGCCGTAAGCCGTACTGTATATACCAAGTGAAATAAAATGACAATGCACATCATTATTGCATCAGCCATTAAAAACCGCGTGTCTAATTTTTGTGAAGTCCGGATAGAAGAATTTGGCGGCGAGGATGAAAGAATTATAAAAGCATTTCAAACACAAAAAAAGAAAAAGAAAAATTTTAAAAGTAGTATCACAGATAATATAGTTAAGCCAGAACTACATCGGAACAAAAGTGATAAAAAGTACAACAAACTCAAAACAATGTGTTGTACTCCTCCATCCCATGGCACATCTGCATCAATTCCTCTCAAATAAATAAAACTCACCGCGGCTAAAGCTAGAGCATACCCTAGCTTTGGCCGCGGTGATTTTGCACGAAAGCTTTCCTGTTGGTCTTCCAACCAAATACTTAAACGATCTTATATGAATTCAAGTAAATCCAATTGGATTCACATGCATCTATACAACCATAGATGGCGCTTATTCACGTTTTTCTTTACCAGCTGATATACAAAGAAATTAAAAAATGATTTTAGACGTATATTCACGAAAGCAAATACCGATTTTATTATTCCCGTACATTTTTTTAGAATTATAGGCTTGAAATCAATTTTCCTTTTTATTATTCATCCACTATTAATGAATAAATGTGCATGGTTGCGGAGAAATACATTTCCTGGAGCTTTCAAATGTCAAACAAATAATAATTTCATCCGTTAATGGCGCTGTTGGTCAGTTGGAATTGAGTGAGCTTTCAGTGTGTGCACACTTCTACTTTTTATCACTTTTGTTCCGATGTAGTTCTGGCTTTACATTGATATCGCACGCAGAGTAAAAAAAAATGACCACATTTTTAGCGACAAAATTTACTCTCAACCTAAGGATTGTTGCGTCAATCCAATAGATTCGATTCAAACCATTTTGAGTTCTATGGTCGTGCGAGTCAACCGTCCTCCAGTGGGTTGTGACTTCGGTATACACACATTTTTTTTATATTCCTTTTTGCTGCAACCGTTAATTTCGTATTTCCTCTCTATCGAACCGAACGAACGAACATATTTTTGTGTTGTGTGATTTTATTTGCACATTTCATTTTCATTCGTCGTCAACGAAAATAATAATGAGAAACTGGATAGCAATTTCGGTTTTTCACCTTGTGAGCTCCAGGTTCGTTCCTCGGCCAAAGCAGTTTAATTTTTTTTTTTTGGTTTTCTTTTTTTTTTGCTTATTTTCTATTTTTACCCGACTAGGCAAAAGGAAGGGTTTTTTATGATTATGATTTTAACAGGCTGGGTTTGTATGTTTGTCTGTATGTAAGGATGTCTATGGACCGGATTTCAACAAATGAGGTGTCCTTGGATTCGTCTTAATCCGGAGAGTCTCCTTGGTCATGTGACGTCACAGAAAAATTCAATATGGCGGGCGATGGCGGATTACCTCTTTTTATTTTCTCTTTGTTTACTACCGCCAGGATACTGGTATCAAATGAAAGGGTTTGGCGAGTATTCATTCTAAATTCACGACACCCCTAAGATGGCGGATTTCCGTTATCCCTAATACCTTAATATGGAAATCAAATGAAAGGAATTGACAAGTAGAACACGACATTGCTTACGTACATACACTTAATATTTTCTGAAACTAAGAAATTGTTAATAAATCTTGTTACAATAACGTATTTATATAATTACGCATTTATTGGACAAAGCGGCATTTGACCACACTTGTACTCTGAAAATCACAATTTCGTTTCATCTTGTTTCGTACTTTTTAGTTAGTTTTCCCGTAGTCGGGTTTTACTTTTCTAAACCTACATACAGTTACTCGGAATACAGACACGGTGACTGTAGTCCTCACGGACTACTGCATGGAACCAGAGCTAAGAGTGTTCTTTAGATTCCTGGATACCTGCAGCGTCTTTTAGGTAGAAGTTCTAGCCGTACTTCCTGATAATGAAACGAATATCCAGATATTGTTATTAACACTGACAGTCAGGTTGCAATTACGGAGCTAGCTTAATTCACTACCGAATCGGCACAAGTCAGGAGCTGCGGAATAATGCTAAGGGCATTATGCAGTATGCAGAACTAGGTAAGACTATGTTGGGTGCCTGGTCAGTCTGTTGTAGAAAGCAACGAATTTGCCTATGAGTTGGCAAGGAAAGTAGAGGAACCGTCGACTTTGGAAAAAACTAACTGAAAAGTACGATACAAAATGAGATAAAACGATGATGTTGAGAGTAGAGCCCGCTCTCAATTTTTCTCGAAAACTTTTACCATTATTTTAATAAATGATTTTAAAAAAATAACTACAAAGTTAAACAATTTATGGGTAAACAAACCGTTTTGGCACATTAGTAATATTGTGCTGGCGTCATATATTTTCGGTTGTTTGAAAATGTCTGATTTTGTGCCAAATAATTGTCATTTGCGGGAAGTTTTGATTTTCTTCTTTCATTCGATGAAAACGGCGGTTGAAGTGCATCGAGAGTTCCAAAAAGTTTACGGAGATGCTGCTCTAAGTGTGATGACGTGTCGTGATTGGTTCCGTCGCTTCAAAGACGGTTATTTTGTTGTTGACGACCGTCCGTGTAAATGAAGGCCAAAATCCTTCGAAGACGCTGAATTGGAGGCATTGCTCGATGAGGATCCATGCCGAACGCAAGAACAACTTGTATCGACTTCAATTGATGCGATTGCGCCGAGTACTGCGCGAAAAACGGCCACAATATGAGCAGAGGCACGAAAAAGTGATTCTACAGCATAACAACGCTTGGCCTCATGTTGCCAAACCCGTTAAAAATCTACCTGGGAATGCTGAAATGGGAAGACCTACCCCTCCCGCCATATTCCTCAGATATTGCGCCGTCCGATTATAACCCACTTGTTCCGTGCGATGGCACATGGTCTGGCTAATCAGCAGTTCGGCTCATATGAAGACATCAAAAAATGGCTTGATTCGTGGATAGCCTTAAAAGATGAACACTTTTACCGTAACGCACTTTCGACCTAGGCCAGGATGGAAGAAAGTTGTAGATAGCGATGGGCAATACTTTAAATGATTCACTTGTAACCATTTTTTCACATTAAAGATGCATTTTCATCAAAAAAAAACATCGAGAACTTAGTTGCGCACCTAGAAGATATCTTGGGAAATCTATTTTCTATTATTCGGTGTTGATGGTGTTAATGGCCTTGGAATGTATAAGATTAACAAACATCAGAGACTCAGACTGGGTTGATGAGCAAAACTCATGCTCTGTGAATCGCAAATAACTTTTTTACTTTGTTCTCCTGCGAAAACATGGTGTCTGGAAAATACAAAAAAGTTTTACCTACATAGGAGCCAGAAAAATCAAAAAATTGCAATTTTGTCGGGAAACAAAAATACAAAAAATATAAAGAAACTCCTCGCATTGAAAGGCAGCAGCGCAGATGACGAAAAAATCACAATATAAAAAAAAAAAACAAAAACAAACACACAACAAAATAAAATGAATGAAAGAAAAACAAAAAATAAAAACATAAGAACAAAACAAATAAGCAAAAACCAAAAGCAACTAGTTGAACCAACAAATTTTTGGCAGAACATCATGTCTTAGCTTGATTCGAACGAGTTCGATCAAACTGGGACGTAGTAGTAAGTCCCATTTGACTGAAAATGTGGCTTTTTTTTTCCTATGGTGTGCGATATAGTAGTATCTAAACAAAAAAAAAATAATAAAGCATTCAAAAATATAAAGCAAAAATAACAAAAGTGAAAAGATATGGCAACCGGCAGCGCAGGTGGACAAAGCACAAGTAGTGCATCGGGAAACCAAGATGCGGGCGGAAGACAAAAACAACAGTTCACGTTCGAGGCGTTCGATCGGCGGAAAACCAAGTGGAGCAGGTATGTGGACCGACTGGAGACGGCGTTCTCAATGTACAAAGGGCCAAACGAAATGCACCTGATGTACCTCCTCCACCATATGGGAGCCGAAACATATGACACTTTGTGTGACAAAATTACGCCGGAGAAAGCAACAAAAAAGTCATACAAGGACGTGGTGGAACTCCTAGAGACCCATTTCAACCCAGTTTCACTGGAAATAGTGGAAAATTATAAATTCCACATGAGAAAGCAACAAGAGGACGAGGCGGTTGAGGACTTTGTGGTGGCACTAAAAAGATTGTCGAGGAACTGCGGATTTGGCGCATACCTGAATACAGCATTGAGGAACCAACTAGTTTTTGGATTGCACAACAAGCACACCCAAAACCGATGTCTTGAAAAGAAGGATCTAACCTTCGAAGCAGCACTTGATTTAGCGCGCAGAATGGAGGCATCGGAGAGGGGTGGAGCGGTGATGGGCGGTAAGCTGAGAGACGTGATGGTGTATAAAATGGCGGCAACTTGCAATAATCCACGTGGAATAAAAGGTAAAAATAAATTTCCTAGTAATAATGTAATTAGTAAACCCGGTATCAGTGCGGTCAGTGTAAAATGCTACAGATGTGGTAATCCAAACCATTTAGCAAACGATTGTTTTCACAAAAAATCAATTTGTTCCGCGTGTAAAAAGGTCGGCCATATCCGAAGAGTGTGTAAGTATACTCCGCAGACAAATTGGTTACAAGATGAAACCATTGACGATCGAATAAAATGTATTTGTGAAACACAAACTAAATTCACAAAAAGTGATACGCTATCCGAATCTTCGGACAAGATGATGATTGCACTGAACGTTCTGGATACCGAGGTGAAATTCGAAGTAGATACTGGTTCTTTAGTTACAATCATAAGTAAAGATAATTTTATAAAGCATTTTGGAAATACAAATTTAAAATTTAATCAATCTAATATAAAACTTAAAAGTTATTGTGGAAATACAATTGAAATTTTAGGTTATCGTACTATTAAGATAAAATATAATAGAAATATATTTTTTTTGGAACTGTATGTTGCGAAAACTAAAAGGCATAACCTCTTAGGTAGGGATTGGATTAAAACATTAAAAATTAACTTGAATGAATTTCTGTTGAATATTAACGTTTATAATGAAAATAAAAATATGACAGATATGTTAAAAATAAAATATCCCAAGGTGTTTGATGGTTCAGCAGGTAAAATTTTGGGTTTTCAAGCTAAATTAAATATTCGCGAGAATGCTAAGCCTGTCTTTAGGTAGTTCCGACCGGTGCCTTTTGCCATTCGAGAGATGGTGGAAAAGAAAATCGCAGAATTGGTTGAGAACGGAATTCTGGTCAAGGTAAATTACAGCGAATGGGCTACACCTGTCGTTCCGGTAATGAAGTCAAACAACAAAGTGCGCCTGTGTGGGGACTATAAGGTAACAGTAAATCCAGAGCTGCTGATAGATGAGTATCCACTTCCAACAACGGAAGAACTTTTCGAATCGATGAGTGGTGGTGAAAAATTTTCTAAATTGGACTTGTCTGGGGCATACTTACAAATGGAAATAGACCCAGAAACTCAAGCCATTCTTACGTTAAATATCCATTTAGGCCTACTTCGACCAATGAGGCTTATGTATGGAGTAGCATCAGCACCAGCGATTTGGCAGAAGTATATGGAACAATTACTACAAGGCATTCGCGGGGTAAACATTTTTATAGACGACATTAAAGTAACGGGACGGACGAATGAGGAGCATTTGAACAGTTTGAATGAGGTTTTGAGACGTTTGGATGAACACAACATGAAAGTAAATCTGGAAAAATGCGCATTCTTCGAAGACCAAATTGAATACTGCGGATTTGTGATCGAGCGTGGAATACACAAATCTCAATCAAAGATCGAAGCAATCCAGAACATGAGACGTCCACGTAAAAAAGATGCGGTTAGAGCATTCGTAGGGCTTATAAACTACTACGGCAGACTTTTCAGGAATTTAAGTACGGTGTTATACCCCATAAATAACCTTTTGAAAAGCGATGTCAAATTTAACTGGGACGCAAACTGTGAAAAGGCGTTTAAAAAGGGTAAGGAAGGAATGCAATCATCTGAGTTTATCGTTCATTTTAATCCCTCATTAGAGCTTGCACTCGCAACGGATGCCTCGCCATATGGAGTGGGGGCGGTGTTGAGTCACATATATCCTGATGGCACTGAAAAGCCGGTCATGTATGCATCGCAAACACTGAACAAAACGCAACAAAAGTATTCACAGGTGGACAAAGAAGCATACGCAATAATTTTTGGAGTACCTGTTTGGTCGGAGATTCACTCTGATTACGGATAACAAACCGATTTCGCAAATTTTTTCGCCACAAAAGGGTCTCCCAGCATTATCAACTTCCAGAATGCAACATTATGCCATTTATTTACAATCATTTCAGTATGATATCATGTTTCGTAAAACTGGGGATCATGGGAACGCAGATGCTATGTCACGCTTACCAGTCCCGGATGAATTAAACTATGCGATGGATGAAGCAGAGGTCATGTATACAGAGGAAATAAACACACTACCGTTGACAGTGGATGAGCTTGGAAAGGCAACATTAAATGCAACATTAAAAGAGACCACTATCTTATTGCAAGGACTGCGAACAGGAAAGATCGTGGATTGTATGTACCGATTCGGAACAGACCAATCAGAGTTTGGGCTAAAAGGGAATTACATTGTACGAGGAATACGTGTGTACATACCTAAGGTATTAAGGATGAAAGTGTTGGAAGAACTACACTCGACACATTTTGGAGCCACACGCATGAAAGCGTTGGCGAGGAGCTACTGCTGGTGGGAAGGAATCGACCGGGACATTGAAATGATGTCAATAAATTGCAGATCGTGTTTAGAAGTGAGGCCAAACCCAAGAAAGGACCAACGACACTGCTGGCAAACACCAAACCGACCTTTTGACAGAGTTCACGTTGACTATGCAGGCCCGTTCATGGGGAGACTATTCTTCATTTTGGTCGATACTTATTCGAAGTGGCCAGAGGTTTTTGTGGTCCGCAATATGACAACGGAGACAACGATTAACAAATGCCGAGAAGTATTCAGTCGATTCGGAATTCCGACAACCTTAGTGAGTGAGCACGGTGTTCAATTTACGAGCAATGAATTTCAGAACTTTTTAAAGCAAAATGGAGTAGTACATAAAATGGGAGCACCATACCATCCTGCAACGAAGGGACAGGCTGAAAGATACGTTCAAATAATAAAACAAAAACCTAAATCAATGGAATGCACCCCGGACGAAATCGAGAGGGAACTGTGCAAGATTCTACTAGATTATCGGAAGATGACACATCCGGCAACGGGAACATCTCCATCAATGATAGTATTCAACAGACAAATTCGCTCAAGACTTGACCAAATGATTCCAGGGGATAGTAAGGCAAACTACTTAGAGAACGGGTCCCGACGTTTCGAAGTTGGTGATCGTGTGATAGCCAGAGATTACTTAAACACAAAAACAAAATGGTTATTCGGTATTATAATATCAAAAAGTGGCCTACTACATTATGATGTGGAACTAGAAGATGGCCGAATATGGAGGAGACATATTGATCAAATGAGAAAAGCCGGAGAAAATGTCGAACACTCTGAAAACAAAATCCCTTCAAGCATTATCATCGAACATCAACCGATGGAGACAAATGAGGATAAGCGGCCGGAACTACCTACAGCAGAGGCTAGCATTGAACCCGAAAACGATAACGTAAGTAAATCTGAGTCGAGTTTCGAAGAACCCCCTAAGCACCCTGGGACTTTAGATATTTCAAATCAGTTAAATGATGATATAAGTATTCAAGAACCAGTACAAGAGCTTAACTTAAGACGTTCCAAGAGAACAATAAAACCCCCAAATAAACTTAATTTGTGAATCTTGTTAGAGGGGAAGAAATGTTATGAATTAAGAATAATAATAATAAGAATAATAATTATAATAATAAACAGCATTGATTAAGACTTAATGTAACATACGCTTAAACTAACATTAGCCTTAAGCACAAACACTTATGTTATATTTCTTAGCCGTAAGCCGTACTGTATATACCAAGTAAAATAAAATAACAAAGCACATCATTATTGCATCAGCCATTAAAAACCGCGTGTCTAATTTTTGTGAAGTCCGGATAGAACAAAAACCTACCTGAACAACAAAATATTTGGTCTGGCAATGCGACTGGCATTGCGACTCTCATATTATGCAAGCTGATATCGCTGTGCTGGCGACTTCAGTTGTGTAACTTTTTCATCAAGATGCACATCGAGAATGGTGTGCAATTTTTTTGTTTGCGACAGCATACTTCTGTTTCGTCGTTTTTTTGAATTTAAAATTAATTCATTGATTTATTTTTTTATTTCCAACCATGCAGCGGCTTTTGTCTTCTGTTTTCCTGATTTTCATTGCTTTTTTTTTTGGATTTTGGATTCTCGGGATTTTGGATTTTCGGGATTGTGGATTTTCGGGATTTTGAATTTTCGAGATTTTGGATTTTCGGAATTTTAGATTTCCGGGATTTTGGTTTTTAGGATTGTGACCCCAACACCTCTAGAATATTGTCCTAAATTTTCAAGTTGATCGGGGTAATAGTTTCGGAGATAGAGCGCTTGGGAAGTTGCAGCAGTTTTATTGTCACTTAAAACTTAAAACGCGTTTTTCTCGAAACTGTATTTGCAAAGTCGGTTGTCAAGATTTCTCGAGAACTACTGAACCGATCTTAATGAAATTTTACACATGTTTTCGAGATTATTGACTAGGACTTGGACGAAGGATTTTTATTTTTTTTAATACAACTATTTTTAAAAAAGTAATGTAGAGCAAATTTTACCGAAATTTTTAATTTTTTGTTAAAATGTCTGCCAAAAACCCAATTTCCACTTTTTTTTGTTTTTTCCTTCGTCCAAGTTCTAGTCTAAGGTATGACCTAAAACACGACTTCAGTTGATCCTGTTATGAGTTCTGCTGTCAACGCGCATTTTTCTTCAAAAATCTCAGAAATTCTTTGTCAAATGTCTTAAATCTTAAATATTTAAGATTTAAATGAAATATTTCATTTTTTATATAAAAAAAAATTTGTTAAAAATAGGCGGTTTTTTTAAGTGAAGTTTTGTTCAATCCTACACTTAACTAATCCAACAGCACTTTGAAATCGGGCGAGAACGAAAAAAAGCAAATCAACCAACAAAACAAGCGCCAAAAACTACTTTATAAAGAAATAGAGAGTTTCGAGCAGACGGAAGGCGTGAAAGAAACACGGTGGACATGGACAACACAACCTCCCAACGACCCCTAATATACTTTATGCGTCGATACTGTCGTTCGGTGAAGACACAGTATGTGGTATGGAGAATTTGAATGCCATTAACTAAGGAGTGGCGTCTACAAGTGTATATACGTATTATGAGATGTCAACGCAATTAAATTATTACAGCTCAGCCATCGACAAATAGAAATAGACCTACTACTTTCACAAATGCATCCACATTTTTTTTTTTGAATTTTTTGTTGGAGGCATTATCAGCCCAATTTTTCATTGAAAATGCGCCTGGTCAGGCAGTAACAGCTAATGGTGCTCTGAAAAGTAGCTTCTGAAAAGTGTTGAATATAAGACTAAATAGAGAATTTATTGCAACGTACGAATGTTAATTTTAATTTTTCAGATTGAAATATTTATTTTAGAGATCCATATCTAATGCCCGGTTTCACCAACCACTTTTAAATATTTAACAGGCTGTTTAATTTTAAAATTACGTTTTTCCGTTTCTCCAACCACTTTTATTTTTAAAATCGCTTTAAACAGCCCCTTAAACTAACAGGCCGTTTTCGTCCATTTAAAATTTAAAAGCGCGATTTCAACCTAAAAAAATAAATTGTTTTAGCATTTCATCATCTTTATTATCCATTTTTAAGCATTTCATATTCTTTATTATTATGTAATTTTTTTTTCATTATTTTTTCTTTAGCACAAGACACAACCCTAAGCCCATGACACAAACCTTAGCATTTTCAAAACGTACTTCGTTAATTTGCTGACTTTTTCTATTTCATAAGTTGATATTATTTCTATTTCACTCTTTCCCCATGAGAATTTGAAGTACACTAGAAACAAATTTTTTTCCAAATACACTAACAGCCTGTTAGTTAAAAATTCAATAAATGGGGTCGGTGAAACAGAATTTAATTTAATGGGTAGATATATTTTAACGGCCTGTTAGCTAAAACCACTTTTAGCTAATGTTGGTGAAACCGGGCATTAGCCTATTTAATAAAAAACAAATGAGAAAAACCATAAATGAAACCGATTTCACAACAGCAAACATGGTCACATCATATCTTATGATGACAGGCTTCGTCCTACTACCACACGGACGACGGACGTTCAACTCGGGACGTTCAACTCGGGACGCCTTTAAAAAAGCATTATGAGAAAACCACATGTAATCTATATAACGGCGGTAGCCGCATATGGTGGTGCTGCTAAAAAGTATTGCTGACTCTTTTCATTATATACGATCGCAGATAAGGGTTGAAATCAATACTTTTTAGCTGCTTTGACTTATTGTGTGTTTTTGTTGCACGATTTGCTTTGTGCTAGAAGGAGTTGCATTTGTTTAGAGACAAGTGAGTGTCCCTACTTATTATTAGATATACTCTGATTTAGTTCAGCACGGTGAGCCGATCTTTTGAACGGCTCGTTCATGAGTTACACAACTTTAGTTGGGATCATCGGAATTCTCGGCATGAGAACTTCCTCACCTTTGAACTATCCTTTAAGCATCGTCGCATGAATCACATTGTCCAAAACCACCACTTACCATCAAACGCGTTCCATTACATAGTTTTGGCTGGTTCAGATTTCGAATTATGATGACTACCGAGCCAACCTTCAGTTGTAAATTGTGCGGTGGCAAGCCAGGCAGATCCAATGAGTTTAAAAATACAGTGTGACAGTTGGTTGCTTCGTCTTCGTTTGTTATACAGTCGATAGATTTAAAGGAATTCAGTGGACCAACGATTTTATTTTGAATTGTGAAGTTGAAGTGATCCACATCTTTGTTCTTTGCCGCGAGCATTGCTGGTTGACTCAAACAATTGTGATTTTTGTGGTTAGCAATGATGGTTGGGAAAACTTTGTTAATGAGCTCTTCATTCGTTGAGACGAAATTGCAAAAATTCGCACGGAAACGGAAACGTCTGCACAGTTAGCTCAACAGTATGCAATGAAAGGACCGCGCTACTGAATCAGCTGTCAAAGGATGCACACAACGCAATCTATAGGCATTACCGGAACCAGCATACAAAGCCATGTTCATTTTCGTTTCTGTCATGTATCTACACCTACAACAAAAGAGACATAAAGAAACACATCGTCTCAACCTGGGAATGCCGAAGAAAAATCTGCTGGTCCAGTTACCAACACTTATACAAATAAATCAACCCAACCGCCGAGAGAATAACCATACCAAGCAACGTCTCTAATAGAACGCTAAAAATCTTTATCAGGCTCAGATCGGGCCACACCAACATCTCCCATAAACACCTTCTTTCCAAGGAACCTCCACCGCTTTGCCATCTCTGCGCAGAAAACACCATCTTAACTGCTAGACACCTGCTAGAATGCAGCCATGTTAACTCAATATCACATCAAATTGCAAACCAAAGCCTCAAATACCTCCTAAGTAATCCACACGAAAAAAATGTAAAAAATGTTTTTCAACTTATGTTGGCAATTAACCTAGCTGATAGAATTTAAGTTAAGTTATTTCTCCCTTACAGCCGAAAGCCATAGCAGCTAGTGCTACAATCTTGTATTGATATCTAATTTACTTATGTATTAATAAATTTGTAATAATAATAATAATAATAATTTTTTTTTTTGTGATTTTCTTAATTTTCCAATGCACGAGGCCGTAACGAACAAAAAAATTTATCAAAATCAGTCAAACCGTTCTCGAGACCTCATCAAAAAGCCGTTCCATACAAAATATATGAGAAAATGAATTTTCTTAATAAATTTATCTTCATGAATTTTTCCGATGTTTTAATAGTTATTCTGCTATTCGGGCGGTGGCACATCCAACAAACCAAAGAGCATACAAATGGGTCGAGCCGTTCTTGAGTTAATAATGGTTTAACTAGCCCGACTTTGTTTTATATATTGATATTAAACCACCGTTTTTAGCCTCAGACTATAGCTCGTGGAGAAATGGTTATTGCGTTGGACTAGTACGCATGCTGCCCGGGTTCAATCCCAGCAAGCACCCAAAAGTTTTTTCACGGTGCCACCTCTTCCGAATGTCTAAGAAGCATTCAAGAGTATCATTTGTCACGATGAAATTCTGAACACGCTGTTCAGAGTTGGCAAAAAATTGTAGATCCCTTTCATTCGTGTAAAAATATAACGTACACCCGGGTTGCGAAAAGCGGGCCGTGGTTTACCCCAAACTGTAGCGCCAACTTAAGAAAGAAGAATGTACGAGCCTATAATTCTGCTGATATGGATACTGTAATTTTTCTCTATTGGAAAATTAAATGCATGCCACTGTTAGCACTCGATGCAGAAACATAAATAAATGATACTTAATGAATTAAATTTATTAACTTACCTTGGATTTAAATGTATTGCAATAACCCTCAATTTTTCCATTTTGTGCCTTATCTTAATGTTTGGATGGCATTGAAAATCAAAGCGAATGTGATCTGCATCATCATATACGCATCCAGTTATTGTAAGTTCTGTACCAGGAGCCATTCTGCAAAACGGAACGTCAAAAAACCAATTATTATAGTAAAGAACTGATTAACAAATTATAGATAAATTATAACACTGAAATTAAAAATATGTACATATATTCAATTCTTTTTAGAATTGAATTGTTTGAAAATTAAAATATTTAAGTATTATAAAATATTAAAATAGTTGTAGATATTCATAAAGAATTTATACTAGTCTAAACTAAAATTTTAAATAGATTTAACATAAACTCACCCATTGTATAAAGTATTATAATATGGAGTTTCAGTCGCTGAAACGTCCATACGCTCAACATATGAATTTTTAAGTTTGCAGTACTGAACAGCTTTTAAATTGTTAGGGTCAAAAACAAAAACATCGCCCATGTCGCTGGTTGCCCAAATTGAGTCATTAGCAGGTTTCCCCAATACTTCGTTAATTTGACAACACACAGAAGTCAAATGAGATATCCAATCCTCCATCTCCGTATCACCAGAAAACATAAGTTTAATTGGTGAACAACCTGCTGGTAATCGAGGGGCATGGATAGCTATACGAGGTGAACCAGGTTCACTGCAACATTGAATGCAAGTTATCTCTGACAGTGAAAATTGAATTTTGGTTGTAACTCCATCTGGATTAAGGACTGTAAATGTCCCCGAGTCTGACTCCTGTGATGTGGAGCTAACCCATTCCAACTCAATGTGACAGTCTTCAAAAATTCCACCCGGTTTTTGAACTCTAGCTTCTCCCGATTTTATCCACGATGACATTTCAACTGCCTTTTCATACTTTTGAAGATCGAGTGAGTTGTAGGCCGTTGCACAGGTCTTTAGTCGCGCAATAATATCTAAACGCCATTCACGGCTTAGCTCGCCGTTGTTGTCTAATAGGGAATTATCATTAAACCAATTAGGCATGTTTGACGGGTCTACTACAACCGCCCCCGCTGACGCACAATTCCACATTACTTCAAATTCTGCCCAATATTGCGAGCCGCCATGATCATCATCTTCCCCAAATACACCAGAATCTCTGGTGCAATCAGCATCAAATACTACAGAATCACTTTCAGGATGTGCTTCTGTACCAACAATCGAACCTACACTTCGTACTGGTGACCATGCTCTAGGATTTTTGAGTTGCGTTTCAAAATGTTTTCCTGAAATCTCTCCAATATCAGCAGCTGGGGCGCTAGACGCTTGTGTGTTCTCTTGAAGTATAGACGTATGCTTTCTACGGTGGTCTTTTAAGCTTCCCACGTTAGGAGGGGAGGCAGAATTCTTTTTCCACAAGTCGGGTTTATGACGAATTTGTTCCGAAATCTTAGATTCTATTTCGCCAACATTTTCAATAACGGCGCATGTTTCAACCACAGCTTTTTCTTTGTATAAGCTACAAATACTTCTATGCTTAGATCCAGGGGAAGAACCACCACTTTTTCGAGACATCAAACTCATAGTACTCGATGTGCGACTTACTTGCATCGGACATTGCACAAGACGCCATTTTTTGCCAGTTAAATCCGACGGGGATACGCCCGATCTGAAATAAAGCCTGCGATCTTCTGAGCCAACTGCAAAAACTTGATCATTTGCTGCCACTGTTACCATAGATATACTTCCAACCATCTCAACCCAACCATTACCGATTGCGGCATCTTCACTTATGCCAGCAGCGTCTCCTTTCACTCCCCTTCGAAACCAGACATGGTTATCATTAGTCACACACCACACAGCGTCTGTTCCAACAGACAACTGTAAAATTTTAACACCATTTCCAGGCGGCTTTACTTCTAGCCAAGATTCTCCGCTTAAGCACTCTCTTGTCACACCAGATCTTACAATCGCTCGACCGTTGTATAAAACTCCCCAAACTAATCCGATCGGACCAACACTAATTTGTGCGATTTCGCAACCAGACGGTGTACTGACTGCCGTCCATCGTAAACCTTCTGGTGATGTAGTACTCACTCCTGAGCGGAACATTGCCTAGAAAGAAAATAATGAATCACGCTTAAAATTAAATTGATTAATCTAGTACTCAAATCTAAAAGTGCGTATGGAAAGTTACTGCTCTACCAACAACATCCACTAAAGATGACTTATGTCGATTTAGCTTCATCAAAAAAATGACTTTTTTTTATCTCGAGCATTTTTTATCACTCTAGCACAATTTTAATTTTCCAACCGACCAAAAAAGCACTTATTTTTGCTCGAGATCAATTTTTGTGAACTCGAGATTCACATCTACTTGCACTAGCACCAAAACATTTTATACGAAATTTCAACGCAGTACATTAAAATAATATCAGAAACTGTGTACAATATTAGAAAAGTGTTTTAAAATTGTATTTATTATTTTTCTTTTTTTTTTTTTATTTCCTTTTACGAAGAATGTCAAATGACAACCTAATACAATTGCAGAAAAACAGATCAATCTCGTTTGTTTTCCATTCAGCATAAAAAAATCTGAAATCTGAAAAGCCCAATCGAAAACGACATTAATTAAATAGCTTTAGTAAAAATCGTCTACGAAAGAATTTGGATATGTACACCTAAATTAAAAATCTAAGTATTAATTAACTACATAAGATCTTACGCTAAATAATATCCTGAATATTTTCACTATGCATTTAATTTATAAATAAACTAGCTGGCCCGTACTCGCTTTGCTTCGCCTGCCTACCACATTTATGGGATGTAGTTGATGGAATTTTGATTTACTTTGCTGACCTAATAGACCAAGAGCCCGCAGTTATTTTTGGTTGTGAATGGTAACCAATAAACATACATATTAATAAGCAGCATCGATGAAAGAGATCTCAAATCTAACCGTCTGACAGCACAATCCGTTAATTTCCAAAGACAGAAAAATAAAGGGTAACCACTTGACTATAGTCCAACATAACAGTACAGAACCCACTGAATAGGGATACATAAATCCAAGGCCTTTTCGTTGTCCCCAAGTCCTTGCCAGACGCTCTCAATGTATCGAAAACCGTAAAACATTTATTAAGTCGTATTCATTAACTTAAAACAAAACTAAACAATACTATACTTCTCTTCATCTTCGGATTCATCGGAGGAATCGTGATAAGAGTAACAGTGACTCTTATCTCGATTCCTCCGATGAATCCGAAGATCAAGAGGAATATAGGGTGTCCCAGTTTAGAGGTAGATATAATCCGTTAACTGTGAATTCCTGCAGTTCTAGCGAACAAAAAACCGTATGACAGTGGGAAATATTTTCAGTCCCCTCCAAGTTATAGCCCGTCGAAGTAAGGGACCTCCGATTTGGTAGTAAGACCACTTTAAATGATATAACTTCTGAACTACTACATATACAAAAACTATTTTTTAAATTTCGGAGAGGCAATCAGAAGCGCATACGAAATGTTGAAGACTTTATGTACATCTATGCAGTCATAAAAAAGTGATTCTTTACTTTAAATGCATTTTTCTCAAAACTTTTACTTGATAAAAAGCTCCTTTTTTTTAGCTAAACTTATATCTTTGGCGAATTCTCTAAAAATTATGTTAAAGAACTCTTTCACGTACGGCTAACAGACGTGGTAGTTAAAACAATTTTTAGTCAGATAAAAATGATAAAAAAAACCATGCAAGACAATTCATATTTCATATTGAAAGCCGAAATTTATCTTTCGGGTCCATGGTATCAATTTGATGTAATCGAGCCTACTTCGGTAATTTTGCATTTCGACTTATTCGCCCAATATCAGGCCGATTCCATTTCATTCCACTCAGATTTAACACGTATTTATAGGAAAAATTAGAGAAAAAAATTACGAAGAGAAATTGAAAGAAAACTAAAAGAAGAAAATACCACTGAGATTATGTGTCAGAACATTGATCGATTAACAAATTAATAAAAAAAGGCATTTTGCAAAGATTTTATTAATATTGCTCAGCTTGTAGAGCACGTAGAAATATAATTTTGGACTGCGTATTTCCAAGCTCTTAAAACTGATCTGAATTTCAATAAAATAGACGAAGGAGAAGTTTAATTTTTTTAGGTTCAAAGTCTAATAATAGAATTTCTTGGTTTTCACACTTAAAATAGATATTTTGTTCTGCACTAATCTGCTCATCAAAACCTAATCAACACAAAAAAAATTATCAAAATCCGTTCAGCCGTTCACTGTGTAGGTCCATGCAAAGGAATTTTGACTTTTTTTTATATTATTAGGGATAAATAAATAATTGTTGTTTGGGTGTTTAATATCAATGATATTATATGTGTTTTGTGTTCGTTAGTGCTGACAGTTTTGTTTTATAATGGTGAATTCAAAGTTCTAATTCTAAGTTAACTAATATTTGTTTATACTGTTGTCTCTACAGTAGCAGGAGGATCCACGGATCATAATCTTTGGTATCTACTAATGATAGGCAACTGTCCGAGAAGAATGCAATGTGTCGTTGATAACGATAATCTGATTTAAATCTTTTTCATATCTATTAATAAATGTACCTATTATATTTACGCAAATATTATACCAAAATAATTTAGAAAATATGTTCACGAGTAAAATTACTTACTCTTCCATGAGCTGTTACGGCCCACACCAGCATTGTTGTTGTTGAAGCATTTGGAATGTTAAACCCACCTATCGCAACGTCGATAAAAGGTTCCTGGGTTGGATCTTTATGAAGTGGTGCTACTGCACACCAGTTATTTAAAGCACTGTAACGACGAAATCGGACCTACTCCAGAAGTATTTATTTAAAACCAAACCACAAATATTAAGTAACCAAAATGTCATACCCATTTTCGTCTTCGAACATAACAATTCCAAGAGTTTTTTACTTGATAAGTTGCAGGGAAATCCAATGCGTATGACCATCCATCATGGTCAAGTGGTTGTCCATCTAGGGTACAATCCAAATGCCAATCTCCTTCCCATTGCCATGCCATCGATGGAAGCCGTATTTTATCAATGTTTCGATCTACGGTGCCGTCCATAGATGAGAAATGATATCTATCCGTCGGTAACATTTTTTTGGAAAATCCTTCTATAGGAAGCCATCTCTCGTTTTCGTATGATTCTTCTTTAACGCGAATTGGAACATCTAACCCATGAACGTGAACGTAGACCTGTCTATCACCACCTATTGCCCACATAAAATTAGATACTGCCGATATTTTTTTGAACTCCAATCCAAGGTAAGGAAATTCTCGCCATCCTGATGATGATGTTGACAAGGTATAAACACGTCCCTCGCTATTTGTTGCAAACAACAAACTACTAGGCATAGTGGAGCTATAAATTAAAATAAAATAGTCTTGGTAGATAGAATGTGTGTGAAATCGATAGTCCTGCTTAGTGTATAGAATCCTTTTTTTATACTTTTGAACACATTCGTAAATTGTGAATATTTTTTTAAAGTGCTGCGTCTTAGATCTCCTATACTATTTATCTACTTCGTAAACATGTATATCTTATAGTCGTTAATGATTTTGTGTTTATTTAATTAATAAAATCCTGCGAAAATCGACTTTGTAAACCCCACTGTTGTATTGAATTTTTTATATTTTTATCTGCTCTGACCTGACAGCAGTGTAGCAGTTAAAGCAGCGCTGCCATCGTATCATAAATTTCTGACAGTGTGTAGGTGATGGTGCTGCCGGACTATTGTAAAGCTAATTTCATTTTTTTTGCAAGATTTTTCGAGGCACCCACCCCTATGTGCGACGTTAAACGAAAGGACGTTGCTGTTTTTATTTTATTGTTGCGTTTCCTTTTTTTTTTTCAAACAACATTAGAACGAAGTCACGCAACGTAATTCGTTGCCGACCTTATTGCGGAACAACCTTAGGCGGGGCAACGTTAACCGGGGTATACCTGTATACCCAAAAAATCTATTTTGTAGGCAAAACTGCTTACAGATTTGCGAGAATAGTGATCAAACAGTGCAGTGGCCCTCTCCCAAATTAAAGGGATTTCAGGCTTTTCTCTACATGATATAAAGTGGAAATTGAAGAGTAATTGCAGTTCAATAGGCAATAATAGGCGAGTTTTTTTTTTCAAAACTATATAGGCTTAGAAAATGTTTTCCATGTTAATTACACTAACAACTGGATAATTATCCAGTCTTAGGTGCTTATCCTGGATAGAAAAATGTGCTACCAAACTGTTTTTCGTTGATAGTCATCAAACTTCAAACTTCAAACTTAACTTAACTTAAATTATTTCTGTTAATTTTAAAATCGGTAGAAAAGAAAGAAATACGAATTTATCCGACAAGAAAAAGAAAATTATAATGAATTAAGTGAACATGTTTCTTATTTTACTATTTAATTGAATTAAATTTGACGAAAAACAATTCTATCCACCAACTTATTAATGAGCGCTTGATAACTACCGGCCTTACTTTCAATGAAAACAATGCCAGGCGTGTTTTTTTTTCAAATCTATATAGGCTTAGCGGAAAATGAGAAAAAAAAACGCTGAACAGTGACTTGGCAGGACTATGCTAATTGACGTTTGACAGTTTCACACCGGCATTGTTTTCATTGAAAGTAAGGCCGGTAGTTATCAAGCGCTCATTAACAAGTTGGTGGATAGCATTTTTTTTCGTCAGATTTAATTCAATTAAATAGTAAAATAGGGAACACGTTCACTTAATTCATTATAATTTTCTTTTTCTTGTCGGATAAATTCGTATTTTTTTCTTTTTTACCCATTTTAAAATGAACAGAAATAATTTAAATTTGAAATGACAGCAGAGTTCGGTTGATAGCTACCGGCCTTCACATTTCTCCCTCACTTTCATGTCATATTTAATATTTCGATAAAATTTTCGATAACTATCAACGAAAAACAGTTTGGTACCACATTTTTCTATCCAGGATAAGCACCTAAGACTGGATAATCAACCAGTCATCGAGAACAGTCGGCCGATTGTTTGTCTAGGGTGCGCACTCACTACCAACCCGACTATTTAATCGGCCCAGTACTAGCCAGCCCAACCCGACCAAACTATCGGCCGATAGAAAGCCTGTAGTGTGCGGGGGCTCTAAACGGAATATATTTAAAAAAGCAAAATTTTTTTGTTTCGATCCAGTAACTTGAACAATCCAATAACTTGAACGGCCCTGGTTTTGTACGTGTTCAAGTTAACGAGAGTCCACTGTAATTTTGATTTTTTCAAAACGACAGCACTGAGCACAGGGCTCTCATCACGTAATTTCACCGACGATTGGCGATCACACGACCGTACTAAACGACGTCGACGAAACGATGCTTCCCGAAACACTTCCAGTCTCGTGTCATCCATCACCTTCGTCTTTTTTCAGTTTGAGAACCACATTTATAAGCGATTTGACATTTGCTGATGAAGTTATGGGATTTCTGTTAATTGTTAAAAATAAAACTATCCCCAAATCGTTTAAATTAATGCGCTTTATTGTTCGGTTTTTAATACTGTTTATAATGTCTAAGCTGACGTGCTTACGATGAATGAATAATGAAATACTTTTTGTTTTAAAATGCTAGGAAGTGTCTTTCTTTTCTCTTCTCCTTTCAGATATAGGTGGCGCTGTGCAATTAATGGCGATGTCAAATCTCAGCGAGTTGCAAAGTCCGCCAAATAGTCATAATTTTACATTGTGGTTTTGGCGACATTTTCATATTTATTGTTAATTATCATTTACAATAGACTAATGAAATTTTTAAGTTATATTTGATTTTTTTTTTTAATGAAAAATGACAGTAGGCAGAAGGGAGACTAGGCGTGTTTTTTTCAAATCTATATAGGCTTAGCGGAAAATGAGAAAAAAAACGCTGAACAGTGACTTAGCAGGCATTGTTTTCATTGAAAGTAAGGCCGGTAGTTATCAAGCGCTCATTAACAAGTTGGTGGATAGCATTTTTTTTCGTCAAATTTAATTCAAATAAATAGTAACATAAGGAACACGTTCACGTTCACGTGGATACCCTTACATCTTTAGCCTGGATAGAAAAATGTGATATCAAACTATTTTTCGTCGATAGTTATCGAAAATTTTATCGAAATATCAAATATGACATGGAAGTGAGGGAGAAATTTTAATTCCGGTAGTTATCAACCGAACTCTGCTGTCATTTCCAATATAAATTATTTCTGTTGCTTTTTAAAATGGTAAGAAAAGAAAGAAATACGAATTTATCCGACAAGAGAAAGAAAATTATAATGAATTAAGTGAATAATGTTCCTTATTTTACTATTAATTTGAATTAAATTTGAAGAAAAAAAATTCTATCCACCAACTTATTTATGAGCGTCTGGTAACTACCGGCCTTACTTTCAATGAAAACAACGCCGATGTGAAACTGCCAAACGTCAATTAGCATAGTCCTGCCAAGTCACTGCTCATCGTTTTTTTCTCATTTTCAGTTAAGCCTATATAGATTTGAAATAAAAGTACGCCTCTTGTAAATTTTGCGCTGCGACTATCGTTGATTCGCTTTTGTTTACTCTTCGCTAGGTACTTTTAAACGTTGCGAGTCTTCGTGAAACTTCATGCGACTGTTTCTTGAACATTCCTTTCACTGTTTTTAAACATTGCAATTCCTGCGCTGCGACTATCGCTGTTTCTCTTTTGTTTTTTTTCGCCAAACAGAGGTACTTTTAAGCGTTGCAACCAGAGATGGCAGAGTGGATTACGTGAGGTAAACTACTCGATTAATTACGCGTAGTTATTCGAATAAACTACATGCCCGATTTGTTTCATCTACTACATACATTTGTAACCTGGGCGCTCATCACGTAAGACAGTCGTCATCGTTTTCGACATCGTTAACGATAGCGATGCTTCCCGTTAGCATAAAAATGCACGCTCGTTCAAACGACGAGCGACCGATCGTCTTCACGAGATTTTACGTAACACGAAAATCTGTCAAGTACAGTCGTCTCGGCGCGCGTGATAGCACGATAGCTATTTAGCTGTCGTCCTCCTGTGTTTAAGGCCATTTCGGTGCGTTTTCAATTTAAATTCGTTATTTTGGAAATAGAACTTGGTTTCTTTGGCAAAAATACGAATTTCATTTGTAAAATAACGAATATAATTTTCAAAAAACGAATTTAAAGTGAAAATGCATAGTAGGCGTGTTTTTTTCAGAACTATATAGGCTTAGAAAATTGTTTCCATGTTAATTACACTAACAACTGGGCCTATATAGGCTTACGAAAACTGGATAATTATCCAATCTTAGGTGCTTAGCCTGGATAGAAAAATGTGCTACCAAACTGTTTCTCGTCGATAGTTATCGAAAATGTTATCAAAATGTCAAATATGACATGAAATTGAGGGAGACATATGAAGGCCGGTAGCTATCAACCGAACTCTGCTGTCATTTCAAATTTAAATTATTTCTGTTCATTTCAAAATGGGTAGAAAAGAAAGAAATACGAATTTATCCGAGAAGAAAAAGGAAATTATAATGAATTGAGTGAACGTGTTCCTTATTTTACTATTTATTTGAATTAAATTTGACGAAAAAAAATGCTATCCACCAACTTGTTAATGAGCGCTTGATAACTACCGGCCTTACTTTCAATGAAAACAATGGCAGACATTGTTCAGCGTTTTTTTTTTCTCATTTTACGCTAAGCCTATATAGATTTGAAAAAAAACACGCCTAGTCTCCCTTCTGCCTACTGTCATTTTTCATTAAAAAAAAAAATCAAATATAACTTAAAAATTTCATTAGTCTATTGTAAATGATAATTAACAATAAATATGAAAATGTCGCCAAAACCACAATGTAAAATTATGACTTTTTGGCGGACTTAGATTTGACATAGCCATTAATTGCACAGCGCCACCTATATCTGAAAGGAGAAGAGAAAAGAAAGACACTTCCTAGCATTTTAAAACAAAAAGTATTTCATTATTCATTCATCGTAAGCACGTCAGCTCAGACATTATAAACAGTATTAAAAACCGAACAATAAAGCGCATTAATTTAAACGATTTGGGGATAGTTTTATTTTTAACAATTAACAGAAATCCCATAACTTCATCAGCAAATGTCAAATCGCTTATAAATGTGGTTCTCAAACTGGAAAAAGACGAAGGTGATGGACGACACGAGACTGGTAGTGTTTCGGGAAGCATCGTTTCGTCGACGTCGTTTAGTACGGTCGTGTGATCGCCAATCGTCGGTGAAATCACGTGATGAGAGCCCTGTGCTCAGTGCTGTCGTTTTGAAAAAATCAAAAGTACAGTGGACTCTCGTTAACTTGAACACGTACAAAACCAGGGCCGTTCAAGTTATTGGATTGTTCAAGTTACTGGATCGAAACAAAAAAAATTTTGCTTTTTTAAATATATTCCGTTTAGAGCCCCCGCACACTACAGGCTTTCTATCGGCCGATAGTTTGGTCGGGTTGGGCTGGCTAGTGCGCACACTGGGCCGATTAAATAGTCGGGTTGGTAGTGAGTGCGCACACTAGACAAACAATCGGCCGACTGTTCTCGAACGATTTGGTTTTGCTAGTCGTTAAACACATTTTGCAGAGAATAGTCGCTTAATGGTAGTTAGTAAAAAATGTTTCAGAGAGGTAATCATTGCACTACGCCCAAATATGTCCATAATTCCATATTAAAATACGACGAAATATCCAGAACTTCAAGAAAATTAATTTAAAATTCAGAGCAAACTGAGCTATCGAAAAAAATCGGCCGACTTTATAGTCTGTAGTGTGCGCACGTAGAAGAGCACCGTACTGATTAAGTAGTCGGCCGATAGTTTGCCGATACTTTAGTTTGAAGGCAATCGGGTAGCTTAAGCTAAACTTGTTTATCGGCCGATATCGAAACATATATTTTCATACTGTAACGGCTTGTGTTGTGTGCCGAGAGGGGGTTCCCAATTTACGTGGAGAAAAGAGCAATAGTTTGGCAATTAGGAACGTAGCAATTTGGTTCCCTCTTCCAATGTAGGGGTAGATCGAGCAGTGAGCCTACACCCGTACCTGTGTCGCCTTTTATACAAAATTTTAATAAGCTTTTACATTCGTTATGAGTGAGTTACAAGCTTTTACATTCGTTATGAGTGAGTAACAAGCTTTTACATTCGTTATGAGCTTTTGCAGTGTTGCCATGTTTCTTTTACAAGGTGTAGCAATAGTATTAACATAGGAAATTCATTATTATTAAAGTAAATATAACATAAGTATAAGAAATTCATTATTATTAAAGTAAATATATGATAAGTATATGAAATCATGAAGAAAGCGGCTCCTCAACAGAAATCAGGAAGGAAGATTTTGGAAAATAAACAAAAGTGGTTTGACAGCGAATGCTTGAAAGCTAGGAATTTATCTTTTGCATATTTGAAATTAGTCAGATCGACCAACGATACTAACTTTCGATTCCTCTACGCAACGGCAAACAAAAACTTCAAAGAGCTTTGTAACGTGAAAAAACTTAATTTTGATCAAAGAAACATTGAAAGAATAAACAAAGCGAAATCCTCAATGGAGTTCTGGAAAGCAATAAGGCTTGTGAGTGGAAAAAAAATTGTAACTGCCAAGGCTCTGCACATTGAAGAGCTTAAAGCTCACTTTACGAAGTTGCTAAATATAAATCAAATATCACCGTCGTTTCAGTATGCAGCACCTTTAATAGTTGATGAATATCTAGATAAACCAATTTCCCAAGCGGAGGTAGAAACGGCTATTGAAAATGCCAAAAAAGGTAAAGCGCCCGGTGAAGATAGAATACCGATTGAATACTTTAAACATCTTACACCAGAATTCATACGACTACTTACTTCGGAGTATAACAGAATTTTCGAGACCGCTGACGTCCCTTCGATTTTTCAAAAGGCGATTATATTGCCGCTACACAAAAAAGGGAGCATTGACGATCCGAAAAACTATAGAGGCATCTCATTTTTAAATACAGCGTCGAAGCTCTTTGGCTCAATGTTGTACAATAGACTCAGTGAATGGGTCGTAACCAAGAGTATCTTAAACGTTTTTCAAGCGGGGTTCAGAAAAAACCAATCGACAGTGGACCAAATCTTTTCGCTAATGAATATAGCCGACTATTATATAAGCAAAGGAAAAAAGCTGTATGCTTTTTTTTGTGGATTTTCGGGCAGCTTTCGATTCAATACCCAGAGGAGTACTTTTTTATAAACTCTACAAATATGGAATCACAACAAGGATTATATCTGTCATTAGAGCAATTTCCGGGGAAAATCATGCGCGAATATGGAACGGAAAATCTCTGTCAGAAGAGTTTGGTACGTCGATGGGCGTTAAGCAAGGATGTGTTCTAAGTATCCTTCTCTTCAATTTATACATAAATGGTATTGGTATTGCCATGGGAGGAAAGAATATTCCAGGACTGATGTTCGCTGACGATATAGTTTTCCTAGCTGAAACTATAGACGGGATGCAGCTGATGATAAACAGGCCCCAGCGCTACTGCAAAACCTGGAATCTATCGGTTAACCTCTCCAAGTCAAAAATTACGATATTCAGAAACGGCGGCGGGAGATACTCCAGAAGGGAAAAGTGGACTTTTGAAGAGGAGTCAATAGAAATAGTCCTAACCTAAGTCTACATAAGCATCTACAAGCCAAATTAGCGGAAGCCAAGCATGCTATGTGTTCTGTGTGGAGAAGTTGCATCCTTAAGAATAACGTTTCTCACATAGCTAAGTATAAAGTCTTTAGAGCGACCGCAATTGCAATTCTGTTTTATTTTATTAAAAGTACCTTCAGACTGCCCAGCACATCACCAAACTATATGCTATATCTTGAAACGGGAATAGCGCCCCTCTTTTTGGACACCCTTAAAATGCATTTCAACTATGTGGCAAAAGTTATGGCGATGAGCGAAGAAAGGATTCCAAGACTAGTTCTAACACAAATTATAAATTCGGGTGGAACATGTGTAAATGAGTGGAACAAACTGGCAATCGAATGCTCATCAACATTTTTAATATCAGCCGACGAAAACCCCGATTCATTTAAAACAAAATTTGATGACTTGCTGAAGAAAGCTGGTAATATGATGTATGATAGGTACATTAAAGAAGCCGAATCGTCAATCTACAGGGCTTACTACAGTAAAGTAAACCACTTCTTAAAGCAAAAAACCTACTTCTTAGCTGACAACACTTCTGAAAAAATCAGCTTGTTATTTAAAGTAAGAGGTGAACTCCTTAGTTTGAACTACATTCCACATCGACCAGAGCTACCATTATTGTGTGACTTATGCAATCGTAAAGAACGGGAGGATGTGTTCCATTTCCTGGGAGTTTGCCCAATACTCAAGGATTTCCGTAAACGCTTCTTTGGTGTAGCCACGCTTAATTTAGAGGAAACGATCAACATTCTGAACGGTGAACGAAGTTGGGACCTTCTTTATCAATATTGCTTAGGAGCTATTCGTTACAGAACATGCATAGTTCAGGAAACTTTTTAAAAATCTTTCTCAGAAAATTGTAAATAATTGTATTTGCAGGAAGTAAACAATAAATGTAAATAGTTTTTTCTTATGTATAAATTATAATATAAATGTCAGTCTGGTAGACGGCCTTCGGCCAAACCATATAAGGACTTAAGTCAAACTTAAAGCTAAGGAAATGTAAATTGTATTTATTTTTGAAGTCAATAAAATCTAAAAAAAAAAAATCTATATAAAATTCAGTATTATTAAGGTAAGTATAACGTAAGTATATGAAATTCAGTACAACAAAAGTATAGGAAATTTATAAGCATGTCAAGATTAAATAAAAATATATGTATGGGGTGTTACAATACTGATTAAGAGCCCGACTAAACTGTCGGCCGACAAAAAGTCTGTAGTGTGCGGGGGCTCTTAATGTTGGTTTTATTAATACATAATAAGGCAAACATTTGTTTTTAAGACAACCTTCAAAAAATAATTGTTATTTTAATGTACGATAACGACATCAAAAAGATCAGACTTTTTGATTCAAACACGCACTTACTTGTCACAGTAAAAATCACTTGGTAAATGATTTAGAGCTTTTAATTTAGTTGCAAAAGAAATTCTATTAGATTCCCCTTTATGAAAACCGTTAATATTTGTATTAACATACAAACATAGGTGTGAAGCATACATAGGTGTAAAGATTCCAATTTAAAACAATTTTGATTGTCACATAAAATTTGATCAATTTATCCCATTTCTTGCCACCACTCAAATTAATAAAAATGTTTGACAAAAATAAATAAATATTCGGCGTCAGCAGTCCTATACAGAACCAAGCCTAGCTTCTCGCAACCATTTATGTGTGCGTGTTACTTTTTCCCACGAATGGAAGGGACCTACAGTTTTTTGACGACTCCGAACGGCGAGTTGAGAAGCTTCTCATGACAAATGGTACTCTTTGATTGCTTGTCAGACATTCGAAAGAGGTGTTAACCGTGAAAAACTTTCTTAGGTGTTACACCTGGGCTGGAGTTGAACCCGAGCAGCATGCGTAGTAGTCCAACGCACTAACCACCACGGCCACGGCCGCCACAAAAAATGTTTAATGCTACTTCATAAACTCTCTGTTCAGACCCCAGGGAAGGTTAATTGAACATTCTTATTTTCTTTCCATCATCCGATATTGAAGAAAATAATGGTTTAAAAATGCACCATTGGCGGTGGATATTTTAGGATACAATTTTCTAGCTCAGAAGACGATAAAAATCATTGGTGTAAAAATGCACCAGTGAACTGCCACTGCAGTGGCAAGAAATGGGTCAAAGAGGTTTTAATTTTTTAATTGTTCAACTTATTGAGTATTTCATGGAAAAATTCAAGGTACCGAGTCTTAAAACTGTCCGTTCAAGTTATAGAATACGTATAGGGGAAAAATAGCAAGTTCAAGTTATTGGATTGTTCAAGTTATCGGATGTTCAAGTTACCGAGAGTCCACTGTAGTACAAATGTCCTCTAAAGATTAGTATTTTCAGTGTAAGAGTAGCTAATGCCTTAATACCAAGTAAACTGTAAATATGAGCACACTTTCCCGAGATAAGTACGATTTACACAAAAATGGGTTAAAAAAATAAAAAAAAAAAATCGGGGTTTGAAGACCATTATCTAGAAAATTGAAATACGGATGGTAATAGTTTTTGACTTTGATAAACACTAATCATTTCTGTATGGAACGAGTCCACTTTGGTTGCTCAAAGTTTAATACAATAGAAGTTATAATTGAATAACCGTTGGTACCTACACTATCGGATAAAATAAAGTGCAAATGGAGTTGATTCATTTTCAAAATCCCGTAAGCTAAATCCAAAGAGCATTTATGGCTCCATTGTTTTGTGATGATGTCATCTACATATGTGTGTACAGTTTTCCAAAAATTTACCGTTAATACCTTTTGTCGATTTGCTATCACCCATGCCAATTCCGTATCAGTTGAACTTTATATGCGACAAAATAAGGTGCATATTTTTGTATCAACAATTCTATTGTTTTGTATCACCAATTCTATTGCATTAATACTACAATTAAATTAAATATTTAAAAATGAAGCCAACACATTACGCAACCTGACCCATATTCAAAGGAGATAGGGCACTTTTGGGCCAAGAGCGTAGAACAATGAAATTGGTATCAAAATAAAGCTGAGCTTCAGTATATTAAAACTGTGAAGTTTTATGAAAATCGTATATGGGGGGCTATCTCGCTCACTCTCGCACGAACATATTCCCTCTCGCTCTGGCTCAGAATTTCCTTTCCGCTTTTTACTTCATTAGTCCAATAAACAAAACAAAAACACCGATATACATATGTACATACATATATGAAACGCGACTGCTTGAAGATCATATGCAAATACATATACACATACATACATATGTATATACAAACACACACATGTACATACATACTACATACATACATATATATGTACACTGGTCCCTCGCTTTGCGCGACTTCTTTTTGCGCGGTTTCACCTTTGCGCGAGATGCATTTGCCAACCAAAATTCGATTTGCATATTTGCAATACATGCTAACATTTTATTTTTCAGGAACGCAACACCCTCAATTACATTAAATTCATACTTCGCTTTGCGCGGTTTCGCTTTGCGCGATTTCGCATTGCGCGAGACTTTTCATTCCCCTAACCCCCGCGCAAAGCGAGGGACCAGTGTATAATAAGTACTCTCTGATACACACTAAGTACACTAAGTACACACTAATCACTCTCTGATACACACTAAGTACACTATGTACACATCAATCACATTCCATGACACTAAATGCTCCGAATTCCCAGATTTCACCCAAAAAATGTAACCGGTTGGAGCGAGGGGGATACTTCCTCGCTGTCCAACTCAGTTCTTTTTATTATTCAAATAAAGAAACACACGTTCACTTATTCATTCATGATTTATTAAATCTACTCTAAATTACATTAGCCATTTTAACTGGATCGGTACCATGAAATTTATGCCAAACTAAATGGGTTTTACAAAGAACAATTTAATGTTTGAGAAATACGTTGCTCTTCCAGCAAACTCCAAAAACTTACTCTCGTGACATTCATTTAAAAGCAAGGAAGGTTTCGCCAGGAAAAACACTCGACGAATAAAATGAACGATGGAATTGAAGATTTTTGGCATAAGGAATTCCGCGCGCGATCAGTGTTGCCACGTACACTACAGTACCCCCCTTCCAGTAAAACGATTATATTTAAACGCGAAATTTCACTTTCTTCGAACTGTTAGTTTCTGTTCTTTTAAATTCCTCTACCATAAACGCCGGTTTTAAACGATCTATGCTTATATTCTTGTTTTTTCCGCGGATATTTACCACAAAACTTTTTCGTAATCGTTTAATTACTTTGAAAGGGCCTTCGTACGGTGGTTGTAAACCGACGCGAACCGCATCCACTCGCACGCAAACCCATTCGTTGGTATCTATTGATTGTGGTATATGCGGCACGTAGTTTGTTAGCCGCGTAGGTGCTGGTCGCTAGCGATTTATTCTCTCTCGCAAAAGCGCGATCATATCATTAGCGTCCGTTTTGCTGTCGTTTTCTCTTTTTTCGCAGAATTCCGCTGGAAGCTTAAGGGGTTGACCATATACTAATTCCGCTGGCGAGTATCTGACATCAGGCTTAAACGCACAGCGAATACCTAACAAAACAATGGGAAGGTCGTCGCTCCACGTATTTCCGCTTTCGCGACACATGAAAGCTGCCTTTAATTGCCTATGAAATCGCTCGACCATGCCATTCGCTTGTGGGTGGTAGGCGGTTGTCCGAATTCTATGGGTTCCCAATAACTGATTTAACTGGTGGAACATTCGAGATTCGAATTGACTGCCTTGATCCGTCGTTAAACGAAGTGGCACGACAAACCTGCAGACAAATTCCCTAAAAGATGTTGTAGCAATAGTGGACGTGAGGGTGTCTTTCAAAGGGTATGCTTCTGGCCATCGCGTATATCGGTCGACTACCGTGAGAATATGCGTATAGCCATTCGATGGTGGAAGTGGGCCGACCAGGTCCATATGTACGTGCTCAAATCTTCCGGCTGGAAGAGGAAACTCGCCATGACTGCTTTTTGTGTGTCGCTGTATTTTTGATCTTTGGCAACCAATACAACTTTGAACCCAGATTTTGACATCCGAGTTCATTTTGGGCCAAAAATATCTTTCCGTTATCAACTTGCGGGAAGCCCTTATTCCAGGGTGAGCGAGCTTATGTATTGTGTTGAAAAATTATTTTCTCAATTCCCTAGGTATAAAGGGTCTGGCTTCTGTTGTTGATGTGTTACACCAAATTGGCTCTTTGACCGTGGGAAAAAAAACGCTTTGCTAATTTGAATTTGGATCTACTAGGTGAAACTAAAAGTTGTTTAAGTTCTGAACTGCTGCTTTGGAGTCGAATTAAAGAAGGTAAATCGAAACGAGTCTCCAGGCTGTCTACGGAGCCCACGCGAGACAAAGCATCTGCCACGACATTTTCTTTCCCTTTTAAGTGTTTAATGCATGTGGTGAATTGAGAAATGAAGTCTAGATGCCTGGCTTGGCAGGGGCTGCGGTCTGTTTTGGTTTGTAATGCCGTTGTTAGGGGCTTATGGTCTGTAAAAACGACAAAGTCGCGACCTTCAAGGAAATGCCTAAAATGCCTAATTGAAATGTAAATGGCTAGCAACTCTCTGTCAAAAGCTGAGTATCGAGTTTCAGCCGGGCTAAGTTTTTTGGAGAAAAATGCCAACGGCAGCCATTGCTTTTTTTCTGAAAATTGCTCTAATACCGCTCCAGTAGCGATGCTGGAAGCGTCTACTGTGAGTCGTAATAGGGGGTTTTCTTCTGGAAAGGTCAATAGGGTTGCCGCTGCCAGTGCCTCTTTGGTCTTTCTGAAAACCTCTTCGCAACTCTTGGGCCAGGAATATGTCTTAGGTTCCTAGGTAATTGCTGTTTTGTGGACGTCTTCTTCGGCCACCGGAATATTATGGTATGCTCTTACCAGATCGATTTTGCTAAATACCCAGCATCCTTGCTAATATGGGATTCACACTAGCGTCGAAATGAGATAATTTCGAGATTCAAATAAAAAGTGTTCATACCTACGCTTACTAATTTCGTGAATGGATGCATTCAGTTACGATAGTAAATCTAAGACGGTGCCATGATATAATTTTTTTTAATATTAAATTATTTTTTTATATACATAAGTATAGGTATAACGTATAGTAATAATAATAGTTGGATGTTATTGTTAAACAGTTGGGTAGATTAAGTTGACTATTATATAGCTAACATTGGATAGATGCGGATGAAAATCCCTGAATATGTGGGATTGGGTAACGGTCAGGTTGCGTGACAGCATTTAACCGGCGGTAGTCTCCACAGGGACGCCAATCGGTAGGTTCCTTTTTGGGAATCATGTGTAGCGGAGAGCATGCTGGTGACGAAGAAGGTCGACAGATCCCTAGCTGCAGCATATGTTGGAACTCGGTGGACGCGGCCTTGAATTTTTCCTTGTCGAGCTTACGTGGATGTGCGAAAGGTAAAGGACCTTTCGTAGAAATGTAATGTCTAACGCTATGCTTTACTGGAAAAGAGTAGTCTGGTTGGCTAACCAAGGAAGGAAACTGACTCAGTAAAAGACCGTAACTCCCGCTAATTGACAGAACTCGTGGCGAGGGTGTGTTCACGCAAAGAATCTGCCCAGTCGCTGATAGTTTAGTAGCGGCGTCAATGAGTCGTCCACGCTTTAAATCGACAAGTAAACTAAAATGTTTCGAAAAATCTGCGCCTATAATCGGCTTGCTTACTGCTGCTACTGTGAATGGGTACACGAAAGAACGGCGCAGTCCTAATTCCAGCTTTAAAAGCTTGGTGCCGAACGTCTTGATAGGTGTTCCATTTGCGGCGGTCAGATTGAATTGCGTTGAAACTTGGGATTGTTTTGGAAAAAGAGAAGTGGGAACAACGGAAACGTCCGCACCCGTATCTACCAGAAATCGAAGTTTATTACTCGCACACGAAACAAAAAGACGATTTGAAACGATACTATGCCGGTTGCTTGTCGTCATGGCCACCGGGTGTGTTAGTTTCCCGCAAGCCTACTATCTTTATTCTGACTGACGTAAAAGCATGGACGTGTACACTGTACACCTTCTGGCATCATCCCCAAAACGTTGGTGAAACCAGCAAACGTTTTGTGTGGATGAGCCACTTGAAAATCGCCTTCGTGATGGACTGCGTGCCACGCGGAAACTATCCCTACTATGGCTTCGCCTTCGAAAATGTTGTAGTGTATTTCGCAATTCTTCTATTTCCCTACGAGCCTGATTTAATTCTGCCCTAATATCCATGTCTCGCGTGGTTATAGTGTCTCTACTCTGTACCGAATAGACTGAAGGACTTTGTTGCGTACACTCCAAAATTCTATCTGCTAATTCTAAACGCTTTTCTAATGGCTGGTCATCAGTAACTGCTAACGGAATCGACACTGTTGTCGGGAGCTTACGTATCCATAAAGTTTGGATTAGCTCAACACTAACGCTTGACATAGTGCCTGCTATTGAAAGCATATGTCGGTATAAATGTGATGGCTTCCTATCGCTCAGATCCTCCGCGGCCAACAAACGTTCGAGTCGATGCTGCTCCGAAAGCAAATGACGTTTAATTAACGCGGATGGGTTATTCAAAATATCTAAAACGCTGTTGATCGCATCAACGGGTAACGCGGAAATCGTATGCGCGAATTTGGTTTCATCTTTTGTAATTTTCTTAACCGTAAACTAAGCCTCTACTATTAAAAACCACGAACTAGGAGCTTTTTCCCAGAAGGGGGGTACGAGATGCTTGTTGCTTCACGTGTTTCGGAGCCGCTAGCATGCGTTGCGTCATCCAATTTAACTTTCAATCCCCCGCTAGCGGTAGTGTTACCTGCCTCGTCTGTTCCCGTCATCTTTATCTACCGAGTTGTTTTTCCCACGATTACAATTAATACTTTTATATTATATAATAATATAATTAAAATAAATGTATATGCATGTATGTTATAAAATTTATAATTCTGATCGAAAAGTTTCTATTATTATGTATTAAGACTGATTCCGAAAACCAATTTAAAGTGTTTTTAATATGCAAACGAAAAAGAAAGACAAGACAATACTACTTCCAAAGGTAATTTGATGTATGTATGTACAATGTAAAGTGTAAATTAATTTATACGTACTCAATATACATATGTATCTACTTCGTAATCTTCTTTGTTGCTGGGAAAATGGGTAAAATGCTGGTTTCCTGGTACATCTGCGGCGTGTGCTGTTGGTGGTGCAATGCTGTGTTGAACTGGGATGCGTATCGCTAGTCTCCAGCCATTGATCTGCGTTGTGCAATTGCGATATAGATGGTGGTGGTGCTCCAACGACGAATTGTCAGGTGCGTGTGGTGGATATAATATTTTTTTTTTGTGAGTTCAATTTTGTGCTCAAGCTATTTAGCGCACGTGCTGGTTTCAGCGTGGGAGTGTTGGAGTGCTATGGCGTTATACTGAACGATTCGAAACGTGTTGCTGCCGGTATCTGGCAAGCTCTGCGGTTAAATTTTAGTTGGCAAATGCGTTTGCTTCTTTTATTTGTAGCGTACTTTTGCTGGCGCGTCTCTGGTAACGTGCTTTTTCGGGGTCACCAATTGTTGGAGCGAGGGTGATAGGTTAGGTAAGGTTAGGTAAGCGGGCTGATGAAGATAGTTATATAATCATCACACTTAGGTTCATGTGAACCCATTGTGTTTTCCCACCCGTGATATCAGTGGCTTGGTTCCAACCATCCGGACCTCCTGGCAAACTTGAGCAGACCTGACGGTGAACGGTCAGACAGCTCGTCGATATGTTCGAAGAAGAATTGTCCCAGGGTTCTATTTCTTAGTTGGCAGAGGTTAGGACAGTGACAGAGGAAATGCGCTGTGTCCTCATGAGTCTCTTCGTCACCGCATCCCCTGCATAAGTCATCATTGTTGAGCCGTAGTTTTTTCATATGATATCTTAGCATATTGTGGCCAGTTAACACTCCTATCAGTATTGACAGGGATTTCCTATCTTTTTGTAAAAGTTTTTTGGTTTTCCACCTGCTATTTGCTTCAGATAGTGTGTTTTGTTCGATTTTGGCCTTGAGGGTGCAGAGTGGAGGTTTAACCGTGTAATCTGCTTGCTCTATGTCTAGGGCTGAGCCCTTTCTGGCCAATTCATCCGCGGCTTCCTTGCCTGGTATCCCTCTGTGGCCAGGGACCCAGCAGAGTTTTACGTTGTGCTGCGTGCCAAGAACCTTGAGCTCTTCGCGGCAACTTTTCACAGCTTAGATGTTATTTGCGTAGCAGCTAATGCTTTTATGGCCGCCTGGCTGTCAATGTAAATTGTGATATCCTCTCGGGATATTGTCATCATTGACACCAATTGGGCAGCCTTTGTCACTGCTAGAACCTCAGCTTGGAAAATGCTGCTGTGGTCTGGGAGTCGTGTGGAACGGTTAATTCTTAGGTCTTCCGAGAAGCAACCCGCTCCTGTACCTATATCCATTTTTGACCCATCAGTGTAGATGTATATAGACTCGTTTGATACTTCGTTGTTCTCCCATTGTTCTCTGCTTGGGAAGACGCACGAGAAGGGTTTATCGAAATCTAGGTATGGGACAATGTAGTCTGAGTTGACGTTACCATTGAAATAGTTGCTAAGTATCTTGGTGTGCCCATACGCATTCGGTCTCCAGTGTTTTGACTGGCTTATTCTGAGGGCGCTCTTTGCTGCCGCTTCTTGCATGTAGAGATCTTAAGGTTGCTAGCTTTGGCGACTGCATGCCACCAGACCAGTCCACCGTACGTAAGTATAGGTCTAACTATCGCAGAGTACATCCACAGTGTTATTCGTGGACTGGATCCCCAGTTTTTCCCAAAGAATCTACTGCAGGTATAGAAGGCAAGTGATGCCTTTTTCACTCTTGCTTTAATGGTCAGCTTCCAGTTAAGCTTCCTGTCGAGTATGAGTCCTAAGTATTTTGCACTCTCTGACAGCTTAAGGGTAGTACCCTCAATAGTCGGCAGCCTGAAGGCTGGTATAGTTCTCTTGTTAGTTAACAGCACTAGTTTTGTTTTCTGAGGGTTTACCCCCAGTCCACATTGTTTTGTCCAATTGTTTAGCGTGTTTAAAGCTCCCTGTACTAGTTCGCTGACAGTAGTTAGGAATTTGCCCATAGAAAGTAACACTACATCATCCGCATATGCAATTGCTGTTATTCCTCTGTATCTGAGTTTCACTAGTAGTTCATTTATGACCATGATCCAAAGAAGGGGGAATATGACACCTCCTTGCGGCGTACCTCTGGATGCCATTACTGTCTGACGGGCTCCCCCTAGCTCAGCGTTAATGTGCCTCCTATTAAGAAGGTTGATTATAAGTCTGGTCACGGTGCGTTCAACATTATTGTCTTCCAGCGCTTTTTTGATAGCATGTGTCTCAACATTGTTAAAAGCACCTTCAATGTCGAGGAACACTGCAAGCGTATATTCCTTGACGTGTAGGGATTTCTCAATTGTACTAACTACATCGTGTAGCGCTGTTTCCACACCCTTGCCTTTAGTGTAGGCATGTTGTGCTGTGGACACATTCGTACAGTTGAGCTTACCACGTATGTGCACGTCGATCAGCTTCTCAAAGGTCTTCAATATAAAAGATGTAAGGCTAATTGGTCTGTAGTGTTTTGCAGTAGTATGGCTCGGTTTCCCAGCTTTGGGAATGAAAACCACTTTCACTTCCCGCCATGCTTCAGGTATGTGACCGCATCTAAGACTACCTTGAAAAATTCTTTGTAAGGTTGGTTGGCCAGTAGGTGCTTGGTTTTTTGCGTTTGGGTATACGCTAATGTGACCATTTCACCCGCTTTTGCCGGGTTTTACCCGCTTTTTCATCCAAAAACCCGCCACCCGCCACCACAACCATTTCCCCGCTTTCTGAGAACATTTTCGAATTTTGTACTCACAACAGAGTATTTTTTTAATATGCCTCTTTGTGCTGTCTAATTTAGCAATGTCAATGCTTCTGCATTGGAATTGTGATATAGAAGGTGGCAGATCTAAACTGCCGTAGACAACTTCAGTTCGCATCAGTGCGCGAAAATTGCATATATCATGCGTCAAAGAAACAACCAACGTTATTCATTCGCTATCCGACGATAGGTCCGTTCGCATACTTTCTGCACCAAATAAAAAAAATTAATAAATAAATATTTGGCTTCAGCAGTCCTAGGTAGAACCAAGCCTAACTTCCCGCAACCATTTGTGTGTGCGCGTTATATTTTTGCTCGAATGGAAGGGACCTAAAGTTTTCTGCCGTCTCCGAACGGCGAGATGGGAAGCTTTACATGACGAATGATACTCTTGAATGCTTGTCAGGCATTCGGAAGAGATGGGCACTGTGAAAAACTTTCTAGGTGTTTGCGGCGGGATTCGAACCCAAGACCGATGGCTCAGTAGTCCGACGCACTAACCACTTGCGCTGCGGTGCACCAAATACCTATGTGTTTTCTGTCAAATTTCAAAGAGTGGGGGTGAAATTCTCTCAAAGTCAGAAAAATTATGAAAAAGTAAACGAACGGCCGGCGTTAAACAACAAAAACAAAATTAAAAATGTATGTGATTACACAGTTTTCATATATATTAGCCCAAATAATTTTCTTGTGCTTTAACTAGATTTTGAAGCCGCGTTCTCATTTATTAAAAAAACCGATGACAATTCGAAGTTAAAATGTGAAACGTGGGGTGGTACAATTTTAACTATTGGGAAAAGCGGTACGGAGAACGTAATTGTTGTTCCATTCTAGTTTGTATTCCAATTCCACCAATGTATTGACTGTGCTGATCTACTTTTGTGAAGCCCGCCAAACCCGCTAAAACACGCCCGCTTTTAGCTTAAAAAAACCCGCCGCTTTTTGCCAAAAAATAAATGGTCACATTAGACCCCATCGGTGCCTGGTGATTTGAAGGGCTGAAATGATTCAATGGCCCATAGGATTCTTTCTTCAGTCACCATTCCTACTGGCTCTCTCATCTCCTCAACCAATTGGTCATTTAAATGTTCATTTTCTTCCGGATTCGTCGAGCATCCTGGAAAATGTGTACTAAGCAGGAGTTCCAGAGACTCAGCACAGGATTGCGTCCAATTACCATTGGTATCTATAAGGTTTCCTGGTACTAACGGTTCCTTAGCCAGGATCTTCCTTAGTCTCGCTGCTTCTGTGGTATTTTCAATTTTACTGCAGAAGATATGCCTTGAGGTGCGTTTGGAACTGCTTACTGCACTCTTAAATTTCCTTTGACTGGATTTGTATAGTTCCCAGTCTGTTTCAGTGTTGAGTCTTTTTGCCGCTTTGAAGAGTTTACGTGTTTCTTTCCTCATGCACGAAAGCTCTTTGTTCCACCACGGCGGTGACTTTTTATTGTATATATTCTTGGTAGGACAGGCCTTTACGTATGCCGTATTGAGGATAATGCCTAGGTCCTCTATTGCAGCATCAATCTCCTTCGGTGTCTGTGCCTTCTGCTCTTGCATCTTGCTATTATATTTCTCCACCTCATCGACAAAAGTATCGCAGTTAGTTTTTCTGGTATTTCTGTATTTTACCTGCGGTGGTTTATGTTCACTTATTTCGAATTCTATAATTCTGTGATCCGAGAACGACATATCGGATGCGACTTTCCACCGGCTCACAGAAAAAGAGTTCGAGTTGTTCATTAAGGTGACATCTAGAACTTCTCGCCTATTTTTAGTTATGAATGTGGGTTCATTCCCAATATTTGCTATCAACAGGCTATGTTCTATATTAAATTCAAAAAGAGACTCACCCCTAGGATTGATATCCGTACTTCCCCACTGCGTATGGTGGGAGTTAACATCGCACCCCATGAGTAAATCCCATTTCTCCTGCTCTGCTTTCCTCACGAGTCTGCCTGTATTTTCAGATGGAGGTCCATCCGTCGAGTCATACGGCATGTAGATGGATGCTATCGCAATTGAGGGCTTGCCCCGCCTCTCGTATTTCACGACTGTTTGGTCATTGTTGCTGTATCTAGATAAAAGAAAGAGCTTAATTTGTTCTTTAGCAACAATACAGGTTCTTATCTTACTTTCATCGTTTGGTATATCGGTCTTGTATGTTCTTAGGCCTTTTAGGTTCAGTCCCATAATTTTGCCTCGGATAGTCCAAGGCTCTTGTATGAGAGCTATATCTATGTCTTCGTCTCCCATAAGGAAGGCAAGGTTGGCACTAGCCGCCTTGCTATAATGAAGGTTTATCTGTATTACCTTCATCATGGCTAGAGCTTCCACCTTTTCCTTGCTGGATTGGTCCAGCAATAGGCCTTACCTTGCATCGGGTAATCCCAATGCGGACTTTATAGTTCCCTTCGCGGAGTCATGGCATCGAACGGGGACTGAGCGAGGGGGATACTTCCTCCCTGTCCAACTCAGTTCTTTTTATTATTCAAATAAAGAAACACACGTTCACTTATTCATTCATTATTTATTAAATCTACTCTAAATTACATTAGCCGTTTTAACTGGATCGGTACCATGAAATTTATGCCAAACTAAATGGGTTTTACAAAGAACAATTTAATGTTTGAGAAATACGTTGCTCTTCCAGCAAACTCCAAAAACTTACTCTCGTGACATTCATTTAAAAGCAAGGAAGGTTTCGCCAGGAAAAACACTCGACGAATAAACTGAACGATGGAATTGAAGATTTTTGGCATAAGGAATTCCGCGCGCGATCAGTGTTGCCACGTACACTACAAACCCTATATCTTCTTGATGACGTCACTTCTTGGCTCCCAGTGCCAGAATCGGCAATTAAAAACAAAAATGTAAGCCGACACCTTTTTAATGTAAACAAACAACAACCTTCTTCCCGCCTCCCCCCCCCTCTCCCGCGCATAGCTTTCCGAAAATCGATCAGGATGTCGAAACGTGTGTAAAACGATGTTATGGATGCACATTGGTGTCGGCACCCTCAGCGCCAGAACCAATGAAGCGGACAGAATTACCAGCGGAACCATGGCAGAATTTGGCAATTGATTACTTGGGACCGCTACCGTCAGGTCATTATCTGCTGGTGATTGTTGATTATTATAGTCGGTACACCGAAATTGAAATAATGGGAAAGAAAATCGATTCCACGGAAACAATAAAACGGTTGCGCGTAATTTTTGCTCGATTCGGTTTACCAATGTCAATCACTGCTGATAACGGCCGACAATTTATTAGCGATGAATTCAAATCATATTGCAATCACAATAGCATCAAACTAATCAGCACAACACCGTACTGGCCACAGATGAATGGGGAAGTTGAACGACAGAATAGATCGATTGTTAAGCGACTGAAAATAAGCCAAAACACCGATCGAAATTGGCAAGACGACCTGCAAGATTTCCTGATTATGTACCGATCGACACCACATTCAACGACACTAAGAACGCCTTCAGAATTGCTTTTTGGGCGAAATATTCGGGACAAATTGCCAAGTATAAATACGCCACTGGAAAAAGATGAAGAATTAGCTGATCGGGACAAGAAAAAAAAAGAAAAAGAGAGAGAGTATGGAGATGCCAAGCGACATGCGAAAGAAATACACATTCAGCCGGGGGATGAAGTATTGGTTAAACGCGGCGTAGTTACTAACAAATTATGTTCTACATTTCAGCAAGATGCCTATAAAGTCATAGCAAGAGAAGGAAGTGAGGTCACCATCGAGGAAAAAGAATTAGGAAAGCGGTATCGACGGAATGTGAGCCACCTTTAGAAGATCAACCAGTTGGAGCTGCCGAATGAAATCAATGAAGCAAATGTACAAACAACTGACGATGCTGCAGAGCAACGACCAAGGAGACAAGTGCGACCATCGATACGATTGAAAGATTTTGTAAACTTAGATCTAGAATAATTCAATATTGTGTTTAAGAATTTTATGAATTAATTTGTTTATAAAAAGAAGGAAGTATTGTAGTATCTGGCAAAGTGGCAACACTTTAATATGTATTAAGAACAGATTGACAGATGTGACATCTGAGAATAAAAGAACATTCTACAGCGAGCGAGCAAAGGAAACGGTTGTGTTAATCAGGAACAACAAAACTTTACATACACCATTGTCATTGATCGTTAGTCTGTTGGGAGAGGGTTGTTTTTGTAGATGTTATGCTCTTCTCTTCGCATCAAATCCATCGCTATCGCCTATTCTTTAATTTTCTTTCTACCCATACGCGCATTGAATGAGGGGTAAACCATTGCCATTGATCGTCATTATGTTGGGAGAGGGTTGTTTTTGTAGATGTTATGCTGTTCTCTTCGCCACAAATCCATCGCTATCGATTATTCTTAAATTTTCTTTCTACCCATACGCGCATTGAATGATGGGTAAGCTATTGCCTTTGCCATTGATCGTCATTCTTTTGAGAGAGGGTTGTTCGTGTTAATATTAGCCGTGTTTTATTATCCCCGTGATCTGATCCGGATCAGATCAGAATAATAAAACAAACCAGATCAAAGTTCTGTGTTGTGGTGATTGTACCAGCTAAGTTCATTTTGACATTTAGTGCGAAGTTGCCATGCGAATGAATATTTTCTTTTAAATGAAAATTGAATGCGCTTGTTTTATTTTTTAGGAGGAAATTGTTAATTTTGATTAACAGATACCGAATGAGAATAATATTTTGCAGCTATAATTTCAGTTTCACATCGCTTGAATATCATTATGAGCAGAAAAATTAATTTATTCGAACAAAATCACATTAACGATATTTGGATTGCCAATAATATTTTTATATTCTAATCTGGCAACATTTACCCTTGGCAATTGTCGATAATACAGCAACATTCACAAACGAAAGTGTACAATAGTGAGAAATAGTCGAACTAATTTTTGGATCACGAAAATTGATCTTGACAAGAAGCAAGATCTCGGATTGTTGTTGTAATGCACACAAACTTATTTGTTCATCTGATCCGGATCAGATCACGGGGATAATAAAACACGGCTATTAATGCTTTGTGGGATTGTGTAGAGGAGGGATGATTTTGCTGATATTTGCTACCGACTTTAGTTAGTTGTGTTTCTGCTTCATCAGCGTGCGGATGTAGACCGGCGGAATGGGGGGAAATGTACGATTCTTTTTACTTTCATTTTTTTGGTCACTTTACAGCGGTATTTGGTTACCATAAGGTTAAGTCGTTGAGTCAGTGGATACCTTAGAATAAAGTTTCACCTTTTATTTCAATTCAGAAATACATATATTGTTTTGTAGTAGGGGTAGGTAGGCTTTGTTGAGTTTTAAAATCAGTAAATAGTTGGTGATTTCAGACAAACCTTACCAGTTACTCCACGATTATCGCTTACATCAAAGCCTTATATCTTCGGCGTTTACATAATGTTACTTTAACTATGAACATTAAGTATAACTCTTAGATATAAGAAACCAGAAAGTACCATTATTTGATGCCCATAAAATACATATTATGTACATACATATATGTGTAGATGTGTTTGTACACAGGTATATTACATTTCCATCATTTTTTTATGTAATCGTTTCATCTATAGGCAGGGCCGATTTTAACAGTTTTGGCGCCTGGTGCAGGAAAAAAAATAAGCGCCCCAAAAGCAACTTAAAAAATGTTTGATCTTTTCAACATCTCCCGAAGAAAGAGAGTAATTGACGCGTTGACTTCAACATAAAATTCAACCCTAAATCTTTCTTGATGGTCTAAAATTACCTCATTCCTATCCTCATAGGAAAACTGAACTACTTTTTTTCGGGACCGTTAAGTTGAAATTGCTGGAAAAGGAACTTTAATTTCATTTGCTTTAAGTCTCGCCTTATCTAAAAATTCAAAAAAACTTGTCATTAGTTCTTAGTTCGACTAAAAACTTTTTCACTGAGCACAAAATTTCAACTGCAAGCTTAAGGCAAATACTGCTTTGTGTCTAATATTATGTACCAAATAACAACACAACAAATAAATTTAAATTTGCTAAGCTTACTACCAAGAGATTGAGGCATATTTTGGACTTTTTGATCATAATTTTCTGAAATTTCAACAAAAGCCTATAAACATTTCCCAAGTATAGTTTTAGTGGTTTTATTGCATCTATTCTGCTTAAGGCTGCTGTTATATAGCAAGCGTGTAATACAAGCGCTTGCTCGCGCTTTAAATTAAATGCATTTTATTAGAGCATGGTGGTTGTGTAACAAATTTTTACAAGTGCGAGTAAGCGCGAGCAAGTGCGCTTGTATTACACGCTTGCTACATATATAACCGCAGCCTAAGAGTCAAACTACTAAGATGTTTTTTTTTAAAACCGACCATCTGCCTACAGAACTTGAATAGAAAACATATATGTATACTCTTAACTTTATCGAAGAATGCAACTGCATCAGTGGAGCATTGAACATCATCAATGCTCTAGGTTCCAAAACCTTAGTTCTCGCTTGCATACCACAATGTTTCCCTCTCATATAAGTACCATTATCATACCCTTGTTCTCTACAATTCACTAATAGAATATCCAAATCAGCAAGTTCATTCAAAACTAAATCAGTTAAGCCAGACCCAGTTGTTTTTTTCACAACAATCCCAAAAAATATTCTCTAATTTTAAACTTTTTTGTATTTTGGTCCACTATTCTAACTACTAAAGTTAATTGCTCCTTTCTACTTATGTATGTATATCAAGCGTACAATCTACTATATTCGAAGCCAAGGAGAATCAAGGCATTAATAAACGCAGGGAAAATTGAATATATAATTATAACATACTAATTTTCAATATTTTTAAAAATGTGCTATCTACCACTTAAAGTGCTAATGTTCTGAATTGAAAAATATCTTTTGTTTTCGTAACCGCAGGTTGCATTTTTTCATGTAGTCTTGTTTTATTATCAATTAAATATTAAATGCACAACATATAAGAAGGAAATGTTTTTTATTGCTTGAAAACACGAAAATGCAAAAGGGATCCAAAAAAAAGCAAATGTGCTATCTTTCTGTCGCGATCTGTACATACATAAGCAATAAATTTTAATACGTATGACCTGAGTTTGACTCTCTTTCTCTTCAGTCAAATCGAACGTTTTGATACATCGAACAAGGTTGTGAAACCAAATAGGTAGGCGCATTGCCTTGGCGCGAACTTTGAATCCTGCTCCACAACTTCCGACATGTTTGTTGATTTGTATGGATTTTGGTAGGCGCAAATGGAGCGGTATGATAAGACTGCTCCACAGCATGTTGGCAGTGAAAATTTCGTTTTTGGCAATGGGCTGAAAGGGTCGACTGGATATTTAATATGAAACAACAGAGCCTACTATGGTTGCAGCAGAGACAAATGTTTGTCTCTGGTTGTAGTTGGGTTGCTGCTAACTATTCTGCTGCTAACTATTCTGTTATACCAATTAGCTAGCAGCTATGGAGAGAAAGAGAATGAAATGTTGTGGGAACGGGAAGGGATAGAAAAAAAAAACATTATGTGCATATATATATGGAAATTTGGTGATTTTAATGTGTGTGTATTTTTAAATGTACAGTGATTGAAATGTGTGTATTTTTATTTGAGAAGTACGGTGAGAAATATTTGTTTGTGAAGAATATAAATACATATTAGCAAACAAGTAGATCTGTTTTTTTGATAGTAATTTGTTTTAGTTTTTACGCCTCTTGCTTTCTAGCGCCTGGCGCGGCTGCGCCACTCGCTCCTATGTAAGGTCCGGCCCTGTCTATAGGGCACAACCACTAAGTTCAGATTATAATGTATTGACTTCAGAATTCTTTAGAATCTTAATTTAAATAATATTACTTCCTACTACTTCCTTTCTATCATACTACAATCAAACAACGGGACTGATTTAAAGCACGGGCAACGCCGGGCAGGCAACAGCTAGTATGTAATTAAAAATCTGCAGTAGATATGATAAGGCTTGAAACATTTCAAGCAAAGACCTTTATCACACTTTGAGCAAGGAGTTCGGACAAATTACTCCACATGGATCTGTAACTGCTTTGTCCAGTTTATCCACTGATAAGCAAAGTACCATTAAAATCGCAAGGCTCTGGAACGAAATATTGGCTTAGCTGCAGTATGCCATCTATATTTTTTTCGAATTGCTCGTGTGGTTTCAAATTATGACAGTACTCGTAATTGGGTTGTGGGAAAATCGGTATCATCACGCAAGATTCATCTTCTGGCCAAGTGAACGTAGCATTCTTAATAGATTCTGGCAAAAGACAACTGGAGGTAGATTGCTGAGCACAACGCAACTTGAATAAAGGTGGCTCATGAGATACGCTAACAACTTTAGTTACGGCTAGTGAACCAGATAAATTCCAAGATGAATTATCCAGAACATCCCGTAAAACACAATGTTCGATAACTTCATCAAAATTCTCTGCGGGTGCGCAAAGTCTTCAATACGTTGTCCGTTCCCAAACCCAATTTCACAACCCGATCTCAACTGCGCTAGACAAATATTGTCTGGAATATCGCCTATTGTGTTTGTAAGTGGTAAATGTATTTTACCATGTATATACTAAAACACACTTCCAATTCTTAATAACATTTATTTCTTAAAAGATGAATTTTTAAATGCGACTCTTATAACAAATATTCAACGTACCAAGTCCTCGCCATCTTTTTTCTTCGTATCTAATTGTACAAGATTCATGCATAAAAGTGCTGCCAAGTCTTACATATATATCAGTCTCCCCCACATAATTTTATAGGCTGGAGCTTTACTTAATAAAAAAAAAATATTATTCATTGATTTACGTAAAAAACTAAACAAAAATTAAAAATTGGCAACCCATGCCCATATTACATAAATGAAGTTTACATAAAAAAAAATCCTGCCATCTCTGACTATTGCAAATTTAAATGACATTTGAAAAAAAAAAAAAAAGTAAAATATTTCACAAACAATAAACAAACATGGAATTCAAATTCTATTTTAACTTACTAAATACGGATATTATTATTAAAAATGCAAAATAAAATTAAATATTCAGTCTTACTGGAGCCCGTCGTATTCGTGTCGATCTTCTAACATTTTGCGAAACATTTGAATTTGGATTTTCCTGGCTATTGTTCGTTGGAGTTGCTGCTGTTCTTGGCGTTATGTTTTCAGGTTCATCACTGGATTTTGTATTTGGCTGCGATGAACCCGAACTTGAAGTTGGAGAGTCGTCTCTAGCAGTGATGGTACACGTAGGGAAAATTCCCTACACGTAGGGATTTTCGATGTGAAAATAACCCCGTAGGGAAAAAAGGACAGATTTTTCTTCTCTAAGAATTTTGGCCTGAAGCGTAGGGATTTTTTATTTCATAAACTATTTTTTCCAAGAAATGCAACCAAACCCTAATTAAGATATGTTCTCACCTTTATGTCTTCAAAACCTCACAATTCGATTTCTAATTTTACCTAACCTGAACTTCGCTGACAGTTCTGTCACTATGTTTTTCTCTTTCTTGCGTGCTGTGAAAACCAATGGTATAAGTATCACTCAGGCAAAAAAAATAACGGTAAAACGGTACTTTATATGTTTTGGTTTGATTTGTCGCCTTTTTCCATTTGTCTTATTGTTCTTGCTCGCGTTCGCGTGTTCGTGTTTAATTGTTTTAAAAAATATTTTACAAAATATATTTATGATAATATGATAATAGCTTTGTGTTGTCAGCCAACCAGCCAACATGAGTTCGTCGGAAAGATCATTTTCCTCTGATGGAAGCAGGAATCCAAATAAAATCAAAAAAAGAAGACCCGAAAAATATCGAAAACAAAAATTTAATGATGATTGGCTCGAAGAAGAGAGCTTCAAGGGCTGGTTGTCCAAATTAATAGACGATTTATATAAATGCAAGTGCGAAGCATGCGACAAAATCTTATTTTGTGGAAAATCTGACCTTTTAAAACATGCAACAACAAAGCTCCACAAAAAAAATGTTGCATCCATTAAAATTTCAACAAAAGTAAATGATTTTCTTAAACAAAACAAAAGTGTTGAATGTGTTGATAAAGCAGTGCAAAATTTCGAAATAAGATTAAGTTTATTTTTTGCTGAGCACAATGTTGCATTTCAAGTCGTGGAACATTTGGTACCACTACTAAAAAAAATAGTTCCGGATTCAAAAATAATAGAAAAGTCGCAGCTCGGAAGGAAAAAATGTACGAGCATTATTAAAAATGTATTAGCTCAACAAGAAACAGAAGATTTAGTCGCTAAATTAAAAAAATATAATTTTTCTGTAATGGTTGACGAGAGCACCGACATAGGAATGAATAAATCGATGTGTTTGCTGGTCAGATAAGTTGATGAAGAAGAGCAACGAATAGTTGTTAGGTTGCTTGACCTAATCAAAGTTGGATCGAACTGCTCTGCCGAAGCTCCGTACAAGGAGTTTAAGGACTTTATTTTGAAAAATGAAATTCCTTTTAAAAATATTATTGGTGAGTACAATTTGATATATTTTGCTATTTTGTTAAGACCCTTTTTTACCACAGGTATGTGCAGTGATGGGGCGAGTGTTATGGTAGGCCAAAATAATTCATTTTCTTCAAGATTAACTACTGAAAATCCAAAGGCTATCGTAATAAAGTGTATATGCCATTCAGCTTCAATTATTGCAAATAAAGCGTGCCTTTCATTGCCTAGAGCACCAGAAGAATTACTTCGACAAATTGGAAACTACGTCTCTGGCAGTTCAAAGCGATGTATTCAATTGGAAGAGTTCCAAGAACTGCTAAATAAGAAAAAAAGGAAAATTTTAAGAACGTCTGCAACTAGATGGCTGTCTCACCAAAAATGCATTGAACGTATTTTAGAAAATTGGGTAGTTCTGCTCGAATATGTTAAGTTTGCGGTAATTTCAGACAAATTAAAATCAGCTGAGTTTATTTATAACGAACTAACAAATGAATGTAACAAAGCATATTTACTCTTTCTCAAATATATGCTAGTTTTTTTAACATTTTAAACGCTCTTTTTCAATCAAAAAAAACTCTTATACATGAGCTTTATACGGAGTCCGTAAAACTTTTTCTTCAATTGGGACAACATTTTATAAAAAAGGCTGAACTAAAGATTACTTGTAACGTAAGATCACCACATGTTACCTTGCAAGTAGATGAAATTTATCTTGGACCAGAATGCAATGATATTTTAAAGAAAATTCCGAAAAACGCAGCACATCAAATAAAACTTGATTGTTTAAATTTTTATATTATTGCTTTGGAGGAAATCCAGAAAAGATTACTGATCGGAACTAATGACATTTTTAAGGAATTAGGGTTTTTGAATCCAGATCTGAATTTAATTTCGAAAATCTTTCCCGCAAACTGTCTTTCGATTTAAATACAATTTTACAAGAGTGGAGGCGAATTGAATATAGTTTTCTTGGAACTGAGAAAATCAATCTGGCTGAGCTTGACGTAGTACAATTTTGGCTTAAAATAGATAAAACTCGGAATTTTAATGATGAAATTATGTTTCAAAATTTGTGTGATTTAACGAAGCATTTGTTGGCGCTGCCTCATGCAAATGCTGAAGCAGAAAGAATATTTTCCATAGTAACCGATGTTCGAACAAAGAAACAAGTTAAGCCATGAAAATTTAAGTTCCATATGTATAATAAGATCATCATTACAGGATAAAAGCTCTAATTGCATAGTGTTTGAAAGCCAAGAAAAACATTTTAAAAGGATGGACTCAAAGACCCTATATGATCACCATGTGTAAAATTTTTTTTTTTTGTTAATTACATTATTATGTATATATAATGTATATATGAAGCTTATGCTAAGGTTTATTTCTTTACATTACTCGCACAGTAAGAAAATATATTGTGTACCCACAATGGATACCTACCTATATTATATATTTAAACTATAACAATAACGGACAAAATGTATAAAATGTATAACAAAAAATTATAATAAACAAAAATCCAAAAAAAAAAAAGATACATTATTTTATTTTATCAAATATTGGTAAAAAATTATTTGGAGAGTGCGTAGGGAAAATCATCCTCCGGTAGGGATTTTTTTTTGGTGAAGTAGGGAATTATTTTTTTTTCTTGTACCATCAATGGTCTCTAGTTGGATTTGGAATATTGCTTACTGGTGCATTGGCACTAGCATCTGGATATGTGGTGTTTGGTTGACTTTCGGTATTAGTGTTGTAAGGGTGATTGGTATAGGAACTTGGTGGTACAATTATAGTTGAACTATTTGACTTCGGAATAGTTACTTCGTGGACGTTCGTAGATTTAATTTGGTCGATATGTCGTCTGCAATGTTGACCATCCACGTCGATAGTATAATGTAGTGTTCCGTCGCGTTGAATAATTTTGCCAAACTTCCACTTTATTTGTGTTTGTAAGTGGTAAATGTATTTTACCATGCATATACTAAAACACACTTTCAATTCTTAATAACATTTATTTCTTAAAAGATGAATTTTTAAATGCGACTCTTATAACAAATCTTCAACGTACCAAGTCCTCGCCATCTTTTTTCTTCGTATCTAATTGTACAAGATTCATGCATAAAAGTGCTGCCAAGTCTTACATATATATCATCGCCTTGTTCATCAGCATCGTCTTCTCTGGTGGTTGAATATACAAGGCGTGGAAGTAGCTTAAAAGACCATTTTCATCATCTCCTTAATTTCATCAATTTCATAATCATCTCGTTAATTTTCTCGAAAACCATATGATTTTTAAAAAAATGTCATGAAAACACATTTTCCAGCAAAAAGAATCACGTTTTAGTAAAAAACACCAATAATGTTAACCTGTACCCTATCGCTCCTGGCGTTGCCATTTGGACACGCTGGCAGCAATTTAAGAAAAAAAGTACCACCGAAATATTTTTTTCATGCTGTCACTTATTTTACTCTTTGTACATCGAAAATACTAACAATTCTGCAATACAGTACTTATAGATAATATACACTGTAAATTATATTAATATAAATACTTTATTGTTGTGCTCCATAACACGATTTTTTTAACTTTGTTATTTACGATCGAATTTGAGACGCTCTCAATATGAAAATCTAAGCATACTATTAAAACTGACCGCCCAATATGCAACGCAGATGCCCTAAGATGTGAAAAAATGCGAATATGTACACATGTGTGTATTGGTTACCGTTAGAGGGGTGTGAAAAGGAATGAATGTTTTTGGTTGCCATATGGCGACGCCAGGAGGATTCGGGTTAATGTAAACAAAAAAGAAAGCGGGGTAATTAAAACTTTCAAATTCACTGATTTCACCCAAAAATGGGGAATTAAAATTTTCCCACGCTTATGTAAACAAAAAAAACCGGGGTAATTAAAAATTTCAAAATCGATGATTTCACCCAAAAATGACGAATTAAAATGGCTGTTTCCCGGAATCGTCAAAAAAACTTTCCCAGGCTCAAGTATCCTACCTACTATCATCTTTGTTAAAAAAGTAATATTATTGTCTTTTTTTCCTAATTTTCTCTATATTATGTTTGTATGTAATAGTTCTTGCAACAATATCTTTATATGTTAAAAACAAAACACCATTTTTTTTTCAAGTTTCTGTAAGAAAACATGTAAGAACTCACCATTGAGGATTGGTGATTGATTTGCACCAGGTAGGATTTTGAAAGTGTGTTTCTTAGTCAATAATGGCTGAATCTTAAATTATTATACATCAAATTATAGCTTGAGAAATGCTCTTTTACATAAATAACTCACAAAAAAGGTATGTTGTCTCTGAAGATTTTTCAGAAACTAGTGATTTTCAAAAAAAAAAAACTTTACTTTTAAAGTATTTAGAGATTAATTGATTATTTTAAAACTGAAAATCTAAGATCCATTATTTTTAGGTCATAATAAAGATACTAGAATCTCCTTTCATTTGATACCAAGTAAATGTATGTGTGTCTTACGGTTTTTATGATATTATGATTTTATATGCATTTAAGCGAACAAAAATCATCAGAAGATCTATCCGCAATACGAACTTCACATACAAAAATATCAAAATCCCCACATACGATTTTCATAAAACTTCACAGTTTTAATGTAGGGTAAACTGTCCCACAGTGGCTCACGTCCCACAGTGAATCTTTTAAATTTACAGAATCTCTACTTGTAAAAGAAAAACTAAGTACTTAAAGGGAAAATAAACCGCGATTCGATCATTCATGGATTTACCTGGCCGTTGAAGTAGTGCACTCGTCAGTGTCGTTAGTGCTTAAGAAAAAGTGAATTTTACTGGTAAGTAAATTAGAAATCGTGCCTTTTATTTTTGTTCCATTTAAAAAAGTAATGTGCTTAGTGAGATTTGTGGGATACAGTTTAAAATATTGATTATTATTATTAATTAAAATTAGTATGTGAATAAAATTTGTGAAATAGTTTTTTTTATAAAAATATTTTTCTCCAAAAAGTCACTATGTCCAACAGTGAACCAGATCATAGTCGTACACAGTGAACCAGGTTCACAGGCTTCAGAATTCCGTACTTTCATTTAGCAACGACCTATCAGCATTTAACATTCGTTAATGGTTTTGTGTTTTTTTTTTTTATTATTTTTTACTATTATTTTTCGTTAGTTATAAGTTTTGTGATATTATTGAATCCTTGAAAGTTGTTTTTGTTATTTTTTATTGTAGTTATTACTTTTTGTTGTTTTTATTACTTATGTTTTTGTACTATATACCTTTTTTAAAGTTAATGTTAAATAAAAATTGATTTTTACCAATTACATATTTTTGTTCTTTATTTTCCTATGAAATAATAAATAAACACTATAGGTTCACTGTGAACTACCTGGTGGTTCACTGTGTCCACCCCCAGTACACAGTGAACCAATTGAGGTGCGTTTTAAAAAACCCAAAATTTACTATTTTATATGATCTTTCTAAATATGTATGTGGTGAAATACAAAGCGAATAAAGCAAATAATAAGTACCTTCAAACCGTTTAAAGATTAAACCAATAGTTTAAAAACTACATCAAGTCAAACGCAAATTGGTCCACTGTGAGACAGTTTACCCTACTCAGCTCAGCTTTATTTCGATACCAATTTTATTAATGTACGCTCTTGGCCCAAGCTCCATATAATTTTGCCCCATCTCCTTTAAAAATATTCTGAAAACTATTAAAAATATAGCAATTGGAAAAAAAGAGTCTCACTGTTGGTGGTCCTCCCTACTAAAATCACTTAAGAAGTCAAAGTAGTCAAGTCATTTGAAGTGGTGCAACATACATACATAAGTACATATGTACATTGTACATAAACATAAAATGTGCACAAAAACAAAGGTGTAGGTATACATTATTTTTCAATCACATTTAGAAAAAAATGTCATTCATAACAGTTCGTTAACGTGTCAGTTCTATTCATAACAAATAATAATTAAACAAAGCAAAGAGGGAGAGAGCTTTTCACTTACTTGCCTCAAAATATTACTTCTTCCTGCACCACAGAAATTAAATAAGCATTTCATGAAGGGCGAGTGGCATTTGTTTTGTCATGCATGCGCAAGCATTGCCGCCCTAATGGTCACAGTCTTATGTTATTGGTATGTAAGCTTTGCAAATAAATATGAAATATAAATTGCCTTAAAGTTACTTACTAACTTACAATCAGGACGAAGGCCGCACACCACTTGGGCAGTTAACTGCTTTAAGCTGCATGACCTCATCGAATATTTCGGGTCGTGTCGATTTAACCTGTAGATGGAGAGCCAATTGTGTACGTTGTTAGTAACGAATGAAAAGTTTATTTAACAATACGTCAGACACAGCATGAAAAACATATATTTATTTATGATAACTGTTTGTGTTAATTTGAAAGTTGTTTAGTAAAAAGTTAATATTAGTACTACAAAAGAATAATTATAATGGGATGCGGTAGTAGTTCACACATGGTTCCTTCCATTGGCGATAGTACGAGTATAATAAAACCGTCTCCAGTAACCACACTTAGTCCGGTTTCAACAGGCGATTCTGTTTTAAAAGGTAAATACAAGTAACTACTTTTGTTAAATCTTCCTATTAGTCGTTAATTTTATTCTTCGTACTTTGAAAATATATCATTCATGAATGCGTATTATGTATACAGAAAGTTGTTCCTAATTGTTCATACTTCTCTACCCTGAACTTCGAAATTTAATTATTTACTTTTTCGATGTAACATTCACTCGTAAATATATATGTACCGTTGTATAGAACAAATTCCCTATACTCGTACATATGTAAAATAAACTCACAACTTCTTATCCAGCTTTTACTTTTAATTCGTATTTGTTACGGAACTAACAGTACCTAATATTTCCACAGATCCACAGATAAGTAGTGCGATACTGCGATGTGTACATAACATAATACGAGCATTGTAAGCTGTTTTAGTACAGAAATTTGCATAAAAAATTCTTAATCGATTACCGCGTGGCAAAATTTAAAATGAGAAAACTCGGAATTTAATATTCATACGTATATATATTTTTGTACATATTATACATATGTATGTAACATAGATAGTAGTTAGATTGATGTACATATTATGTAGTCGCCACCAAATAAGAAATTTAGTCCAGTATTGGCCAAGGAAACATGGATAATGGCAACAAGTTTTTGTAGTGATTACATTTTGGAGTATAATGTATAACGGAAGAAAATGTAGTGAAAGACAGTTCCGGTTTTAGCACTACCCCTGGGCAAGAAGTTTCTACGGCGCACCAGTGGGACGAAATGGGAGATTCACTGGCCAAATGCATTTTCACTCAGTGATTTCCACTGAAAAATTCACTGTGGGTCATATTTTATGTATTTTTTCACGCTAAGTCGAATGGTGAAAGTCGATTTGGCTGTAGGAAATTTTAAAAAGGAAAGAAAAAAAATTGATGGATAGAATTCTTCTCGGGCAATTGCCGGAAGGTACCTATTCCCAGTGTATACTTACCAAGGATTAGGCTCTGTGTAACCCCTGCTATTGTGGGATAGAGAGTTATTAAATATTAATATTTCAAATACTTTATAGTTTAACAAATATTACCAAACTCCGAATTATTTAACTAAACGTACGTCAAAACAAACTTTTATAATTAAAAACACTTAAAAAAAACAAAACGAGAAGAACAGAATAGCAATGAAATTAGTAAAATAAGTTATCTTTGCTAAACTAAAATCATATCAATTACCATCGTTTGGGTTTCTGTGAACAACTTCTTGGCCATGGAATTTTGTAACGATCAGTGGGGTCTCGGTGTTGAAATCCTCGGATCAATTGAGAGCTTCTTGAGCCTCTTCCGAGAATTTTCCAACTGGGAAAATGAAACATTCAACTATTTTCTCTCCGTGGATTAACACTTTACTAGTGTACTGGTGCAAGGAATCTCGCATGTAGAAACCCTATACCCGTAAGTATAGGTAATAATGTCTTTTTCGTAATAACTTTACTCGTATGGGTTTTTTCAAAAGTGTTTATATTGATGAACAAAGTTCAGGTGATGAGCTTTCGATCAGTGTATGAATCATTGAAATTGGTGCAGGAATAAACTCTCAGGAGGAATCACAAGCTCTTGCGCTAGCGATTTAAATATAATGATGCACAGTTGCTGGCATGTAATACCACCCGTAGTGTTTAAAAAAAATTAAAGGCACACTTGCGATTTTCACAAACATTGGTTAACAAAAATTAAGAAAATCTGTGTTTAAGACCAATATCTCGAAAATGAAAGTACGGATGGTAGTAGTTGTTAGTTGTAATAAACACTAATCAATTGTCCATGAAACGAGCCTATCTTGGTTGCTCTAAGTTTAATACACCAGAACAGGGATGGCGAACCTTTTTAGAGCCTCGTGCCATTTAAAAAAAAAATGTGTGAGCCTTATCCGCATAAGCTCAGGGGGAAGTGAATACTTTTGCAATCCAAAGCAGTTGTGTATGTGTAATATGTAAGAGAAGAAATTTCTCTAGTACAATCAATGGAAAATGTGTAATAAAATTTAGTAAATATGAATGTAAACTTGACTATATTTTTGTAATACAAATTATGAAAGGAACAGCTATTCAAAATTGCATTAAATATAGAATTTGTTAATAACTCGACTCCAGCGCCACCCATCGGGTCCAGTTTTTTTGTAGTTTTCTCTGTTGGTACTATACTAACATAAATTGTCAATATGAATCATTTTGGTCAGTTAATAAAGAAGTTGCTAATAACTTGACTCCAGCGCCCCCTAGCGAGAGGTTTTTCCACCTAAGTCTTTCCTTAGGTCCCAGACTATCTTTTTGCCAAATTACATTATAATTGGGTCAGCGGTTTATGCGTGAAAGGGTTTTGTTAATAACTTGACTCCAGCGCCCCCTAGCGAGCGGTTTTTCCACCTAAGTCCTTCCTCAGGTCCCAGACTATCCCTTTGCCAAATTACATTACGATTGGTTCAGCGGTTTAGGCGTGAAAGGGTTTTGTTAATAACTTGACTCCAGCGCCCCCTAGTGAGCAGTTTTTCCACCTTAGTCCTTCCTCAGGTCCCAGACTATCTCTTTGCCAAATTACATTATAATTGGTTCAGCGGTTTAGGCGTGAAAAGGTTTTGTTAATAACTCGACTCCAGCGCCCCCTAGCGAGCGGTTTTTCCACCTAAATCTTTCCTTAGGTCCCAGACTATCTCTTTGCCTAATAACATTATAATTGGTTCAGCGGTTTATGCGTGAAAGGGTTTTGTTAATAACTTGACTCCAGCGCCCCCTAGCGAGCGGTTTTTCCACCTAAGTCCTTCCTCAGGTCCCAGACTATCCCTTTGCCAAATTACATTACGATTGGTTCAGCGGCTTAGGCGTGAAAAGGTTTTGTAAAATAAGTTGACTCCAGCGCCCTCTAGCGAGCGGTTTTACCACCTAAGTCCTTCCGTAGGTCCCAGACTATCTCTTTGCCAAATAAAATTACAATTGCTTCAGCGGATTAGGCGTGAAAAGGTTTTGTTAATAACTTGACTCCAGCGCCCCCTAGCGAGCGGTTTTTCCACCTAAGTCTTTCCTTAGCTCCCAGACTATCTATCTGCCAAATTATATTATAATTGGTTCAGCGTGTTAAAGTGTTAAAGTAGACAGACAGACAGACGGACGGATGGACAGACAGACAGACAGACAGACAGACGGACGGACGGACAGACAGACAGACAGACAGACAGACAGACAGACAGACATACAGACAGCTGATGTTTTCTGTATACATATTTCCCCTGTATGGAATCATTTCCACGTTATCGAAATACGGTTATCGAAATCTATCGTGACGCAGTTATCGTCACTCGTTTTCAAAAACAAATACGTCGCTAAAGAAGTATTCACTTCAAAAATAATATTTTGAAGTGCCTTTGGCGAGTCAACATAAAGTCTTGATGTAATTTTCTAGTGACTACTACAAACAAAAATAAATAATTTTACACTGCGCGGCATTTTATTTGTAAACATATTACCCATTTTGGCCCGAGTGGGTAGTTTTCTACCCAGATTTTTATAGTTTTTTCTCCAGAGGATTAATGACTGTTTGCAAAATGTTTCTATTTAAATATAATCTTAGTAGTGTTAGTTACCATTTTTTTTTTATTCTTCCCCCCACCCCTCTCTCTTAACACTATGATTGGGGCCTAAAATGTAGGCTTCAAAAAAGCATTTACAAAAAAAATAAAAAAAAATATTTAAAAAAAGATAAACATTTAAATAATGTCTATTCTATGACGTCAATATAAAGTACTAAACATTTGTATCATTACTTTATGCGTTCCGTGTATCAGACCTGACAGATCAACGTTCAAAAATTGATGGGTAGTTTTCTACCCAACGGGCCAATCCAGATTTATTTTTATTTTAGGACAAGTCATGTATAAAATTGATACAATTTGAAATAACCGTTTTTTGTTTATTTATTTGTTTCACATTTCGAGGTGATTCATCCAGATTCAGTATTTAGTCAAGAAAAGAAATTATGTACTACATAGTAACTAGTAGATATCATACAATAAAAAAACAACAATGCAAATGGAGGAGATTATGGCCTTGCTTTAGTCACCTGATGAAGAAGATTATGTGGTCAATAAGGTAGAAGTGGTGGCTTCGATGGAAGAAAACCGAAATAGCGCGTGGGGCGCCGTTTTGATAGGTCAATAAGGTGAATACGTGAATGTTGTGTATGTATATTCAAGAGTCGACAATGCAATCCTTTCATTAGATTTTGGTGGAACCTTGGAGCTGGAATATTCAGCGGAGGGTGGTTAACATGCTTGTGAGGCAGAGTAGACCATGGAGCCACCTTGTACAATTTTTAATCATTCTCAGAATAACGTATCTTTGAGTTTTCTAAACAACCAGTGGGTGCTGAAGCAACCAGAATTGAATCTATATCACAGTTCACAGCTATTGTGTACTATACTCCGCTAAAGCAAGTATAAAATATGCTAAAAGGCTCTATTATTACCTATCATTGTCGTAGATTCGGTGGTAAATCGTCATCTCAGTTGTTTTCTCTTTTCCATATTGATAGCATTACCGAGATGATAAAAGCATATAAAAACCAATATGTGGCACAAAATAATGCACACTTCAACTTAAACTGCAGAAGAAGTTCGACAGATCGGGTGCCAAAATAAGACCGCTAATCAATCACCGTAGGCGATTATTGAGGTATTCACAGTAATAAGTAGTGGTGACCACTTTCTGTCAATACATCTTCCAACATGAAGCTCAGTGCATGAAAATGGCTTGTTTTGGTCACGAAATCGGGAAATGTCAAGCCACAGTTGGAGCTAAGAGACCATGTACCTAAGGAGCTTTTGAGAGCAGACCGCAATCGCCCATCCACATGCATAATACAATATTTCGATGGTAGTATTAGTGACAAAAGCGCTGCAAAGCCTGTCACAGCAAGGCGTCTTTCATTTGTATAAAGTGTATTTTTAGCTAGTTTGCATTCTAAATGCTTCGGAGAATAAACTACAAACATATATGTACATAGTTATTTACACCTACGTACTACTTATAACTTTGCTATTTAATTTATGCAATGTTGATTTTCTTGAAATATTTTTTTTTGTATACTTATTGGCCCAGTGGGTAGTAAACTACTCAGATCATAACAGGTAAACGGTTAAAGTGAAAAATTGTTTGCTCACATTTTTGGCTTGATGGGGTCTATATGAGCTACTTTTCAAAATATCGTGAACAAATTTCTACAGGAACTGGTACCGGGCCAAAATGGGTTAATCAATTTTTGAAAATAACAGCTTTTATTTTATTTTAATAAAAGAAACAAATTTCAGATTAACAAAAAACAGAGAAAGAAACAAAAACAATGAACGAACTATTTTAGTGTGACTTTTGTTGGTGGTCGCCGTGGCCGTGGTGGTTAGTGCGTTGGACTACTACGCATGCTGCCCGAGTTCAATTACAGCAAAAAAGGTTTTTCCTAAAGGTTTTTTTCACGGTCACCCCTTGCGAATGTCTGACAAGCAATCAAAGAGTATCATTTGTCATGAGAAGCTTCTCAACTCGCCGTTCGGAGTCGGCAAAAAACTGTAGGTCCTTTCCATTTAGTGGTAACAATAACACGCACACAAAAATGGTTGCGAGAGGCTAGGCTTGGTTCTGTATAGGACTGCTGAAGCCGTATATTTTTTTTGTTGTTGCAAACTCGAGGCCAAATAGTTTATATCAGGGCTGTGTTTCGTCACTTTAAGCAAAATGCAGGCTGAACTGGAATCATCTGACAAACGGTTCCTAAACGAATCTTTTGTGTTAATCATTTCTGAAAATAAAGATTCACAGGCATAGGTAGACGAAAATATTGTCAAGATAGCAAACGCAAACTTTTTCAAGCAGCTATATGTATCGGGAATTCAATTCCAAGTTTCCATTAATAATTAATTCCAAATTATTTGGAATTGGCATTCTTCGTCGTATTGACTAACAGTCTTTCTAAATCGATTGATTCCAACACTTTCCTTGTTTCGACGAATTTTTGAGTCCATATCGAACTAGACCGGAATTCATTAAGCTGCATTTCAATTTCCTCAATTTCCAAATAATCAAATTTAGACAGGTTTGGCTTGTCAAAGGATGTCATATAAGGGGACATAATAAAGTTAAGCGTTTCCGACAACTCTTTAAATTGTGAAAATCTTGAAGAAAAAAAATGCTGCCGCTCAAAGGTGTAATTGGATTTCTCAATTGGTGGCGTGCCCATAATATTTCGTCGCGTGCCATTGGTTTGCCATCCCTGCACTAGAAGTTATAATTGAATAACTGTTGGCACCTTCTTCTCTGAAAGAACCTTTTTAGATACCCTGTAGCTTAGTCGGTGTTCAACATAGACCCCCCCCCCCCACACGATTTTTGTCATTACATGAACCAATGAACCCAATGAAATTTCCAAAATATCAGTATCCCAAACTGGACCACCCTGTATATCGGCACTGCCTATGGTTGAATTGTACGATGGGAGGCAATTGCTCAAACGTGAATAGCGGGCGCAGTAAGACTAAGTAGGATATAACCCTTCCGCACATCTTTCACTAAATACCTACCTGTGAAGTCCATTTTTCGGAACAACTCGGAACTTTCTTGTACCTACTAGTTGAATTTCTCAAAAATACTGTCGAAAAAGACGTTATTTCAATAACATACCCTCGCTACTAAAGAACATAGCATGTTTCTATTTCCTGACACTATTCACTACTTAGTCATATAAAATGACTAGCTGACCCGTGCACGCCTTGCTTCGCCCATCTGCAACTTAGGAAAACAAATTGTTTTTTCTTCTTATACATTTCTATATTATAGCAGGTATGTACGTAATGTATAGCAAAGATGTTGCCCGCCCGGCATTGCCCGTGCACTTTTTTAAAATTTGAATTTGCTTTTACAATCATATTTATCGTAGTATGCCTGGGCACAAAACATCCGCAGAAGGATGATTGATTGATACCTCAAATGAATCTTAAAGAAATTTACTACAACCAATTTTTTTTTGGTTTTAAATCAAATAAGCCATTGTTGAGTTAGGGCTGTGTAATGACAGAAAATTTGATTGTTTGCCACTTCGATCTCAAATTCTCAGCTCCTATAAGTAACGGAGTAGTCTGAGTACCCCCATAAATTCCGCCAGAAAATGCAGATCATAATATTGAAAACCGCATCTAAACCCGTTTGGTGGTTCTTGAGATTAGCCTGTACATACAGAAAGACACATTTTGGGGATTTCCATTTATACTGTACTAGTGGTTACCCGGTGCGCTTCGCTACACCCATTGAAAGCAGTGTTTATGTCATAAATGTAATTCAATTTTTCCGAGTGACTTTTTGTGAATAGTAATGACTCTGGTGGAGAATTAAATGCCGACAACTCTATTTGGATTTTGGATTTAAGAAATCTGTCCAAACAATAACATCCTAAAAACTCAAAAACAAACCATCCGATTGAGCTGAAACTTAGACAATATATTTGTTATGAAGCGAGAAGTGCACGTAAATCAAAAGTTAGCTGTTAGCTGTCACCGTGCATTGCTGTAGTAATAATTTTGAGATTTCGGTTTTCTTTGCCATCTATCGAAAAACTTAAAAACCTTTGATTTACAAATATTTCTCACTTCAAAACCAATATATTCTGTAAGTTTCAGCTTAATCGGATGGTTTTGAAATTTTTGTGTTCCAGCGCCATCTATCGGAAAACTTGAGAACTGTTGATGTACGAACATTTCTCAATTCATTACAAATATATTGTGTAAGTTGCAGCTTAATCGTACGGTGAGTTAAAATTTTTTTGAGTTCCAGCGCCATCTAGCGAAAAACTTGAAATTTTTTGATGTACGAGCACTTCAAACATCAGAAAAAGTATATAGCGTAAGTTGCAGCTCAATCGGATGGTTAGTTTATGCGAATAATTTGATAAATTTACTTTGCCGTTTTCTTCCGGAAGCATTCCTCCACTTTTTCAGACTTCGTCAGCTCTTATGCCTTGTGCACTACTGATAATGTTTGCCTGAAATCTCCGCAAAATAGCACTGTTATGCCGCCCATCGGTTTATCACTTTTACTTACTTACTTACTTAACGGGCTCCCGACCCGTGAAGGGTCCCTGCCTGAGACACAGCAGCCTTCCACTCTCTTCGATCCAGGGCACGCTGCTTCCAGTCGTCTAGACCAAGCGCACTGGCATCCGCGGTAGCTTGGTCCTCAAACCGGAGGTTCGGTCTTCCTTGTCGTCTCAAACCTGGGGGCTGTGATTCGAAGATCCTCTTTGCTGTTGCATTGTTGTCCATTCGCTCGATGTGGCCGAGCCAGTGTAGTCGACGTGTTTTGGCCTTGGTACAGCTTATAGAGTTCGCGGTTGTATCTTCTCCTCCATTCGCCCTCCTCGCATACGGGACCGAATATCCGACGAAGAATTTTTCTCTCGAAAGTGTTCAAAATCTGCTCTGCTTTCCTGCTTATCGTCCAACACTCGGCTCCATACAGCAGAACTGGCAGGATCAATGTTTTGTAAAACATGCATTTTGTTTTTCGAGTTAGGAGTTTTGAACCCATTTGTTTTGCCAAACCGAAGTAGCAGCGGTTTCCTAGGGTAAGTCTTCGTCGAATCTCCACTAAGGTGTCATTCGTGGAGTTGATGTTTACTCCGAGGTAGGTACACTCCTTAACCACTTCGAAGTTACTGTTGCCAACAGTGATGTTTTGTCCTAGGCGGTGGACAGATGCTTCTTTGTTTGTTGACAACATGTACTTGGTTTTGTCCTCATTCACTTCAAAGCAAACTCGTTTCGCCTGTTCTTCAATTGCCGTAAAAGCCTCTAAGACGGCGCGCTGGGAGCGACCGGTGATGTCGATGTCGTCCGCGTATCCCAGTAGCTGGACAGATTTGTAAAAGATAGTGCCACACCTGCCCTGCGCACTATCTGTTCCAGCACAAGATTGAAGAAGTCACATGACAGCGCATCTCCTTGCCGAAATCCGGTGCATGTTTGGAATAGTTCGGAGGAACTGTTTCCAAATTGCATGTTGCACCACGTGTCTTCCAGCGTCACGCGTCATAGTTGGATCAGTTTAGCCGGGATCCCGAATTCGGCCATCGCCTTGTAGAGCTCAAGACGATGAATGCTATCATATGCGGCTTTGAAGTCGATGAAGAGATGGTGAGTCTAGACTTGAAATTCGTTGGTCTTTTCCAGGATCTGTCTTAGTGTGAAAATTTGGTCGATCGTCGATCTGCCGGGCCGGAAGCCACACTGGTACGTGCCGATTAGTGTGCTGCAGAAAGGTTTCAGACGTTCACACAGTACGTTGGATAGGATCTTATATGCGACATTGAGCAAGGATATGCCTCGGTAGTTCTTACAGGACATAGGATCGCCTTTCTTGAAGATGGGGCATATAGAGCTGATATTCCAGTCATCGGGCATGACTTCCTCCACCCATACTTGGTTGATGACTTGGTGCATGCACCCTACCAAAGCATCACCACCATATTTGAAAAGCTCCGCTGGTAGACCATCAGAGCCGGCGGCCTTGTTGTTCTTCAGCTTTTTGATAGCTGAGCGGACCTCTTCAAGACTGGGAGGATTCTTCCCTGACTGGATGCGGGTTCTCTTCCTGCCCTATCGCTCTCTCTGCCTGATGCCCATTAAGTAGCTGCTGGAAGTGCTGCTTAAATACATCTACTATTCCCTGCGCTTCGGTGACTAGGTTTCCTTCACTGTTTCGAAGAGCCTGCGTTCCGGGCTTGAAGCCTGCTGCCAGTTGCTTGGCTTTCCTATAAAACATCCGGATGTTGTTCCTATCGCGGGACTCTTCTACATCCTTGAGCTGGGAGACTGCGTGGGCCCTTTTCTTCTTACGCAGGATCTTCTTCTCCTCCCTTCTTCTGGCTCGATACTCTTCCATCGCTGCTCTTGTTTTGCGCTGCAGCGCTTGCACGTGTGCATTTTCTGTCACCTTTTTCCGACGCACGCATTCATCATCATACCAAAGGCTCTTTTTGGGTGGTGGCTGGTAGCCTATGGTGGTCTCTGCTACCCCTTTGATGATGTCGCGATACTGGTTCCACAGATTGTTTGCGTTTGTGGATGGTGAATGCACAGCGGAGAGTCTCTCGCTCAGGCGCTCTCTGTAGGCTCTGGCTGCTCCATTCGTGCTAAGGCTTCCAACATTGAATTTCTTTTTCTGGGCAGTTCGCAGCTTTTTCTCGTTAGATAGTCGAGCTCTGAATTTAGCTGCAACAAGATAATGGTCAGAGTCGACGTTTGCCCCTCTGAAGGTGTGCACATTCAGAATGTTGGATGCGTGTCTCGCATCTATTAGCACGTGATCGATTTGGTTGGCGGTTCGACCATCTGGAGAGCGCCAGGTTGCTGTGTGGATTCGTAGTCTTGGAAACCTAGTGCTACTTATCACCGTATTACGAGCTGCTGCAAAGTCGATTAGCCGGAAGCCGTTGTCTGTGGTCGTGTCGTGGAGGCTGTGCTTTCCGACTAATCCGCCGAAGATGTTTTCCTTACCGATTTTAGCATTGAAGTCCCCGAGTATGATTTTGACATCATACTCCGGACAGGCTCCGTAGGCTCCGTCCAGGAGGTCATAAAACTCCTCCTTGATAGAGTCTTCAGCTTGGTTGGTAGGGGCGTGTGCACATATTACGCTGATGTTTTGGAATGTTGCCTTGATGCGGATTACAGCCAGGCGATCGCTGATCGGCTTAAAGTCAATTATTCTTGAGCGTAGCCGATTTCCCACGACGAATCCGCATCCTAACATGTGCAGTCTTTTGTGACAGCTGTAATAAATGTCGCAATTTTCCTTTTTTTGCATACCTGATCCTATCCATCTTATCTCTTGGATCGCGGTAATATCTGCCTTGTACCGCGTGAGGACAGATTCAAGTTTTTGAATAGCACCAAGAGTGTCCAGTGAACGCACATTCCAGGTGCATATTCTTAGGTCATAGTCCGTGGACATTCCGGGTCGTGGTGTTAAATGAGGGGGTCCATTATCCGAGGCTAGTGTCTCTCTCATAACTATCTCTTTTTTACGTGGTATGGAAGTAACCCGCTTCGGTGATGTGAGCGCTGCCGTTGGCCCAGTAAAGGCTCATCCGCCACCATCTCTTTTCCAAGACCCTGACTAGTACATGGAAATCCTTATCGACCTGAGCTCCGAATATGTCGGAATAGCTCAGATAAGGTTTTGTTTCCGTTCTGGAAATCTAGCGCCACCGTTGGTTCCATCGAGGGAACTCGTCCGCTGACGTGATTATAGTACTGCTATTTTCTCTGGATCAGCACTCGCACTTATAAGTTTAGCAAGTCGAGCCCGGGTGGGCAGCGACCAGTAACCGATGGCTACCACTTGGTGGTAAAATAATCACAATTGATGTGTGGTAACAGTTACAACACTGGGCTTCGCCAAGTTAAAGCCAATCAGTGCCTACCCTTTTTCCACAACATCCAGCCATCACTTTTAGTGGTGTCTAATTGTATGGGTATTTTAAACACTGCATGAAAAATTTTACTACCGGGCAGTAACGTAGCTACTATCCCTGACGACGCCATAGCCAAGGGCAATATCACCTTGGCTTCGTAATAATGAAGAACCAATACTTCCCAGATGATTTCCATATTGCAAATACATATAGTACAAGTATAGTACATACATACATACATACATGTAGGAACCTAAATTAACTATTAAAACAACAGAAGTTCATTTTGGGTAAAACATTTGTTTTTGATCTTTTCTTTTTAATTCGTTAATAATATTTATAAAGTGAAACTGCTCTAGAAAATTATCTTTCTTTTGACACCTCATTTGTTAAGATTGGTTCAGTGTGAGAGCCGTAAATGGTGATAATGATTGTAACACATTGAAGTGCAAAACAAATGATCACGTCAGAGCGCGCACATATACTCACACACACACACTATTGCAACGATACCCACTGCTGCATGGCTGCTGGCAGTGGTCTCCGCTGTAAGAAAATTGTGGGCGATGCTTTGAAGAATTGTTTTGAACATTGCTCAGCTTCAGAACAATGCAGGAGGATGTTTTATACCTGAATCATGAATCAGGGGAAAATTTACTAATTTCGCCTATTCTTTTGTTTTTCAATCCGATAAACCATTATTGAGTTAGATTATAATTTTCCTTTCAAATATGCAGTTATTTGACTATTTTGTAAGAACCATTAGGCCGAGCAAAAAGCCAAATGGCCCTTGCACTTCCCGGATACTTAAGAAGCAATTCAAAAAAAATGTCATCGAAATCTATTCAGCGGTTTTTCTCAAAAAAAACCTCTACAGTTTTATAATATTTATAGATATTTTTTTTTTTTTTTTTTTTGTTGCGCCTGGAGGTGCAGGAATCTTCAAAAGATACCAATGGTCCGTACCAGTGGTTATGCCCGATTCATATATCTGACAATGCCATCAGTGCTAGTCAGTATATGCCTACGGGCTAAACCTCACCCCCCCCAGAGAGGCACTATGAGAACCGGCTGCGCGTACTCATAGTAGTAGGAAATTCGTCCCTCTCATTTTTTCATTTTTTGTGATGACTACGACTAAGTTGCCTTAACAAGTAGTTTACGCTTCTGTAATGTTAATCGCGTTAGGTAGGTAGCTTTCCAGTGAAAGCACCTACTAATACCGTCATGTATGCGGTTTTCCTTACGGCACTAGGTCAAAAGGTCTTGTTCTTTGTAGTCGGCGCTCAAGATTTGTCACGTCCATAGTACGGATTATTTCATTATTGCAGTGAACATGAAGACGGGTACGAAGTTTGCGAGCAAAGTTTGTTACTTCGTCCCTCACGCTCTTAATATTTTGTTTTGAAATGCTTGCAGTAGAGCCATATTGCTTGGTTTGGTACAACCCCAAAGTTGTATACCATATGTCCAAGACGGTTTTAGCACTTGCTTATACAGAAGCAGTTTGTTGTATGTACTTAGCTTCGAGTATCTCCCGAGTAACCAATACGTTTCTCTAAATCTGATTTCGAGCTCTTCGCGCTTCTTTTTAACGTGTGGTTTCCACTTAAGTTTTGCGTCTAGGGTCATTCCTAGATATTTTGCCTCGTTTGCGTACGGTATTTGCACCGAGTTAATGTATATATGTAAGTTGTTTATCTTTCTTAGCGTGAAATTTACATGCGTTGATTTTGTCTCATTGAGGACTATTCGCCAGGTTTTTGTCCATTCGAATACTTTGTTCAAAGCTCGTTGGAGTTTTCCCGTTGATGATTCGACTGACTCATCCGTTACGAGGATAGCCGTGTCGTCTGCGAACGTTGCTACAACGGTCCCTTCATCTTGTGGTATATCTCTTGTGTAGAGCAGGAACAGAATTGGGCCGAGAACACTTCCTTGTGGAACACCGGCGTAGATTTCTTTGAAATCCGATTATTCACTCGCGTGTCTAACACGGAAAAGTCTGTTTTCAAGATAATATTCCAATAGTCTGTACAACTTTTCCGGTAAGATTACCCTTAGCTTATACTTTAGGCCTTCGTGCCATACCTTGTCGAAGGCTTGCGATACGTCGAGAAAAGCGCTAGAGCATACTTTTTTTCCCTTCTAAAGCTTTTTCAATTTCGTTCGTTATTCGATACACCTGATCGATTGTGGAATGTTTGACCCGAAAGCCGAATTGATGATCTGGGATCAAGTGTCTTTCTTCAATTACTGGTTGCAATCGTTTCAGCAGAAGATTCTCGAAGACTTTAGATATTATTGGCAGAAGTGAAATGGGTCTATATGATTTCTTGTCATTTGCACATTTCCCCGGTTTTGGAACCATAATAACTGGGAACGTCACAAAATCCCGAATTACGAAATCCCGAAATAACAAAATCCCGAAAGAAAAATTCACGCATTTCTAGAAATCCCGAAACACAAAATCCCGAAAAATGAACTTTAGTGAAAAATCCCGAATTCTTCGGGATTTTCGATTCGCGGTGGATTTTTGCGAAAAAAAAAAGTTGAATATTTCATAACTCTTAATAATTTTTTTCCACATTCTCAAAAGAACGTTTTTTTCCACTACCCCTCCATGACACTACCAGAAAAAACCAAGAAACTTACCAGAACACACTATGAATTTGCGAGCAAAACCGTTTGCTTAAGTGCATGTGATGAGAATCGAAAAGAGCTGTTCTTCTTGATTCTCATGGAACCGTATACCTCGGAACTAATTCCTCTAGCCAAGTAATTTATTCATATGTATTTGTATGTGTCTACAAAAAACATTTTAATTAATTAAATTTCAATGCTATTTAATCTCTTTGTCGTTTTGTGGTCCTGAAAAGGACCTTTGAAATAATGTTTGTTTATATGTATATACAAGTGTGTATTAAAATTAAGTTAAACTAAAAACTTTGGAATTCATTGCAAATAAAATAAAAAAAAGAAACTTAAATCGAGGAACTCAAAAAAATTAAACTCATATTTCTATTAACATAGACCAATATTATGCGCTATGCACTTTAAGAATTCTTCTTTATCCATTAATTCTTTTCTTTGCAAAATGGATTGAATCCGGTTGGCTCTTGCAGCAGTCTTGGTTTTATTGTGTACAATCCCGCTCTTCACTTTGTCGATTGTGGTTACGGCCATTACCAACTCTTTCGACAGGTCCTCGATTAATTTGTAGAGACCGGCATGTTGTCTACCGACAATCACCTTCAAACGTCGGTGCCACGCTTCCACGCTGTTCTGTGTAGTTGGCTTGTTAGGATCGGCCATATAAGTTGCCACAGACCAAAATTCGGGACTGTATTGGGGTTTGCTTCTGGAGGACTTACCGGAAATATAATGTTCCTTTAACCACTTAGCAATATTTTTGGCATCTTCGTCTACCATCTTGGCATACAGAGCGTTGTAATATGCCTGAACTTCACTTGGTGGTACATAGGCTAAACTTTTCAGCATTCTTATTTGGAGGCTGAACTCCTCGCAGTTCCCATACTTTGTCCTTAGGCCTTTATTTTGCACCCTACGCCAAATTATTTGCCCAAAGTGGAAAAAGCAGCCTTTATATTCAGCTGAAGGCATAAATTCTTGGGCTGCTGTCGATATTGCCTTTTCAAAGTCGGTGACAATGACTTCAGGATTTAAATGTATATTTGCATCGCACGCAATTTTGAATAAGTCGTAAAAAAATTGACAGTACGACCCCTTGGTCTTGCGGCTCATTAGGCAAAATAACAGCGGAACTACCGTTCCTTCTATGCAGCCGTGAATTGAAAATAGCTGTTTCATTATAGATGGCACGACGTAGAAGGTGCCATCCATTAACCAGCATTTAGCTTCTGAAAGGAGCTTTAAACTGCCTCGAGTTCCCAGGATGATATTCTTTTCCCCATTAAAGCTGCTTTCATTTAGAATAAATAACTCACCCTCTAGGTACCGCAGATTATTTGGGATGCAGATTTCTTCCACAGAGGCTGGTTCTTTTATAATGGTGGACCGAGCTCGGGCGATTCTCATCTTTTGCGCACTCTTCGATGGTAAATACACTCTGCAATTCTTTTCAGTTGCGTAGGTTATTTCCCGAATAATTCTCGAAGGTGGCTCAGATTTGTCCATAGCCTTTTCTTTTATCGCATTGTTGGCAATACTCACATGCTTCTCGAAAGCCAGCGGATCGTGGCTATGCTTCGTGGGCTGTTTTACAACAGACTATCTCCCATCTTTTTCGGTGGTCGTCAAGCGAGCCTTGCACATATGGCTTTTCCTTTTACTGCAGCACCAATAACTTGAGCTTTGAAATTGTTTTTCAAGGTGGTACGCGTAACCATTCAGCACTATATTTGCCTTTCCTTTATTTGATTTTACTATTTGCACTTCCATTTCACTTCTCACTACTTTTCACTTTTAAAACACATATAAAAAGATCACACAAAACTATGAAAATCTTTGATTTAGATATTTCTTAGCTGCATCATCTGAGAATCAAAAGGACTCCAACTGCCAAATTCTAAGAAGTATAATTTCAAGTTCTAAGAAATCAATATTTCATCACCATATACAAAACATGCAGTTCGAAAGGGGATTATGATATCATGAGAATCACGAAGAACAGCTCTTTTCGATTCTCATCATGTGCACTTAAGCAAACGTTTTCTATGTCTGGTTTGTAGTGTTTTGTTGTTCTTAATTTGATTTTTTTTTGTGCGAGGTGAGAGGGGAAATCGTTCTTTTAAGAATGAGAAAAAAATTCCGCGAAGAGATAATATGATATTTCATTCAAACGAAAAAAAAAAATAGCCGCCTATTCAGGAATCACCATTCGCGCGCGCGAATCTTAAACTATTATTTTCTCCAAATTCGGGATTTCGTGTTTCGGGATTTCGTAGTTCGGGATTTCGTGTTTCGGGATTTCGTGTTTCGGGATTTTGTTTTCGGGATTTCGTAGTTTGGGATTTCGTACCCAACCCTAATAACTTCGGCGACTTTCCATTGTCTTGGGACATATAATAGTCTTAAGGAAGCATTCATGATGTAGAGCAACTTAACCAGCACTTTTTTTGGTAGATCTTTCAAAATTTCGCCAGTGATTAAATCATATCCCGGAGCCTTGTTATTTTTCAGTTTTTTTACTGTCATTCGAAGTTCGGACAGGGATACGGTTTTTACTTTAAATTTGTCGGGTGCCATATTATCATTCGGATCTTCGATCAACGGTTGCCCATCGAACGGCTTGAACGTTTCCTCTAAATGATCGGCAAATAATTTTGCTTTCTCTTTGTCTTCTTTTGCTCATTCCCTGTTAGCTTTCCTAATTGGCGGCGAGTGCACTACAGGTTTCCTTATGGACTTCAAGGCTTTCCATAGAGAGTAGTTTGAATATCAGCGGTCAGACCCTCGAGGTAGGTAGAAGTCTCGTGATTTTTTAGGTCATGCAGCACATTTTTAAGCTTGTTACAAAGGTGGTTCAAATTAGTTTTATCCGGTGGCGCGCGGGATTGTTGCCATCTCTTGCGCGCTCGTGTTTTTCCACGCTGAGTTCTGGATGGCTTCGACGGGTTTGTCGATTTCTTCTTCAATTTCAAACGGTGTCTTTAGCGGTATATTTAAAGCAACATTTTCCTTGCAGTCTCTTCTGAAAGTGTCCCAGTTAGTTTTGTTTACTCGTTAACCTAGGCGGTCCTTCTCTTTTAACTAAACTTCCACCTATTTTCAGAGTGACTGCTGAGTGATCTGAGCATAGATCATAGGATTCTTCGATTTCCGTCAAATTTTTAGTTAACCCTTTTGTGATAAAGAAGTGGACGAGGTCAGGGATTTTATTTTTGTCAGTTGGCCAATAAGTTGGCTTTCCTGTCGAAAAAAAATTCACCCCACGTTTCATGCTGGCTTTGTACAATAATCTGCCTTTTGTCGAATTCCATCTTGAACCCCAGAAAGTGTGTCTCGCGTTAAAGTCACCACCTAAGACAAAATTGGGTCCGAGTGACTAAAAGAGACGAGCGAGGTCGTCTTCTACTAGCTTATATCCCGGAGGGAAGTAACTAGATCCGATGTTGTAGTCTAAGTGGTTTATTTTTACGGACACTGAGCTCATTTGCATAGAACGAAATTCTAATTCTATGTTTTCGGAATGCTTAATACAGTCTTTGATGTAAAGAGAGGACCCGCCTCTCGCATTTTCCGAAGGATGATTCGCATGGTAATCGCTGTAACCCTTTATTTTGGGTCTAAGTCCCTTTTTTAAGTGCGTTTCCGATACCAAACATATATCAATATTATTTTTCCGTAGAAACACTTTTAACTCGTCGATTTTTTTCAGAAGGCCGTTTGCGTTCCACGTTAGTATCTTAATTAGCTGTTTCATATTCATATTTTTTGGATTGTCTTGCGAGGTTTGAACTCGAGCTTGCTCAATTTGTCAAGTATTGTTTTGTTAATCTTATTTTGCTCCTCAAATTTTTCCAATATAATAGTAAATATTTATCTGACCGGGTCTGTTGTAGCTGATCGTAATTTGTTTTCGTTTGAAGCGACTTGCGCGTACGATCTCGCGTCAATCTGTGGTGGTTTTTCCGCTGCGCTTAGACCAGCGACGTTCTCTTGCGCAATTTTTTTTACTTTCCTTTATCGGCTTCGTCATTTTTACCGGCTTAGCGGTCTTAGGCTTATCCGCTTTACGATATCTTAAGCTTGGGTTCGGGTCTATCGGCTTCTTGAGAGTATCCCGCCTTTTTTGAAGCTCCTTTGCTACATCACAACCTCGATAGTTTGCTGGGTGCTTGCCTTTGCAGTTTATGCAGGTCGCCGGAGCCTGCTTATTTAGGTCACACCTTTATGATAAATGGTTCCCGGCACATTTTACACATTTCGGTTATTTTTGGCAATAGGACTGGGTGTGATTGAAACCTTGACAGCGTTTGCACTGAGGTATCGATCGTGTATTCGTACGCATAGGCTCGATTTTAACTACGATATTCAAACTACTTTTTACATTATAAATATCGTCTATATTTTCGCTTCTATCGAAGGTTAGCATAAAGAGCGGGAGTCCATGCTTGACAAAGATTTAATTGCCTTGTTCCGTTTTCTGCTTTATCTTCTTTAAGATATTATTTGCGTCGATAATTTTCAAGCCTTTTCCTTTAAGGTCATTTATAATGTCATCTTTAGTGCACGTTGTTTAGATATTGCTCGGTAGCCGTCAGAGTCAACTTCATTAATTTTCCAGTCATTGTTTCGGAATGACGTTACTTTAAATTCCGATGTCACAGCTCCCTTGAGAAGGCTATGCAGTTTATTGTAGTCCGTAATGCCGACGACGTTTATTGCAGGCGGGGGACGTAATTTGTCGTGAGTTTGTTTCTGTTTCGAGTCTTTTTCTTTGTCTTGCTTTCGTGGCTCGATTTCAGGTGAAGAACCGGCTCTTCGTTTTTTGCTGGGTCTTTTCTTTGAGACCCTATTTGTTTCGCGTGCTAACTCTTCTTCATCCGTGTGATATTTGGGACTAGCTGCACGGGGTGGAGTAACTTCGCGCTCTCTTTGCAAAAGTGAATTCTTTAAGGCCTTGTTTTCCTCTTTTAGCGAGTCTACCTCTCTCTTAAGCTCTTGGTAGAGTAGATCCATTTTATTTAGCTTAATTCGGAGTTCATTGTTTTCCTCCTCAAGGCTATTACATTTCACTGAGTCCCATTTCTCTTGCGATTCCGGCGGACTTCTTTTTCCGGAGACATTCGGTCTTAATGGTGGAGACCGAGTTACCCTTGATGTCTTCAAAAAGTTTATTAAATGCAACAATTGGCTCTCCCCAGAATCCGTAGAGCCTACCTCCGAAGAGGGTGTATTTTCCAGAGAACCTATTTGTTTTACTCATCGCATATTATGTATACATTTTATCCCCGGTATACGAAGGGTGGATTTTAGTCGCCTCTTACGACAGGCATGCCTACCTCGGGTATATTCTGGCCCCTAATAAAATAAAAGACTCAAACATTCTTCCCGACTTGATTATGTTGCGATAAACGGAACTCATTTTATCATGAATTTTCTTTGAAATGACAGATTCTTAAGCTCGGGTTTGAGTTTATAAACTTAAAAAGCCTGTGGAAAAACGATAACTTATGTCGATTTCGATTAGGCAAAAAAATCACTTTTTTTTTGATCTCGAGCAATTTTTATCGCTCTAGTACAATTTTCATTTTCCAACCGACCAAAAAATCACTTTTTTTTTATTTATCAGAAACTGTGTAGAATATTTAGAAAATATAAAGAAGTTTTAAAATTGTATTTATTATTTTTCTTTTTCTTATTTATTTTCTTTTACGAACCAGATGTGAAATGTCACGCTAATACAATTGCAGAAAAAACAGATCACTCTCGTTTGTTTTCCAACCAGCACGAAAAATCTGAAATCTGAGAGCAAAATCTGAAAAGCCCAATCGAAAACGACATTAGGTGCCAGAATTTAATTGATAGGTCCACCAGTACCTATTTAATAGGTGTATATACTTCGCAAAGCCATACTAGACACTTAAAATTTCGACCCATGACACGATTTTTACACTATGCGTCCCACTGTGCGGCGCACAGTGGTTTGAGAGGCGAAAAAAATCAAAATTTTTAAATTGTTTGATACACTTAGTGGCTTCTTAAAGTATATAAGTTGGATAACACATTTCGATGAAATGGAGAAATATGATAACAGTTGCGACGGCTTTAAAGTCGCTTTCAAATGCGAAATAAAGCCGAACATTGATTGCGAAAAAAAAACCGAATCTCAGAGAATGCAAGACAATTAGCATTTACCGTTATCAATGTTTGTTGATAGTAACTCAACGTACAATTACCTCATTAGCTAGTGAACTTTGAGTGACAAACATCGATTAAGTAATGGCAAATTTGGATTATTCGGTCCTTTCATATGAAACTTAAGAGTGTTTCAGCAAAGGAAGTCTAAGCTGACAGGGCTCATTACTTCTATAAAAAATTTCAAGTTTCTAGGAAGAACGGTTCTTGATGTTTTTATCGTGCAGACATAATATATAATGGTTCCGTATTACCATATGGGTACGGAACCCTAAAAAAGGGAAGCAAAACGCCTTTACCACAAGCTTTTAGTTCTTCCAATTTTAAAACGAAGTAACGAAGCAAAAGGTGTGGTGAACTTTAAAATAAATAGCGAGTACATATTTAACCCTAGAAAGATAATCATATTTTGCAATACACTAAAGATAATCATGCGTCAAATTGACGCATAAGCTTTTAACAATAGTTTAAAAAATATTTTAAACGTTTTTTTTTAAAAAAATAAAGTGAATAAATTTTGTATTTCAGATTTACTTTTTAATTTAATATTTTTTGTGGCCTCCTTTACTTTGAATTACAAACAAAAAATCGATTTGGCATGGAATTTGCCAAGTTGTTGAGGACACTCATGTTAATTTCGGACCAACACACCCGGATGGCTGCTCACGCTAATTTACGCTGGTGTATTGTCGTCAAATTGCATATATTTTGCCAGCAAGAATACCCCAGAGATTCTCTATTGGATTGCAGTCTGGACTGCAAGCTGGCCTTTTTTGAAACCAATTCGGATGACTAATTCAGATCGATCAATTCTGTTTGCAATTTTTCTATTGGAGTAGCCTTTGTCCTTTTATAAATTCGACAGAAAGCTGCTTCGCATCACTTAAGCGCTTTCCAGAAGGCATTGCTGCAAAAGCAACACTTAAATGATATTTGGACAAAAGATGTGTACACAAACCTTTGAAGAAAACGGTTCGATTTGACTTTAAGAAAAATGCAAGAAAAGCTTTAAGTTTCTCGTCCACAGTCAAATTTTGGTGCGATGCGTTCATACGAATGTCGCAGCTAATATTGAGCTCACTCTCCATACTTCGTTATTTCTTCTAACGTGGTTCCGTTAGGCACATCATTTTCCACAACTAACATTACTCATACATAACAATTACGACGATATGCAAAAAAACTTTTACGTTTTAGAAGTTTGCGGTGCTGAATAAGATTTAAGGTAAATCTTAAAGTGCGCTCATACGAATGTCTACCACTGTATAAAATAAAGTTGGCACATATTGGCCCTAGAATCTAGATGCTGTATTTTAATTAAAACAAAAAATAAATCTTATTTACATGTCTTTGAATTTACTTTTAAGTTTTTATTTATAATGTGTGTGTTACAGATTTACCGGATGTAGTTGAAAAAGTAATAGAGGTACTAAAAGTATCTGACTCAGACATTGCTCATGGACAGACAACCGAAATTGAAACTCAGCATGGACTTCATTTCGAAGTAGATAATCGGCTTCCAGTAGTTGATGATAGTAAAATCATGCATGATACAGACAGTGAAAATTCTCTACAAGGCATTGTACAAGGTTTTCTCGATGACAATACGTCAAACAGTTCACAGCAATCGTTAGATATTGAAGAGCATTTTAATATTGAACGGAAAAGCTCTATAGTATCGGCTGATGCTGACAGTTTAAGAACATCTTCGCCTGAATCAGAGATTGAAGAAGCACTCGCGAACATCAATGACCAAAATCCTCCGACGCCCAAGCCAACTTTTTCTGAACTTCGAGACTTGGCAATGTTTCAAATAAATACCATTATTAGTACGAGTGCCTTTGTTAAACCTGAAGAAGACTCAATTAGCATTGTTAGCGAAAAAATTAAAGATAGTAATAACTCAAATAAGTAAGTACATTCAAAAATAAATGTCTTTTGTGTACATATTATATTTTATAAAATAACAAATAAAACTCTTTTAAAAACTCGAAAGTCAATTTGTACTATGTATATAATGTGCATACAATTAATATCTATATATTACATATACATTCATATTTCTTTAATAAAAAGAGAAAATACAAATATCGTTGTTTTTTTTTTCTTACTATTCAATATCTGCTAAAATGCTGTAAATACAACTTTTCATAACATAAAAAAAATATTGCAAATTTCTGGACTTATAAAGTAAGTTGAAAAAGTATTGCTTTCCCTAATGTAAGTTGAATTTAAAAAACGCTATTCATTAAAAATGCACAATTCCATCACGCTAAAATTATTCCGTACATTCCGTACATATGTACATTCAAGTATGTACATACATAATATCACTGTTCCATTTATCTACAAATCTGCTTAATATGTTATAGTAAGTTTTAATATATATTCATTTTTTTTTCTAACCACAAAGGTCCGACAACAATATTCCACAAGTTATCAAAATTCCTACGGAATGGGAAATACAAGCTGATTTGCTGGCAAAGACTCAGAAGTTCAATCCACTTGATGCTATGCGAAAATTCAGAAAAGAAAACAGATCCAACAGTTGTTTGCCGCACAGAGAAGATCTTAGGCCAAAGAGTCAGCGCAATTTTGAAGAAGACTCCAGCGATTTTGTGCCTAGGCAAAGTCCCCTTAGATCAGCCTTATCCAGTGCCAGAAGTGAAAGAGGCGTAAAGCCAAAACTTTCTGAGTCAAATGCTAATGGCTACATCAATACGATCCACAATCATACTCCTCATAAAAGGATACAAGAAATTAAAATAAAAAAACCACCAGATACGAAGGCAAAACACACAAATTTGACGGTTTCGCAAAATGCAAGAGGTGCTCCGTCACCAAGTCTTTATAAAGTTAGAGAAAGGTGTGCTGTATGTTGTAATAAATATAAGCATTAAGTTTAAAATTAACAAAATATAAATTCCAAAATGATAAAAGAGTTCTGGCCGGCAAGTATTATATACGAGAGTACAATTACAGTATTACCATTCATTTTAAGGTACATTCATTATATTTTCAAATGGTTATTAAATGGTATTTAGCAAAAAATAAAAAAGCAATGAATCGAATATGAATTCCATTTAATTGTTCAATCGCAAAAACAATAATTTGGAAAAACTGTAACCGTAATAAAATAAACCCGTATCAATTGAATTATAGATGCTGTGTTTTCTGTTTTGCTTGTTGAATGTCGTATGTATGAATAGTTAACTGATAAGATGTATGTAAATAAAAATAGTAAAGGGGTTTATGAAATTATTATAATAATAATAATTCGAATAAGCGTACACAAATTACTCACTAAAATGTAAAAAAAGTAAAAAGCATACATATGGACTGGACAGAGAACATTGCAAAAATGATGATGCTTTATGTGTAATAATATTTAAGTAAATATATTCAATGTATTATAAGGGTTCCATAAGGCAGTGTACTCGGACCTACATATACTGCTTAACATTTTTATTAACTTTTTTATTCATTCATCAACTGAGCTTAGCCACAGCTTAGCTCTTAGCAGGTTAATAAAAATTCAAACTAGTAGACTAAATGTTGCAATTGCAATGATAGCACTGGTCAACACAACTTTTTGCCGTTAATCCAATTATACTTTTTCGGTATCTCTAACATGTAAATATAAACAGAAAAATAATAAAAACATTTCACTACATCGAAATATCGAAATACATATATGATAAACTAAAAATTATACTAAGCTAGGCAATAAATACTGAAACACCCTGTGTTACACATTTGGGTTGGCTAATTCAGTTTTTTTTTTTAAGTGTCAACATGAAATGGGGAGATAAAGAAAATAGAACTGCAGTAATTGCGTTGGACAAATGTGGGTTTTAAAAACCTTGTTGCAGCTACAAATTAGCCATGTTTTTGTTTACCTTTTATGCTCATAACTCGGAATCTTCGCAGATCATTCCTAGAGTTCAGAGAGGTCACCATCTGACATAAGTACGCATTGGTTTGGTGGGGTGTCTCTTATGATGGGGTTACTGAGGTGCATTTTTGCGAAAAAGACATCAAAACTTCGGCTAAAGTGTACCAAAATACCGTTGTAAAGACAATGGTAACACCAATATACTTTTCTCTTTTCGAAAATAAGCCGTGGTCATTTCAGCAGACCATTCAAAAATGGTTCGGAAAAGATGTACCAGACTTCATAAAGGCCGAAGGTTAGCCATCATATAGCCCAGACTTGAACTGGATTATGAATTGTGGTCAACTGCTCTAAAAAAAACACCCCACAATTGAGTAGCTGAAGGCATCCCTTGTGAAAGCAGCACAAAATTTTCCAATGAAAAGGGTTCGTGCCGCCATTGACTGTTGGCCAGATCGATTAAGAAAAAATAAATAAATATTTGGCTTCAGCAGTCCTAGGTAGAACCAAGCCTAGCTTCCCGCAACCATTTGTGTGTGCGCGTTATATTTTTGCACGAATGGAAGGGACCTACAGTTTTCTGCCGTCTCCGAGCAGCGAGTTGGGAAGCTTTACGCCTTTACATGACAAATGATACTCTTGAATGCTTGTCAGGCATTCGGAAGAGGTGAGCACTGTGAAAAACTTGTTGGGTATTTGCGGCGGGATTCGAACCCAAGACCGCTGGCTCAGTAGTCCGACGCACTAACAACTTGCGCTTCGGTGCCGAGATCGATTAAGGGCCTGTGTTAATGCCAAATGCGATAATTTTGAATAAAAATGTATGGTACATTTTATTTCATACATAACATACGCAGTTCTGTCAATGGATGTTTTACATCAATGGAATTGGTCTGGCTGGACCTTCATACATTTTGTATGGAAATTATTAGAATACAATGAAATAATTTACGTTTATTTATTATTTTCGACATTTTATTAATTTTTTTGTGGTTAAAAGTGGTTTTTATACATAATAGTGATATTACAAAGTATTTTGTTGATTTTCACACTTATGGCATTTACAATGTAATAGAATACTGTGTTGTAAATAGACAGGCTCTTCGCATGCAGTGCCTACAAATCTGTTTTTCCTTTGCGTTGGATCGTTTACTTTGCAAATTCTGCACTACTTTACTGGGCCGTTGTTGTCTTGCTACCACTGGGTTGTGGAATACTTTGTTGCAATGGTGCTCAAAAGAAGGTTGGGAAGCCATTTCGAACGGAAAACAGTCCTATAATCTTTGGATTGTTCATCCTTGCTTCGATCTGAGGATAACTAACTACTCAATCAAAGAATGCAGAAATTGTCGATGTGCATTAGTTTTTTTCACTCTCACATAATTTACGTTTTTATAAATTATGAAAGATGCCAATGCTGCGACATCCAACATGTTGTAGAAAAAAGCTAATAGCCATTGCTTCGTCTGTCGTTTGCATGTATATTCTCCCAACGTTTGGTCCATGACGTCCATACCTACTTTGTGTTTGTTGTAAAGCAGAATAACTTGTGGCTTTTTTGTTTCTCCAACTGTGTCATAGTAAAGTGATGACAGTAAAATCACTGCCTTATATTTTTTTGGCACATTAGACACTGCAGCGACATTATCCGTAAATCCAAAGATAGTAGCTTGTGCTAGGCGACTATGGTTCGGGAGCATTTCTTTAGGAATGCATTTCTTATTGCGTTAAATAGTTCCTTCAAAACTTGTAAAGAAATTGTCAGCAACAACAGTCCTCCCGCTGGCTCTGTATTTTGTCAATCAGCACCTTCTCGCCCAAATTTACAGCTCTCTGATTTACAATCAAATCGGAAATGCTCAAGTGACCGAATGTATACGCCATAAATATTTGTAATTAGCGGAAAACCACAGGTAATAAATACGCTCGTGCATATTTGGACACGATAATAAATATGTTCTAAATAAATTAAAAAAATATATATTTTGTTCATTTATGATGCGATTATCAAAACTTACTATGTATTTGGCAGACATATGCAAGTAAAAAAAAAAGACGTTTTTTCCAGATGAAATAGGAAATAAATACGTTTCTCCATACAAGGCCTGGCCAGACCTATTCCATTGACTCTAGGGGTTGTTATAGAAAATCCTTGTTTTTTTTGCACCCACTTACATCTAAAAAATTTTGTCTACACTTAAGCATAAATATGAATGCTGACAAAGTCAGGAAATTCGGTAATGATAGCTATATAATTAAATAGAAAAAAATGGTTTCTAAAGTGCGAAAGGTCTGGCCAGACCTAGTCATTGACAGAAGTGTTAAAAAGAAAAAAAGAAAAAAATATTAATTTGTTTCCATTTTATTGCAATTTTAAGTTGTTTCAGTTGCTAGACCTAGTCTTTGCACATAAAAAACAAGTTTTGCTAAGAAAATGGGTGTTTAAATTTATTTTAACACACATATTTTAACTAATCTCATGCCAAGGTATGAAAGAAAACCGGTTGTGAACCACGCAAAAAAAAGTCTTTAAATGTTGACCAGCGTAATTTAAATGGGTTCGGTACGATTGACCGTATTTTAAAATCTCGTTTTCAAAATCTCGCATAGCAAAATCTTGCATTATCAAAATCTCACATTATCGGAATTTCGCGAATCGAAAACTCGCAATGTCAAAATCTTGCAAATCAAAATCTCGAAAGTTAGAATGTTAGAATAAATTTTTTTTTTTTTTTTTTTTACCCGAGGGAAGGTGAAAATCTTCCATAGACACTATGAGAATAGCAAGCGCGTGCTCATAGTAGTGTCAGATTCTTACTGACCAAAAACACCTCCCTTCGATATAAATTTGTTAGATACTGCAACTAAGTTATACTACTTATCAAGCAATTTTTCTATCACGAAATATAAACGTTTGGCAGGTTACTTTCCAATGAAAGATCCTGCATATTCCGCAATTTAGATGCGGTTAATCCTTATCTCGCCAAGTCGAAAGGTTTTGTCCTTTGTAGTCGGCGCAATAAATTGCTCTCATCCAAAATAAGTAGGACTGTATTATTAACATGTCCGATTAGTCGGTTTCTATGTTTTCGCGCGAAGCTTCTAGTTTCAGCTTCGATTGTCGGAATTCCGAGATCCCTGTGGATATCGTCGTTTCTAGCATACCACGGTGCTTGGACAATTTCTCTAAGCACTTTATTTTGAAAGGTCTGTAAAATATTGGCATTTGTTTTCTTGGTACAACCCCAAAGTTGTATACCGTAGGACCACACCGGCTTTAGCACTTGCTTGTATAAAAGCAGTTTGTTCTCGGTACTGAGGTGGGAATGTTTCCCGATCAGCCAGTACATTTCTCTATATTTGATTTCTAATTCTTTACGTTTCATTTTCACGTGCGAATTCCACTTCAGCTTTGCGTCAAGTGTCATTCCCAGGTATTTGGCTTCATTTGCAATAGGAATTCGGGCCAAATTTATAAAAATTGGCAAGTCATTAATTTTTCTATAAGTGAAATTCACGTGAACAGATTTAGTTCCGTTAAGGGCGATCCGCCAGTCCCTCGTCCATTCATTTACTTTATTCAATGCGTTTTGCAGTTTGGCAGTCGTTTCCTCGATTGTTTTACCTACTGCTAGGATAGCGGTGTCGTCGGCAAACGTAGCAAGCATAGTGCCATCTTCTTTCGGTATATCACGAGTATATAACAGATAAAGAAGCGGCCCCAGAACGCTTCCTTGCGGTACGCCGGCCGAAATTTTTTTTGAGCTCTGAGTATTCGTTTCCATTTCTAACACGGAAGAGTCTATTTCCGAGATATGAATCCAAAATCTCGTATAGGTACACGGGGAGTACTTGTCGTAATTTGCATTTCAAGCCATCGTGCCACACCTTATCAAAGGCTTGCGAGACGTCAAGAAATACGGCTGAGCATATCTTTTTTTCTTCTAGTGCTTTTTCGATTACGTTAGTAATTCTATGCACCTGGTCAATTGTCGAATGCTTACTTCTGAACCCAAACTGGTGGTCAGGGATTAGATTATTTTCTTCTATAACCGGTTGGAGACGCCTTAGTAATATCCTCTCGAAAATTTTTGATACGACTGGAAGAAGCGAGATTGGTCTGTATGATTTTACTTCATATGACGGTTTTCCTGGTTTTAAAACCATAATGACTTCCGCAACTTTCCATTGGCTCGGCACGTGTTTTAATCTGAGTGCAGCATTTATAATATGGAGAAGCTTAATAAATGCTCTTCTAGGTAAGGCTTTGAGAATTTCTCCGGTAATCAAATCATAACCAGGAGCTTTCTTAGGTTTTAGTTTCGCGATCTCACGTTCGAGTTCTCTAAGCGTTGCAGATCTGCGCGTTAAATCGTCAGATGGTGGAACTACCATCCTTGTGAGGTTGATGTTGTCATGAACCACTTGACCATCGTTCGGTTTAAAGGTTTCTTCCAAATGGGCGGCAAAAATATCCGCTTTTTCTTTATCTTCCCTTGCCCATTCATTTTGATTTATTTTAAGTGGCGGCGCGGGGATTTTGGGCCTTTTGGTGCCTTTTACGGCTTTCCAAAGGGAATAATTGGAATCTTTTTTCGCTGTTAAACTTTCAAGGTAAGAGCCTATCGCACGATTTTTAAAATCCTTAATGCTATTCTTTAACAAATTGCAGAGACGATTCAGATGGGTTTTATGCTGTGGAGCACGACTTTGTTGCCATCTTTTACGCGCTTTTCTTTTTTCCCTAATTAATTCCTTTATTTCAGCAGGATATCGTAGACCGTATTTGTCTGGCGTTTTCCTTGGATTATGCGTATTATTCCAAGAGGCGAGCTGTACTATCTCAACGAAGCGATCGACTTCAACCTCAAGTTCATAGGGTGTCGTAAGCGGTACGCTCAGTTCAATATTTACTTCGATTTCGTTCCTAAAGCCTTCCCAGTTAGTTGTTCTGCCGGTTAATTTCGCTGGCTCTCGGTTAAATAATAGTTTTTCGCTCAATGTCAAAATAACTGGGGAATGATCAGACGACAGATCAAAGCTTTCTTCAACTTTTATGTGGTTGTTAGATATTCCTTTCACCACGAAGAAATCGATCAGGTCAGGTATTTTCAAAGTATCAGCTGGCCAGTAAGTCGGTTTGCCCGTCGAATGGAAATCACAACTGTACTCCATACCTGCCCCATAGAGCATTCTACCTTTTTGCGAGATGTATCTAGAGCCCCAGAACGTATGTTTCGCGTTAAAATCGCCGCCAATAATGAAATTAGGTTTCAGCGATTTAAATAAGTTAGTAAAATCACTTTTTTCAAGCGCGGAACGCGGTGGACAGTAGATAGATGAGATTTTAATAGTACGCTGACTATTTTTAACTCGAATTGTGCACAGTTGCAGAGTTTCAAGCTCTATCTTTAGGTCTTCGCATTGTTCAATGCAGTCTTTAATAAACAAGGAAGATCCGCCTCTTGCTTTTCCCGAAGGGTGACAAGCGTGGTAATCAGTATAGCCTTTTATTTTTAAATGCGATTCCTTTTTCACGTGAGTTTCAGAAATCAAGCAAATGTCAATATCTTTTTCTCGCATGAATATTTCCAATTCGTCAAGTTTTTGCAAAAGTCCGTTTGCATTCCAAGTACATATTTTAAACATTCTTTTTTCATTCATATTCTAGGTGAAGTACGCGTTTTCCGTGAATAACTCTCGAGCTTAACCAACCTATCGAGAATAATTTTATTTATTTTGCTTTGCTCTTCAAGTTTCGCGAGAATAATTGAGAAAACTTGAGAAGCAGGGTCCGTCGGGATTTCGATGTTTTTTGATTTTTCGGATGCTGCAGCCTGGGCGTAGGTCTGCACTCCTGCTGTCCGAGGGCTATTACTTGATGTCTTTTCTAATGGCTTTTCATTACCATTTCTCTTAAGGCCAGAAGTCGAGGGCTTTTCTCCTGTCACCAACTTTTTCCGCTCTGAACCCGGTGGTTTTTGTTTGCCTACGTTCGCCTGACCGATCTTACTATTTGCATTAGTTAGCGGTCTTGTTATTTTATTTTGAGGCTTATGGAGTGCATCTCTCCGTTTTTGCAACTCCTTAGCTACTTCACAGCCTCTATAATTTGCCGGGTGCTTTCCCTTACAATTAGCACAGATTGCGAAGGCTTGTTTGTTCACTCCACAGTCTTGGGAGAGGTGATTTCCGGCGCATTTCACACAACGCGGTTCTTTTTTGCAGTACGTTTGCGTATGATTAAATCCTTGGCAACGTTTGCACTGCGGAATTATTTTTAAATTTCTACGCATGGGCTCGATTTTGACCACGATATTCAATATGGTTTTAATTCGGTAGATATCGTCGATGCTGTCAGATTTATCGAATGTCAGCATAAAAAGTGGAAGTCCACGCCTAACCAATATGTCTGTATCTATTTCAGATTGTTGTTTTTCCTTCTTGATGATATTAACGGCATCAAGAATTTTAAAGCCTTTGGCTTGAAGGTCGCTCATAACCTCTTCTTTGGTGCATGAGGGGTGAAGACCCCTTGCTACAACACGATGTGGCCTTTCTGACTTGATTTCGAAAGTATACCACTGAATCTTATCCACATTAAGAATAAATTAGAATAAAATATTATTAATTCGCGCGAAGTAATAAATATTTTATTTCGCGAGATTCTAAATCTATATTTGCTATATAAGGGAGCGCCACGATTGACCGCAAACCAAAATCTCTAATAACGAAATCTCGCATCTTTTAAATAAATCCAGAATAACGAAATCTCGCATTATCAAAATCTCGCTTATTTTCAAAATCTCGCTTATTATGAAAACCCTTATTAAGAGCAGTCTTGTGTAATGTACATACATAGTATTTATTATTATTATTATTATTTAAAAGCTAGGCTAGTAATTGAAATTACTAGTTAGCTGGACAGCCATAGCAACAAAGGCATTCGGCCAATACATAGTATTTAATATAATGCAATTATTTTATTTATTTCAATGCGAGATTCTGGTTTTCGAGATTTTAATATTTCGAGTTTTCGATATACGAGATTTTGTAATTGCGAGATTCCGATAATGCGAGATTCCGATAATGCGAGATTATGATAATGCAAGATTTTGAAAACGAGATTTTAAAATGCGGTCAATCGTACCCAACCCCTATATAATAGGTACATACTCCAAACTCAAATAATTGCATCATATTCATTACTATGTTATGTAAGTTATGTATAACGTGACCAGACGTCCCGCTTTCGGCGGGCCACCCCACAGATAATTGAAAATAATTATCCAATAACATGCATTGCAACGAGTAGGAATAATGCCTCTCCAGAGTACACGATGACGTGATTGCGTCATGCAATGTTCTCAGTTGTGACTAGTGACTTTCTGTTGTATCAGTTTTCCGTCACATAACTCACCTTAACAAATATGTACTACCCGAACGTACGTATATGTACCTGATTCGTCCCCGGTTGCGTTCACGTTTTCGTCACCAGCATCTTTACTTTTACTTTACCACCACCTTTCATTTTTAATATAAAATGTAGAAAACACAAAACACGAGAACAAACACTCTGTTTTTTTTTTTTTAGAAATTCCCGGTTTTTAATTAATTTCAACAATTTTTCATTTTATGTCAAATTTGACAAAACGTAGGTTTAAAATCGGTTTAAAAGCGGGTTTAATAAACGTTCTTGAATCTCTGTATGCATTAGAAGACTTTGTTGAGGAAGAAAAATGGAAGAGTGTAATCCAAACTAAAATTACTGATTACTATTAATAAAAGTTGATAAAAAAAAATTCCTAATTTCTGTATAACGAATTTTTTATATTTATAACGAAGTGATTTTCTGGTCCCGTGCGGATTCGCTATAGGGAAGTTTGACTGTACTATGTACATACGTTTAAATTACACCCCAAGTGAAATAAAGTATGGACATCGGAAAAAACTAATTTAAAAATTGAAACACTGCAAAATATATTAATATACAAATACAATGTGGATTTAGCATGTGAACAATTTTTAACACTTTTGAAAGGATCACCACAATTGTTAAAACAAATCTGTTCAAACGAGAAGTACATACTCTGATTAAAGTGTAAACTGAAATTTAAAAATATAGGGTAAAGGCACTAGTATCCGGACACTTAACACATTTGTTATCTTTGAGTTTGATTCGTCGACTTATTATGAAAGCTTCGAAATATTGTAATACTGCATCTGAAAGCTTGTTTAATTTTTGATAGCACAAAATAAACAAATTTTGCAAATTTAACATAATAATTATTTAGAAAATAAAAATCTAAAAAAAAGTCGATTTGCACTAGTATCCGGACAGCAAAATTTAGTTTCCGGACAATTTTATTTTAGTATCCGGACATGACAATTTTGTACGAAGTTACAGTTCTTTTTCGTCTTTATGAAATGAAACATGGTTATTTTTTGAAAAAATATAACTGAAATATCGTTCGGTGTCTGTCTGTCTGTCTGTCTGTCACAGGCCTTTTTCTGAGAGACTATTTGACGTAGACTATTGAAATTTGGAACAGTTGTAGTAATTAGTGGCCTAAACACAGACCAGAACTTAAAAAGCTGAATTTCTACTTTGGGGGGGTAGTTTCTTAACACTTTTGCGCAAAATGTTACAACTTGCTGTCCCCAGGTTTTTCTCCGAAAATATCGCTCAGAAAAATCTGAATAAAATCACAAACATTGAGAATAAAGTGTAGATGGGACCATAATTATTACGACTGCCCTACTTCAACCGTTTTTTTTAAATTAATTTTTTAATTTCAACTACCCTACTGTTTACATATCCAGAAAAATGATCTAACCCTATCACAACGCCTAAAAGTAGATACATTTGTATGTGCGAGAGTAAAAATTGAATAATTGATGGCAAAAGTGTTATACCCGAAGCGAATTTCCTGGCATATTTCTGCCGTATAACCATTGTATTTATATGCTATAGTAATGACAAGGACGTTTGCAGGTTACCTTACTAGATGCCGATAGTTGTACCAAAATGAGAAAATATCTGAAAACGAGCTTTTTGTTTGTTTATTTATTCGTCGTTCTTAATTATGGTTTGTGAAAAGAAAAAAAGCTATTGATCTAAAGGGTGCGTTAGTAATGGAAATAGCTAGAGGTAGCGTAAGAACAACAACAAGTTGAATTCAAGAATTTACTTTACAACATAAGCATACCTATACTAATGTGTGGAGTATATTTTTTTTTTTAAAACACTATCAGATCTGTGTCATGGTGTGCTTAATACAAGCAACAGCCATAAGCAGAAATTTGCCAGGGCAAAATATGCATCAACAGGCTCATCATTTAGTGCTGTTGTTAGTGGTTAGGCTACGCTACATTTCAACACTACCACTAGCAATAAATAAACAAATATACATAATTAGAGTTTATGTTCGAGGAACTACATTACGCAAGACATTTTTAAGTGTAATTTTGTTAAGATTAAAGTCAAGAATGTTTACATTTAAGTTATAGATTTTACTCATGCGGCTAATAGGCTCATGCATCCCGTAATTTGTTCTGTGATGAGGAACATGCAGTAACTTTATACTACGCAGGTGATGCGATCCCCCACGAAAGTTTAATCCTAAACAGGATAATAAGTCAGGTGCATCAATCAGACCTGAGATCAGTTGATGCATAAAAATGATATCATTATTGACCCTTCTTTGAGTCAAAGGCTGCATTTGCAACAGTTTTATCCGATGCAAATATGGGGGGAGGTTAAAAGGGTCGTCCCAGGGAAGACCTTTCAATGCGAATCGAATGAAGCGTCGCTGGACAGCTTCAATACGAGTATTGAGATTTTTCTGATAAGGTGTCCATACTTGCGAAGCATATTCGAGGTGAGGACGGATAAGACTGTTAAATAGTAAGAGAGTGACATAAGGATTTTTAAATTCTTTACACCATCTTTTAACGAAACCTAACATTGAATTTGATTTATTCACAATGTGGTTTATATGCTCTTTAAAATCAAGTTCAGGGCTAAAGTAAACACCCAGGTCCATAAAACTATAAACCCGACTGAGAGAGTGATTCGATATCAAGTAGTTGAATATAGTCAGTACCAGTTTCCTAGAGAAAGTCATGGACTGACACTTGAGTGGGTTAAGGACTAAACCATTTTTATAGCACCAGGTACTGAAACTATCAATATCTGATTGCAGAAGTCTACAATCATTTATGGTTGTAATTGCTTTACTGATCTTCATATCGTCGGCAAATATTAGAATGTTGCTATGTTTTATGATTGATGGAACATCATTGATAGCAAGAATAAATAAAAGTGGACATAGGTGGCTCCCTTGAGGGACGCCGGATCCTGCTAAGAAGGAGTCTGAAAGACAACCTCTAAATTTAACCTGATATGACCTCTGCTTGAGGTAAGAGCCAACCCACGAAATAAATATTGGGGGAAAACCTAACGCCTCGAGTTTGTAGATAATAATATCATGAGAAAGCTGATCGAAAGCTTTGGAGAAGTCAGTGTACACACAGTCCACCTCATGACCACTTTCTAAGGCATTGGAACAGTTATGGGAGAATGTTAATAGGTTTGTGACAGTAGACCTGTTTCTAACGAATCCATGTTGTTCTGTACAAATAACACCCCGACAAAGAAAAGTAAGGCTTTCACACACAACTTGCTCAAATAATTTTGGTATGCATGACAACTTTGAAATCGGTCTGTAGTTCGTAATAATATTTCTATCGCCTTTCTTAAAGACGGGCGTAATAAACGATTGCTTCCAGAAGCTAGGGAAATGGCCAGTTGATATGGAGATCTCAAAAAGAGACTTCAACGGCAGAGCAAGGACATCACTGCATTTTTTCAGGACTATTTGGTAAAGGTACAGAAACATACGAGTTCGCCAACCGAATAACCTGAAAACAATTTAATAAAAGGAAAAAGGGATACGTACACACAGAATAATGTCCTATCTCAACAACATCGTTTTGGTTGTGTAGATAAGAATGGGAGCGTAAGCTATTTCTGTCCTGCAAGCTATATTTCCGAGTAAGCTTTCCTTCTAAACACAAACCAATTCGAAACTTTAAAAATCAAAATTCTTATCTTATACACAATCCACACACACATCATATTCTTAACAGCGCCACAGAGATTGCGAGGAAACCTGCAAACAATTTGTATGCCCTTCTTGTCATTACTATAGGCATTGTATTTATATCCTATAGTAATGACAAGGACGTTTGCAGGTTACCTCACTAGATGCCGATAGTTGTACCAAAATGAGAAAATATCTGAAATCGAGCTTTTTGTTTGTTTTTTTATTCGTCGTTCTTAATTATGGTTTGTGAAAAGAAAAAAAGCTATTGATCTAAAGGGCGGGTTAGTAATGAAAAGAGCAAGAGGTAGCGTAAGAACAACAAAAAGTTGAATTCAAGAATTTACTTTACAGCATAAGCATACCTATACCATTGTGTGGAGTATATTTGGATTTCATTTCACTGCCATAAGCGAATGGGTTATGCGTATGTGTTTTTTTTTCGCAGAAATGATTTGTGCTTATAGAAATTGCTTCAAGGGAAAGGGAAATGTGACCGGAGTTTCGTTTTTAGGGTTTCGAACGTAACCTACCCTTATGGTAATAAGGAATTTTTATAAGTTCGTTTTGAACTCTAAAATGTTGGTCACGATAAAAACATCAAGAACTATTATACAGTAGAATCTCGGAAAGATGAACGAATAAAAAACTTTTTGAGTACCTATAGGTACTTAATTTTACGTAGGTAGGTACTTAATTTTGGTTAAGATGTCTTTCAACTTTTCACTTTTATTTTAAATTTACAAACTTTACTCAGCCTTTAACTGGTGGCATCTTTTCTCTATATAAATTCACTTCACACTGGTATGCAAACAAACGAAATGAAATGCAAAAATGCAAAATCAAGCAGAAAAGAACAGTTTTCCAAAGAATGACGGTTATATGAATCTACTAGGAACAACTAAAATACGAATAAGGAAGAAAAACAAATTTGTGGGTAGAGCGTTCATATATTCAAGTATCCAAAAATCAACCCGTTCATCTTTTACAATACTGCAATGGTGAATAAATTCCGTTAATCTTTCTGGGTAGTTCACCTTTTGGAATAGTTCATCTTTCCGAAATTCTACTGTACCTAGAAACTTGAAATTTGGGACATTTATACATTACGGTGGTCCACATATGTACATATATGTATGTATATTTGAGATAACTTATCACTCAAAAATCTATTGTGAAACATTTGAGGGGGTGGTTGGCGAAATGTAGATTAACTCGAAAAAAAAAATTCTGAAAAATATGTAAGGTAGGTGACCCAAATAAGGCCTGTACCGTCCTTCTGGCGGTAATGTTATTTACCTTTCTAGGCCTCTAGCTTCTGATTTCTGATCCAATTTTTATGTTTGACCCACTCGATGAGGACGTGGTGGACCGATGGTTAAATTTTATTTGATTAAAGGCTGAACTATAATAGTCGAAAGCAATCGGAAGCTACTGTCAAAATCCTACGTTAAGTTCCCTTCCGAAATGTCAATTGCTTAAGTTGCCCATAATAGGAGAATGCGAACGGAAGCGATTGTCACTGGCGATTGCCAGATTCAAGTCGTTTTGCCCGTGATTTGTTTGTTGTTTTGCAAAATAAGTAGTGAAATCGAAAAAAATTACTACCTAACAAAATAAAAATTATCACTTTTTTCGTACATTAATTTATGTTTCCATTGAGAAAGCAAATCGTAGTCCTATGTACAAGCCATTTTTTTATGTTCGACGTACATATATGTGTAATGTATTGTACTACATACTTGCAAATGCATACATAATAGTATGTAAATGAAATCTAAGAACAATTATTCTTTAAAATGATAATGCTATTAATTGCAAAAAGCTAATAAAACAACATTTCTTTATTTCCGAAATTACAATTTTAAATTTACCCAGCTGTTACAGTCAAATGTCAAATTTTCGTACGAAAGAGCGAATGGATTCGCTCCTTTCGTAAGTGAGCAAAAGTGGACGAAAACTTAACGAATCGAAGCGAAAAGCTATTATGGTTGTACAATACAAATTCCTTGTGTTCACACAGTTTCGTACGTGGTCGTACGAATCCATTCGACTATTATAGTTCAGCCTTAAGAAAGAATAAGGGGGTATTCTATTCCATATAAAGAGCTCCTCCTACAGTAGTAGGTACCTACAGTATTGTGCAAAGCATTTTCAATTTTTTTTCAAATACCTACAGTGATTTTGTATTTTAATTACTCTAAAAAAAGGCAGAATTCGAATGAAATACTGAGTTGAAAGTTCTTACGTTGAGTTTATTATTTAAAAGAAAGCAAATAAATCCCTAACATATACCGTTGATGTTTTATAACAAATAAAAAAAAAAACGAACACATGCAATTATTTTTTTTTGATATGTAGGTATTTGGTACAATACAAAGTATTATAGCTAAATTGTTTCTTATTATTCCTCACACCTTTTTGGTATGGACCAAATAAGGGAGTTTATTAGCTAACATAACATCAGAGAAAAAAAACTTGCAAATGTTTTGCACAATACTGTATGTACTGCCAAGATAACAAAAAAACTCTTTATGCAGTGAAAATGCATTTACAGTATCTAGCTGTAAAGGGAGCGTGCATCCACATTTACCAACTTCTTGCGATAGGCGCACGTTTGCGACAGAACATTTTTTTTATGGTATTAGTTCCTCTGATGTGTGCCCATAAACATAAATATAAACTTATTCCAATTGGTTAACGTTTTTTTATGATTTGGGAGGACAGGACCTTATTAGGCGCTGGGCCTTATTTGGGTCACCTACCTTACATATTTTTCAGAATTTTTTTTTTTCGAGTTAATCTACATTTCGCCAACCACCCCCTCAATTGATTCACAATACATTTTTGAGTGATAAGTTATCTCAAATATACATACATATGTACATATGTGGACCACCGTAATGTATAAATGTCCCAAATTTCAAGTTTCTAGGTACAGTAGAATTTCGGAAAGATGAACTATTCCAAAAGATGAACTACCCAGAAAGATTAACCGAATTTATTCACCATTGCAGTATTGTAAAAGATGAACGGGTTGATTTTTGGATACTTGAATAGATGAACGCTCTACCCACAAATTTGTTTTTCTTCCTTATTCGTATTTTAGTTATTCCTAATAGATTCATATAACGTTATTCTTTGGAAAACTGTTCTTTTCTGCTTGATTTTGCATTTTTGCATTTCATTTCGTTTGTTTGCATACCATTGTGAAGTGAATTTATATAGAGACAAGATTCCACCAGTTAAAGGCCGAGTAAAGTTTGTAAATTTAAAATAAAAGTGCAAAGTGTTGAAAGACATCTTAACCAAAATTAAGTACCTACCTACGTAAAATTAAGTACCTATAGGTACTCAAAAAGATGAACATTTCGAAAGATGAACAGGGCCGGTTTTTTATTCGTTCATCTTTCCGAGATTCTACTGTATAATAGTTCTTGATGTTTTTATCGTGACCAACATTTTAGAGTTCAAAACGAACTTATAAAAATTCCTTATTACCATATGGGTAGGTTACGCTCGAAACCCTAAAAACGAAACTCCGGTCACATTTCCTTTTCCCTTGAAGCAATTTCTATAATGTTGTAAGGTAAATTCTTGAATTCAACTTGTTGTTACGCTACCTCTTGCTCTTTTCATCTTCCCCACATTACTAACCCACCCTTTAGATCAATAGCTTTTTTTCTTTTCACAAACCATAATTAAGAACGACGAATAAATAAACAAACAAAAAGCTCGTTTTCAGATATTTTCTCATTTTTTAGCCTTCCGAAGCAGTTAGTTCCATACACAAAACAAGTCCGTAACAATGTTAATATTTATTATGATTAAATTAATGAAATGTAAGGAAATATATAAATTATAAAAAAGTAATTAAATTCTTTAAAGATAAATCGTTACAAGAACATTTAAAAGCTAAAAAGCAAGTGAAGTTTTTAATGGTTAAAACTATAAAACTATTCATACATTAAATCACGTTTTCAAATATAGGTGGCGCTCGAATCGTCTGAAAGAAGTTGCGAAGAAGTTGCCACATCTACTCCCCCCCCAGAGACCTGTCAGTCTCGTTGGCAAATGTCACTATTTTGTTTATTCTTGAGTATGTTTTCAGATTTTTTGTTGACTCTTCTGGTGGTAAATCATTTAGATTTAGAGTGATGAAAGCTGGTTTCAATCGATCAACAGAGATGGTCTTTTCGTCGCCGTTCACAATGATAACAAATCTTCGGTCATCTAATCTTTTCTTCACTTGATGTGGTCCAGAATATGGGGGTTTCAACGGTGGCCGAACTTCATCAAGTCTTAGAAACACATGTGTGCAGTCATAGAGATTCTTGTGCACAAATATCCTCTTATTTATGTGGTGTGCTGCAGGAGTTGGGCGGATTGCGCTCATGAATTCTCTGTGCTTCTCGATGAAAATTTCTGGATTTGCCGGACTGTCCTGATTTACGAAAAAGTCGCCGGGAATGCGTAGTGTAGTGCCGAATATCATTTCTGCAGGCGATGCCTTGATGTCTTCTTTATACGACGTGCGAAGTCCTAATAGAACCGTAGGAAGCAAGTCTACCCATGGAATTGCTGGATTGCACATTAATGCTGCCTTTAAGGTCCTGTGCCATCTCTCGACCATGCCGTTAGATGCTGGGTGGTATGGTGTGGTTCGTATGCGTCTGGCACTTATAGTGTTGGCGAGGGTAGAGAAAAGAGCGCTCTCAAATTGTGAGCCCTGATCTGTAGTGATTAGAACCGGTGCGCCGAAGAGACAAATCCAATCATTGTAAAAGGCTGATGCTACTGTAGATGCTGATATGTCTTTCAGTGGAATCGCCATTGGAAATCTGGAAAATCTGTCTATTATAGTCAGGCAATATTTAAATCCTCTTATCTCAGTCATGTGGATTATATCAAAGTGTATGTGTGTAAATCTGTGATCAGGTACATCAATTTTATTCGGAATTAATTTGCTGTGTCTGTGAATCTTAGCACGTTGACAGGGAATGCATTCTCTGGCCCACTCTAAAGCATTTTTGCGTATGTTTGGCCAAACTTATTTTTCTTTGAGGTGTCGGCTTGTTATTCGACCACTCGGATGTGATAATCCGTGAACCGCGTTGAAAGCTAGTCTGCGTAGGCAAGTTGGGATGTAACGGCGAATTAATCCGGTTGAAGTGTCACAATACAGGCTGGCGTCGTTGATGTTTAGCTTCTGCAACTTGAGTGACGTTTGGCTATCCAGAATAGTTTCGAGTTCATCGTCTCTTTGTTGCTCCTCTTGGATCGTTTCAGGGCTGAGCTGTGTTGGCATCGAGATGGTATGAATTCGTGAAAGCGCGTCTGCAACAGTGTTCTTATCGCCGCTGACATGAATTATTTCGGTTGAAAGTTGGGATAAAAAATCTAGCCTGGGAGATGCCTTTTCTGGTCGTTGTAAAAAAGCGTAAATCAGTGGCTTGTGATCAGTTCTTATGATAAACTGTCGACTCTCCAAGATGTGCTGAAAATGTTTACTAGCTGCGAATATGGCCAAAAGTTCCCGATCGTATGTGCTGTAATTCTTTTCTGCTGCACTAAGTTTTCGCGAAAAGAATCCAACGAGTTTCCAAACGTTGTCCTGCAATTGTTCTAAGGCAGCACCCAGTGCTACATCCGATGCATCTGTTGTAAATGTCATAGGTGCGGATGGTGAGATGAAAGATGCAAGTGTTGCATTGGCAATGCTATCTCTGCAGTCGTTGAAAGCTTGGTTTTCTGAAGATGTCCAAATAATTTTTGTTTTGTCATTTTTTATTGATTTTTGTAGATACTGGTTAAGAGGAGCTTGAAGTTCAGCCGAATGTGGAATGCATCGTCGGTAATAATTAAGCATTCTGAGAAAACGGCGAAGCTCTGCGACAGTTTCAGGTTTTGGAAATTTTCGAATGGCGGTAACACGTTCCTCAGGTGGTTGATATCCTTTCGGGCTGATGTGATAGCCAAGGAAATTAACCTCAGTTTGGCTGGGTTAATTGTTAGACTGTTGTCTTTGAGTCTCTGTAGCACTGTCCTCAGATGAATTTGATGTTGCTCGGGTGATTCGGACATTATAAATATGTCATCTATGTAGCAGAACACATAGTCTAAGTCCCGGAATATAGAATCAATGAATCGCTGGCAAGTCTGTGTGGCGTTTTTAAGCCCGAAAGGCATGAAGAGATACTCAAATAAGCCAAATGGCGTTGTCACCGCAGTCTTTTCGATATCATCTGGGTGCATGGGTATCTGATGATATGCTCTTAAAAGATCCAAGGTAGAGAAAATGGTTCTTCCATTAAGTTTTTCGAAAAAGTCTGCTATAAATGGAGGTGGATATCTATCAGGTACCGTTTGGGCGTTCAGTCTTCTGAAATCACCACATGTTCTCCAATCGTCGGTTTCCTCACTAAATGAATCGGGCTAGCCCAGGGGCCGAATAATTCCCTGTTCCATGAGGTATCCTATTTCAGCCTTAGCAGCAGCGAGTTTCTCGCCAGAGAGCTTTCTAGGACGATTTGCAACAGGTTGTCCCATGGTGATTATGTGATGGAAAACTGGGCATTTGGACTATGAACGTAGAGATGTGTGTGGTTTGGTAATACTGATGAACTCATTGAGAATGCCGTTGAAATCCTTTTGTTGGTCGACGGTAGATATACCAAAGATATTTGCTTTTTGCAGTTGTCCTTGTGTGACCATTGAAGTATTCGAGTCCAGGAGTCTTCTTTTTCTTAGATCTACTATTAAACCGAACTGAACTAAAAAATCAGCTCCAATGATTGGCGAAGCGACGTCAGCAACAAGAAATGACCATTTAAAAATTCGACGGAGTCCAAGATCGATGAGCATGATTTTGTTTCCGTACGTGTTGATGACAGAGTTGTTGGCAGCAAAAAGCTTATAAGAGCTGGGTTCGAGTTTGCCTGACACGTATGTGCGGGGCAGAACTGACATGATTGAGCCGGAATCAATGAGAAATTTGGTGTGGGTTTTTTTTGTCATTTATATGGACGAAGCTCTCGAGATGGTGTAAAGTTGTTGCTGCTGTCGCCCATCGCCTCGGTAGACGACAGCTGGTCTAGTTTTCCGGATGTGTATTGGCGAATGTGCACGGAGCGACGCAACGATGTGCTTCAGCTCCATATTTCCTATGATAGAAACACATTTGTTGTTTTCCTGGTGTTCTAGATCGTGAGCGTGGACGGAATTTGCGATTGTTGGATTGTATATCGCTTATTGAGACTTTTGTTTCTTGCATAAATGTCTTCATCGTCCTTTCCAAATTCTCAATTCTTCGCTCCAGATGATCAGCTGTTGATTGCTTGTGAGCATCATTTGAGCTGGTGGCCATTACGTATCCATTGGTGGTGTTCTCCATAATTTTATCTGCGACTTCAGCCAGTGTATTTAGGTCGGCCTTCCCGGAAACAGATAGTAGCCCACGAACAGTCATTGGCATTCTATTTATCCATAATGAATATAAAAATTCATCGCTAACGGCTCCAGCTGCTAATTCTCTCATTTCACTGAGGAGTTGTGTTGGTTTTTTGTCCGCTAACTCGAGATCGGTTTAGAAGTTTGTGCAGCTGTTTTTCCCTAGAATTAGACAAGCGTTTGATAAGGTTTTGCTTAAGAAACTCGTACTTATCGATTTTGGGTGGTCCCCGTATAATGTCTGACACATACAGGAGCACATCCGAGTCTAGAGAACTTATAATGGTATCGAATTTGGTATTGTCGCTTTTGATGCTCTTTGATCTGAATTTTGCTTCCACTTGAAGAAACCAAAGATCGGGTTGTGCAATGTCGGCAACTTGATATCATTCACCGTGGCCATAATATCAGCGTTGGTGTTTTCGTTGGTCGAGTTTTTATCGCCTAGATTTTTATGGTCCTCTTTGCTTGTTTCGTCGGTTTGGGGCTTCGACCCGGATGGAAGTGAATCATTAAGACTCATGCTTCTTGGAGGCTTTTTAACGTGTGCAATGTGATTTTACAGGTTATGATCGTAATCCTTGCTGATCACGTCGGGGTCACCAAATTTAGCCTTCCGAAGCAGTTAGTTCCATACACAAAACAAGTCCGTAACAATGTTAATATTTATTATGATTAAATTAATGAAATGTAAGGAAATATATAAATTATAAAAAAGTAATTAAATTCTTTAAAGATAAATCGTTACAAGAACATTTAAAAGCTAAAAAGCAAGTGAAGTTTTTAATGGTTAAAACTATAAAACTATTCATACATTAAATCACGTTTTCAAATATAGGTGGCGCTCGAATCGTCTGAAAGAAGTTGCGAAGAAGTTGCCACAATTTTGGTACAACTATCGGCATCTAGTGAGGTAACCTGCAAACGTCCTTGTCATTACTATAGGATATAAATACAATGATAATATGTATCTTTGTATATACATTACTATAGTAGCGCCAATCCAGTAGTACAGTTATGCTGCAAGGTGTCGCTAGTAATACCAAATCGAGAATAAAGTGGCAGAGAGCTTTTGCGTCTTTGATAATTTCATTCCTTATGAAAAAGCTTTCGTCAAGATTTTAATTTCTTCGTTATTTCGGCACCATTGAGGTAAATATTCGTCTTTTGATGTCGGTTTTTTTCTAAATGTGAATTAACTGATTAAAAAAGTAAATATGTTTTGTGCTTTGAAAAACTGTTTCTTTTTTTTGTTTCCTTTATTTATTTACATCTGTACATATTGGACACCTAGTAATTGTTGTTACATAACAGGATATGATAGCTTATAAGGCCAGTGCCTTTACATACCTTTGTTTTACAATAAGGTGGGTTTTGTTATTATTAGCGAGTATTCAAAAAGTAAAGATTACAATAGTTATTACATTAATAATGTCTTTGAGTTAGGTCTGATGGTCTAAGGGGCTTCAGTCTTCTTTTTCGGGTTATTTCTTGTAGCGGAATTGAGTTGACTTAATTGTTATCGTGGATTAATAACCGGATTTGGTGTTTTGTGCTTGTCTTTTGTATTTCTTCAATTACTGTCGATAATTTAAGGTCTTTATGGATGTCGTCATTGGAAATATACGATGGAGCGTCTATTATCGTTCTTAATATTTTTGATAGCTGTCTTTGGGTGATGTTTATATTTATATTTATGATTTACACGCTGTTCCCCACAGCTGAAGTCTGTATGTCCATATTGGTTTAATAATCTGTCTTTTAAATGAGCAGTTTGTTGTCTATAAATAGAATCGAGTTTCTTCTCAGCAGTCAAAATAGTTGTCTAAATTTGTCATTGATTTGATTACGTTTTGTGAGTATATGTTGTTTCCAAGTTAACTTTTGGTCTATGTCGCAATCATTGTATTTCTTGACTGAGGTGTAGTAATGTCGGATGTAAAGGGTGATTTTTTAAGAGGTTGAGAACTTTTTTTTAAAAAAAAACACAAAAAATTCGAAAAAATGAATGAAATATTTATTTGAATCGATAGTTTGAACCTTGCAATTTAATGTTTAAAGATAATTTCATGCAAATGTTGACCGCGGCTGCGTCTCAGGTAGCCCATCCGCTGAGTCCAATTTTGGCATACTCTTTCACACATACCGGCCGGTATCTCACGAATGAATGCATGGATGTTGGCTTCCAGTGCGTCAATCGAAGCGGGCTTGTCCCTATAGACATTAGCCTTGACATACCCCCACAAAAAATAATCTAATGGTGTCAAATCGCACGATCTAGGCGGCCAATTGACCGGCCCGAAACGTGAAATTAACTGTTCACCAAACTCGCCTCGCAATTGCGCCATTGTTTCGCGTGCTGTGTGGCATGTGGCACCGTCTTGTTGAAACCACATATCATGCAAGTCAAGAACTTCCATTTCGGGCAAAAAAAAGTGCTGTAACAAAGGCCTAACTGCTGGGAACGGCGCCGAATCGACATTTCGCGGTCTTCTGTCACACTAGCTGATACGGCCGCAATATTTTCTTCACTACGCACAGTACGTAAACGTGTTGGTGGTTTAATGTCCAACAAAGTAAATTTGGTGCGAAATTTGGTCACAATCTTCCGAATAGACTGCTCAGAAGGTCGAGAATGCCGATCATAAAATGGAAGCAGCGCGCGATGAACATTTCGAACCGAGCACGAATTTTGATAGTAAAATTCAATAATTTGCAAGCGTTGTTCATTTGTAAGACGATCCATGGTTAAATTGCAAACCAAACTGAAGCTGTTTGACAGTGACACAAGGTACTAAACACACGTCAGCTGTCAAAACCAGTGTTGCCAAAACCAAACCAGCTAAAAAATCACCCTTTATATATATTAGATATATTAGATATAATAAAGTTCCAAGGACGCTTCCTTGGGGAACTCCAGCTTCTGCTTTAAGAAGATTTGAGTGCACGTCTCTGTGCTGTAGTCTATCTATTAGGATTTTTTCGAATAGCTTTGATACTTATTGGCAATAAAGTTATTGGCCTGTTATTAGCGGTTTGAGTAGCGTCTTTTCGAGGTTTTGGAACTGCTATCACTTTGGCTACCTTCCAAACCTTTCGGATGCATGTTAGAGTAAAAATTGCGTTAAATAGATTTCGGAGGTATAAAAGTACGTTTTGGGGTAGTTTTATTAATATTTGTCCGGTAATAAGATCATAACCAGAGCTTTTTTCGGATTAATCTTGTGTTGAATGTAGTATTTTATTTCTTTTACTGTTAGCTTTTTTATGTTAGAACTACATATTTGTGCTTTGAAAACTAGAAGTTGTATGTAAGCTTATGTCTGAGTTATTTGTGTCATTAGTAAACGTCACTCTAAAATGTTCAGCTAAGATTGTTGCAATAATTTTTTTTGTGCCCATATTTTTGACAATTTAAGCACTGGGCCTTCTTTAGTCGAGGAGGTTCGAAGTTTATACTGCCTTAAAGTAATTGTCTTATATTATACATGTATGTCTTTATTGTTTTCCTGATTTTCAATCTCTAGTGTAAAGATCGGTAGAGGTCTTTTGGTTCCTCGTTGGAGAATGTTATAGATATTTGTCACATTATGGCCCAAATCGGATAGCTCACTTTTGATTTCATTCGTATCTGTTGAGTGATGTATCGTACATGACTAAGCGATGTAAGATGCCACATAAGAATGAATGAGGTAAAAGAGTTGTCAAAAAATGATTGATGTTCTTGAAGATTTACACCGTTCAGTAGAGACAAAACGGTTTTGCCTCCAAGGCTCCATCGATTCCTCATATTTGTATCGTTTTTGACTTTAGCACCAGCATACGGGATGAACTGAATAGGTAGCCATCGCTAGAGCAGAGACACCACAAGGTTAGGTTAGGTTGGGTGACTATCCCCATATTTCGTAGGATTCACTTAGAGCAAAGTAGGTCCATTGTGTTGCCACATGAGCCGATTCTCAGCGATTTGGTATTACTAGCGACATCTTGCAGCATAACCGTACTACTGGATTGGCGCTACTATAGGAATGTATATACAAAGATAATATAACACATAAAGGAAGCGTGATGGTTTCCTATTATAATGTAGGTGTCTCTACTTTTACTATATTGGGAAAAATTGAATTTGTGTATATACAGACACAGAGAGGGAGACAAATCGCAAAATTCTACGCAGTTATTGCAATTGAACGAAAAATTAAATCTGATGCACAAGCGTACATTTCTTGTAAATACATATACATATGTACATATGTAGGTATATATGTATGTATGTATGTATATACATGCTTTATGTTGTTTCTTTTTTTCTTTTACTTTGTGTGTGTGTATAACTATTCTTCTGAGCAGATGAGAAAGGACATCGAAGACATATGTACATACATCCATGCATATATAGGTAATTTGTCCAGCTTACTTACATTTGTGTTGGTATACATTTACATATGTAGGTACAAATTTGAATTTATTTTTCGCAAATTGTGCTCAATTTGTTTGTATTGAAATGTGCTGTGTACCATAAAACTATGTATGTAGTATTTACTTGTGTCTGCAGATATACAAGTGCATATGTACATATATGTACCTATATATATATATGTTTTTATGTATGTGCATATATGTGAGTATCGAACAAAGTATCATTGTATCTTAAGTAGAAATCGTATCGTAAAGAAAGGGTTCATATAGATCTATTAACATAAATCTATGACATACATGTATGTATGTAGTTAAAATAACTGATACATAGTACGGAACACTTATTGCGCAAGTATAACTTGCACTTGACCGGACTTTTTTTAATGTGTACAAGGAAAAACAATAAAAATAAACAATACAATAGCTCAGTATGGTACCTTTAAAGTTTAAAGGTTAAACAATTATTTTTTTTTAATAACAGTTGTCACTAAACAATGAAAAAAAATAAAGACACACTAACAGCTCATGCTTATAAAAAAAATTAATACCTAATACATAAATACTTCAGTTCACTTGTCATTAAAACAATAACAAATATGGACTTAGGTATGTTTATGTAAAAAAAATAATAATTAGGTTACTTCAAAAACAGCTTGCTAAAAAAATTCAAAATTTTTTTTTTAAATTCACAGAATAAAAAACAAAAAAAAAATCTATACATATCTTATTTCTTATACATAGGTATCTTAATATTAATTGTTATTGCTATCACAGCTATGTTTGCAATTATAGTCTTTTTTCGACGCTAATTCATATCCGTGGTCGCCGTGGCCGTGGTGGTTAGTGCGTTGGACTACCACGCAATGCTGCCCGGGTTCAATCCCAACCCGGGTCCAACACCTGAAAGTTTTTTTCATGGTGCCACCTCTTTCGAATGTCTGACAAGCAATCAAAGAATATCATTTGTCACGATTGAGCTTCTCAACTCGCCGTTCGGAGTCGGCAAAAAACTGTAGGTCCCTTCCATTCGTGCAAAAATATAACACGCACACACAAATGGTTGCAAGAAGCAGGGAAAAATGGTTTACCTCGAGCTGTAGCGCCAACTAAATAAGTAAGTAATTCATATCCCAAATCTGCCATTGAAGGACAGCTGAGATGAAACCATCTGGCACGGGTATCACATCCGATGTTTTTTAGGCTTTCTTCTTTGATATCACTTTGCAGCTCGTCGAAGCACTTCTGATGTGGGTTGTGTTCGGTGGGAATGCATACAAAACTTAAGTTGAATCTAATTTTTCAGTACCCGGACACATGCATTTTAACTTAGGTAACCCTGTCCGAATACTGAAACATCGAGAGAGAAATGCAATTCTCTTTCATTAAAACACAAAATATATTTCTAACTACCATTTAAGAACCTAAAAAAGAGATTTTTCCTTTACCCTCATATTTTCAGTATCCGGACACTGTGTCCGGGAACTAAAAAGGTCTTAAATTTCAGCTTTAGTATTCGGACACTAAAAAATATTATAAAAATAAAACTTTTTTACCATTTTTTTTTATCAATTATCAAAATTTATCATATTTATTCAAAACTAACAATTTTCTTTTGTAAAAAATTAATAAATGGATCTTAATTTACTTACTTTTTGCAAATGCTTCCACTATTTTTTTTCTTTAACAAAACCACTTCACAACCTCACCCTCTTATATCGGACACTTAACTTAGGTATATCTCCTAATCCATTCATGTTATCTGCTTGAAACTTTGCATATATTTGAGTAATACATCAGAGAATATGTATTTGTTGTTTTATTCGCATTCATAAGTATGATGTACCTACACTAACACTGTCCGGATACTAGTGCCTTTACCCTAGCTTGTTATTTTACTTTTTTCTTTTTTACCCCAACTCCAATACCAGCCAATGCACATACTCTAAGCCCCCCCCCCCCCCCCCACCCATCCCCATCTTTGATTCATTCCCGGTGTAGCGTCCCGCTTTCAGATAACGAAAATCTGGTCACGTTAGTTATGTACCTACATCACACAGAACTGCTCTTAATAAGCGGGATTTTCATAATAAGCGAGATTTTGGTAATAAGCGAGATTTTGATAATGCAAATTTTTGATAATGCGAGAATTAAAAATGCGAGATTTTGAAAATGCGACATGTTGATAATGCGAGATTTCGTTATTCGGGATTTATTTAAGAAATGCGAGATTTCGTTATTAGAGATTTTGATTTGCCGTCAATCGTGGCGCACCCTTATATCCCTTTCCCTCCCGAGCTGTACCAAAACAAAATCTGTTGATATTAATAACATTTTTTTCAGTATAATGTGATAAATAACAAATTTAGAAGTTTTTTTTTTAATTTTTTTCTTCAAAAACCTTGAAAAAGAGCACTAATTGACACTTAAAAAATAGGAAAAGCTCCTATATGCTTGAAAATGATTCTAAGATATAAACGTATGTACGTGTGGCGTAGGAGTAACCCAAGTAAAAATTTTATTTGCTTCCATTTAAATTTAGTTCTTACAAGATATTTAATGCGATAAGAAAAGACATCATGTGCGAACCCTATACATTGAACAAACCGTTTTTTTGTGATAGAAGTGAGTTTAGCTATGGATCGGTAGTTTGATATGTCATTTTTTCTACCTTTTTGATGAATATGGAAAATAAAGGTGTCCTTCCATAACTTTGGGAAAACGGCTTGAGAGAGTGAGAGTCGAAATAGAGTTGTAAGGGACTGATACAAAGCATTACAATTTTTTTTAGAATTATGGCGGACAGACCATCAGGACCGGGGGACAAATCATCCTTGAGCCTATTAATCTGCTCGCGTACCATATCCATATCGGTCCAAATGTCAATTGAGACTAAAGAGGTTTGAAGGGTAGTTATTCAGGTATCTGAAAAAGTCAAGGTCCGGTTCGTATACGTGGTCACTATGCGATTGGCTGAAGAAGGTCGCAAAGAGGTTGGCGATTGCTTTAGGGTCCGAAGATGATGTGTTAAATAATAAAGTGGAGGGAAGCCATCGGACTTTGTCTTGACATTAATTAATTGGTAGATACGCCTAGGATGTGATTATGCTCAGCTGCATTCTTACTAGATATTCGAGATAGAGGGATTTGCAGAGGATGGAAAACGGGAGTAAGCTTGCTGGTAGTAAGAATAATCAGCGGCAGATTTGGATCTTAGGTAAGTTTTCCATAGTTTGTTTCTGACATTGCGAAGAGTTCGCAGTTCATTATTATACCAGAGAGGGAAAGACGAGGAGTTTCTTCGAGGCACATATGGGACAGATTTGAGAAGAAAGTCAGAGATGGCTGTGTAGAATAGTTCGAGAGCAATGTCAATAGGGGTGTTATTTTTCAGAAAGAGATTGAAGTTTATGCTATTGACTAGGTAACTGAGTTTAACGAAGTCAGCTTTAGTGGTCTAGGGTCTAGTCTAGAGAAAATGAGGTCTAGTTGCCTACCAAGGTTGTTAGTGATGCCACTATCTGAAAAAGGCCGGATTCAAAAAGCCGATCAGTAAGGAATGTTTCCTTTTCTGAGGAGGAATTAGGTTGGGTTGGGTGGCTATCCCCATATTTGGTAGGATTCACTTAAACCAAAGTAGGTGTTGCCACATGAGCCGATTCTTATCGATACTCTTGGAACCATTTTGAGAGTTGTAACAAATTTCCATATTTTATTGATATCCTTTGAGTTAATATCTTGGAGGTCCATAAAAAAGTAATCTGCCAGAATCATTTCTCTAAAGGAGGAGGATGCTGGACAACCACATAGGAGGTGGTAGGGGCATTCCTCCTCCTCCTCGTCCATGCAGCTGTGACAAAAGTCATTGGCGAGGATTCCCAGTTTGTTAACATGTCTGTCTATTGCGCAATGGCCTGTTAATATGCCAACTAGGGTGCCGATATGTGCTCTGCTAGTTTTAAGCAAGCTGCAAGTTTTACGCCGATATAGCTCAGGCCAAGTTTGTCTGGCGTGGCTACACGTGTCAAGAATACGCCATCTTTCATAAGCCTGTTGCAGTGCTTGCGTAGATATTTTGTGTTTTATTGTTCCTATTTGTAGATGGGGTTCACTTTCTGTGATAAAACTCCCCAATTTTGTACCTTTTCTGGCTAGTTAGTCTGCTTCATAGTTACCTGTGGCCTATTTCACCAAACTACAATAACAATCACAAATTTGTAATAGTAAACTACAATTACAAATTTGTAGACCTAATTTCTGTTTCACAAACTGCAAACATATTTCCAGTAAATTTGTAACAAAGAGGAAATAAATTGTAGAAAGTAAAGTTGCAGTTTACAACTACAAAAAAATTACGTTGCACCGCTTATTTGTCAGACTTGTAAACTACAATTTTTTCTTACAAATTTGTTAGAGTCTGACGAGTCAATAGCTATGAATAAGCAAAGCAAAATGCTCGTTGTAAGTTTAATTCGCGATAAAAAAAGACATAGGTATTGTTCGGTAAATTTTCAAATATAGTGACACATAATGCCAAAATAATTGAGTGGCAAAAAGTTTATGAAACTATTTCATGGTATTTTAATTGAGAAAGATTGGAAATATCTTCGAGATGTTGTTTGGCATCTATCGACATACGCTGATTAAAACTCACTGGGTGAATCAATATTAATTAGTGTTCCGTTGATACACACATGACATACCTTTAAAAAAATTTGCTAAATTTTAAACTATAAATACATATTTACATTCTGTCAAAAAAGTACCGGATATTGGTCAGTAAAATACAAAATATTTATTATTCATTCAAATTTATTATATTGTCTTCAAAGTAGACTTCTTCCGAAATACCTAATACACTTATGACAACGAATAGTCCAATCTTCTTAACATTTTTTAATCGCATTTTCCGGAAGCGACTTTAGTTCTCGCCGCGAATTTTCTTTTATGTCTTATATTGACCGAACACGGGTGTCTCGAAGTGGTAATTTGAGTTTTGTAAAGAGAAAGCTGGAGCCATATCAGCTGAATACGGATTATCAGATGATATTTTTCGAGTTTCTGGCAAGAAATTCGATCACAATGATAGCCCTCACTTAAGAAAATCGAGCACTGTAAACAAATTAAAGGACAGCTGGCTCTCAAACTTCACGGTTAAAGGTTAGTTGTGCCAAATTAGCGACAAAAATAATTTTCACAATTCCTTTAAGCGGGCCTTTTAAATGATCAATTCCCGGCACTTTTTTGATAGAATGTATTTACAAAAAATAATATTCACCGGCAGTATTATGGAACCATTCACAGATGTTTTCGTGTTCCTCTGGCAAACGTACACTATTTTCATAAAAAAACATCAACGATGGCTGCACAAACAGGATTGACACATATGCATACCGTAGATTTAGATATACCGTGCATGTCTGCTATCCTATGATATTGTTCGCATTTCTAAGCCAGTGTAAAACCGTACGAAACTGCTGCCTCGATGTCAATGAAAAGTTTTTTTTTTCAGATTTTGATTTGCCGTCAATCGTGGCGCACCCTTATATCCCTTTCCCTCCCGAGCTGTACCAAAACAAAATCTGTTGATATTAATAACATTTTTTTCAGTATAATGTGATAAATAACAAATTTAGAAGTTTTTTTTTTAATTTTTTTCTTCAAAAACCTTGAAAAAGAGCACTAATTGACACTTAAAAAATAGGAAAAGCTCCTATATGCTTGAAAATGATTCTAAGATATAAACGTATGTACGTGTGGCGTAGGAGTAACCCAAGTAAAAATTTTATTTGCTTCCATTTAAATTTAGTTCTTACAAGATATTTAATGCGATAAGAAAAGACATCATGTGCGAACCCTATACATTGAACAAACCGTTTTTTTGTGATAGAAGTGAGTTTAGCTATGGATCGGTAGTTTGATATGTCATTTTTTCTACCTTTTTGATGAATATGGAAAATAAAGGTGTCCTTCCATAACTTTGGGAAAACGGCTTGAGAGAGTGAGAGTCGAAATAGAGTTGTAAGGGACTGATACAAAGCATTACAATTTTTTTTAGAATTATGGCGGACAGACCATCAGGACCGGGGGACAAATCATCCTTGAGCCTATTAATCTGTTCGCGTACCATATCCATATCGGTCCAAATGTCAATTGAGACTAAAGAGGTTTGAAGGGTAGTTATTCAGGTATCTGAAAAAGTCAAGGTCCGGTTCGTATACGTGGTCACTATGCGATTGGCTGAAGAAGGTCGCAAAGAGGTTGGCGATTGCTTTAGGGTCCGAAGATGATGTGTTAAATAATAAAGTGGAGGGAAGCCATCGGACTTTGTCTTGACATTAATTAATTGGTAGATACGCCTAGGATGTGATTATGCTCAGCTGCATTCTTACTAGATATTCGAGATAGAGGGATTTGCAGAGGATGGAAAACGGGAGTAAGCTTGCTGGTAGTAAGAATAATCAGCGGCAGATTTGGATCTTAGGTAAGTTTTCCATAGTTTGTTTCTGACATTGCGAAGAGTTCGCAGTTCATTATTATACCAGAGAGGGAAAGACGAGGAGTTTCTTCGAGGCACATATGGGACAGATTTGAGAAGAAAGTCAGAGATGGCTGTGTAGAATAGTTCGAGAGCAATGTCAATAGGGGTGTTATTTTTCAGAAAGAGATTGAAGTTTATGCTATTGACTAGGTAACTGAGTTTAACGAAGTCAGCTTTAGTGGTCTAGGGTCTAGTCTAGAGAAAATGAGGTCTAGTTGCCTACCAAGGTTGTTAGTGATGCCACTATCTGAAAAAGGCCGGATTCAAAAAGCCGATCAGTAAGGAATGTTTCCTTTTCTGAGGAGGAATTAGGTTGGGTTGGGTGGCTATCCCCATATTTGGTAGGATTCACTTAAACCAAAGTAGGTGTTGCCACATGAGCCGATTCTTATCGATACTCTTGGAACCATTTTGAGAGTTGTAACAAATTTCCATATTTTATTGATATCCTTTGAGTTAATATCTTGGAGGTCCATAAAAAAGTAATCTGCCAGAATCATTTCTCTAAAGGAGGAGGATGCTGGACAACCACATAGGAGGTGGTAGGGGCATTCCTCCTCCTCCTCGTCCATGCAGCTGTGACAAAAGTCATTGGCGAGGATTCCCAGTTTGTTAACATGTCTGTCTATTGCGCAATGGCCTGTTAATATGCCAACTAGGGTGCCGATATGTGCTCCGCTAGTTTTAAGCAAGCTGCAAGTTTTACGCCGATATAGCTCAGGCCAAGTTTGTCTGGCGTGGCTACACGTGTCAAGAATACGCCATCTTTCATTAGCCTGTTGCAGTGCTTGCGTAGATATTTTGTGTTTTATTGTTCCTATTTGTAGATGGGGTTCACTTTCTGTGATAAAACTCCCCAATTTTGTACCTTTTCTGGCTAGTTAGTCTGCTTCATAGTTACCTGTGGCCTATTTCACCAAACTACAATAACAATCACAAATTTGTAATAGTAAACTACAATTACAAATTTGTAGACCTAATTTCTGTTTCACAAACTGCAAACATATTTCCAGTAAATTTGTAACAAAGAGGAAATAAATTGTAGAAAGTAAAGTTGCAGTTTACAACTACAAAAAAATTACGTTGCACCGCTTATTTGTCAGACTTGTAAACTACAATTTTTTCTTACAAATTTGTTAGAGTCTGACGAGTTAATAGCTATGAATAAGCAAAGCAAAATGCTCGTTGTAAGTTTAATTCGCGATAAAAAAAGACATAGGTATTGTTCGGTAAATTTTCAAATATAGTGACACATAATGCCAAAATAATTGAGTGGCAAAAAGTTTATGAAACTATTTCATGGTATTTTAATTGAGAAAGATTGGAAATATCTTCGAGATGTTGTTTGGCATCTATCGACATACGCTGATTAAAACTCACTGGGTGAATCAATATTAATTAGTGTTCCGTTGATACACACATGACATACCTTTAAAAAAATTTGCTAAATTTTAAACTATAAATACATATTTACATTCTGTCAAAAAAGTACCGGATATTGGTCAGTAAAATACAAAATATTTATTATTCATTCAAATTTATTATATTGTCTTCAAAGTAGACTTCTTCCGAAATACCTAATACACTTATGACAACGAATAGTCCAATCTTCTTAACATTTTTTAATCGCATTTTCCGGAAGCGACTTTAGTTCTCGCCGCGAATTTTCTTTTATGTCTTATATTGACCGAACACGGGTGTCTCGAAGTGGTAATTTGAGTTTTGTAAAGAGAAAGCTGGAGCCATATCAGCTGAATACGGATTATCAGATGATATTTTTCGAGTTTCTGGCAAGAAATTCGATCACAATGATAGCCCTCACTTAAGAAAATCGAGCACTGTAAACAAATTAAAGGACAGCTGGCTCTCAAACTTCACGGTTAAAGGTTAGTTGTGCCAAATTAGCGACAAAAATAATTTTCACAATTCCTTTAAGCGGGCCTTTTAAATGATCAATTCCCGGCACTTTTTTGATAGAATGTATTTACAAAAAATAATATTCACCGGCAGTATTATGGAACCATTCACAGATGTTTTCGTGTTCCTCTGGCAAACGTACACTATTTTCATAAAAAAACATCAACGATGGCTGCACAAACAGGATTGACACATATGCATACCGTAGATTTAGATATACCGTGCATGTCTGCTATCCTATGATATTGTTCGCATTTCTAAGCCAGTGTAAAACCGTACGAAACTGCTGCCTCGATGTCAATGAAAAGTTTTTTTTTTCAGATTTTGATTTGCCGTCAATCGTGGCGCACCCTTATATCCCTTTCCCTCCCGAGCTGTACCAAAACAAAATCTGTTGATATTAATAACATTTTTTTCAGTATAATGTGATAAATAACAAATTTAGAAGTTTTTTTTTTAATTTTTTTCTTCAAAAACCTTGAAAAAGAGCACTAATTGACACTTAAAAAATAGGAAAAGCTCCTATATGCTTGAAAATGATTCTAAGATATAAACGTATGTACGTGTGGCGTAGGAGTAACCCAAGTAAAAATTTTATTTGCTTCCATTTAAATTTAGTTCTTACAAGATATTTAATGCGATAAGAAAAGACATCATGTGCGAACCCTATACATTGAACAAACCGTTTTTTTGTGATAGAAGTGAGTTTAGCTATGGATCGGTAGTTTGATATGTCATTTTTTCTACCTTTTTGATGAATATGGAAAATAAAGGTGTCCTTCCATAACTTTGGGAAAACGGCTTGAGAGAGTGAGAGTCGAAATAGAGTTGTAAGGGACTGATACAAAGCATTACAATTTTTTTTAGAATTATGGCGGACAGACCATCAGGACCGGGGGACAAATCATCCTTGAGCCTATTAATCTGTTCGCGTACCATATCCATATCGGTCCAAATGTCAATTGAGACTAAAGAGGTTTGAAGGGTAGTTATTCAGGTATCTGAAAAAGTCAAGGTCCGGTTCGTATACGTGGTCACTATGCGATTGGCTGAAGAAGGTCGCAAAGAGGTTGGCGATTGCTTTAGGGTCCGAAGATGATGTGTTAAATAATAAAGTGGAGGGAAGCCATCGGACTTTGTCTTGACATTAATTAATTGGTAGATACGCCTAGGATGTGATTATGCTCAGCTGCATTCTTACTAGATATTCGAGATAGAGGGATTTGCAGAGGATGGAAAACGGGAGTAAGCTTGCTGGTAGTAAGAATAATCAGCGGCAGATTTGGATCTTAGGTAAGTTTTCCATAGTTTGTTTCTGACATTGCGAAGAGTTCGCAGTTCATTATTATACCAGAGAGGGAAAGACGAGGAGTTTCTTCGAGGCACATATGGGACAGATTTGAGAAGAAAGTCAGAGATGGCTGTGTAGAATAGTTCGAGAGCAATGTCAATAGGGGTGTTATTTTTCAGAAAGAGATTGAAGTTTATGCTATTGACTAGGTAACTGAGTTTAACGAAGTCAGCTTTAGTGGTCTAGGGTCTAGTCTAGAGAAAATGAGGTCTAGTTGCCTACCAAGGTTGTTAGTGATGCCACTATCTGAAAAAGGCCGGATTCAAAAAGCCGATCAGTAAGGAATGTTTCCTTTTCTGAGGAGGAATTAGGTTGGGTTGGGTGGCTATCCCCATATTTGGTAGGATTCACTTAAACCAAAGTAGGTGTTGCCACATGAGCCGATTCTTATCGATACTCTTGGAACCATTTTGAGAGTTGTAACAAATTTCCATATTTTATTGATATCCTTTGAGTTAATATCTTGGAGGTCCATAAAAAAGTAATCTGCCAGAATCATTTCTCTAAAGGAGGAGGATGCTGGACAACCACATAGGAGGTGGTAGGGGCATTCCTCCTCCTCCTCGTCCATGCAGCTGTGACAAAAGTCATTGGCGAGGATTCCCAGTTTGTTAACATGTCTGTCTATTGCGCAATGGCCTGTTAATATGCCAACTAGGGTGCCGATATGTGCTCCGCTAGTTTTAAGCAAGCTGCAAGTTTTACGCCGATATAGCTCAGGCCAAGTTTGTCTGGCGTGGCTACACGTGTCAAGAATACGCCATCTTTCATTAGCCTGTTGCAGTGCTTGCGTAGATATTTTGTGTTTTATTGTTCCTATTTGTAGATGGGGTTCACTTTCTGTGATAAAACTCCCCAATTTTGTACCTTTTCTGGCTAGTTAGTCTGCTTCATAGTTACCTGTGGCCTATTTCACCAAACTACAATAACAATCACAAATTTGTAATAGTAAACTACAATTACAAATTTGTAGACCTAATTTCTGTTTCACAAACTGCAAACATATTTCCAGTAAATTTGTAACAAAGAGGAAATAAATTGTAGAAAGTAAAGTTGCAGTTTACAACTACAAAAAAATTACGTTGCACCGCTTATTTGTCAGACTTGTAAACTACAATTTTTTCTTACAAATTTGTTAGAGTCTGACGAGTTAATAGCTATGAATAAGCAAAGCAAAATGCTCGTTGTAAGTTTAATTCGCGATAAAAAAAGACATAGGTATTGTTCGGTAAATTTTCAAATATAGTGACACATAATGCCAAAATAATTGAGTGGCAAAAAGTTTATGAAACTATTTCATGGTATTTTAATTGAGAAAGATTGGAAATATCTTCGAGATGTTGTTTGGCATCTATCGACATACGCTGATTAAAACTCACTGGGTGAATCAATATTAATTAGTGTTCCGTTGATACACACATGACATACCTTTAAAAAAATTTGCTAAATTTTAAACTATAAATACATATTTACATTCTGTCAAAAAAGTACCGGATATTGGTCAGTAAAATACAAAATATTTATTATTCATTCAAATTTATTATATTGTCTTCAAAGTAGACTTCTTCCGAAATACCTAATACACTTATGACAACGAATAGTCCAATCTTCTTAACATTTTTTAATCGCATTTTCCGGAAGCGACTTTAGTTCTCGCCGCGAATTTTCTTTTATGTCTTATATTGACCGAACACGGGTGTCTCGAAGTGGTAATTTGAGTTTTGTAAAGAGAAAGCTGGAGCCATATCAGCTGAATACGGATTATCAGATGATATTTTTCGAGTTTCTGGCAAGAAATTCGATCACAATGATAGCCCTCACTTAAGAAAATCGAGCACTGTAAACAAATTAAAGGACAGCTGGCTCTCAAACTTCACGGTTAAAGGTTAGTTGTGCCAAATTAGCGACAAAAATAATTTTCACAATTCCTTTAAGCGGGCCTTTTAAATGATCAATTCCCGGCACTTTTTTGATAGAATGTATTTACAAAAAATAATATTCACCGGCAGTATTATGGAACCATTCACAGATGTTTTCGTGTTCCTCTGGCAAACGTACACTATTTTCATAAAAAAACATCAACGATGGCTGCACAAACAGGATTGACACATATGCATACCGTAGATTTAGATATACCGTGCATGTCTGCTATCCTATGATATTGTTCGCATTTCTAAGCCAGTGTAAAACCGTACGAAACTGCTGCCTCGATGTCAATGAAAAGTTTTTTTTTTTCAGACTCATTAGGAATCTGTGTCCAATAATTGTTATTATTTCCTCTTCCTTTATAGAATGTAAGCAAAATCTTTGGTTGAAGGCAAAATAATCTGAAATTTCGTAATTTATACCCGACCAACAAATTTTTCATCACCTATTTATAATAAAATATTAACACACAAAATATCGATGCCGCAAAGACATTCTTACTTTCAAAAAGGGATTTCTATGAACAAAGCACAAATTGTAGATGAAATTACAGACGATCTTTCATTTGTAGAATTTTTTCAATATCTGAACAAATTTGTAAAGTACTTTCATTTGGTGAAACAGAAAACTACAAAAAATATCAATTTTCACAAATTTGTAACTTGTAAACTACAAATAACACAAAAATATAACACGCACACACAAATGGTTGCGAGAAGCAGGCCCAGGTTCACCTCGAGCTGTAGCGCCAACTAAGTAAGTAAGTAAGTAAGTAAGTAAACTACAAAATAAATTGACTCTTGGTGAAGCGAAAACAAAAATATTCCTACAAATTTCCCTTTGTAAATTACAATCACAATTTTGTAACACCAAAATTTGGTGAAACAGAATTAATCGAATTTTCTACAAATTTGTTAAAAAACCACTTGTAAACAACAATTTGTAAGTTGGTGAAATAGGCCACTGGTATATCACTATTACCAGGAACCCAGCACAGTGTGAGCTTGCATCTGTTCGATATCTCTTTTAGAGATGCGCGGCAGTGCCTATTCAATTTTGATCTTATAATTGGTGATTCGAGTGCTTTTATAGCTGCTTGGCTATCAATCGGTGTAAATGAAATGTCACGATTGTGCATCGATTTCATCGAAAGCCACTCAGCGGCTTCACGAATACCCATCACCTTGGCTTGGAAGAAACTACAGTGATCTGGAAGTCTCAAGGACAAGCTCAGGCTGAGCTGGCCCGAAAAAATACCCGATCCTATACCATCACGTGTCCTGGATCCATACGTGTAGATCTCCAATGAACATTTGTCATTAAGACATGTATTTCCTACCCATTCCTGTCGGCTGGGAATATTAGTCCTATATTTTACATTGAAATTTACGAGCGGAGTCATACGTACTTCCCGTATTCAGTTTATTTATTGAGAGTATTCTGGCGTGACCTAAGTTAGAAGATACCCACTGTGAGGTTTCTTTAAGACGCAATGCCGTTTTTTCTGCTATGTCACTTATACATATAAATGTCCAACGGAAGCATTAACATTGTTTCAAGAACAGCGGTGGGGTGGTTCGCATGGGTCCTGTAACGCAGATGCAGGCCGTTCTTATTATTTATTACGTATATTTACGTGCAGATCATTTTCTGACTCCTAAGCATGCAATGTAGAGTTGGCCATGCGAGAAAACTCGATTTCCAAGTTTATACCACACATTTCTAAAGATTCTCCTTGCGACTGATGGTTACGGCAAATGCAAGGCGAACAGGGAATTGAAGACGCTTAAATTCAAATAGCATATCAGATGTGATGGGATGCGAATGCGAGGAATCAAAAAGTCTTCGCCTTTGAATTTTTCATTCAAAATTGTTGCTCCTATCACATTTCCCAATATTCTTTTGACGGAAAGCCGGGTTTTGATTGGTTGATATTGCGAAGCTCCAATTTGTAGCTGCAATATGTGTGGTGGTATTCTTGGCAAACCAAGTGAATTAAAAAATTCTGTAGGATAATTCACCACCTCATCCTGATTCATGATGGCATCCAATGATTTGAATGTGGATAATGGACCTGGTATTTCTTTTAAAATAGCCTCGTTAAGATCACCGACGTTTTTGTTCTTTCCAGCCAGTATTGCTCGCTCTCTTAACCACGCACGGTTTTTGTACTGTTGTGATATGTTTGGGAACACGCTATGAATCAGTTCTTCTTTTGATCGAGTTGTACTCAGCTGTATGTACCACAACGGTATCGCACACAAAAATGTCTAAGTTTTTTTTTAATGTTTTTGTAATTGTTTGTCCTTACCTACCTTAGTACCGTTATTATCTACATTAAAAAAAAACAACTAAATTGGTTGAAAATTACGGGCGGTAGAGGGAAACATACGCGTTTTGCCACGTAGTTTTATATATATGGATTATTATAAGGCTTAATCTGGTTGCTGTTGTCTTTGGAAATCTATTTGGTCATAGTTATTTTGCTCAACCGCTCGGGGAGGGCAGAATGGCAACTCTAACAGCCAGAGCGTGAAAAGGCAAACCGGATGGATTGAGGGAATTTGAGAGTTCAGCCGGATAGTGGACTGTGTCTTCCTCTACAACAACAGTGTCCACAGACATGTCAATTTACGTTATAACAGATTCTTTTATATTTCCCGTTCTCGTACTAACTATGGACGTTCGCCCGTTCCTCCTCTATAAATGGCTTACTGCTATTGTATAATGATTGTACGTCCTTAATTGACTTCAATATGTCGATATCATTAATAAAAACTAAGTTGTTAAATTATTTCCAGTCATAATTCTTTGCTCAATGTAACATGTTATTAAAATTGTACTTATACCTACTTATGTTATTGGTTGATTGTTTTATTTTGTATTTGTTTCTTTTATTTATTTTTTACGTTTCATGTATACAAAAATTATTGTATTTCTTTAAGATTAATCCAAATGCCTGAGAAAGCCCTTGTACTTTGTTGACAATCATACAAATAAATAAATAAATAAAAATTTGGCGGGAACGATATTAATCCAGTCGAAACATCAACAGGAATTTGGCCATTGCCAAGCTCCAGCAGTTGTCGCGAGAATTCAGCAGCCGATGGGTCGTTCTACAATGCGACTCTCATGCTCGAGATCAATTTCAACTTCTTGACATGCCGCCACAAAGACGACGATTTCAGGCAAGCATTAAGTTCATCGGCAGCAGTAGATTTCTGGATGACGGGAAGCGTTTGACGAAAATCTCATAGCCCCACCAAATCGTCTCGTGTACGTCGTTCAAAGTTTTGTCCGTCTAATAGGAGGCAATAGACAAGCAAATAACTCTCTCTGGAAAACAACAAAGTCGTTATTGACTCATCCTATTCAAAAGAAAACTTATTTCCTGAAAAAATTATCGAATTGATAAATATCGCATTGAATTTCAATTGATCGTAATGTTTGGACCGTTTGCGGATGTGATGCGCGATATACGACTATTCGGAATCAGTGTAATAATACGCAAAACTCGAATCAATTGCAGCAAAAAAAATAGCACATTTGCTTAATAGAAAATGACGTGCAAAGAGGATACCTGTCAAATTGCGCACAGCCTAAGTAAACGTATAATGCCATCTATCGGGTTGTGGCATGGAGCGCAGCACAGCGCCATCTATTATTTATCTCGTTTACCTCTCCACCCAAAATGCACGTAAAACGTCTTCTATCAGAATGAATTTCACAATTATCCGAAAATTTCCAAGCTTCAGAACGAATTTTCCACCTTTACATCAAATCATGCAATAGGCGCAGGGACATAACTCCAGGGTACATAAATCCATTATGGACTTATGTCCCACCTAAGTGGGACATATGTTCATAATTTGTTTTTCAATGATGGGACATAATTCCAACCAGAAGAAGTTATCAGAAAACAAAGTCACACAATTTTGAATATATTTTTTTATTTGCTTCTTCTTTTTCTCAAATTTTACTGAATATTTCCTTTCAAATTTAAATAGAAACGTTAAGTTAAATAAGATTTTGTTGCTCAATGTAATTTCATAAACAATTTAATTCTCACAAACAAAATCTTATTTTACTTAACTCCTGTTTTGCTCAAATTTTACTTAATGTTTCCTTTCAAATTTAAATAGAAACGTTAAGTAAAATAAGATTTTGTTTATGAGAATTACAGAAAATAAAAGTATAAATTCGCGCGAATTTTTCCCCTGGAGTTATGTCCCTGCGCCCATGCAATAAAATGCAAAATTTCGTCGAAAAAAAATTCAAATTTTTCGAGTTTTTCCGAAATTTTCCAAGTTTTCCACTAAGAATTTTATATTTTTTAATTCGAAAAGCCATTCCGGAACAATTGCACACAAAGTTCCATACATTTCGATTTTTCCAATTTCCCGACCTTTTCGGAGGGTTTTTCCAAAAAAATTGAGCCAGCCGTTCTGGATTGATGAATTACTAGACATTTTTCACACCATTCTTATATATTACATATAGATTTAATCAAAAACTAATGACTGCACAATTGTAAGAAAATAACGCCATGTATGCTACTGGTAAGAATTTTTAAAAAGCATTCATTGCTTTTTTTTTTTTAAATTTTTGGTTGATGCTATTTTTTTACTCGCAGATGTAACATATGTATATGTGCAGAGTTAAATTTTCTGGCAGCTGAATATCCCATACATATACATATATTTGTACCTACCCATAACGAAGACGGCTTAGAAACGGCAAGTTGTGGCCTACGAGTAAAAAATACATTACCAACAAATTTGATAGTACCTTTCCAAATCGAAAATTAACATTTTGATTGGTCAGAATACAACTTATAATAAAGAAAACGCTTTTTCGTTTTTCCAAATGATACCATTAAAAGGTAAAAGGTGTATATTAATTCTAAGCCTTTTGTTTTTATTTCACTTATTTGGAAGAGGAAAAAAAACATTATTTTCAAGTGCATTCTGGATTTGGACTATAAGTTAAAAATATGTACGTATTTATATGGTCTATCTTCTTTTTATTATTGCTTTAATTTACTCGTTTCTACATCCAAAATAAAATAAATTAATACGTCCATTATTTAAATAACGATTCAGTCTTAAGTACAAAAACACGTTATTTCTAGCAGTATTACCAACAACATAAAATAGACACAACTAGAATTTAATTCAACAACAAAACATTTAATTTCAATATTATTGGGGAATATTTTTACCAGATATCGGATCATTTTGTGAACAGAGTACTTCATTTTTTCACTAAAACTATGTCGACTTTGGCTTCTGTAGGTATATCGAATTCCATGGGATAGTTGTTTGTTGTTTGCTTTTCCAAAAGTGATGTATCACTTTCCGCCTTGAGAATTTTTTTTCGTCGTTCATTTATTACTTGAAGTGAATCATACACCTCATTGCGGTTGTTAGGAATAGTGATCCCTTCGTTTGCCTTTTTAAAAAATACGGAATCATATTCCTTTGTTATTTTTGGCTTCGGACGATAAAACGTTAGTGACGAACTACTTCTATACAATACTTTATTAGACTGATGAACAATTCCTTTATTTAAAGTTCTCGAGTCGACGGCAAGTTGAAGAGTTTCCGGTCGCGTTTTCTTTAAGATCCCAATTACTTTTGTTTCATTCATATAAGCATTAATTGTTGGTTTTTCATCACTTTCTGGGCTCTCTTCAAGCACGCAAGGTTCTATACTAGACTGCCCGGAGAGTTGACGTGCTGTTATTGGCTCAGAACAAATGGATAGTTGACTTCTAAAAATTAGAAAACAAAGATTTTTTAGTAATAAACCACAATGTACTAGCGTGAAATAGATATGGATTTGAATGTTTGTAAGCATGTTTCGACACGCTGTTTTTTGGCCGCGATTTTATAAAGATTTCAATTTTATAAAATTTTAATCTGAAGGGAGGGATTTTTTTACGCAACGGAGGGAATGTGACTTTTGTTTTGTGCTAAATAGAAAACACCATTATCGTTAAAACTAATGAAATACGACGAGATTGCAGGTGGATTGATTTGCAACCAATCTTCACACATGTTTAAGTTCTACCTGTTTACAGCGGCATTAATAGCCATGTTCCAGTGGGCCGGAATGCAAATGTCGTTCAAGAAGTGCTTGGAATGTATTTAAATGTATTTAAACGAACTTACATTTCGTCTGTTTATAGTCATTCTTCGAATACTATACATTCGAATTTACATGAAGCAATAATGCGTCGTCTATTGTCTAAAATTCGTACGTTTGCGTAAATTTGTGACACGTTGGTCATGCACTTCGTCTGTTTCATATGCTAGTTTTACAGTTATACGAACTCGTAAACTTTTAATACACACTGTACTTTTTATGCCTGTTTCGCCGTCTCTTGCTCGTGCATGCTGTCTGCGAGACATTGCTCGTTGTACTTCATTTTGTTGTCCAATTTCGTTGACTCTTAAATAGGCTATTCGCATAATATTTACACAAACAATCCTCTCTTAACAGACAATGGTTTACTTACGAAAATTCGAATTAAGGAATTATATTTTTCCCAATTCCACCCGTTAGGCTTGGAATTTCGAAAAATTCTCTCTTAGCGGTTATCTACATATGTATGTCATAAGCCGTGTTTTATTATTCCGTGATCTTATCCGGATCAGATCACATCATTGGTTTGTGTGCATTACAACAACAATATGAGATCTTGCTTTTTATCAGGATTAATTTTCGTGATCCAATAATTAGTTTAGCTATTTCTCACTAGGATACACTTTTGTATGTGAATGTTGCTATAATTATAGGCGATTGTCAATGGTGCGTGTTGCCAGATTAGAATAAGAAATATTATCGGCAATCCAAATATTTTTAAATATTATTTATTATGTTCGAATAAATTAATTTTCTGCGACAAAATATTATTCTCATTCGGTATCTGTTCATCAAAATTAACAATTTCCTCCTTAAAAAATTAAGCAAGCTAAACTTTCATTTAAAAGAAAATATTCATTCGCATGGCAACTTCGCGTTAATTTTCAAAGGGAACTTATGCCTGAAATACATGTGCAGACAGGCTGATTGCAGCGCCGCGTCCTAATCTGAATTTGAAATACATGTGCAGAGTTTATTGACAATTCCTCCACTGAGTTGGCTTTCACAAACAAAGCAAAATATGTCAGAAGGAAAAAAAAAGCCAAATTATCAAAATTGTACTATTTTTACGATCTAGTACCGGGGCTACACGGCAAAATTAGGAATAGAGACTTCATGTAGCGCTGTGCCGCATGCAGAAGCAACATGTATTCGCTCCCATATAAATGTGTGTATTCTAATTTCGCTGCACGGCAAAATCTGCACATGTATTTCCAGCATTAGCTTGTACAATCATCACAACACAGAACTTTGATCCAGTTTTTTTTTATTATCCTGATCTGATCCGGATAAGATCACGGGGATAATAAAATACGGCTATTATAAGAATTAGAGGTGGAGAACTATCGATTATAATCGATATTTTTCACTATCGAAAATAATCGATACTTTTTGACCACTATCGATTGTTATCTATAGCCATTTAAATATAGTATTTTATCAAAAATGTCTTTAAATGGTCGATACCTAACCAAAGGAGTAAATTTAAAGTTTCACAGAGAAACCCGATCTAATAAGCCAACTGTCAAAATGGCTTTAACTTAAAAAGGGATTCCCCGCTTTATGAGTCAGTAGCGTAGGAATAGGGTATAGGGGCATTATTATTTGTCTAACTCTTAACTTAAAAAGGGGATTCCCCGTTTTCTGAGTCAACAACGTAGGAATAGGAATTGATCTCTTAATTCCCTCAGTCGATACGTAGGTAGGTATGCATTTTATGATGTCTGAACGTAAAAAGCTGGAACGGGTTTCTATACAATGTGGAATCTTATCTCTCTCGGTCTCGGTGAGAAAAGTTTATTTAATACTAGCTGTTGCCTGCCCGGCGTTGCCCGTGCTTTAAATCAGTCGCGTTGTTTGGTTGAAGTATGATAGAAAGGAAGTAGTAGGAAGCGATATTATTTAAATTAAGATTCTAAAGCATTTTGAAGTCAATATATTATAATCTCAACTTAGTGGTTGTTCCCTATAGATGAAACGATTGCATAAAAAATTTATGGAAATGTACTATACCTTTGTACATACACATCTACGCACATATGTACATAATCACCCCTATCATTAAATCCGCCAGTGGGAATGATTCACGAAAATTCGCAAATCGTTATCATTGAATCCGTTCGAAGGGAATCGTCCACTTGTCGGTAATGTGAACAACTTTTCACTTGATCATTGAAAACGAACGGATCGAATCTCTCCATACAAAGTTTGACGTTTCAGATCCGGGAGAAAATCGTTGCGGATCTGGTGCTTTTGCTGTGAGATTGGCTAGCATTTTTTTCTGATTTCGAAAGCATAAAAAGGGATTTAGATAAAGTAGTGTATCCGGCGGATTTAATGATCACGACGATAGGTGAATGTGAACCGAATGAGTGAAGGGAATCTCAGATCCGTCGGATTTAATGATAGGGGTGAATATGTATTTTATGAGCATCAAATAATGGTACTTTCTGTTTTCTTATGTCTAAGAGTTGTACTTAATATTCATAGTTAAAGTAATATTATGTAAACGCTGAAGATATTAGGCTTTGATGTAACCATTGATCGTGGAGTAACTGGTAAGATTTGTCTGAAATCACCCACTATTTACTAATTTTAAAACTCAACAACGCCTACCTACCCCTAAGGTAGCTAAGCTATAGAGTTGTGTCGTTCCGGACATGTATAGTTCCAGGAACTAGTTCCTCTGTCGGAACGAGTTCCTATCGTTCCACAAAATGAACTTAAACATGTTCATAGTTCCAGGTTCAACTTCAATAACAACACTAAAAGCGAACATGTCTCAGTGTTTTAAGAAAAATCAAAAATGTGAGCAAACTCATACATACATAGACATAGCAAAGCTCGCGCGATGATAAACAAGAACCAGTCTATGCACACTGAAATGTAGTAAAAGGGGTGACGAATAATGTCCGAAAATACATATTTGTAAGACAGTATAGGTAGCTCATGAGAAGGAACGAACGACCGAACAGACGAGAACGATTACCGTAGGTATATGTTATGTACATAAATCGGTCTCGTCTCTTAATAGTTCCTTTAGCTCCACAGACATGATAGTTCCATAGACATGATAGTTCCATGGACCTGATAGTTCCATGGACCTGATAGTTCTACGGACATGTTAGTTCCAGTTCTTTTCTTCATAGTTCCATGCGTATAATGTTCGTATTCGTTCCATACTCCATAGTTCTTTTTTTGGAAAGAGTATTTTTATTTGAATGTTTTGTATTCTTCTGTTGGCTAGTGGATAGTGGAAGTTAAAATATCAAATTGGATTATTGGTAATTTGAAATTTGTGTTTCGTTTTTTTTTTTTTTGATTTGAAATAGATTTTGAGTTGAATTGCAGTTTCTTTTGTTTTTACTTGATCTGTAGAATATAGACTATAGGGAAATAATTTACATTATATTTTGTTTCGTGTAACAGTGTTTGTTTCGTTTGTGCATTTATCAATGTATACAGGGTGTATCCCTCAAGTAATATTATGTATGTAAATATCAAAATTTTCGAAAATCTATTTTTTATCAAAGATGATTCTGTAGTAATTTTAAGCAATGTTATTTTATTACTGAACGAATACCTTATATGTATCTTCAATGCCTTACGACTTTATAGCACTGTACTGTAAAATAAAGTTTTTGAAATGGCTATGCGAAGGAGAAAAACAAGCATTCTTTGGAATCATTTTTCTGAAACGGAATCTCAGAAAGCGAAATGCAAGTATTGCAGTCAAAGCATAGCATTTACTTCTGGGAGTTTGGCAAACTTAACTCGGCACTTAAAACGAAAACACGCTGGAATCTCGACAAGCCCAATAGAGCGACAGGCTGCCATAACACTGAGTACGCATGATTCACCACCAACGAATACAGAAGTCGTAGCTGTTGACACCGACACAGATGTTCCTCGCTCTGAGCCTCAATACAAGTCTCGAAAAATTCAGCAAAAAATATATGCGTTTGCTGAGACTACAAAACCCCTTTCCCAACAAAAAAAATCAAAAATCGACAACCAATTAATAATAATGATAGCCAAAGAATATCACCCTTTACGTTTAGTAGAGGAACCTGAATTTGGTAAGCTCGTGTCTCTTTTATGTCCCTCATATAGGTTACCTACTAGGAGGACACTGTCGGAAACACTGCTACCTCAGCTTTGTCTGAAATTAGAACAGGAAGTTCAGATAAAAATTGCAAATGCACCAGCAATATGTCTCACGACAGATGCATGGACGTCAATTAACAATCAAAGCTTTATTGCTGTCACAGCTCATTACATTGACACAAAAGATGCAACTTTATGCTCCAATTTACTTGGTTGCATAGAATACGGCGATCGTCATACCAGTGCAAATATATGCTCTTTTTTGAAGGAACAAGTGTCAAAATGGAATATTGACAGTAAAATTGGAGCTGTTGTTAGCGACAATGCTTCCAATATCCTTTTGGCAGTACAGCTAGGCAATTGGCGATCCATAGGATGCTTTGCACACTTATTAAATTTGACAGTACAAGCAGCAATTGAAAACATTTCAGAAAATGTACAAAAAGTAAAAACCATTGTTGAATTTTTTAAAAGAAGTTCACAAAGCCTATATAAATTGCATGAAATGCAAAAACAAATGGATTTGCCTATTTTAAAATTGAAACAAGATGTCCCAACACGATGGAACTCCACGTACAACATGCTGGATCGGATGATAAAAATCGAAAACTCTGTTAATGCTACATTAGCAATTGTTAAAAACGAATTATCTTTAAAAAATGAGGATTGGGATGTTATTGAGAGAGTGGTCCCAATCTTAAAAGTCTTCATGGATGTTACTGTTGAGATATCAACAGAAAAGAATGTCAGTCTTTCGAAAGTAATTGTTTACTGCCGACTGTTGAAACGCCAAACTACACAACGTTTGGATGAAATTTCCCAAGAACATCAAGCTCCCAAATGTGTCCGCAAATTGTTGGAGACTCTAAATGAACAAATTCAGAAGCGTTTTAACAATTTAGAAAAGAATGCTCTCTATGCCGAATCAACAATATTAGATCCCAGATTCAAGAGCAGAGGTTTTCGAGACGAAACCAATTTCAAAGTAGCTTTTGAAAACTTAAAGTTTAAAGTTAAGTCTCAGGCTACGGAACATAAAGAAAGCGTCTCTATTCCTGTTCAAGAAGAAGTAGTTCCATCGACTTCTGCGTCAGCACTTGCCAATATAAAAACATCTATTTGGCCCTGGCTACACGGTCAATGGCATACTAGGTGTTGAAAATTTCCCCGTGGCTACACACAAAATGTGTTGAGGGAAACACTTTGAAAACAGAACACACAACCTCCGTGCTCCGTCCTGCACAGAGAATTATTTTTTTGAGTTTTCCGTGATGTGAACCCTCCGACGGTCGGAAGAAAATGAAAAAATGTATGAGAAATGAAACGCTTTGAGAAAAGAACATGCATCTTCCACCGAGAATTATTATCAAATCGGATTTTCGGTGTGCTTTTGGTGAAATCAACCCTTGTCGTTTCAACTCACATAAAATATACCTGTCTCACTGAAAAGAATCGGTATGGAATTGATCGTGTAGCCAGGCACTTTGGGATGATTTTGATAAAGAAATCTCGAAATTAGTTCCTGAAAATACACTAGCTGCTGGAATAGTTGAGCTCTAAAAGTATTTAAATGAGCCTATACTTAATAGAACTGAAAATCCCTTACTCTGGTGGCAAATGAGAAAATGTGTGTATCCAATTTTGTATAAATACATGCTAAAAAGACTCAATTTGGTTGCGACATCAGTTCCTTGTGAACGCACATTCTCTAAAGCCGGATTGATACAAACAGACAGACGAAGTAGGTTGTCTTCGAATAAAGTTTCGCAATTGCAATTAGTAGCAACCTCAACCTGTAAATACTCGTGAATCTAACAATATGTATGTATATGTGTATATATTAAGAATATGTATTGGATAATCACTTTGCTTTTGCCAAATTTTGAGTTTTCGATTTTATTTTGTTAATTTTGAGCGTTTTTATAAACCTGCAATATGTTAGAATACTTGATTTATTTTTTGAATAATGACTGAGTTTTTTTTGTTAACTTTTAAGTATTTATTTATTTTTTAATATTTTTATTAAAATTACAAAATGTATTTATATTGCATAGGTATACAGACATCATTAGTTTATATTGAATTAAAAATTAAATTACTTTCTTATCTTTGAAGTTTTTATATTTTTGTTATGTTTTAAATGTTTTTGTAAAAGTCAAAATGTAGGGACTGAAATTTTCGTGAACTTTGAGGTTTTTATTTTTGTTTGTTCTTTTCTCCATTAAAAAAAAAAAAATTCTGCTATTTTCTTTTTAAATACCTACATTAAAACGTATTTTTTTTTCAATGTATTTTTCAATGTGTGATTACACAGCTCATTCGTTATTAGACTGCATATTTGATCAACTATGAAGTTTTTAACTTTTTCTTATTTTCCTTTTTTTTTTTGACGCATTGAAATGTATTTTTTGTTATCTTTTTTATAATTATTATTTGTCTGTTATTTTTTATTTTAAATTACATTGAAACTTTTTTAAAATAAATCTATTAAAAGTCTTTTAATCTTGCTTACTGGTTCTGGGCCAAGATCTTTCTGTAGTTCCAAACATGATTATGGCACTTAATCGTTCCAGGAACTAGTTCCGGGAACTAGTTCCGATGAGAAAAAGAATCGTTCCAGGTTCGTTCCGCCATTGGAACTATTTTGCGCAACTCTACTAAGCTAATTAGCACACCCCAATGAAAATTCAAACTTATGTTTTTTTCTGCAATTTCTTTTACTTATAAGCGAACAAATGCTTAAGAGTTTAATACATACATCTATGACAAAACTTAATTGAGAAAAAAATATATCGTTTTGCAATACGATTCCATGCTATATAAGATTTACCGTAAGTGTTTGTGTTTTACTGTGGCATTTTAATTAGCACACACAAGCATTCAAGTAAGTTTTTACTGAAAAAAATCCAATTCTGTGATCAGAGATATTTTTTTCTCCCTTAGTTGTTCATTGTTTTTTAAGTTTTGAGAATAAATATGGGAAAAAAAGTTTTCAATGAAGGCAGAATGAAATCAGATTCCGAATTTGCACCAAAAAGAGCAGAACATATCTGAAATCGCAAGATTAATCGGCTTTCTACCAAAAAAAAGGTACAGAATGCACTTAAGCATTACCATTAACGTGGGATTTTTGCAAATCAGAAACAATACAGGTCAACAAAGACCTAAAAACATGAGAATAGTCCGATGGTCAGACATACCCTTAGGCACTCCTTCGCCTCTTCAATGGAAATAAGAGCTCAAATACACCAAAATTGCTGTGTGAATATATCAGCTAGGACTGTTAGAGCTCAGCTTTTGCAAAATAATCTTCGAGGATTCCAGAGTCTCAAAAAACCGAAGGTTTCATAGTATAATCGAAGACAACCGCTGGATTTCGGAAAATGCCATATCTTAAATAGTCAGTTTCTCTGGAATTCTGTCATCTGAAGTGATGAATCCAAATTTAATCTGTATGGAACCGATGGCAGAACCTACGTACGACATCCTCACAACAAGGATTTGGACCCAAAGTGCACTACGAAGTCGGTTAAGTATGGAGGTGGCAGCGTGATGTTATGGTGCTGCTTTACCGCGAATACTGCTGGGCCAATAGTCCAAGTTAAACGAAAAATGGATGGGCTAATGTACCAGAGCATATTGGCCAACAATTTGGTACATTTCTATGATGATTTTCCACTTGCAACACATCGACAAATTGTGTTTCAGCAAGACAATGCCCCATGCCATACGTCCCGCACAGTTAAGGAGTGCGTTGATGCAAACGATACTACCGTTACCGTTGGCCCCACAAAGCCCGGATATCAATCCAATAGAAAATTTATGGGTCATCTTCAAACGACATCTAATGGCATTAAAATCAACCACGGCAAACGCGTTCAATTTCAATTTCAATTTCAATTTATTATAATTACTATTCGGAAGTACAAGTAAGATTCAAGTCTTTTATAGTACATTATAAAGTTAAATATTGACATTGGTTATTTACAATTATAATTATAACTAACTTATAACTAATAGGCAGAAAAAGGGGAGATATGTACATATGTTTGTATTGAAATTTGTTTATTATTATATTAATTAAAAGGAAAATTGTGGATAGGGAAATAAAAGAAAGGGGCAAGGAAAATGTATATATGTAGATCATTATATATTTACGAGTATTAAGGCTGATTGAAATATTTCAAAATTTCTGTCTTGAATGGTTTTGTTCCAGATATTTGTTTCACATGCGTGGGAAGTGAATTCCAAAGTCTGGCGACGTGGACAAAAAGCAGACGCGAGGTATTTAAATATTTAGAGGCAGGAGTAATAAGATTATATGTCCTAGATGATTGCGCAAATTGTATCTTCTGAAATAAATATGGTGGTAATCGGTTCTGGACTATCTGGTGCATAAAAATACAACATCTCACATCTAAAAATTCTTTAAGACTACACCCAAGAATAAGTCGATGGTAATTTGATATGTGATCAAATCTTCGGAGACCATAAACGTATCTGACCATGTCATTAAATGCAACACGCAACTTATGCTCAGACTGCGAGTCAAGCTTACAATAAACAACTGTAGCATAGTCAATTATTGGCACAAGAGGGGTCTTAACTAGCCTTAACTTTGTTTCAACGGGAGTAAAGGCCGCTGACAGCCATAATTTTCGGAGTGCACCATAGATACGTCCAATCGCAAAATTAATGTGGTCAGTAGCGGAAAGAGAACCGTTTATGCGGAATCCTAAGTTATTAACTTTATCCACAAACTTGAGTGGCATATCTGATATAAATACTGGCGGTAAAAAATCGACAGTGTAATGTTTTTTTGAAATAATGATTGCTTGAGACTTAGCTGGATTGAGCATAAGACAATTGGTTACTGACCAGTCATATATATTTCTTAGGTCTTCATTGAGCCTATAAACCAGATCTTCAATCAATCCAACTGGCCTGGACAAGTATACTTGCACATCATCTGCATACAGGTGTAAAGATACGCTTTTACAAACGTTGGTAAGATCATTAATAAATATGCAAAATAGGATCGGGCCCAAAATTGATCCCTGTGGAACACCAGCCAAAATGTTTAGTAGCTGAGAGGAATTGTGACCAACTGTGACCTTTTGTTTCCTATCTGATAAATAGTTTTTGACAAGTTTTACCGATCCTTCACTAAATCCAAAATATGTACGCAGTTTGGCACATAGCATTCTGTGACTGACGCTATCAAAAGCTTTGGAAAAATCAAGCAAACAGAGCAAGGTAATATTGTCCAAATCAAATTGGATCCTTATGTCATCAATGACCTTTACAATGGCGGTTGAACAACTATGGCGTGGCCGAAAACCAGATTGAAAAGGGGACAACATTGAATGACGACTAAGGTGGCTCGATATCTGTTTAGCAAGGATTTTTTCCAAAACTTTTGAAAGGCACGGGAGAATACTTATCGGTCGAAAGTCAGTTGTAGATGAGGGGTTTTGTTTTTTCGGCACAGGTATCACTTTTGCTATTTTCCAGCTATCAGGAAAGGTGGAAGAATAAATACAGAAATTTATTACGTGAGTAAAATAACTTAAGAAGTGGGGGAGTACAGTTTTAATGAATCGAATAGGAAGACCATCCTCACCTACGGCATTGGACCTTATCGAATTAATTACTCCCATCACTTCAATTTCCGTAACTACCTCAAAGTTAAAATCAGCTGAAGGTACAGATGCTACCCGTGGGTTCGGTATGAGTGGTGCATCGGCTCCACCAGGTGTCAGGAATGACTTATTTAAATCATTTACATCAGGCATACTACAAGACGTATTTTTCTTTCCTACACCAATAGAGCGCAGGTTGCTCCACAGTTTTTTTGTGCATAGTTGTGTGCTCAGTTTGGACAGAAAATAGCTCTTCTTAGTTCTTCGGATAGTAGCAGTGGAATGATTCCGAGACCGGCAGTAAAGCTCCCAATTTTGGCTTGTTGGATTGGCTTTCCACTTGCAGTACAGCTTTCTACGTACTTTAATGGCCCTTAGGACATCAGAGGTAAACCACGGGCAGTTTCTGTTACGCACAACAATATTCTTTATAGGAACATGTTTATCAAAGAGGGCGAATAATAAACATTGAAGGTGGTCTACTTTTTGACTGGCATTATGAAGGTTATAAACATGGTACCATGGCAAAAGACCTGCATCCCATTGCAGAGCAGCATAATTCATAGAAGAAACGTCTCTAAATTGAAATGACAAAGGGATAGTTGTACGCAGAAAATCAAGGTTGTATGTGCAAAAAATCAGATCATGATCCGATACACCTTCCAATGACAGTTGATCTTGCAGTACTACATTCGCACAGTCAGCTACAATGAACAGATCAAGAAGGCTTGGAGATGCATTTGGGGCAAAACGAGTTGCATACGAATTTAACACAGCCAGTCCAGACGCAGCAACACAGTCTAAAAGTTGAAGGGTTCGCGAATCAGTTTTAAGGAGGTCGGCATTAAAATCACCGGCTAAGATAATGTGTTCATAGCAAGCAGAAATATTTTGAACAACAGAAAAAAAAGGCTCTGGAGAATAGCTTCGATTGGGGTTGTAAGCAGTCCCTACAACGCATTTTAAATTTCTGTCACTTACTTCCACAACAAGGTATTCTATGCCACCCCCTACTGATCTTGCAACTACTTTGGTACAAAGCGATGCGTTACAATAGACAGCAACACCACCCCCAGTTGTGTCTGTAATCCTATCATTGCGTAATAAATTATATCCTGAGATGTTATATAAACTATCTGCTATATCAGGCTTAAACCAGGTTTCAGAGACGCATATTATATCCACACCCGAATCATTAAAAACATGGTTCAGATAGTCCAACTTCGATACATTTAAACTTCGGGCATTAAGATGACATATTTTGAACCCATCTTGGGCATTGGATAATATTCTGATTAGTGATTGTACCGATTCTCCGCCCATATCGCCAGGCGTTGACACATTACGAGCCATCGTGCCCGTGTACATAAAGTAAAACAAATATATGCAACAAAACATTAAATGAAATTTGATTATAGACATACATACATTTGAACGTGGAAATATGTAAATTGTGAAAGGTAGAGGAAGAGGGAAAAGAAAAGAAAGAATTATAAAGATTAAAATAAGAGAAATTCATAATTTTAAGAGAGAGTAAGTAAGTATAAATAATATAAATACGTGAGTAAATAACTATGCATTGAAGAGTTGCTCCAGATGACGTTGGTGAAAGTGATCAGTGAAGTATAGTTAAAGATGAAGAGAGCTGGTTTTGTGGACGGACGCAGCATTCAGATGAAGACAATTGGAAGACGGACGCAGCATTACGAGAGATTAGTCGTTGACATAATTTTAATCTCTGTGTCATCTTTGCTCTTTTTAACGAAAACGTTCCCATTCCTCGTTCTCACAGAGAACAGTAATCCTTCCTTTCGCAGTCGGAGTGCATGTCGTAAAAGAGAACTATTCGCCGGAGTTAAACTCTCATTTAAATAGATTCGAGCACTGCTAGTTTCAATATTGGATGTGTGCGCATGGGAGTTGTGTTCCAGCTGTGCTGTTGTTAGCCCTTTTTTGGCGCGAAAAGCTGACAATAGTGCATTCTGTTCCACATGTGAAGAGAGACGAATTAGGAGAGGGCGATCGTTGGACTTTGTTGACAGACGAAATGCATCGATGTTGGGCGAAATTTGAACATTAAGTGTTTTGGCGATTCTCTTTGCTAAGTCAATGGCATTCTCATTCGCATTAAAGGGGACACCACGAACAATAACATCAGAGAGACGCTCTCTGCGCTGCAGGTCTTCTACTTTGGCCATCAAACTTTTGTTTTCTTCTGTGATGACTGAGATTTGATTTTCACACTGCTGTACTCTTAAGTTCAATTCTGATATTGCCTGATTTAGTTCTTTTTTTATTTTTTGCTCAAACTCAGAAAGTAATGAGGTAAATTTCGCCATCAAATTAGCTTGCCATTCCCTATGCGTATCAGATAGTTTATTAGAATTACTATCCTGTATCTTTTTATTAAAAGCGGGTGATTTTTCCAGATTAGAGGCTGCTTTCTCTGCTTTCTCTTTTTGTAGTGCTTGCAGCCGTGTTGTCATATTGAGCTGAGTTGTTTTGCCGTGAGGTGGAAAATATATTTTTATTTTATTCGTTTGTTTTAACACACAAGAAATTAAAACACAAAATTACAGCCGAATAAAAAGAAACCCAAAACAATGATTTGAAACAATTTTTTCTAATACTTTACTATCAAGTAACCGGTTAAAAAGGCTTAAATGTCAGGAGCAATTCAAAGACACGTCTATTCAATTGACATAGCCGACAATCAGAAAGAAAATAAAATATTTTAAAAGTTGCATACGTAGATGTGTTTTGTCCATTTAGGAGAGAGCGACATTCTATTGCGGTTACGAAAATTTGTGTCCGTGTCCGGTTATGAGAGAGTCCGGTTATGGGAAAGTTTTTCATATGAAAAATCGTGTATTTATTTCCGTTCTTTGAAATCTGTCCGGTTATAAGAGGTGTCCGGTTATGAGAGATGTCCGTAAGGAGAGAGTACACTGTATATGTATTTGTGAATTGAAATAAAAGGTAAAACTTTATTCGAATACCGCTGTAAAGTGACAGAAAAAAGAAAGTAAAACAAATTGTGCATTTCCCCCTTTCCATCGATCCAGATCCGCACGCTGATGAAGCAGGCACACAACTAACTAAAGTCGGTAGCAAATGTCAGCAAAATCATCCCTCCTCTACTTTGTCCCACAAATCATTAATATTAACACGAACAACCCTCTCTCATAAGAATGACGATCAATGGCAATGGTTTCCCATCATTCAATGCACGTATGGGTATTGGCTATTGGGTAGAAAGAAAATTAAAAATAAGCGATAGCGATGGATTTGTGACGAAGAGAAGAGCATAAAATCTACAAAAACAACCCTCTCCCAATAGACTGACGATCAATGACAATGGTTTACCCAAAAATAATGACCAAATAATAAAAGCGGAAATTGAAATAATGCGAATTATGGAATCAAGGAATTTTATGTTTTGTATAAAAAGTAGCCTAATCTCTAATCCAGGAAGTAGACTATCTACTCCCGAAACTTTCATTCAAGTCTGTTAAACCGTTAAGGTGTTATTGAGCAACAAATATCCAAACATCCAAACATCCAAACATCCACACATCCAAACATCCAAACATCCAAACATCCAAACTTTCACATTTATATATTAGTAGGGTAGGATAGGATAGGATAGGAAGGATAGGATAGGATAGGATAGGAAGGATGGTGCATTTAACTTTTTTTATTGTTACCCTTAAGAGGAAAAAACTATCGATATGTATCGATAATTATCGATAGTCAAGAGCCAACTATCGAGAACTATCTATGGCACTGACTATCGATATTTCTCCACCTCTAATAGGAATTAACTGTCAGTTGAGATTTTGGTGTTCAGTACCATCTATCGGAAAATTTAAAATTCCGACGGGATTGAAAACGACAAGGTATGAATTCGAAAAATTGCGAAAATCAACATTAAATTTTGAAAACGTTACGGATTGGAATTCGACCGAAATTGATCACAGGGGTGATTGTGTAAGTTTCAGCTCAATGAATCGGATGGTTTTGAAATGTTGGTGTTCCAGTGCCATCTATCGGAAAACTTGAAAGCATGCGATTTATGAACACTTCAAACATCATTAAATTTGTATCGTGTTAGATGTTAGTACCTTTATAATTTCAGCTCAATCGAATGCACAAATATCTCAAAAGACTTAATCCCGAAAAAATATCTCGAAAAAAATTTTCTAACTTTTTTGAAAATAATATGAATTTAACAATCTTTTTACAACAATTTGTTTTTTCAAATTTACTCTAGTTCCTACTGTATTTACGTTATACAAGAAATAATTCTGCACATCACATTGTGTAAATGTGTGTATGTCGAAATACTAAAATAACTTATTTATTTACTCAAAATATGTATGTACATTGTACATTATAAATGCATTGATATTATATAAATATTTGAAATAAGTTGTAGGCAATGACCCTTAAGTATCCCATACAACTTTTTTCGTCCATGATTTTTAATTTTTTTTTTTCTTTTGGATATTCTAGAGACCAACGTGTGGACTTCCCCTTAAGACTCTTACCGTTTATGCCAAGACTCAACTTTATTTTGTGTTCTTGGTAAGCTTAAAAAGGAAAGCAAATTTATCGGTTTATTTTTCTTTGATCCAATAATTTTTTTGTAAAACCATGTCCACATCGATCAGATTTTAGAAGACCTGTAGTTGGTATTGAGTAAACTCATTCCAATGCATGAACAGTGAAAAAAAAAACACTTTTCTAAGTAAATAAATCTAGAATAGTAGTGGAATCCGAATGTGCATTGCCGCACTTAACAACTTACCACTTTCTACGAAATTCGAAATTCGTAGCAAAAATTTCCAGTACGACGGATTCTGTGATAGTTCTTTCGGGGTTCGTAGCAAAATTCCGAGCACGACGGATTCTGTGATAGGCGTGAATATGAATGGTAATAATTCGCGCACACGGACATACATTTTTCTTTTTACGATTCTAAAACGAGAATTTCCCTTCTCGATTTCAAGTCAGAGTCCACTCAAGACGCGTAGCATGTTCATTATGTACATGTATTACAGTATTTTGGAATAGACTTGTAAGCTGTGTTCTAGTTTCCTTATCGATACAGAGTGACAAGTTGTCTCAAATATGTGGACCACCGTAATGTATAAGTGTGCCAAAAATCAAGTTTTTTTGTAGAACGGCTCTTGATGTTTTTATCGTGACAGACATTTTAGAGTTAGATCGAACTTATAAGGGTTCCGCACTCTTTCTGACACGATGTTCATTATGCCTGGCTTTTGGTGGTACTATTTGGTACATTTTACCCTAAATTGTAGACAATATACATACATTTTGTTTATACATATGTATATAGACCTTCGAGACTATTTTTCAAATTATGTGAACTATTTAGTTAAAAAGGGGATTCAATTTTTGCCAGGATGGGATGTAGCCACAGAAAGCCCTCGAAGTAGAGTTGCGCAAAACAGTTCCAACGGCGGAACGAACCTGGAACGATTCTTTTTCTCATCGGAACTAGTTCGGAACTATGGAAAGTTCATGGCCTAGAACCAGTAAGCAAAATTAAAAAATGTTTAGTAGATTTATTTGAAAAAATAACAGACAAATAATTATGAAAAAAGATAACAAAAAATACATTTCAATGTGGAGAAAAAAGCAGAAATAATTTTGTTTTGATCATGTAAAAACAAAACATGCAACTCAACTCAAAATCTATTTCAAATCAAAAAAACCAAACGCAAATGTAAAATTACCATTTAGATATCAACAATCCAATTTTTACTTCCACTAGACAACAGAAGAATACAAAACATTTAAATAAAAATACTCTTTCCTACGGAACTACAAAAAAAAGAACTATGGAGTATGGAACTAAGGGAACTACGAACATTATACGCACGGAACTACGAAGAAATGAACTGGAACTAACATGTCCATGGAACTATCAGCTCCAATCATGTCCTAAGGAACTAACATGTCCATGGAACTATCATGTCCATGGAGCTAAAGGAACTATAAAGAGACGAGACCAATTTATGTATACGGTAATCGTTCTCGTCTGTTCGTTCGTTCGTTCCTTCATGAGCTACCTATACTGTCTTACAAATATTTTCGGACAGTATTCGTCACCCCTTTTACTACATATCAGTGAACATAAACTGGTTCTTGTTTATTATCGCGCGAGCTTTGCTATTGCTATGGTATGTATGTATGAGTTTGCTCACATTTTTGATTTTTCTTTGAACACTGAAACATGTTCGCTTTCAGTGTTGTTATTGAAGTTGGTTCACTTTGTGGAACGAAAGGAACTAGTTCCGACAGAGGAACTAGTTCCTGGAACTATACATGTCCGGAACGACACAACTCTACCTCGAAGGCGAAACAAATGTATGGCTGGCTGCAAGCTGTGAGCGATCTTTCAGCAAACTAAAATTAATACTTTCGTACTTGAGGGCTACAACTACAATGGGTCAAGAAAGGGTTAGCTACCTAACTTAGCTCAGTGTAGAGCGAGAAGGAACGGAAAGAACTAATTTCGAAAACATCGTGTTTTTTTTGTAACCTGTATAGGCTAAACATGTTTCAGCAGCATGTTTACCCATGTAAAATACAACAAAACCTTAGCCTGGATAATTATCGAGTCTTATTTTTGCACTGAAAGCTTTTTCGAAGTCTATAAAGGATACAAAAAAAAACACGCCTATTGAAAAAATTTACGAATATGCGCATTTTTGATGCGTGCTCTAGGCGCCATTTCCGATTGGTATGCCCAGCTTGTGTCGATCTTAACCCATTAGAGCCTGGGGTCCTTTTTTTTCGAGACAATTTTAAAATTTTCTATGAATCCATGTCCAAAGGCATCTATTAAGACAAATCCGCTACAAAAAGCTTTATTTTTGTGATAGTTTAAGAGTTTTGAGCCGTTGCCATATGGTAACGATAGATCATTACGTGTACAATTCCATATTATAAAGTATCTTGTGAAATGTTCTTCTAAGCATTGAAATTTGAATCCATATAATATATATGTTAATCTGTATTTATACTTAAAACCCGTTTTAAACCATTTGATTTTATTTGCTATATATATTTAACAGAAACATTGGAAAATTATTATACAAATTTACAAAGTATGATAAGATTTGAAACATTTAATGCACAACCCAACGCTACATTTTTCGCACACGATTCTTCCGATTGTCTTGCATCCGTCCCCAGCACATCGCCTTTTCTTCTCGGCTGGAATCGGGAAATGAATCTTGCCATCGTACCGCAGAGTACCAGGAATCCTTACCATAGGAAAATGGCCAAGGGTCTGAGGAAGATTTCCGAATTTTTTTATGTATTCCAGAACTATTTCACGGCGAAAATTAAGTTGCGAAATATTTTTGTCTGATCTTCCTCCCATGTACTTGTTGTAAATCATGATCATATTGGGGCATTGAACTTTAATTATTTGTTTTTGGGCTTTAGAATAGCGATCACCAGCTCCCACCGGATGCACACTGAAATCCGTTGAGCATACAGTGACAACTGAATTGTCCATCCACCTTACTACAACTACGTCACCTTGACACGCATATTCATAAGAACCTCTCTCCATTTTCTTCATAGTTTCCACCTTAGCAATTGGACATTCTTTCGGCAATCGATTTTGTCGCAGCGTTCCAGTGCCTCCATACCACATGCTTTTTAAATAAATCAAGAGAGGAATACCAGTGAACGGATTGTCGAAGAATAATTTAAGTCTTTGGCTTTTCATTGCATCTGGTAGCTCTTTGATCATGGAAATCATTGGCGCAGTTGCCTTTCCATATTTACTGGCAACTTCAGGGTCAACTTCTGGTATCGACCCTTTGTAAATCTCAAAATTGGTAAGATATCCGCTACTTGTATTGAGGCACCAACATTTGTAACCGAACCGAATTGGTTTATTTCTGATACACTGCTTACACTCATGCCTTCCAAACTATTCTATCATGCTCTCATCGTAATTTATATGCTGTTCGATGGGCATGTGTTTTAAAAACTTTATCTTAAGCATGTTCATAAGAAGCCGCAGTTTTGTCATCTCGCCAGTTTTGTCCAATTTTGTGCTATCCGACGCATGCATGAAGCGCATAATCTGTATAATTCGGTCCCTTCTCATGGCCTTATATTATACTGAATAGTTTCGGAGATCCTCCCCACATTCCCAGTATGATCTCTTACTTGGAGCCTTATTATATTGTAGTGTGATTCAGTGCAAGCACACCAATTACATGCAAGCCATTACATAACATTGAATTGACCCAGATACCGCTGAGAGTGTCGCATGACATTAAGTCGGTATCGATAATGATTCATGTTATGTGAAGGTTGAGTTCATGTGTTTGTCATTGTTCACATTTTTCATTCTTTGCCCACCATTCATAAATAGAACGATGGGTCAGTTTTCAGTTATTGTAATTTATAGTAGCATCTAACACTTATAACACTTTTGTTTACGTTTACAATTTAGCATTAAGAACTTTGTATAAATATTAATGAATTATTCATAATAAAAACAGTCTTAAACACATTTCTTTTCGACTCATTTATTGCGGCAGTAATTTGCCTGACTTGTAGCGAGCTGCGCTTAATCAAGCATATGAAGAGCGTGCTACGCTTATATCAGCTTAGGTGGTAGGCTCCAGAAGAAAATAACGATAAACATTACATGGCGATCCTGCCAGATTTGCCATAATAGGACAGAATCCTTAGCAAAGAGGCGACCATCAAGGACACCTGACGCACCCTGAGATGACCCTGAGGCGCGAGGAATAAACACCTGACCAAGCTGAAAATAATTCCTGCGTCATCACATCAACATAATGGGGCAAAAGCAGACCAAAGAGGAAGTCATCAACAACAACCTTAATGGTGCAACCACAATAGGTACCAATTTCAACGAATATATTGTCATAATATTGTTAGCGATTATGTTGCTGTTCAAAATTAACAGCTATTATAAAAAGTATGTTCGGAAACAGATTATCAGACATAGAGTAAATCATGTTTAGTACAGTCAAAAAGAAATACACATACAATGCAATGGCAAAATTTGACATATTGATGGCAGCCAAGCTTGTGCCAGAATTCAGTGCTACAGCTGATCCCGCTACAGAACAAAAGAAAACGGAACCTAAGCAACGTGACCACAATCAAGGATACCAAAGGAATAACACTATTCCGGAAAACTCGGGTATCCTCAGTCAGCAGATTCGGGGAAGAGGATATGACAGAAGGAGATTTTAAATCTACATAGAGAGAATGACTCCACGAATTTTGTTAGCATAGAAATAAAGAGACATAGAGGATTATGATTATGAAATAATATTCAAACAACGAATAGACACAAATGCAGATGCACTTTCTAGAATACAAATAAATTCGGACAATCTTAAAGAAATTATACCAAAATACAATATAGATGCAGTGACAAGAGCAATGAAGCAAAAAATAGAGCAAACTAAAACACTAAGAACAATTGAAGCCTTAAATTCAAATGTGGCGCCTGTACTGTACACCTCCACATATAGGATTTTACATCAATATCTGACATAAGGCGAATGAAGAGAATTGAATTCAAACAAATAGAAAAAAGTGAAAAGGGATCCCAAAGAAAAAAGATAATAATAGCAGCAAACACTGTAGTTGTAGAATTTAGCGATAATTCTCTATCAGAGGTAAAATTGATCTTGAAGAAGCTAATATTCATGATGAGCAATGCAGGTGTTAATAAACTAGCGCTAGCGAGAAATAGTTTGATATTTAGAAAGATGGACGTCCATGAATTTAAAGAGATATTTAATAAGCTGCAAATGAATAGAAAGATTGATGAATGTTTAGATATTTTAATATATGAACCCCCGAAAAAGGTCATGAATGGAGATAGGAGGACATTGTGGTATCAGAAAATGCATCAGCAAGCTAAAACAGAAATACGTTTGGAAGAATATGAACAAAATGGTAAAAGCATTCATAAATAACTGTGAAATATGCAACAAAGTCAAAATAACCAAATACGCGAAAGAAAATTATGTTATAACAGACACGCCGAGCACCTCATTCGATACAATCTCAATAGACACCGTAGGTCCTCTTAGACCTTCGAATGGATTCAGATATATACTAATAATACAATGTGAACTCACGAAACTTGTGGAAGCATTCTCAGTAGAAAATAAAGATGCCATTAGCATTGCTAAAACAATTGTAGAAAAATGTATACTAAAGTATGGATGTTTCAGAAAACTGAAGACAGACAAAGGAACTGAATTTACGAACGAATTATTGAAAAACATTTGTAAATTACTAAATATAGAAAAAGTAGTTTCGACTCCATACCATCATGAAACTTTAGGAGCTTTAGAAATAAATCATAGGGTTTTAAATGATTATTTAATGACAATAGGAGATAAAGATACTTGGGACGAATGGTTACCACATTATTTATATTGTTATAACTCAATGCCACATGCACATAGTAGTACTTTGTATTCACCATTTGAATTAGTTTTTGGTAAATTAAGCACATTATCGTGTGAAATTCTAACAAATAAAGAAAAGATTTATGATTTTGATAATTATTTAGTTTTTAATGTAGACTAAGATATTCTCACCAATACATCCAGACTCCTGGAAAGTAGCAAAGGTAGTACCAATACCAAAAGCAGGTAAACCTCTTGATAGAACATAAAGTTATAGACCAATAAGCCTAGTAAAATTTATGAAAAAGTTTTAAAAGAGAAAATGCTTAAGATCATAGATGATCTTAGAATATATCCTGATGAACAGTTTGGCTTCAGACGTAGTCACAGCACTTCTCATCAGGTGCTTAGAATATCTAATAGCATTAAAAGAAACCGTGCAATAGGATAGTCAACTGGTATGTTACTGCTTGACATTGAGAAAGCATTTGATTCAGTATGGCACAATGGCCTCGTGTATAAGATGCTAAACTTAAATCTACCCCCATTTCTCTGTCGAATTGTTCAAAGTTTTTTTGTCCTGTCGTTGTGCATGTAAAAGATAGTGCTTCTAGTATAATTGAATTTCATGCTGGCGTACCCCAAGGCTCAGTCCTTGGACCAGTTTTGTATAATGTATATACGTCTGATTTCCCAACGTTACCACATTGTGAAGCGGCAATATACGCCGATGACACCGCAATATTATCGGCACATGAGTTCAGTCTCAACATTGAGACGAATCTTAAAAATGCAGCCACAATATTATATAATTATTACAACAAATGGAAGATAAAACTAAATGCTGAAAAAATGCAAGCTATCTTTTTCACGCGCAAAAGAAAATCTTGCTTTCTTCCGGCAAACCCTCTAACAATTAATGGATATCAAATAACATGGGAGCCTTCTGTGAGATATTTGGGTATTTTCCTTGACCCAAAACTGACATTTAGAGAACATAACCGGCGAACACTTAGTAAAATAAATATCGCTATTAAAATGCTTTATCCGTTTATAAACAGAAAATCTCTTCTGTCTAATGAAAATAAAATTATTATTCATAAAGTTATTTTTCAGTCGATTTTGCTATACGGATGCCAAGTTTGGGGTGATTGCGCTGACTGTTATATTAAAAAGCTGCAAATTTCCCAAAATAAATTACTGAAAATGATGTTGAATTTACCTTGGCATCACTCCACATTAGACTTACACATGAGAGCAGGTGTTGATTTGATCTCTGATAGAATAAGAAAACTCAATAGTACATTCATGATTCGGTGTGAATTGTCCGATAATACACTCATAAACCAATTAAATGTTCCAGAACGCAATATGACCGGATGTACTATAACTTATGCACTGTCAAACCTTTTATATGTATATGTGAAATGTATTTTCTTAATTTATTAATTCTATGTATTATTTATTATGTTTATTATGTTCACCCCATCGGGTTAGGGGACTAGAATTTACCCGAGGTAGGCATGCCTGTCGTAAGAGGCGACTAAAGTCCAAATTTTTAAAACTTTTTGAAAAAAAGTAACGAAAAACCATGCAATGAACAAAACAACAGGAAGTAATACCCCAAGTGGCAGACCAGGTTTACTGGAAAATCCACACTCTAACGAGTTCGGTCCTACGGATTCTGGGGAGGACCACTTATTGCATTTAATCGACCCATTTAAGAAAAAAGCTGGAGTTTTTAGATCACCGCCAAGAGAATCTAGTACAAGCTCCAAAACAATACCCACAACACCTATGGGTAACAAACCAACTGATGCAGAAAATTGCACAGCAGCACTGCTAGCGGAGATGAAAAAAATGCAGGCTGAAAACGAAAAACTCCGGGAAAAACTTAGCAATATAGAATTGCTCACAAGCCATTTACAAAATGAAGTAAAGGAGCTAGCTAAAGAAAATAACGACCTCAAAAGGGAACTTAAGTCAAAATCGGAAGAAAAATGCCGGGAGTATCTCACAGATGAGGGGGAACTCATCAGAGAAACTGACTGAATAATAAAAGAGAAAGAAAGACCAAGCAAGAAGCGTAAAGCAGTGTCATCACCAGTCATAAGTCCAGGTAACTCGACTACAAAAGACAAAGAAAAAGTCATGAAAAATAAGGTTACAAATACACAACCAACCCAGCTGGATATTAAGAAAGAAATACCACCTCCACCAATCAATATAATTGGACTAACTAGCTTCGCTGATGTTAAAACACTTCTAAACTCCGTATCAAGCAATAACTTTAAAATAGTAGCCTGGAATAACGATGTTTGGAAAATTCTTACTCCAGACTCAGATACTTACAGAGCTCTAGCGAAGAAGCTTAGTGAAAGTCAAATACAATGATTTACCTATGAAGACAAAAATAATAGACCTATCAAAGTTATGGCTAGAGGCCTTCATCCAACATGTGATAGGCAAAGCATTATAGAAGATTTACACCACAAAGGCATGCACTTGCTCGATGCAGTCAACATCTTAAAAAAAGAGAAAAAGACAGATGAAGAAGGAAAACAAGTGGTATCCAATAGAGCACTTTTTATGCTAACTTTTGACAGCAAAGATAAATCAGAAGATATATACAAACTGTGCTCCATTCTTAATATGAGAGTTAAAATTGAACCACTTCGAAAAACAACTGACGCCATACCACAGTGCAAGAAATGCCAAGGCTTTAACCACACGCAGAAATATTGTATATATATATACAAATATATACTACCAATAAAAACACACCACCCAACTGCATTAACTGCAAGAAAAACCATCCTGCAAGCTATAGAGGATGTGAGGTAGCCCAAGAATTGCAAAAGATTAGAAACCAGCAACGAAAATCACAAAGGCAAAAGCAAATTGTAGTAGAAAAGGGGCTACCCCAACAAATAAGGTCAAGCAACGTAACAAATAGTAAAGCAGTAGCCGAAACATACGTAGAAATTATTAAACAAAGAGGGACTACTCAAGAAATTACTAATACAAAACAAAGCGCAAAAGAGAATCATAGACAAAAAGAACCCACTGAGACATTACCTAAAAAGAAACCTACTAAATCAATTAGTAAACAACAAGAGTCCAATAAAGTTGTGAGGCATAACGATAACCAAATGCTTGAGGAAATACTCAATATGGTAGAAAAACTAAACCGACGACTTGAAGAGCAAAAAGACACAAATAATAAAATATTTGAGAAATTCAAGTAATTAGACAAGTTTGTCAAATACAAAGCGACCAAAGAATCAATATGAATAATGCACTAAAAATAGTAACCTGCAATGCAAATGGGATAATGCAGCACATTGATGAGTTATTAGTTTTCCTAAATACGGAAAAAATAGATATTTGTTTAATCACAGAAAGTCACCTAACCAGAACAACCAATTTAATCATACCTGGATATTGTTGCTATCATGCAATTCATCCAGCGGATAGGGCAAGAGGTGGATCTGCGGTATTTGTAAAAGATTCAATCAAACACTATGAAGACTCAAAAATTGAGCAAGAAAATATGCAAGTTACAACCATAAATGTACACGTATTGAATAAAATGAAAATGAAAGTGTCTGCAATATACTGTCCACCTAAACATAGTCTAAAAAAAGATGACTATATCAGAGTTTTCCAAACACTGGGAAGTTACTTTATAGTCGGAGGTGACTTTAATGCAAAAAATACCTTTTGGGGCTCAAGATTAACGAACACCAAAGGCAGAGAACTGTATTCAGCAGGAAGAGCATTAAATTGTGATTTCCATCCAAGTGCTATGCCAACACATTGGCCGGTGGATCAGAATAGAATTCCAGACCTAATAGACTTCTATGTAGGAAAGGGAATATCTGATAACTACATTTATGTAGAAAATAAAGATGACCTATCGTCAGATCATTCTCCTGTTCTTATGACGATTAGTGTTAGCATACTGAAAACTGAAAGTCAGCCACGTCTTATAAATCATAAAACAAACTGGGTTCTATTCAGACAAGCTTTAGAAAATAGCATAAACCTACAAGTCCCAATAAAAAACTCACTTCAACTAGAAGAGGAAATTGAGCAATTTAACACAAATATCCAGCAAGCAGCATGGATAAGCACCCCTGTTTGCCAAGAAAAGAGGAACGTAGATATAAACTACCCATACGCAGTTAAAGAATTAATCAGAAAAAAACGCAAAGCTCGTAAAACTTGGCAACGAATCAGAACACCTGAAAATAAAAAGATACTTAACGCATTGTGCAACGAACTTAAGAGGCTTTTAAAAACTGTTAAGAATGAATCAGTGGGCAGATACTTAAATAATTTATCAGCCCATAAAGATACTGAATACTCGCTATGGAAAGCTGTGAAATCACTGAAAAAACCAGCAAAACAAGTACCGCCCATTAAAAAAGAAAATGGGTCCTGGGCAAGAAATGCTAAAGAAAAGGCTGACCTCTTCGCACATCACTTGCAGGAAACCTTTCAACCATTTCCTAGGCAAACTGCGGATCAAAGCCTAGTCCTGCAGTCCAGAAATGATCACAGGAACATACAGCATGTAACATTACAAGAACTAAAATATGAAATCAAAAGCAACATAAACGCAAAAAAAGCACCGGGCTATGATTTAATAACAGGAAAACTACTTAAGGAACTCCCGGATGAAGCTATACGTAAACTATTACATATAATTAATGTCGCACTCAGGCTTAAGTATGTTCCTATGCAATGGAAGGTTGCAGAAGTAATTATGATTTTGAAACCAGATAAGTCGCCAAATGAAAAGAAATCGTACAGACCGATTTCGCTCCTACCAGTAATATCAAAGCTATTTGAAAAATTGCTCTTGAAAAGACTCAAACCAATAATAGAGGAAAGAACTCTTATTCCCTCCCATCAATTTGGGTTTAGAGAGAAACACTCTACTGTACAACAAGTGCATAGAATTGCGAGTACAATAGAAAAAGCACTTGAGAACAAAAAAGTCTGTTCAGCCATATTCCTAGACGTTGCACAAGCGTTTGATAAAGTCTGGCATCGAGGACTAGAATTTAAACTTAAAAGAGATCTCCCCGAAGAGTTCTATGTGATTCTAAAATCTTACATCACAGATCGTTATTTCCGAGTAAGATATGAAGATAGACTTAAAGAAAATATCTGCAGGAGTTCCACAAGGAAGCGTTTTGGGACCGATCCTTTATCTTCTTTATACAAGAGACTTACCACAGTAGGAAGAAGCCTGCTTGGCGACTTTTGCTGACTACACCGCAATCTTAACTATTGGAGATAATGCTAATGAGGCAGCGAAAATATTACAAAAGGCCATTAATTCCGTAAGTGATTGGACAAAAAAATGGAGAATAAAGCTCCATGAAACTAAATCTACCCATATTAACTTCACTAACAGGAAAACAAATACTGTTAGAGTTAATATAGATGGAAAAGAAGTTCCGTACGCAAATACTGCGAAATATTTGGGTATAACACTTGACGCCAAGCTCAAATGGAAGGAGCATGTCAAAAAGAAAAAGGAAGAACTAAATATTAGACTCAGACAAATGCATTGGTTAATGGGAAGGAATTCCCAGCTATCAATTGACAACAAATTGTTATTATATATAGGGTGATTTTTTAGCTGGTTTGGTTTTGGCAACACTGGTTTTGACAGCTGACGTGTGTTTAGTACCTTGTGTCACTGTCAAACAGCTTCAGTTTGGTTTGCAATTTAACCATGGATCGTCTTACAAATGAACAACGCTTGCAAATTATTGAATTTTACTATCAAAATTCGTGCTCGGTTCATCGCGCGCTGCTTCCATTTTATGATCGGCATTCTCGACCTTCTGAGCAGTCTATTCGGAAGATTGTGACCAAATTTCGCACCAAATTTACTTTGTTGGACATTAAACCACCAACACGTTTACGTACTGTGCGTAGTGAAGAAAATATTGCGGCCGTATCAGCTAGTGTGACAGAAGACCGCGAAATGTCGATTCTGTCAATGGTGAACGCTACCGAGCGATGATAACAAACTTTTTTTTGCCCGAAATGGAAGTTCTTGACTTGCATGATATGTGGTTTCAACAAGACGGTACCACATGCCACACAGCACGCGAAACAATGGCGCAATTGCGAGGCGAGTTTGGTGAACAGTTAATTTCACGTTTCGGGCCGGTCAATTGGCCGCCTAGATCGTGCGATTTGACACCATTAGATTATTTTTTGTGGGGGTATGTCAAGGCTAATGTCTATAGGGACAAGCCCGCTTCGATTGACGCACTGGAAGCCAACATCCTTGCATTCATTCGTGAGATACCGGCCGATATGTGTGAAAGAGTATGCCAAAATTGGACTCAGCGGATGGGCTACCTGAGACGCAGCCGCGGTCAACATTTGCATGAAATTATCTTTAAACATTAAATTGCAAGGTTCAAACTATCGATTCAAATAAATATTTCATTCATTTTTTCGAATTTTTTGTGTTTTTTTTTTAAAAAAAGTTCTCAACCTCTTAAAAAATCACCCTTTACAAGCAAGTTTTAAGACCTGTATGGACTTATGGGGTACAGCTCTGGGGCTGTACCAAACAGACAAATCTACGAATGATACAAACATTCCAAAACAAAATACTAAGAGCCATCGTAGATGCATCTTGGTATATAAGAAACGACAACCTACACAGGGATTTACAAGTAGAGAATGTTAGCGAAATTATTAAAAAATATGCAATAAGGCATAACCAACAGATCCGAGACCATGTAAACCCTCAAATTCAGCACATGGTTGAAAGGCTTAGGCCGTATGACTTACTTTCTTAAAGAAAAATAAAATATAAATAAATTATTACACACATATATAGGTATGAGTTATCTATAATACAGTAATACAGTAAAATTCAGGTTACAAAGTTAGTTTCGGGGTCAGCTAATGTGCTTCACCCATCCAAAACGTTAATATTGCAATATATTAGAGAAAAATTACTGGATGAGAGTTACTCTCAGTTGTAATAATAGGAGGTGTTTTCTTTATATTTATATTATGTTTATTAATTTATTTTATATTTATTTATTTATTTTTTTTTTTTTGTTTATTTATATATAATTTATGTTAATTTATTATCTTTATATTTATTTATTTGTGTACATACATATTAACTTGATTCATATTTATTTATTTTATTTTTTTGTTAATTTACTTAATTTATTTTTATTTATTTCTATATACTTTTATGTTAACATTATATGTACTTTATGTTAAATTTTTAATTTTAGTCATTAATATTTATTTATTTATTAGCATATTTATTTATTTATTTATTAATTTATTTTTTAATTTATTTATTTATTAATATATTTATTTATTTATTTATTTATTTATTTATTTATATATTTATTTATTTATTTATAATTCTATTTATTTAATTATTTAGTATTTACTTATTAATACTTTAACTTATATTTATGTATATTATGATGTTATTAATTTAACTATTGGTACGCGTACCACGCTTAAATTGAGGTTTTTTCACGTTTTTTTTTCTTCAAAAACTACATCTTTCATATTTCTCATTAAAATTTTACATACAATGCTTCAGAAGAAAAATATTATTATGTTAATATTAAATCTCTGTAAATATCTGTAAATTGTGCGATAACGTATTATACAAACGAAATAAAATACAATACAATACAAATACTTACATTTTTCGGTTCGCCATTTTTTGGAATTTAAATCTTTTGCCAATTTCAACTACCAAAATCAACTAAAATCACAGCTAACAAAAACAAACGTGCAGCAAAACAATATCGATGCGTATTTGTTTTGACAAAAAATTCGCCGATTACTCAACAGTTTTCAAAATTTGAAATTTTCCTTGACATGATTGCCGTTGCATATGGCAACGATAGGCTCTAATGGGTTAACTCGCACGACATAAACCTCGAAAAATTTGAACGTAATCTCGTGCGAAACTGAACTGTGCACTTCATGTGTTGTAATGGTCCCGATACACAAAAAGTTCGCAATTGATTTCCTTGTGCAGATCTTCACTCGCACGATATAAGCTTTGCAAAATTTGAACGTAATGCGGCCCTTACACCACGCAATATTTTTTCGCAAGATATTGGCCAAAAATATTGCGTGAAAATGCGTCATCCTTAATACGACGCAATATTATTGCAAGATATTGATGACTTCCTGCAGTTTATTATTAATCGGTTCGTTGCTGAAAGAAGACACGCTGTGTGAAAACGTTTTTTTTTATGTTGGTAAACATATAAGAAAAATAAATGCTACCTGAATGCACTTCAATAAAAAAAAACTCGTTCTTCATCTGTTTTATTAATGCGTTGGTCCGTCATGTTTGTATTTAATCAAATAAAAATTCAAGTCTGTTACAATTTGCCTTACAAGACGCAGTATGCTGTGCAATAAATTGAAGAAGTTCCAAAAAATATTAAATTTTTTTAATATTCCACAATATATTGGGCAAACCGAAATTATTGCGCAATAAAGGCTCACACACTTCGCCGCGATAGCGATAGCGATTGAAGTTTTGTCAGTTTTATTTGTGTTCTTTTTTTACTTTTTAAAACACTTTCACTATCCATTTGCAGTATTTACTTACATTAAAAAAAAAATCGTCAAATCTAATTTAAAAACTACCAAAACTGACATTTTAAAATAATAAAAATTACAAAATATTACGCGATAGAATGATAGAATACTAGATGCAGCGACAGAAACGTTCAATCGCAGTCTATCGCTACATTATCGAACTCGGTGTGAATGAACAAACTTGAATAGGTACAAGTGTTGCGATAGGTCTCTATCGCTATCGCAATCGTAATCGCAATCGCAATCGCTATCGCTGCGGTGTGTGTGAGCCCTAAAGCCCTTACACGGTCTATTATTGCGCGATACCGAGTACTGTGCAATAATATTGCATGGTGTAAGGCTCGCCTAAGCTTGTGCGAAGCTTAACGATGCACTTCATGTGTTGTATTTGTCCAATACACAAAAAGTTAATTGTAGCTTGTAACGATGCATACGTTTTGGTCAGTAAATTTTTTTATGCTAAGAAAAAATAAATAAATGGGAAGTAAAGGCTCACACACCGCGCGCCATGATAGTGATAGTGAAAGCGATTGCGATAACGATAGTGTGTTTTGTTGTTTTATTTGTTTTCCTTTGTTTCAATCGCTATCGCTGTCGCGGCGGTGTGTGTGAACTTTAATGGTTTATTTGAGCGACAAGAGAAACATACATTATAGACCAAGAGCCCACAGCAAATTTTGTGTGTGAAATATAACCGAAAAAATAGTAGATGAGATGAAAGCTGGTGTAAGGCTGATGCTATAAACGAAAGTCTTGCAGTTCATGGTCGCGGCTTTAGTGAGTAATACTATGTTGAAAATCCATGTTTTTCCAAAATTGAGATAATTGATATAACCAGTCAATGCTAGTTTTATTGTATAGAGTACTGTTATCTCATCTCAAAATTGTAGGTCCAAGACGTTTCAAGCGTGGCAAGACTTATGCCAGACTGTTTCAAAATTCAAAAAAATCAGTTTTCGAGATAATTGTTATAACCGAAATTGGCTAATGCCGCGACACTGGTCATACTCCCCAGATTACAGATCTGTGGGTCCAAGACCATTTGAACGTGGCTAACACCTTGCCAGACAGTTTAAAAATTCTAAAAAAAACCTTCTCGAAATAATTCTTACACCCATTAAAATACGTCTATATATTAAAAAAAATTGAATTTGAAATTAAAATGAATTTCAACATTTTCACAAATCGCACATCCAGCTAAATATCTATTCCACGCGACGCCACTGGTTTATTTAAAAAAATCGTTTAGGTACTTAGGTAAAAATATAGAAAATATAGAAAATACTGAGTTCAAACTAATTTATACTTTTATTACCTAAATTCACGCTCTACAGAAGGCGTAGAAGATGGTCCAGAATTAAGTCGTTTAGTAATTTTGTGAGCAGATCGTTGAGACTCTGGGCTATGTAAGTCTACCTGGATTTTTTTCGAGTCGACACTTGGTGTGCGGCTTGCCACTGAAGAGCACTTGTAAGTCCATCGACCTCCATATGAAAGCTCTGATAGAGTAGAACTTCTTCTAAAATTAATGAAATTGTGTTAGCAATAACTACGAACAGGTAAGAGTATTCGTAATTCATCTTTTAGTAATATAACTCAATAACTATATCTTTGTAATTTTGATATCCATTTGATTATAAGTTTTTAACACTTCTGCTGAAAATATTCTAAGCTTTTATCTTATTAATAACAGTTGCATTAAAATGATGAGAGATTTGCCATTTTAGCACACTGCAAAAATATTCGTAAAATAGTATTAAAAGTTAATTGATGATTCAATTTTGTAATTAGTTCATTTAAAAAGTTTAATAAAATGAAATAAAATCATATATTTATTAAAAAACCAACGACATTGACAGTTCTATCGTCTGGCGTTGGTTTGATTTTATTTTAAAAAAAATGTTTTAATTCTGACCCGCCAGTTGCGAGGGTCACTGCGACCTAAAAGATTTTTGTACCGAATATGTTCCACAGAGACGACATTCAGTTTAATGAATGAGACCTAAGTGCTATCTAAGACGGCAATGCCCTGTTAAAAATTCCACTAATCTCTTGATATCATTCCTACTGAGGAGCAAGTGTTTCGGGGATTTATTTATGGAAAGGTTTAATGGCTCTTTTAGCCTGATGAAGACCCTGGGTACTATCCCAATGGGTGACACAAATTTTGTTTTCCCAACTTTTGATTTTTAAGTTAATAGCTGACTTTGGAAAGTTGCAAAACGGCTCAGGACCGGTAAAGGAGTCAGCCAAACCATTTCTTAAGAAAAACGTTAAAACGTACATATGTAATAACAACCCAAAGTGAACCAAGAGCGATGCCCAACAATTGCTTGTTTTTTATTTATTTATTTATTTATTAATTTCATCAATGGATATGTACATATATACAATCGGATGATTAGAGCTAATTCATATAAATATTATTAAAAAAAATTCATTACTTTTTGTTTAAATGCATTTCTACTCATCTGAAGGTCGACTTCGTGATTAATTAAATTAAATAGTGATAAAGAACGAGTTATGGGTTCGTTTAGCCCATAATTTGTCCTGTGACTAGGAAAAAGAAAGAGAACGTCGCTATTTCTCAGGTTTCTCTCAGGAACATAAAGAGACATAAGTACAAGTAAGTCCGGAGAGTTTATTCTGCCAATGAGTATATCCTTAATAAAAAGAACACTTACAGCCCTATTCATAAAGTATAATCAACTATGAATTAACCTTAATTTTGGTTTAGTTATCCTTTAATTCGGCATTCGTTATTCATTATATTTTCCGTCACTAATCAACGTTGATCAAGTCTTAAATGCCGAAATTGGCATTTAAAGCTTAATTAAAGTGACAGATGGGAATTATTTTTTTATAATTTTATAATTTAATTTTTTTATTCTTTGATATGTTAATTTAGATACACACCGTACAAAAAAGTATAAAAAATGGATTACCGCTTGTCAAGACCTCCATTAGAATGATTTTCAAATACAGATTTTCCAAGAAAAATTTGCAAAAATTAATTCGCAACAGAGAACCATAACATCGAGGCAAATAGAATCGAATAATGCGCATCTGTTAGTGTAAAAAACTCAATTTCGACATAAGTCGACTTATGTGTTTTTTCCTTGTGGCCACAGATATGTTGCCTTTACCTAAATGAATTTATCGGAAATTTGCTGATTTTTTTTTTCTTATGATTTTTTTAGGTGTAAAATTACAATGTAAATACATGTAGGTTTTATTTTAATTTAAAAAAAAAACATGAACTTAAGAAACCTACATTATTACGTATGTTTAATAGTAGTTATTGAGTTATACCATATAAAATAAATTATAAATACTTTTGCTGTTTACTGTAATTTGTATTGTGTATATATCTTTTTTTTTAAATACCGTCTTTCCTCAATAGCTAAACCTTGTACGTCCTCATTTTCTATAGGTTTTTGTCTAGACAATACGTGTCGTTTAGCGGTGTCGGATCGTTTGTTCCGGTCTATCATTCTTGCAGATTGACTATCTGAAAATTAATTTAAATAATCGTATTACATAAGTATATACGTATATACCATTTATTTATTACCAGACCTGTTTCATCCACTGATAAAGCATGCCAGTACTGCTTTTGAAAAGACATTGGTTGGAGTAACGAGTTCGATGACTCCCTGGAAGTTCTCTGGACAAGACTACCACTCAGTCTTGGGCTGCGTGTTCTAGAGTAACGGCCATTTCCCTGGTAAAAATTATGATGATGATGGTGCCGATGACGTCTGTATGAGTTCTGAATTGCATGCAATGGCCTACGGCTAGGCGACAATAAATGTGCTAGTGTTGCAATATTCGTTTGACTGGATGTATGGCCGGTGAGATTCGGTACGGAACCACTGCGGGGAAGCTTTTGTTTCTTAGGTGGCAGTTGAGCTGTGTGTCTAGATTTATATAGGTATAGAAAGAGTAAGAGTCTTAAAGTATTATTACAAGAAAATATGTTTAGGCAACAATTAAAGTACATATCATAAAAAGATCAACAATTGGACATCCATAAAGAAAAGATGGATAAGAAATTTACCATTTAAACGCATTATGGGAAAAATACGTATAATCTATCTTACGTAGGTTACCACATGTGGTGGTGCTGCTAAAAAGTATTGCCAACTCTTTTCATTATATGCAATCGCAGGTAAGGGTTAAAATCAATCATTCTGAGCTGCTTTCACATATTGGGCGTTTTTTCCCACACTTTGCTTTGTGTTTGTACTAGTAGCAGTTGCATATGTGTAGAGAGTGTCTACTCATTATTAGATATACTCTGTCAGAGACAGCATGAGGACGAACAACGATCAACGACAGTCACCAGCACCAATACCAACACCAGCGTCTCAGGGACGTGGCGTGATGTTCTAAGCAGGGTGTTCTACTTTTTTTTTGTTGAATAATAACGTACATATGTATATACTCAGTTTTCTCCAGGACCACGACGAGGACGTTAAGTAAACAAGGCCAACAAAATAATTTATTAAGAACGGGGCAACCACACAACCAAAATTTTCTTTCATAGTTAGGAATCTAAAAATGTCTAGTAAAAGCTTTACTAGGTAAACCTTACAAATCAAATCCGGAAGAGACGGTGTTGGCCTTCCAAAACTAATTATTTCCAGTCTTTCTTCCGAATTTAATTGAGAAAATGGTTTCTTCAATAAATTTTCAATAGCGCATCGACAGGTCGTTTTTCTCCTATACGATTTGGCTTAAAAGAACGACATGCATATCTAACTATTGCCAAAATGCGAATGATCAATGATGATGTAAGAATAAACATGTTTCCGCAATATGTTTTCAATGCAAATATTTGAAAAAAACACGCCTATTGTTGTGTTGCTTTTTGCTTTCGCTTCAGTCGATTATGTTCTACAAATATAGAGCACATCGAAATCGAACAAATAACTAATATCAGGAGAAGAGAATCGAACAAAATTCAACCAAACAAACGTTAACATGCGAAATAAAACAAAATATGAAAACCAACAAAATACCCACAGGCCACAGCTAACATCTTCCTCGCTAAAGAAAAGGGTAGAAAATGTATTGTATCGAGTCTGCCTGCGTGCGCAGTTTGCTGGGGAACTCAAATTGATGCGAAACAAAACAGAATATGAGAAGCAACATAATACCCACAGCTAACATCTTCCTCGCTAAAGAAAAGGGTTGTATCGAGCCTCAGTGCGCAGTTTGCTGGAGAACTCAAGTTGATGCGAAATAAAACAGAATATGAGAAGCAACATAATACCCACAACTAACATCTTCATCGCTAAAGAAAATGTGTTGTATCGAGCCCGGGTGCGCAATTTGCTGGAGAACCCAAATTCATGTTATTGTACAGGCGATTGTTGGGACTTTGAATGTGGTAGAACGTTTTTTTTATATGGATATTTCCTTTGGGTTGGTGCGCTAGTAAGTGGAGAACAACCAGGCGAGTCGACGTCGAACTGAATTTAATAAAGAGTTGGTTTGGATAGGTTGCTGGATAGAGGTTTGAAAGTATGTATGTATGACGGCGCGCACCGTTCAATTTACTTACGAAAAGAGGAGAACATTTTGTTCAACGTCAATTTGTGTTGAATGATTTATATACATTTTGGTATTGCGATTTTGACTGCGGTGTTTGGTTTGGTTGATTTGGCTATGGACGGTGCGGCACAACAGGGTGAACAAAAGTGGATGTTAAAGCATTATTTTTAATTAAGTATTTTTGAATTGTAAATCAATTAGATATTGTTAGCGCATGTTTATAAACAAATAAATTTTTCATAAAGATGGATTTCGTTGGGGTGTGCGGAGAACACCTGCGCACCTTAGAATAAACGTCACTGCAGCGTCTCATGTCTCATCACACATTCACATCCCGAGTGATAGTGAATGGTTGAGATTAGAGTTGGGCAAACTAATTCACTTCACTGAAGTAGTTCAGTAGCTCTCGTTCACTAAAAAGAACTAGTTCACCAATGTAGTTCAGTAACTCATTTAGCTCAGTAGTTATTTTAGCTCAGTAGTTCTTAGTTCAGACTCAGCTTCACCATTCAACTCTCACTTCAACAGTACACAGACACAATATACGTTCATCTCATTTCGCATACTCTTCCATAAGGTATCTATCCAGAAATAGACCAGTCAGTCGTTCGTATATGTTCGATTGAGAGGAAATACGAAATTAAGGGTTGCAGTAAAATGGAATATAAAAAAAAAAGTGTATACCAAAGTCACAACACACTGGAGTACGGTCAGTGTTGCCGCTATGCGACTTTAGTCGCATTTTGACCCTTTTTGACCCGACTTTTTAAAAAACAACTCTTTTTGACCCTTTTCAGTTTTTATGGAGACTTTTTGAGACTTTTTCGTATAAAATATATAATTTCCACAAAAATTCAATTTAGTTGATCATCAGCAATCGCTCACAAAACAAAAAATAACATCAATTCATCACTAATTTCAGCTTAACGTTGCCTGGCTTCGCTGTAAGGTCGTTTGGAAAAAAATAAGAATGCAACAATAAAAATGTATAAGATGTCGTTAATTTTCGTACGGTTTTCAAGATTGTCGACAAAATTGTGGCAATATCACAAAAGTATGAAATGTATAGTATACACTGTAGGCAGGTATGCACCTACATAAATGTTTAGCTCAGTTTAGTGGTATTGCATCTTTGAGGTTCAAATCTTGATTTAAGGTCATAGACAAAGTAGTAAGTCCTTCTTAACTTTGTTCTGCGGATTAAAAATTTGATTTATATTATTTAGAATTGATTCCTAAGATGTCTTTAAAAGAAGCCGTTCGAACACCTAAACACAAAACGATTTATTCTGGTATAAAATGAAATAAAATAAGTTACATATATTTTTTCCAATGGTCAATCAGCCTGATTAAATTTTTTTCTAGTCTTTGCCCCGCACAACGATGTTTCGTTTAACGTCGTGTTTTTCAGGAACGCATAACTGACGTTAACCGGGGAAACGATGTTTCGCTTAACGTCGTGTTTTTCAGGAACGCATAACTGACGTTAACCGGGGTATGCCTGTATTACACAACAATTTACCAATTTTTTCTCATGCGTTCTTTTTTTTTAAAAATAATGATAGTAACGAATACGGATGTCTGACGTCGTTACAATGCTTACATTAGGCGTGTTTTTTTTGTAACCTAAATAGGCTAAGAAAAAGTGCGCTCATGAAAACGATTATTGGGGCTTAAGTTCTCTTAATGTAGGTACTCTACTGTACAAACTGACTTCACTTGTAGTATTTTTTTTTCTTTGGATAATTAGAAAAAAAAGGATATTTGTGTTCAGATATATTTTAATTTTGCTTTTTTTTATTATTACATGTTCTCCTTTGAAACATCATTCTCTGCCCATTTTTTTCATAATTGACATGACGTCTTGGTATATTTGACATTTTGTATAACACTTTTCGGCTTAACTCATAATACCCGATAGCTATCCAGACTAAACTGATTCTATATGGGATTAGTTTTTATTGTATTTTATATTGAAAGCTTTTTTTATGTCTATATAGGCTATAAACAAAACACGCCTATTATTTGCTTTTTTGAGACTTTGTTTGCTCCATGACCCTTTTTTTTGCGACTTTTTAAAAATTTGCAGCGGCAACCCTGAGTACGGTTGATCGCACGACCATGCAACTCAAAATGGTTTGAATTGGATCGATGCATCAATAATTTGGGTTACGCTTGCGAGTTTTGTCTCTCTCTCATACGGTAGTGAATTGAATTATACCTACCCAGCAGGAAAAGGTAATCTATTGGAATCGAACAGCGAATCAATCGCTTGTATAGAATATTGATTCCAGAATGCATTATTCTTAACACAGATCATGTCCTAGGAAAATAATCGATTACCTGAAAGTATTTAAAGAATGCATTATATAATTCATTCATTATAATGTATTATATAATTTATGCATTTATAATTAGTTATATAATGCATTCCTCCGACAAAAATTATGGAATGTATTCGGTTTTAAATGAAAAATACACTGGCGCAAATTCATAGTCAGCCTTTGATTAGGGCATAAAATCGATTCTATTTAAAACCGGTTTTAAATTTAAAACCATATTTTAAGTTTTGTTATTCATAGACACATTTTTCCTATCCTCTAACAAGTTCCTACTTTAAAACGTATTTTAAATGTTTTTTGATCAAACAAACCCAAACGTAAACATAATCTGACAGAAATCTAATAAATTCACATAAAAAAATAATTCAAACTTCAAAATGGATTCAAAAATAGCAACGAAGGCAATTTCCGTTTTTATTTTTAATTTAAAACAATTAGTTTTTATGCATGTATGTACATATGTATTATGTACATACATATATGTATATGTATTCCGATAAAACGAGACAGGGGAATTGGGAATCGATGGAAAGGGAAATGCTACGGCAATTTGTGGAACGGCATTTTTCAAGTGGTGGAAAATAAAGGCAATGAGCTTAAGATGAAAATATCAATGGATTTGTGAAATTTGCTTATAAGAAAATATATATTTATATATCTTACTAACTTTACACTGATTCTTCCAACAAAACTTATATGTATTGGAATTGGTAGCGCACGATTCGTTTGAGGTTATTTCATATCAAGGATATCAATAAAAAAAATTAGCAGTGGTTTTGTCGAACCTATACCTCGAATAAAATTCTTTTTCATCTAACTCCTCAAATGGGTTCGACCGGGTTTTATACATTTTTGATTTTGTTATCAATTTAACATCTTCGAAAATTTGGAAATCACGATCCACGGAATAATTTTAATAACTTTCTTTATTGAATGCTGAAAAAAGCTGTTTTTATTTACTTAAAATGACGTTTGACTCATTTTAAATTTAAAATGGCTTTCTAAGTTTAATATGGACTGTATGACAACTATGAATACCAAAAAATCGGTTTTAACTTAACTAGGTGATTAAATATTTTTAAAATCGGTTTTATCTGACTATGAATTTGCGCCACTGTTTCGTTTTAAAATATTTTATTATAAAACTAAAACACATTTCACATACAAAAAAAAATATTATAAAATAAAGAAAAAACTCAATTAGTCAAAATTAAAAAATTAAACTCAAAGTTAAAAAAAAAAAACAATTTCGAAGTAAATCTTTTTAAATTGACGTACTTTTACAAAGTGGAATGCCTTTTTAATGTCTCTGGCATATTCTTGCAACACAAAATGAGTTTTTCATGCGATTTTGTATATAAAACGCAAAATTTGTAGGCGACATTAAGGTGCTGACAGACAACTGTAACCGAAAAATCGTTTAATTCAAAAACACTAGATTACATTTCCTGCAAATGTGGGAATATACGTGGTAATCAATTTACTTTGTTATTATATGACATTACCACGTCGATTCTTTTGGATACATTATATTTCTCATGTATAATAAATAACTAATTATGTATTCGATTCTCCAAGTAATACATACCGTACTTTCCTGCTGGGTACTACTGTACTACAACTACAAAGTATACGTTCCCAAAGAATTCGTGTAAAAAAAATCCGGTTTTGTATGGACATACTTCTTATCTGGTGAGCCGTAGGCGTAGTGAACTACTGAGCCGTCACCGTATCTGTATTGTGTTTGTGTTTCACAACTCAGTAGTTCAGATACAGATTTGGATGAGAGGTGAGCCGTTGAACTACTGAACTAAACATATCTGAACTAGTTCATTTAGTTCACCAAAGTGAGCCGATCTTTTGAACGGCTCCTTCAGGAGGTACAAAACTCTAGTTGAGATCAGCACTTCAGCAGAGAACGGCACCTTCTCGAAAAAGAGAAAGAACTCTTAAAAAGAGAGGTAATAAAATCAAACATGCAATTAGCACTTAGCACGAAATTGAAAGATATCCCAGAAGTTTTACCAGAATTCGATCCCAGCTCTCCAACTGGTTCTACGGCATCCAATTGGATAGCTAGAACGTGCAAACTAAAATCGATTAACAGTTGGAGCGAGAAATCGAGAAATAGAAATGCAAAGTCAAAAATGAAGAAGAGCTGCAAAATTGTGGATCGAAGCTGAGTTGAGATGAATTTAAAATTCGTCTGAAGGAGAATTTCCCCGATACCATTAACGAAGCGGATATATTTGAGAAAATGCAAAAGCGGTGACAAGGGATCGTATGCATAAAAACTAGTAAATTCTTTCTTAAGGTCGAATAAAAACCTTACAATGTTAAATTTTAAATAATTCTTCAAAGACATGTTGAAGACATTGTGCGTATATTCGGAGGCATGATAAAATTGTCGTAGATTATAAACAAACCGCACAGTATTGTTGAATGAAACCTCAAATTTACGCTGGCTCAAACTATCTAGGTTACAAAGAACAGGATGCGGATAAAAGAGAATCGGTAACAAAAGTGATTTCATCAACGTCATTTTAGTCTGAACTGGAAGGCACTTCCCTAGCAGATAGAAAGAACGCAGTCCGCCATAAACTTTTCCTACCGAGTAAGCAACGTGATCATTCGGAACGAAATGATTGTTACCGTGGTCTGTAGAAATGACCACATTATCCTCCATAGGAAAAGTTTCGAATTGGTTGCCGTTTTAAGATTTTTTAAAACGTGAATGTAATTTATATGTAGTAAAACATTTTTAATACATAGTTCTAATTCAAGAACTAAGAACTGTCTATTTTTCGTGCTTTTTTTTTGATTTTCGTGAAGGGTCATTTAAGAAATAGCAGCCGAAGAAAATACCACTAAAAACATTGAACATCATTATATAAATAGGCGAAGGCAAAATGGTCGCCGTGGCCGTGGTGGTTAGTGCGTTGGACTACCACGCAATGCTGCCCGGATTCTACTCCTGGCGGGGTCTAACACCTAAAAGAGTTTTTTACGGTGCCCCTTTTACCCCTTTTAGGCTGCCTTAAACACGACATATTTGCTTGATTTGGTTGTGAAGAGTGTTGAAAAGGTTGTGAAGAGGAGCAGCGCAGTGTATAATTTTTTTCCAAATAGGTATGTAGTGTCTAAGCTGGTAAAACCCAGGTGCATTTCTTTCGAACATTTGGTCGAATTTCGACCACAGGTGATACTAGTACGACTAAATACGACTTGCATAATAGCTGATATCATTGACATTATTATACATGGACTGCTAGTACCCAACTTCGCGTTGGTTCCAACATAAGCACTAGCGCTCTTGATTCGTAGCGGAGAAATCTGGAAATTTACATTGTGTTTGAATTCACGTAAGCCGTTGGTATGCGACTTAAATATTTTGTTTAATAAATTGTGAGAAGTTGTACTGCATTATAAAGCAACAAAACAAAATATTAATCAACAGAAAAAATTAATTCGAAATAAATTTACCATATGTGGGTCACTAAAGAAAAGTAACGGCTATTTTCAAATTTTTCTTTGAATTTTTGGTAGTGGCGTCTGTTGGTACCAACGCGACAGCCATTTGAAATTTAATATATTTTCGCAGTAACTTGTATATGTATATGGCAATAGATGGCCAACGTTTCTATGTACAATTTTCTTGATGGCGGATAATTATTTGACTTTGCTGTCCCTACGAAACACGTGGCGCTAATTATTATGGAACCAAATTGTCCGCAGACGATGTATGAAAATGTAAGTTCACTAGCAGTCCATGTATAATATATCAATGGCTGATATTAACCGAAAGTCGTATGTGATGGCATCCGTTGTCGTTGACACACAAAAAGTCATTTGCGTACGAGAATGTTCGTAGTGACACGACTCCCATAATAGACATGTTTTTTTGCATGCGTATATAAAAGTGCACAAAAAAAATGTCTGTCGCCGCTTAACGAATTCATCACAAAAAAATAGAAACACGGACATATTTATGACAGATAATGAATGACACTTGAACTGTCAGTTGTTGGCAAAATTGAAAAAAAGAAAAATATTTTGAAGTGTAAAATTATAAAGATGGAAAACTCAATGAATGCACATTCAAATATGTATGGAAAATCAGGCGATCCTATATCTTGTAAGAACTACCGAGGCATATCACTGCTTACTGTCGCATATAAGATCCTATGCAACGTACTGTGTGAACGTCTTTCTGCAGGCAGCACACTAATCGGCACGTAACAGTGTGGCTTCCGGCCCGGCAGATCAACGATCGACCAAATTTGCACACTAAGGTAGATCCTGGAAAAGACTAACGAATTTCAAGTCGAGACTCACCATCTCTTCATCGACTTCAAACCCGCCATAATAGCATTCATCGTCTGGAACTCTACAAGGCGATGGCCGAATTCGGGATCCCGCCTAAACTGATCCAGCTATGCCGCGTGACGCTGGAAAACACGCAGTGCAGCTTGCAATTCGGAAACAGTTCCTCCGAACTATTCCAAACCGGATTTCGGCAAGGAGATGCACTGTCATGTGACTTCTTCAATTTTGTGCTGGAACAGATAGTGCGCAGGGCAGATGTAAACACGGAAGGCACTATCTTTCACAAATCTGTCCAGCTACTGGGATACGCGGACGACATCGACATCATCGGTTGTCAACAAACAAAGAATCATCTCTCCACCGCCTAGGACAAAACGTCACTGTTGGCAACAGTAACTTCGAAGTGGTTAAGGAGTTAACCTACCTCGGAGTAAACATCAAATCCACGAATGACACCTTAGTGGAGATTCGACAAAGACTTACCCTAGGAAACCGCTGCTACTTCGGTTTGGCAAAATAAATTGGTTCAAAACTCCTAACTCGGAAGACGAAATGCATGCTCTACAAAACATTGATCCTGCCAATTCTGCTGTATGGAGCCGAGTGTTGGACGATAAGCAGGAAAGCGGAGTAGATTTTGAACACTTTCGAGAGAAGAATTCTTCGTCGGATATTCGGTCCCGTATGCGAGGAGGGCGAATGGAGGAGAAGATACAACCGCGAACTCTATGAGCTGTACCAAGATGTGGATGTAGTCCGAAAAGCCAAAACACGTCGGCTCAGCCACATCGAGCGAATGGACAACAATGCTCCAGCAAAGAGGATCTACGAATCACAGCCCCCATGTTCGAGATGACAAGGAAGACCGAATCTCCGGTCTAAGGACCAAGCTACCGCGGATGCCAGTGCGCTTGGTCTAGACAACTGGAAGCAGCGTGCCCGGGATCGAAGAGAGTGGAAGGCTGCCGTGTCTCAGGCATAGTAAGTAAGTAGTAAGTAAGTAAGTTTCTCCAGTTGTCAAAAGAATGAATTTTTTCATAGGAATTCATCGCAAACGAAGATTTTTTGATTTAGTATCACTGTTTTTGTATCCGCTCGGATACTATCGCCGCTTATATTTCACTTTCGTTATATTAGGCGTGTTTTTTTTTCAAGTCTATTGACGAATGGAAAAGTGGATTTACGCCCTCTGCAGGAATTAAAAAGAAGACGTAGAGCGTTACAAGAATCAGTTTCCGGCCAAAAAGTATATGAAAATTCATAGAGGCATTGTAATACAATTTATAAATAAATATAAAATAGATATACTTAGCATTAAAATATAGTTTATGAACATGTTTAAATGTTGTTGCTTAAATGTGTATGTAATTTAGTAGTATTTATGCAATTCAAGCATGCCAAATACGTGCTAGAAAATTGTGTAAACAAACTATTCAATGAAAATAAAAATATTGTAATAAAGAGAAAAACATTTTATTTTGTCTTATTTGTTGCTTTTTTTTTAAAGAATTAAACGTTTTATAATTCGCTGGAATTTTGTTGTTTTGGCATAGAGATCGTGCATGTGTTATGAAGTTGTTATAAACTCACCAGTGAGTAAGTTTGAAATAACTACAAAGGTATTAATTATTACGAGAAGCGGTCACAAATAATCTAAAGAATCATTCATTTGTTTATGAGACGCTTGCTCAAATTTTGGCTTATGGAATCCAATTCTTATACAAGAGTAGAGGTAGCTTACGCGAATTAGAGTAATGCCACATTAAATCTTGTTATAGTAGATTCCCCAGACTGATATTTCATAAGCATTTAAAAACTATATATCCAATCTCCTTACCAATATTATGTAAATCCTTTTCGTTGTCTCGCAAAAAATCACATACATGCCACTTCGCCATACAAATTCTTATACCAAATGTATGGACAATGGGTTGCCTAAAGTACTCCTTCATGCCCTCTTTATGGAGTGTAATCAAATCGACGCCATGGAATGCTGATTGATACCAGAAGTTCGCCTTATTATATTGATCCGAGTACAAAGATTCATCGCTAAACGGAGCTATATGCAGGCCACCGTGTGCAGGGAACATTTTTCCATTTGGTTTAAGCCATTTACGCGCATGCAAATACGTCTCGAGCATACGTTCGTTGAATAGGATATATCCCATCGGTTCGGAAATAATAACATCTACCGTCTACCTATTATTGTGGGTTTACTTCCCATAATCTAGAAACCAAAACAATATTCAGTAAGTAACTAAGCCACAATTATTTTTTCACTCACATTAAACGTATAAAAGAGAGTTTTCCAGACGTAAATCCTCGCGCAAATCTATTCCACCACAAGATTATCATTCATGCAAATGATAAATATTGAATTTTATAAATAAAAACGCACACAAATATTTTTATTATTTAATTTAAAAATCTACTTCGCAGTTTTCCATACAATTGTTTACGTGCTGTCAAATTCTGTATATCTCTAATCTCTACCACTTCTAAATTTCTCCACTAGGGTTTTGCCTCCAGTTGTCAATATAGACTTAGCGGAAAATGAGAAAAAAAACGCTGAACAGTGACTTGGCAGGACTATGCTAATTGACGTCACATCGGCATTGTTTTCCTTGAAAGTAAGGCCGGTAGCTATCAAGCGCTCATTAATAAGTTGGTGGATAGAATTTTTTTTCGTCAAATTTAATTCAATTAAATAGTAAAATAAGGAACATGTTCACTTAATTCATTATAATTTTCTTTTCCTTGTCTGATAAATTCATAATTCTTTCTTTTCTACCCATTTGAAATGAACAGAAATAATTTAAATTTGAAATGACAGCAGAGTTCGGTTGATAGCTACCGGCCTTTATATCTCACTTTCATGTCATATTTGACATTTTGGTACAATTTTCGATAACTATCGACAAAAAACAGTTTGGTAGCACATTTTTCTATCCAGGCTAAGCACCTAAGACTGGATAATTATCCAGTTTTCGTAAGCCTATATAGGCTTAGTTGTTAGTGTAATTAACATGGAAAAAGTTTTCTAAGCCTATATAGTTTTGAAAAAAAACACGCCTATTTTACATGTAAAATTGCAAAATAAGCGTATATACGCGTGCAAAAAAAACACGACTAATAACAAAATGTAATGGTGACTAAATAAAAACAGCTATGAAAAGCGTGCTTTGAATTCCTTCATTGCAATTTAGTTTGAAGTTGGTTGAATTTTACTGTTAATTTCTTTTATTGATATTTTTAGGGATCCGTACCCATATGGTAATACGGAACCATTACAAGTTCGCTCTAACTCAAAAATGTCTGTCACGATAAAAACATCAAGAACCGTTCTTCCTAGAAATTTGGCACACTTGTACATTATGGTGGTCCACATACATGGACAAAATATTACTCAAAAATATTGTGAAACAACTATAAAGGGTGGGTAAAATGTGAGCTTGAAAAAAAAAATTCTGAAAAATATATCATGTGGGACATCGTTCGAAAGGGCTCGAAACAAAGATTCCAAGAATATTTTGCTCAGTTTTTTCTGTTAGAAACTTTGGGAGTTATTGTAAAAAATTTAGGAAAAATATCATACAAAAAGCACCACAACTTTTTCTCAGAAACTACTTAAGTCAAAAATATAAAAAAATTATAGTTCGTAGGTGATTAACCATATTTTTGAAGAAAAATATAACGAGTCTCGTAAGTTGTATAGTTTTTGAGAAATTCACGTCGAAAAATTCAATTTTATGTCGAAAAATTCAATTTCTCAACCGATTAACTCGTAAACTACTAGACCAATTTCAATGAAATTATCACTATTCGATTAACAATAATTTTGGAAAAATTAAAGACTATCCTAAATTGTGCTGCCATATAAAAAAAATAAATGAAAATACGGACTTTGCCAGGAAACGAACCCGGGACCTCAAAAATCAGTAGTACAGCATTAAAAAGAGAAAACCGACGCGTACGTATTTAATTACGTAGCTAGAGTTAAGATAGGTTAAGTAGTTGTAAGTTTTATTTAAGGTAGTTTTAAGCAAAAAACATGTCCTGTTGCTAAGTTTTTTTTTTTCAAACTTTTCTTAGCTCTAAAATTGTAACTTTAATTAAAATTCTATATTATAAGTTATAAGTTTAGCTTAGAGTGCCCGTGTGGGGCCAGTAAGTTAGAGTAAGATAGTTAAGTTAGTTAAGATAGTTTTAATCACTTTTGTCTAGCATTTAAGAATTTTAATTGAATTTTAATTGAATTGATAAATAAAAATGAATTAAAAATGAAAAAATGAAGAAAACCGACGCGCTACACACCCAGCCACCGCAGTTACAAAAACTTGGTGTCTAAGTTCCTACATAAAGAATATCAGCCAGATACTCGGTTCTATGTATCATCTTCATCACAAACAAGAAAAGAAAACAAAAGAAACCTAATAATAATAACAACAACAAAACCAAAAAAGAAAAAAAAAACCACACATATCTATTTCAATATACATATATATATGTACTTATACAATACTGAATGAAGAAGAAAAGAACAAAGGAAAAAAAAATAGCCGTGCCCAAAATTCGATCCCAGCGCACTCGAGTTGACAGTCAGAGTTCCACCCTCAGCACCACCGCTGATTGTGAAATATGGGTTGCAAATTTCGAATATAAGTTACAAAAGGAAATAATTATGGAAACTACCTCAGGTATATATGCCGAAATGTCTGTCAGGCTCGTGTTTTTATATTTTTAACTCAGAAACCGTTTGCCGTAGAATCTTGAGATTTGGCATAGTTATACATAACGGGGATCCACACCTGTTTTACTAATTATTACTAAAAAATATTGTGAAACAACTTCACAGGACGGCGTAATGTGAACTCGGAAAACAAAATAGGTTCGATTTAATGTGTCTGTCACCATAAAAATACCAAGAACCGTTCCAGCTAGAAACTTGAAATTTAGCACACTTATACATTCCGATGGTTTACATACACGAGACAGCTAATCACTCAAAAATATTGTGAAACAACTATACAGGGTGGGCAAAATGTGAACTCGAAAAAAAAAAAATCTGAAAAATATATCATGTGGGACACCGTTCGAAAGGGATTCCAACAAAGATTCCAAAAATATTTTGCTCAGTTTTTTCCATTAAGAACTTTGTGAGTTATTGCCAAAAATGTGTGAAAAATATCATACAAAAAGCACCAGAACTTTTTCTCAGAAACTACTTAAGTCAAAAATATGAAAAAATCATCGTTCGTAGGTGATTAACCATATTTTTGAAGAAAAATATAACGAGTCTCGTAAGTTGTATAGTTTTTGAGAAATTCACGTTGAAAAATTCAATTTTATGTCGAAAAATTGAATTTCTCAACCGATTAACTCGTAAATTACTAGACCAATTTCAATGAAATTATCACTATTCGATTAACAATAATTTTGGAAAAATTAAAGGCTATCCAAAATTGTGCTGCCATACAAAAAAAAATTAATAAAAATACGGATTTTGCCAGGAAACGAACCTGGGACCCCTGAACTCAGCTACACACTCAGCCGCGTTCTTAATGTTTATCCAATTTCTCATAGTGAATAATATTACTGATTATTTGTTTGTAAAGTGAATATAGAGGTGGTTCGTTTTCGTTTTTTGTGTTAACGAAACGAAACAGTTATTTAAACAAAATATATGTCAGTAACTACTAACTAGTCTTAAAACTACGGAACCCTTTGAGCGCGAGTCTGACTCGCACTTGGCCGGTTTTTTATGGCTAAATTCTATTAAATAAATGAATTACGAGTACATCCATTTGTAGAGAACAAATTGAAATGGAGACATTCGAAAAAAAAATATAAAAAAAGAAGAACTTGGTCATGGGGGGATGAAGAGTTTCTCATTGGATTGTAAGAGATGAGCTGGTGCTAGAAAAAACAACCATTATTATTAAGAAATAGCATCATGTTTTGCTCAAAAACATAATAATTTTTTTCCGAAGAAATTAAAATAAAGATACACAACTGACCAATTTCTATTTTTAATGATTATTTTTTCAAAAAAATAAACGTTTTGATTCGTATACATATACCTAATATATAATAGAAGTATTTCCGTTCCACGCTAGGCTGTGGTCACGTCTCAGGCTGCGGTTATATAGCAAGCGTGTTATACAAGCGCTTGCTCGCGCTTTAAATTAAATGCATTTTATTAGAGCATGGTGGTTGTGTAACAAATTTTTACAAGCGCGAGTAAGCGCGAGCAAGTGCGAGATAAAATGCTCTGATAATTTAAAGCGCGAGCTCGCGCGAGCAAGCGCTTGTATTACACGCTTGCTATATAACCGCAGCCTCACGCTAGTAAGCGTGTACGCTTGTTGACGCGTTTACGCTAGTAAATCAAATAATATGGCTACTGAATGTATTGGTCACGTTTCACGCTTGAAGCTTGTACGCTTGTAGGAGTGCTCGCGCTAGTAAGCTTGTAGATCAAAATCATTTGATATCTAAGCTAACAAGCGCGAACGTTGTTCTTTGGTTTATTAAATTACTGAAGGCGTTTCCGAAACAAAAACATATATTTGGTATCAAAATGGACAAGCCTTAACAAACTTAAAAAAAAATTAAAAAAAAAACTAAAAGTAACCATTTATTTTTTTAGTAAAAAAATAATCTCAGTTTTCTTTATGGATGTTATGCTAAAATCAATTTTATGTTAACCGCAAATGCGTACGTGCGCAAACGTACACAACGTTACATATGAACATTTTGTTGAATTTTGAGCAAAGAATTTTTTATTTTTGAATTATGAGCTTTCAAAGACGGTTCGGATGCTCTTCGCTGGTGGTAAGCACATCTTTACCTCGACGGGTGAAACCTAATATGTCCGATAGCACATACATACTAGTGTTGTATCTGTTATATGTAACCTAGCACTGGAAGACGCACTCACGGACAAGTTTATAGTGGGTCTTCGGAACGAGCGGATCCAACAAAACATTTTAACTGACGATGGAAGAACTTTTGATAAATGTTGCGAAATAGCACTTAGTATGGAAATGTCTGAAAAGGAGCAAAAATCAATGCACCATATGTCCAGTAACGTAAATTTAATAAGACAAAAAAATAATAACAAACATCTGAAACAAGAAAAAAAACCGACTTTCATAAGGCACAATGCTAATAACAACAAATGCAGGCATTGTGGCAAACAGCACAATGATCGTGAATGTCAAGCAAAAACCTGGACTTGCTTTAAATGTAATAAAAAATGGCACATCGCAAGTATGTGCTGGTCCAAGGGCAGAGGAGATGATGGTGGAGATCGGCAGTATATAAGATCAGTACAAGTAGTAAATAATTTGCATGCTGAACGTGGATTGAAGGTCGATGTCCAAATTAACGGAATTTTGCTGCAGATGGAGGTGGATACTGCACGGCACGGGAGCTGGAGTATCAATCATTGCGCACGCGGAGTTTTGAGATAAGTTTGCTAACATAAAAATTATTGATTGTGATTTAAAACTGTGTACCATTTCAGATTGCTATGTGAAGGTTGTAGGAAAGGCAGTCGTTGAGGTGGAGTTCGAGGAAAACAAAAAAGAATTAGAGTTGATAATAGTGGAGAGTGCATCGTTTGTACCACTGTTTGGAAGAAGTTGGCTGGATGAGTTTGTACCGAAGTGGAGAGAAAGTTTGCTTAAAACAAGAGTGTCGCCTGTAAAAGCGGTAAATGATATGGATTTGATTGCAAATGATATGGAAGGAGATAGAAGTATGAGGAATTATATAGACCAGAATTTTACGTTTGTCGTTTCGGATAACGCAAATCAGGTAATCGTGGGCTATCAGGCCAATATAAATTTAAGAGATAATGCAAATCCAATTTTTTGTAAGGCATATGCCGTCCCATATAGGCTTCGTGAAGCAGTTGCAGTCGAAATCGACCGCTTGGTTAGGGAGGGAATTTTAGTGCCTGTAAAGCACAGTCGCTGGGCAGCGCCAATCGTTTGTGTACCGAAGGAAAACGGAAATATCAGACTCTGTATTGACTGTAAGGTCACTGTCAATAATTTCATAGAAACGGAGCATTATCCTATCCCTAATATTGAGGATATTTTTGCGAATTTGGCCAACTACAATTTCATTTGTGTGTTGGATTTAGCTGGGGCATATCAGCAGCTTGAGCTAGCGCCCATTTTTAACAATAAATACAAGCAAAGGTCTATTTCAGTACTGCAGATTGCCCTTTGGGGTTTCCAGTGCACCTACCATATTTCAATCTGTGGTTGATCAGGTTTTAGTTGGAATGGAAGGGGTATTTGGTTATCTTGATGACATAATAGTTGGCGGGAAATCTGTTAATGAATGTAAGAGTAAGCTTGATCAATTTTTAAACAGATTGAATAAGCATAGAATTAAAATGAATTTCCCAAAGTGTTCTTTTTTAAAAACCTCTGTAGAATATTTAGGTCACATAATTTGCCATAATAAGGTCAGACCAAACCCAAAAAAAAGTCGAAGCGGTTTCGAAGGCACCGTGTCCATCAAATATAAAAGAACTTCAGTCCTACTTGGGACTCATCAACTATTATAGAAGGTTTATTCCAGACCTTTCTGGAAATCTCAAAAGTATGTATTCTCTCTTAAATAAGATGTAGTTTACCTTTTAAGTGTCTCTTAAAATTTATTTCTGTGTACGTAATTTAATAGTTTTTTAATATATAATTGTTGTTTTGGACTGTGCCTTATAGTGTTTTCCATTAATAATTTTAACGATTTCTAGCTAAATCTTATTGTGTAGTCTAATGGTCGGCAACAGCCGATAATACCGGTGATGGCTGATGGCCAAAGGTCCGCGTCCAAACAAACGGGAACAGCGGACATAACAACATCGGGCGATGATGACGTGCCAGTAAAATCAGGCCACCAACCTACAGTGGCCAGTGAAGGAACTGGGAAGAGGAGGAGGAGGTTGAACCCGACTCCCAACATGGGAAAGCGCCCCTCTCTGTCGGCTTCTGCAGAACAGCTGCATGTAGAAGCGAGGGAGGAGGGGCCAACTACATCAGCAGCAGCAGCCAAACAACAACGTCAGCGATCAGCCGATGGTGATAAAATCACCTACGTCTCCGACGGTGGTGAAGGGCATTATACAGGCAACAGCAACAGCTTCGCCTCTCTGGCTGCCTCAGAGTCAGAGGATGAAGATGACGAACTGGAGCTCCTAAGCCGCAGCATAAGACAGCTGCAGCAAAAGGTGCTCCTCATCAAAGCCAAACAAGTGGCCAGAAGGGTAAAGGAGCAGGAGATGGAGCTCCAGCGAAAGCAGCAACCAGAGAAGGAAATTCTGCCACAGCCAAAGCAGCAACAACAACAGCAGCAGTCTAAACAGCAGCTGCAGCAACAAAACCAATAAACACAGCCACAAAAGCAAAACCAGCAGAAGTCAGGACAACAACACCAGGAAAGTCAACAGAAGCAGCAGCAGCAACAACAACAAAAACAACAACAACCACAGCAGCAACAACAACAACAACAACAACAACAGCAGCAGAATCAGCAGCAGCAACAACAACAGAAGACAACAAGGGAGAAGGTGCCCCCAATCAACACCTTCAAACTTGAATTCAAGGACACCATCGAATTATGTAAGTCGGCCATAGGCAACAATTTTTATATTAAAAGACTTAGTATAGATAGGCATGCTATTTATTGCAACACTGTAGAGCAATACAAAAAAATTAAAAAACTGTTAGCGGAATCAACGACGGAGTTCTTCTCCTTCACCCCGAAGGGGGAAAAGCTGCAAACAATGCTGCTGAGGGGGATGGAACCGTCCACAGAACCGGAGGAGCTCCTTAGAATGCTCAAAGAGAAGAAGTGCGATGGGCTTGAATTCGTAGGGGTCAAGCCTTTCACCACAGCAAGGGCCAAAAGGGAGAATCGGAAATTACCGTTCTTCCTGGTTCAGCTGTCACCCAATAGCAAACTGGATGGTCTACGGAACATTAAGGTCGTAGACTACCAGGTTGTCACATGGGAGAAAGTAAAGTGGAGCGATAGCATTCTTCAATGCGTTCGCTGCCAGAGGTTCGGGCACGCCGCGTCGAACTGCGAGATGCAGCCTCGATGCGTGAAGTGTGGAAAGAACCACAAGTCCGAAGAATGTTCTCTGGGGAAAGAGGGGGCGCCAGAGAAATCTCAGCTCTCGTGTGCGCTATGTAGGAACTCGGGACACACCGCAAACTATCGGGGTTGCCCCAAGTTCCAAGACATTAAGAAAGTGAACATGGTTCGACAGCAGAAAGGCGTAGTGAAAAGTCTACCACGTTCAAGCCAAAGTCAAACCGTCACACCCCAAATTTCCTACGCCCAAATGGCGGCAGGAAGAGGACAGACGGTACAGCAACAACTGAAGGCTACTTCACAGGCCCCACTGCCTAAAGCACCGGAGGCTGACTTGATGGCTATCTTGCTCTCTATTCAAGGGCAGATGGGTCAGCTACAACGTCAGGTACAAGAGCAGGCGAAGAGGGTGGACCAAATCTGCGCGCTTCTGCCGGGCCTAGCGCATCTCCAATCATAATGTGTGCGATGGCGGAGAATACCTTTAGGATCCTTGCGGTGAATGTAAATTCACTGATTAGGATCGAACGAAGAGCCGTACTATTTAAATTGTTAGAAGATCAAAGCCCTGATGTGCTTTTGGTTAGCGAAACTAAGCTAAACCAGAAACATAAGTTACGGCACAATAATTATAATATAATAAGAAGAGACCGACCCAACTCTATACAAGGAGGAGGTGTTGCGATCTTTATTAGTAAAAAGCTAAAATATAAGGTAGTGTACAGTGGTGAAGTGCGGAGAGTCCAGGAGCTAGAAGCATGTATCGTGTGCATCCCTCTCCATAGTGGAAAGAGGATGTACATGATCTCAGCTTATGCACCTGAAGCTACGCAACCAACTTTGTTTATTTCAGAGCTCGAGACACTTTTCCGATGCCTTAGGCTGGAGTAGGAGGAGAATTATTTCCTTTTGGCCGGGGATCTAAACGCTAAACACAGAGATTGGAACCTCCTTTTTAATTGGTGGGGTCAGCACAGTGTCGAGTATAGACTCGATTTGAAAGCAACAGATAGTCCGTCGTTTCCCAGGAGCGGATCATATCTGGATCTCCTGCTGTTCGACGTACGGTTACAACTGACTAACACGAACGGACAAACTTTAAACTGCCTTCATACATTTGTGTATGACAGTGCCGAAATTACAATTCCCAACGAGATTGCGGAACTTGAATCGTTTGTTCATGCGCATCCCTACAATTATAGTAGGGTGCGTTGGACACACTTTTCTAGAGTTATGACAAGAGCACTCTCCTCAAACTCGCTCAACCCACCGTCCAATAGGAATCTGTCAAATGAGGAGATTGACGGATACCTAAAACAAATGGACGAGACAAACAAACAAACGATGGACAGGACGATACCTCGACATCAACAAACTGACAATGTAGGGATATACCGCAACGCAACAATAAACGCACTGCACCAACAGAAAAGTAGACTGCTGTCGAGATTAAAAACCTTGTACAGACGGTTTACTGACAGACAAAACTCAGAGATAAGGACACTGAAGGCGTTGATGAAAAACCTCCAACAGTTAATAAAAGAAAACTACCGATTAGCGGTAAATCTGCACTGGAACAAAAAAATTGGGGCTGTAAAAGCCAACAACCCCAGTATGTTCCCGCAAATAAATAAAATATTTCGGAGGAATAATCTCAACGACCTTCCATGTCTCCAAATTCCTCGAAATACGGACAACGAACGAATACTTGTGACAGCAGGTATAGATCCAGTAAACGCAGTCGATGACGACAATTTCTTTTTGATCGAAGATCCGCAGGAGAAGGTTGAGACTATAGGAGCGACTTTTCAGGAAGTGTATAAGGTGAATCGCAGTATTTGCCCGAACCATGACCTGGAGAATCGAGTCCTTGTGCACAACTTCTACCTTCGAAATGAACTACAGCAATGGCGATCAGAGAACATCGGTTTCACCGAGTTCAATGAAGACAATAGGGCAAATAATGCCATCGCCAACGAAGGGATACATCCCCCGTTCTTATCGAAGGTAGAGCTCCAAGCGATCTTCGAATCATTGAGAAAGAAGAAGTCAGTGGGAATCGATGGAATATCTAACATTGTGCTTAGACATCTCCCTCTAGAAGCGGTAGACATTTACTGCATTTTGTTTAATAATGTGCTGAATAATGCACATTATCCAGCGCATTGGAAAACAGCAGTAGTACATCCTATCCCTAAAAGGGGTAAGGACAATTCCAATCCGGCAAATCTCCGGTCAATAAGTCTCCTTCCGAACATCAGCAAGGTATTCGAAAAAGTAGTCAATAGAGCCCTGACTAAGTGGGTTGACGACAAACATATAATTCCAGATAACCAATTCGGATTTAAAGCGGGGCATGATACCATACATGCCGCGTCTAAACTCGTATCGGATATCCAATGGAACAAAAGCAAGAAACAATGCACGGGTGCCTGCCTGGTTGACTTGGAGAAAGCCTTCGACACCGTTTGGCTAGAGGGACTTTTTTACAAGTTGAGCAGGTTGAGCATAAGTAAACCACTGCTGTACATACTTTATAATATGCTCACCAGTAGGCGGTTCGTTGTGAAAAATGGCAATGTGACCTCTGCTGGTATTTTTGAAATTAAAAATGGTCTACAACAGGGTGCGGTTAATTCGCCGATCCTTTTCAATATTTACACAAGTGATCTCGTAGGGTCTCTTCACCATGCTATTGCGTACGCAGATGACTTGGTCGCGTACAGATCAGGGCCAAAGATCGAGGTCATTGCAATTCTCTTGCAGCGTGACTTCGATAAGATTCAGCGATATTGTGACGACTGGAAGTTGAAGATCAACTTCCAGAAGTCAGAAACCATCTTGTTTCGGACGCCGTTGTCTGGGGCCTCATGGGACACCAGAAAGAATTGGCGAAAGTTCGCAATCGTCTGACGACACGGGCAGCCACTTGCATGTCGAAATGTAGTCAGATACCTCGGGCTCTGGCTAGACCAGTATCTGTATTTTAACAAATATATAGATGCTGCTCTGACCAGAGCCAGGGGCGCTTTTGCCCTTACAAAGAGACTGTTTTATAGCAGTCAACTCGATGCGAGGGTAAAGGTTATCTGCTACACGGCCCTTATACGGCCAATGATAGCATATGGTTGTCCCGTGTGGTTCAACGTCGGGCCAAGTTCGATGGAAAGGATTCGGGTGTTTGAAAGGGCTTGTCTTCGGGCTTGCCTTCGTTTATACAGAACACCAGAGTCTGAGTACAAAAAATTCTATTCCAATGAGGTCCTATACAACAGGGCTAACTTTATAAGAGTGGATAATTTCCTGATCAAGATGACTCGAAGGCACATTGCAAGAGCAATGAGTTCGATGAATAGCCTGATCTTCGGGGCTTATTACCCCAATTTCACGTACCACGAAAGAGTGCGCCTTAACGGCCTCGTTCCACCAGAAGCGTTCCTCTATTTTGACCAACAGGGTCTGATCCAAGATAGATCAGCGGTACCGCTAATCTTTCATGTTGCTCGCACGACTGTGGATAGGCGGCTCAACTACGGCAGAGACGTCGCACAGAGCCAAACGGAGCGCCTCCGGTTTAGTAGGTCTGTTTCGGGGCGCTATGGGTACGATGTTGAGCAGCAGCATCAGAAATTCTGGTGGCTGTTAGAAGCAGATGGAATTCCCTTGTCGATTCCGTTCGTTCCGGGGTAGACACCCCAAGGCATAGTTGGCCGCCTTTTATGTTTATTATGTAGACATGCCGTGGCCGGCTTACATAGGTTTAGGTAGTGTAGGTATTTATAAGTTTTATAAAAAAATAAAAAATAAAAAAAAAAAAAAAAAAAATATAAAAATAAAAAAAAAAAGCACAGCACTTTGCAACAAAAAAAAAAATAAAAAAAAAAACAAATAAAAAACCACAAAAAAATTATAAAATAACACAGCACAAAAAACAAAAAAAAAAAATTACGTATTTAATTACGTAGCTAGAGTTATGATAGGTTAAGTAGTTGTAAGTTTTATTTAAGGTAGTTTTAAGCAAAAATAAAGTAATTTTACTAAGTTTTTTTACAAAAACATTTTTCTTAGTAAGTACTAAAATTGCAATTATAATTAAATTTAAATAGTATAAGTAAGGTTACGTCGAAAGACATAGTATAAGTATTAAGTTTAGCTTAATTAGCTTTAGTAAGTTAGAGTACGATAGTTAAGTTAGTTAAGCTAGTTTTAATCACTTTTGTCTAGCGTTTAAGATTTAATTGAATTAACGAATAAAAATGAATTAAAATGAATGAAGCTTCCGCCTGTCAACCAAACTACTTGGGTTTGATTCCCAATCGCGCTTAATCATTTTTTTTTTTTATTTTTTTGTTTTTTTTTATTTTATTATAATTTTTAAATTTGTTATTTTTCTTAACCGATATGGCATGCTCAGCCGAAAAATGCGTTGAAAATAAGCCAAACTCAAACGCCGCTCTTCACGCTTGTTTTGGTCCGTGTGGAGAAGTTTTTCATGCTAAATGCATTGGTACAACCAATGGTTTTATTGAAAAAATAAACTCCTCCGATATAGCTTACTGGTACTGTGCGGCCTGCCGTAAGCTTTCCGCATCAGAATTAGCCTTTAAGATGTCGTGCTTTAAATCCGACATTCTTAAGTTGTCCAAAGGGTTCGAAGCATTGATGAATAGCTTCAAGTCCACAGTGACCAACTTAAATACATATTCAGAGCAGATTTACTCAGTCGATGCGTCAACCAACACCGACCTTATGCTAGTCTCTGCAACGTCAGACACACAAGTAAATAATTTAGTTGCTAACAATGCCAGCACATCTACTGACGTTGAATGTGATATTTCTGTTGCTCCTATACCTGGAACTGATACTGGAACGACTTTTGTTATTTCAAGTGACAAAATCCAGTTGAACTCGGCCCCTGTGTTGGGTAAAAGAAAACGAACATCAAAAAATTCGGTTCATCTAGCGAAACGAATTAATTTAACGGCTACAAATCTAAATACCACACCAGAATCCGAGATCATTACGAATGAAGTTGGTGACCAATTAAATAATGTCATTACTACAAATCCAACTGACCAGAGTGGCATTGAGGCAATCCCTAGACCCAAATCTGTCTTTATTTCTAGGCTTAAGCCCGACACTTCTGTGGATGATATAGTAAATCATCTTTTGTTTAAAAGCTTGATTTCCAATAGAGTGTCTATAAAGTGCACTAAAATAAGTAAGCCGGATAGTTTCGTTTCATCTTTTAAAATAGTAACCCCTGTTTCGATCTTTGACTCACTATGCAAAAATGACATTTGGCCCCCCAATACTCTCGTGAAAGAATTCACCAATCGAGCATCTAAAAGACATACCAGCACATCGCAGGTTCTAAATTCAAAAAACTCTCTCGATTGTCCCTCTACTACCAAAATGTAAGAGGGTTACGAAGTAAAACTAACAATATTTTTGCCAACTCTCTGGCTTTTCCACATGACATTTTTGTTTTTACAGAGACTTGGTTAAACACCAATATTTTGGACACGGAACTCTTCAACTCCGAGTTCCTAGTTTATAGAAAAGATCGTTATATGGATAGTTGCACGGGATTGGGTGGTGGGGTGCTTATTGCAGTTCGTTCTCACCTCAGTTCCAGCTTACTCAGTGTTCCTTTCCTTTGAACACAGAAACTATTTGTATTAAAATTTGTATTGAGGACAAAACTGTCTTTATCATTAATTCATTCATTCCTCCTAATATTGATACATCATTGTATTCTGAGCTGTCGCTTATCTTAGAACACATTCATGACTTATCCTGCTCGGAAAATAACATTTTATTGCTCGGCGACTTCAACTTGCCACAAAAGATCTGGGTTCCATCGGAGGATGGATCCTATCTCACAGCATCGTTTAACTCCGCTCAGCAGGAGCTTATTAAACTGGACTCCATTACGTCTTTTGACTTACAGCAAATCAGCTGTATTAAAAACTACTATAATCGAACTCTCGATTTGGTATTTTCCTCTGACCCTGTTAGTACTGTTGTTCAAGAATCTTGTTCAAGCATAACTAACATAGATAGACATCATCCACCCTTGGATGTATTTTTTGACTTGAGCTGTCATATATATGATAATAGTGACCCTAATGATGGCTCGTATATCTTTGACTTTCGACGGGCTAATTATCAGCAACTGTCTGAAAGAATAAGGTGCTCCAACCTACAAGACCTTAATGTTTCACCTAATATTGAGGATGCAGTAAAATGCTTTTATAGTATCTTAAATGACTATATAAGTAGTTGTATACCAACAAAATTATCGAAAAATGCAATATCGAACCATCCTTGGTACACTAAAGATCTGAAAACTCTACGAAATAAAAGAAATAGAGCATGGAAAAATTATATTAAAAGTCTCAGCCCAAAGGAATTTAATATTTACATTGCATTTTTCGATGAATTCAAACTGCTTTCAAGCAGCTTATACAATGACTATATAAGCACAATGGAAACCTCACTTAGGAATAACCCGAAACAATTTTGGAGCTTGGTTAATTCCAAGAAAAGGTCTGACGGATATCCAGCAGAGTTTTCTTATAATAACAGCGTTTTTAATGACCCTGTTGATATTTGCAACTCTTTCGCGGATAATTTTCGTAAATCTTTTAACGATGTGCCGCTTAGTATTGATGATGATTACTTTGAGCATCTCAAAGATGTTCCTCAAGTTGGCTTTACCAACATTGCCTTAGACTTGCAGACTATTTCGAAATTTATTTCATTTCTGAAAGATGATTACTCTAGAGGTTGTCTTTCAGACTCCTTCTTAGCAGGATCCGGCGTCCCTCAAGGGAGCCACCTAGGTCCACTTTTATTTATTCTTGCTATCAATGATGTTCCATCAATCATAAAACATAGCAACATTCTTATATTTGCCGACGATATGAAGATCAGTAAAGCAATTACAACCATAAATGATTGTAGACTTCTGCAATCAGATATTGATAGTTTCAGTACCTGGTGCTCTAAAAATGGTTTAGTCCTTAACCCACTCAAGTGTCAGTCCATGACTTTCTCTAGGAAACGGGTACCGACTATATTCAACTACTTGATATCGAATCACTCTCTCCGTCGGGTTTATAGTTTTAAGGACCTGGGTGTTTACTTTAGCCCTGAACTTGATTTTAAAGAGCATATAAACCACATTGTGAATAAATCAAATTCAATGTTAGGTTTCGTTAAAGATGGTGTAAAGAATTTAAAAATCCTTATGTCACCCTCTCACTATTTAACAGTCTTATCCGTCCTCACCTCGAATATGCTTCGCAAGTATGGACACCTTATCAGAAAAATCTCAATACTCGTATTGAAGCCGTCCAGCGACGCTTCATTCGATTCGCATTGAAAGGTCTTCCCTGGGACGATCGTTTTAAGCTCCCCCCATATTTGCATCGGATAAGACTGTTGCAAATGCAGCCTTTGGCTCAAAGAAGGGTCAATAATGATATAATTTTTATGCATCAACTGATCTCAGGTCTGATTGATGCACCTGACTTATTATCCTGTTTAGGATTAAACTTTCGTGGGGGATCGCATTACCTGCGTAGTATAGAGTTACTGCATGTTCCTCATCACAGAACAAATTACGGGATGCATGAGCCTATTAGCCGTATGAGTAAAATCTATAACTTAAATGTAAACATTCTTGACTTTAATCTTAACAAGATTACACTAAAAAATGTATTGCGTAATGTAGTTCCTCGAACATAAACTCTAATTATGTATATTTGTTCTTATATTTGTTTATTTATTGCTAGTGGTAGTGTTGAAATGTAGCGTAGCCTAACCACTAACACCAGCACTAAATGATGAGCCTGTTGATGCATATTTTGCCCTGGCAAATTTCTGCTTATGGCTGTTGCTTGTATTAAGAAAACCATGACACAGATCTGATAGTGTTTAAAAAAAAAAAATAAGGAAAGTAAGTTCGTTTGGGACAAAAGTTGTCAAGACGAATTCGAGAAATCAAAACAACTTATTCTACAGAATAATGTTTTAGAGCTTTATGATAAGGATAAGCCTATTATCATAAGTACTGATGCTAGCCCATACGGCGTAGCAGCAGTGCTATTGCATGTTGTTAATGGCGAGGAAAAGCCGGTTTTGTTTGCAAGCAGTACTTTATCACCAGCCGAAAAGAATTATTCACAATTGCACAGAGAAGATCTGGCAATAATGTTCGCTCTAAAGAAATTTTTTAAATATATCTATGGCAAACAGTTTATTATTACACGGATAATCAAGCTATACGAGAAATCTTTAACCCTAAAAAGGGTACACCTTCGGCTGCCGTGGCGAGGCGAGGTGGGCCATAACGCTTTCAATGTTTGATTATACCATCAAACATAAAACTGCAAAGGATCTCACATATGTGGACGCGTTATCTAGATTACCTTTGCAAAGTGAAACAAAAATAAAGAGTATCTGTATCAATTCTCTTAACTATTTTAATGAATTGCCCATTGATAGTGATATGGTTGCGAGGGAATCTAAGAAGGATCCCGATATCTCTGCACTGTATGAATTTATTAAAAATGGCTGGCCGAAGCAAGTTCCGCATGTTTTTTCAAAGTTTCTTAGAGTAAGAAACGAGCTATCATTAGATAAAGAGTGTATTTTTTACCAAAATAGAATGGTTGTACCTGAAAAGTTAAGGCAACCGATTTTGGAAACAGTGCATAGCAACCATAATGGGATTGTAATTATGAAAAGAACATGTCGATCGTATGTTTGGTGGCCACAAATCGACAGCGATATTGAGAAGTTTGTGAAGAGTTGTGAAATTTGTCTATCTACATCGATTTGTCCGAAGGAAAAAGTTTTGTCTAACTGACCCAAGAAAGAATCCATCTTGATTTCTTCTTCTTCGAGGGAAAAACATTACTCCTGTCCGTGGATACCTTTAGTCGATTTTTACATGTTATAATCATGAACAGCACTTCGGCTAAGCATTTGATTAACACGGTAAGTCGTGATATTTTTTCAATATTTGGATATCCTTCGGAGATTGTTACGGATAATGGGCCCCCGTTTTCCTCATTTGAATTTAAAAAAATTTGTATTAATAAAATAGTAAGTTATCTCATAGTCCTCCATATCATCCGCAATCAAATGGGGTGGCAGAGCGACATGTGTGCGAACATGTCAAAGATGTTTAAAAAAAATGTTTACTCAGCTCTAGTTCAAACATGCCACTTCAAGAGAAATTAAACTTGTTTTTAATAAATCATCGAAATTCCTTAAATTCTGTATCAGATAGAATTCCATCTGAACTTCTGTTTTCGTATAAACCAAGAATTAGATTAGATTTTATAAATGATAGAAATCAGTTAAATGTTAATAAAAAAGTTTTAAAACGGAATCAAGGCCAGGTTACAATTGAAAAAAAATAAGTACTGTAAAGCTACTCCTACTTCTACTAGTAGTAGCTTAAACTTTTTGTATAAAGTAGGGGAAGAGTGTCTGTACAAAAATCATGTTAAAGAACATAGGAGATGGTTACCATGTAAAGTAGTTAAAATTATAAGCACAATTCGATATATAGTTCGGATTGGAACCCAAAGCCGAGTAGTGCATATAAATCAGTTAAAGAAAATTGTGAATAAACCTAAATATAATTACTACGATAACTTTGTACCCAAATCTTAAATAATAGAGAAAGAAATGAAAACTCCTGCAAAGCAGCCCATACGTAGAAGTAAACGTACAAAGAAGAAAATTAAATATTACTAAAAATAATGAAATAGTAAAAACATATTTTGTAAAATATTGAAATTATTGAAGTATTGAATTGTTTAGTTTTGTTGATGAAGATGTTATGTATTGTTGGCAACCCTAGACACGGTGACACTTCATGCACTTGTTGACATATTCGTTCATTCTCTCTCGGACGGTAATAGTAGAAGCACTTCCTATTAGCAATAAGTCATCCATACTGTATTAGATTTAAGAATTATAATAAAGAATAAGTTTCAGATGAAACGTGCATTTTAACATTATATTTAGTATCGCCTTGGGTATTATTTTCCATATCCTCTTTCCCCAGATTATCTTCTTTCTCACTACCAGAAGAATCATCTACTCTACAGCATTCAGGTGGTCTTTTCCAAGTAACAAACTGTGCACTCAATGATAATAGTATACAAAAGAAACACCACACTCAACATAAACAAAACTAGCGTGAAAGCTAAGCCTTCGTCGAAACAACGAGTATCCACGACATATGTATTTCAAAAACTTGTGTTTTTAGCTATCTACCGCTACTGTCAGTGGTAAGATCCCAGCAGTAACATATAATCCCTTTTGTTTTAAGATAGGTACTTTCTGTACAAAACAGTAATTCACTTTTCGAAAGAGTCATTATCAAAGTTATTTTAAATCGGGTATACCAACCGCACAATACCGCGTTCAAATGACTACTAGTTATAGCTTTTGTCGCCTACACTCGTGGAGACGTGACTACTAAAAGCGTACAAGCGTACACGCGCGAACAAGTTCAAAACGCTTAAACGCTTACAAGCGTGAGTCGTGACCACTAAAAGCGTACAAGCGTACACGCGCGAACAAGCGCGAACAAGCTCAAAACGCTTTAACGCTTACAAGCGTGAGACGTGACCACAGCCTGGTATTTTTTTTATCTACGTAATCTATGTTCACCAAAGCTTTTAATTACTATTTATTAAGGACTTTTTGGGGAGGTGGATATCAGGATAAGATGCAACCTTTGTTAGTCCTACAGAAGTATTTTATACGTAAAATTTGTCGTAAGCCTAGTAGATACCCTAGCTTCTCTTTGTTCTGTGAATTGAAAATTCTTCCTGTTCGTCACTTGTGTTGCTTCAAGGTACTAAAAACAGTATGTAGTATTTTAAGTCGAATCACATCTTGTTCATCTTAATTTATCAGTTTTAATGTTCATCTTAATTTGTCAGTTTTCTTTGCGTGAGCATATTCTCCTTCCTCTTTAAATTGTATTTTTATTTTTGTTTTATTATTTTTATAAGTACGCCACTATGTTCTATATTATTGTTTCTGTCTAAAGAAGTGACATTCAACTCTTTTTATCTTTAATTTGTATAAAATACAGAATGTCACAATAAATCTCTTATAATTGCATACTTAAACATACTTAAGTTATCTATTTGTTACTATATATGAAGCACAAAATGTAATTAAGAGAAATCATAAACCTAAATAAATAAAATAATAAAATAAAATATATCAAATATAATAAAAGAAAAAATTAAGAAATATTAATTTGTTTTCATTTTATTCCAATTTTAAGTTGTTTCAGTATTTATGGCTAGACTAGGTAGTAGTAGGAGAGCCGACCGCGTGATGTCCTAAGGCATAAAAAAAAAAAGAATGAGTTGAATATAAAATTAAAGCTTGCTTCTAGGCGATGACAAATCGCCAAAGGTTGTCTGAATTTTTTGCCCAGGGACAAATAAAAATGGTAACTTCCGGTAATTTTTTTTTTGATTTTCACAGTAATAAAAAAAAGAATGAGTGAGTATTCATTCAATCTTTAATAGAACTTGAATATATTAGGCTGGCAGCCTTCACCCCGCCACTAACCCCTGACAACCCAATTTTTGGTTGACCATTTCTTTTATGATTGACTATAGCCATAAAAAAAAAGTGAAAAATATACCAAATTAAAGCTGAGAGATTACTATCAACAAATATATAGGGTTGTCTGTGATCAATTGGCCAGATACATCGACAACCCACGTTTTTTTATCGCGCGACTTACATGCTCTGTATACCACCATATGGAACGCTCTCTCGTGTACAAACTAATTTTTTGGTTAATTTTCAGTAAATTTTTATTGCCAAATTCAGTAAATCTTAAATGCTTAACAAGAAAACGCTTAAAACTAGCTCAATTAACTAAACATTCTTACGCTAACTTACTGGCCCTATACGAGCACTCTAAACTTAACATAATATTTAAAGTATGTCTTTCGACGCAAATGTACAAACCAACCTAGTCTGCGTCGGAATCTGAATTGTCAAAAGTCTCTTCAAAAATGTCATCATCTTCTTCGTTACCGCATGTCACTTCTAGAATATCATCTATATTTAATGGCGTTGGATCTCCTAAGAACCATGCTGGGTCAAGCCTTTCTTTCAAAACCCATCCACAATCTTGCGAATCATATGTTCAGTTAATTTCCAAGTGGCATTTGTTGCATTCTGCCACATAGAAAGTACGCAAATAATGCGCAAAATTTTTTGTTTTAATGTTTTAATGAATTCCATTTAATTGTGTTACTAAGAAATTTCTCATTGCTGGATTTGTTTGAATAAAGCTTATGAAATATATCGTATCTTGCAACATTTACACTACTGCCGTTTTTAACTTCATACATCAGCGAGGTATACTCTTACAATACATTTGATCTTGTATCGTTATCAATTTCCCATATATCATTCAACGAAGCAAAAACATCCTGATTTTTTTTATTTTTTTTGAAGAAGTTGAAACGGTTTTGCTTTTTACGAAAGAAAGTTGTATAATCACAACCGGTTTATGCATGAAAAGCAGGTAATGCGCGACATAAATTCGGGCCAACGCAACGGTTGCTGCTTTACCTAACAATATTAACAAAATATCAGTGCCTTCACTCACAGTGGCACTCGAAATCATTTTTGTTGGTTTTGATAATTGAATTGCCATTTGAACAATATGAATAATATCGTTCATCAACAAACAAACAAACAGCAAACAAACTGATAACTGCACTTTACCGCTTAATACAGTGTGATGAAGAAGCAGCCTACTGATCATTGATAACGATAAAAACAAAATGCAAATCAGTGCATTGTTGTAATATCTGTGGTCACAAACCATAACAGCCAAAGTCGAGTTAGGACGAAATTGAGTTATTAGTTTCATTGGATTCACAATGCTATTATGACAATTGTTTTTTTTTGTAGAATATTAGCAATAAAATGGCTCTTAGGTTTTTTGAACAAAGCAAAACCCTAACAGCTTAAGTCGATTTATGAAATACAAAACCGATTAAAAACTTTGAGGGTTGTAGATGTATCTGGCCAATAGATCACAGACAACCGTATATATTTTTTAATGGTAATCTCTCAGCTTTAATTTGGTATATTTTTCAACTTTGTTTTTATGGCTATGGTCAATCATAAAAAAAATGGTCGACCAAACATTTTGTTGTCAGGGGTTAGTGGCGGGGCGAAGGCTGCCAAGTGCCAACCCAACGTATTCAAGTACCTACCTTCGGGTAGGGGTTAGAATATACCCGAGGTAGGCATGCCTGTCGTAAGAGGCGACTAAAATCCAATCTCCGTATACCGAGTATATAGTGTATACAAAAATGCAATGGACAAAACAAAAAGATTAATTACCCCAGGTGGCAGTCCAGCTTTACTGGAAAATCCACCCTCTTCGGAGGTCGGCTCTACGGATTCTGGGGAGAGCCATTTATTGCAATCCAATGACCCTTTCACAAGAAGTGCAAGGGTATCTCGATCTCCTCCATCAAGATCGAATGACTCCGGGAAAAAAAGTCCGCCGGGAGTTCCGCAGCGCGAAAATCAGGACTTAGCGAAATATAAAAGCTTTGAGGAAGAAAATAAAGTACTCCGAATAAAGCTTAACGAAATGGATCTACTCTATCAAGATCTTAAGAAAGAGATAGATCTATTAAAAGAAGAGAATAAGGTTCTAAAGAACACACACTCGCAGAAAGAGCGCGAATGTGCTCCAGCACTATTAGATAGTCGGGAGTACCACACCGATGAAGAAGAGCTAGCACGCGAAACGAATCGGGTCCCTAAGAAAAGGCCTACTAAAAAACGGAGAGCCGGTTCTTCGCCCGAAGTCGTGCCCTTAAACGAAGAAAAGCGTAAAGAACTGCAAGAAAATCAATGTAAAACGCAATTTCGTTTACCGCCACCAATAAACATCGTCGGGATAACGGAATATAATAAGTTGCATAGCCTCCTTAAAGGAACGATAACATCGAAATTTAAGGTCACATCTTTGAGGAATAATGCGTGGAAGATTAACGTCGATGACCATGACGACTATCGCGCACTGTCCCAGAAACTTAATATCGATAAGATTCAGTGGTATACTTTCGAAATCAAGTCAGAAAGGCCACATCGTGTTATAGCAAGGGGACTTCACCCATCGTGCACAAAAGAAGAGATTATGAGCGACCTTCAAGACAAGGGCTTTAAAATTCTTGATGCCGTTAATATCATCAAGAAGGAGAAGCAACAATCCGAAATAGATAAGGACATCTTGGTAAGGCGTGGACTTCCGCTTTTTATGCTAACATTCAATAAAGCTGATAGTATCGACGATATTTATCGAATTAAAACCATATTGAATATCGTGGTCAAAATCGAGCCCATGCGTAGAAATTTAAAAATAATTCCGCAGTGCAAACGTTGCCAAGGATTCAATCATACGCAAACGTATTGCAAAAAAGAACCACAGTGTGTGAAATGCGCCGGAAATCACCTCTCCCAAGACTGTCGAGTAAACAAGCAAGCCTCTGCAATCTGTGCTAATTGTAAGGGAAAGCACCCGGCAAATTATAGAGGCTGTGAAGTAGCCAAGGAGTTGCAAAAACGAAGAGATACACTCCATAAGCCTCAAAATAAAATAATAAAACCGCTAACTAAGGCAAATGGTAAGATCGGTCAGGAGAACGTAAATAAACAAAAACCACCGGGTACAGAGCGGAAGAAGGCGGTGATAGCAGAAAAGCCCTCGACTTCTGGTCTTAAAATAAATGGTAATGAAAAGCCATTAGAAAAGACATCGGGTAATAGCCCTCGGACAGCAGGAGTGCAGACCTACGCCCAGGCTGCAGCATCCGAAAAATCAAAAAACCTCGAAATCCCGACGGACCCTGCTTCTCAAGTTTTCTCAATTATTCTCGCAAAACTTGAAGAGCAAAGCAAAATAAATAAAATTATTCTCGATAGGTTGGTTAAGCTCGAGAGTTATTCACGGAAAACGCGTACTTCACCTTGAATATGAATGAAAAAATAATTTTAAAAATATGTACTTGGAATGCAAACGGACTTTTGCAAAAACTTGACGAATTGGAAATATTCATGCGAGAAAAAGATATTGACATTTGCTTGATTTCTGAAACTCACGTGAAAAAGGAATCGCATTTAAAAATAAAAGGCTATACTGATTACCACGCTTGTCACCCTTCGGGCAAAGCGAGAGGCGGATCTTCCTTGTTTATTAAAGACTGCATTGAACAATGCGAAGACCTAAAGATAGAGCTTGAAACTCTGCAACTGTGCACAATTCGAGTTAAAAATAGTCAGCGTACTATTAAAATCTCATCTATCTACTGTCCACCGCGTTCCGGGCTTGAAAAAAGTGATTTTACTAACTTATTTAAATCGCTGAAACCTAATTTCATTATTGGCGGCGATTTTAACGCGAAACATACGTTCTGGGGCTCTAGATACATCTCGCAAAAAGGTAGAATGCTCTATGGGGCAGGTATGGAGTACAGTTGTGATTTCCATTCGACGGGCAAACCGACTTACTGGCCAGCTGATACTTTGAAAATACCTGACCTGATCGATTTCTTCGTGGTGAAAGGAATATCTAACAACCACATAAAAGTTGAAGAAAGCTTTGATCTGTCGTCTGATCATTCCCCAGTTATTTTGACATTGAGCGAAAAACTATTATTTAACCGAGAGCCAGCGAAATTAACCGGCAGAACAACTAACTGGGAAGGCTTTAGGAACGAAATCGAAGTAAATGTTGAACTGAGCGTACCGCTTACGACACCCTATGAACTTGAGGTTGAAGTCGATCGCTTCGTTGATATAGTACAGCTCGCCTCTTGGAATAATACGCCCAATCCAAGAAAAACGCCGGACAAATACGGTCTACGATATCCTTCTGAAATAAAAGAATTAATCAGGGAAAAAAGAAAAGCGCGTAAAAGATGGCAACAGAGTCGTGCTCCACAGCATAAAGCATATCTGAATCGTCTCTGCAATTTGTTGAAGAATAGCATTAAGGATTTTAAAAATCGTGCGATAGGCTCTTACCTTGAGAGTTTAACAGCGAAAAAAGATTCCAATTATTCCCTTTGGAAAGCCGTAAAAGGCACCAAAAGGCCCAAAATCCCTGCGCCGCCACTTAAAATAAATCAAAATGAATGGGCAAGGGAAGATAAAGAAAAAGCGGATATTTTTGCCGGCCATTTGGAAGAAACCTTTAAACCGAACGTTGGTCAAGTGGTTCATGACAACATCAACATCACAAGGATGGTAGTTCCACCATCTGACGATTTAACGCGCAGATCTGCGACGCTTAGAGAACTCGAACGTGAGATCGCGAAACTAAAACCTAAGAAAGCTCCTGGTTATGATTTGATCACCGGAGAAATTCTCAAAGCCTTACCTAGAAAAGCATTAATTAAGCTTCTCCATATTATAAATGCTGCACTCAGATTAAAACACGTGCCGAGCCAATGGAAAGTTGCGGAAGTCATAATGGTTTTAAAACCAGGAAAACCGTCATATGAAGTAAAATCATACAGACCAATATCGCTTCTTCCCGTCATATCCAAAATTTTCGAGAGGATATTGATATTGAAAATGAAACGTAAAGAATTAGAAATCAAATATAGAGAAATGTACTGGTTAATCGGGAAACATTCCCACCTCAGTACCGAGAACAAACTGCTTTTATACAAGCAAGTGCTAAAGCCGGTGTGGACCTACGGTATACAACTTTGGGGTTGTACCAAGAAAACAAATGCCAATATTTTACAGACCTTTCAAAATAAAGTGCTAAGAGAAATTGTCCAAGCACCGTGGTATGCTAGAAACGACGATATCCACAGGGATCTCGGAATTCCGACAATCGAAGCCGAAACTAGAAGCTTCGCGCGAAAACATAGAAACCGACTAATCGGACATGTTAATAATACAGTCCTACTTATTTTGGATGAGAGCAATTTATTGCGCCGACTACAAAGAACAAAACCTTTCGACTTGGCGAGATAAGGATTAACCGCGTCTAAATTGCGGAAATTTCATTGGAAAGTAACCTGCCAAACGTTTATATTTCGTGATAGAAAAATTGCTTGATAAGTAGTATAACTTAGTTGCAGTATCTAACAAATTTATATCGAAGGGTGGTGTTTTTGGTCAGTAAGAATCTGACACTACTATGAGCACGCGCTTGCTATTCTCATAGTGTCTATGGAAGATTTTCACCTACCCTCGGAAAAAAAAAAAAAAAAAAAAAAAAAAAAAAAAGGTCTATTAAAGATCCTCTATCGAATGAATACTCACTCATTATTCTTTTTTATGCCTATGAAAATCAAAAAAAAAAATGTACCGGACCGGAAGTTACCATTTTTATTTGTCCTTGGGCAAAAAATTCAGACAATCTTTGGCGATTCGTCATCGTCTAGAAGCAAGCTTTCATTTTATATTCAACTCATCACGCGGTCGGCTCTTGGACTACAGGTATATAAAAATATTTTTCTAAGGAAATGGGTGTTTAATATTTATTTAAACACACATATGTATTTAAACTAATCTCATACGGTATGAAAAACCCGGTTGTATACCACGGCAAAACAAATCTTGGCCAGTGTATTTTTTTAAATGCATTAACATTCGCATATGTACCTACTTATATGTATGTATGTAAATACATTTATGTATTCATGTATATATATACATACAAGGTTTCAGGTTTACTATGTACCATTATATAAATAGGCGAAGGCAAAACAGTCCAACCCCTTTTTAACTGCCACACATATATTGGCTTGATTTTGTTTGTTGGAAAGGTTGTGAGGAGGGACAGTGCAGTGTGTAGTTTTTTTTTCCAATATTTTGTGTCTAAAGCAGCATACAAACGATCAACCTGGCTGTCAACCAACTAGTCAACATGCCATGTTAATGTCGATGTTAGTCGTCTGTAGCAAAGGTTTACAACCAAATTCTGTGTTGGACCAACATGGTTAGAGAAAATCAAAATCGTTTGATATTTTGGAGGCGGAGCCTAGTGTTTGCAACCACAGTTGCCAGGTTTTCCTGACACGAAGGAGCCAATTTCCCAAAAAGTGTAGTCCAAAATCGCCGTAACAAAAAGTAGTCCAAAAATCGACCAATTATTTGAATGACATTTACAATATCCAATATTTGAACTAAAAAAAAAAAAAAATTATTTTAAAGTATTTATTTGGAAAAATAACAAAAATACAAAACTTGGACTTCATTAAAAATATAATTAATAAAATAATACACAAATAATTTAATATATAAAAAAAAAAAAATAAAAATCCAAAGCCTCTAAGAATTCTACTGCAAACATTTCCTCCTCTATACTTTCAATTTGGTTTTGATACATATCATTGTTAAATAAATTGTAACATTTTCTTAGTTACCGGAAACTCCTTACAGAATTAACCAGCCTAGTTCAAAGTTAATTAATATTTTCTTACCTTGAAATTATGGAAGTTGTTCGCAGATTGGGTTGTATTTTTGAGATATTTTGAGTACTTTCCCATTCGAATTATTCACGTATGTAATTAAATTTACGCACCCGATTTAGCAAAATATTAATATGTACTCGCCAATCGCCAGTTATGCCCAATTTGAAATGTTGTGAGAGGAGCACAGCCAAAGATTATTTGCAGTGAGATTACGGTAATGGTCGATTTCGAATTTGCACAGAAAAAGACTCATATGCTTTCAAATAATATTCTATATATTCCATAAGTGAAAAAGAGAAAGGAAGCTGAATATCTCTTTATTTTACAAAGCTCATTGTGACCTCTGGCGACAGAGGTGAAGTTAGATTTGATTTAATTCTGGTTTGCAAATGATTCACAATTGCGATAAATCTTTTGTAACAAACATTTGAAATATGCGCGTAATTTAATGTTCTAGATGACTTTTTTTTTATTTTCAATGGAGCCCAAAAATCGCCGTTGTTAAATAGAAGTAGCCCAAATTTTGACAAATCGAAATCTTGTTTTTTTTGTCGCCGACAAGAACTTTCTGTAGCCCAATTGGCGACAAATGGCCCAACCTGGCAACCGTGTTTGCAACCAAGTTGAATGTGTGTAGTGTGGTTGACTACCTAGTTTGCAACATTAGTACAATATACTTGTTTATTGTGTGTAGATCGCGTGATTGAAATAGCGGAAAATATTTTTTTTTACTGATTTTCAGACAATGGCATCGATTCCAGATAACGAAGTTTGGATAGAGTTCTTTCAAATGTATAAAGGATTGCCTGATTTTTGGAAAATTAAATCGGACATTTTCAAAGATAGAAATAAAAAGAGAATCGCTTGGCAAAAACTTTTAGAAAAATGAAAGTTGATTGAAGGCAATGCAAGTATGGAAAGGCTGATAAACGCTCATTTGCAGAAATTGCCTCTCTCATTACAGTATCTCTTTTTCAATCAAAGGCTTCACTTGAATTAATTCGTTGTCCATGCTTAAAAAAAATTTAAAACCGATGGGGCACTCACATGACACGAAGCTCATTCACTAAATTCACATGCGAAAATTGTGACCTTTTTATATACCAATCCTTCGACCATATTTTCCTCTTTTTAGTTACTTTCACTTCTTCTTCCAAACATTCATCGATGATTAAATATGCTAACAAGGCACTCATTTTGTTAGCAGAAAATGAATTTGAATTTATTTCAAAACACCCGAAAAGTATAACCGGCACTCTCTCAAACTTAAAAGGAACTGATGTTGACTACAAGGTTGACTACCATGTTGGAGTGTCTGTACGTTTCGTTTGTCAACTTGGTTCACAACCAAGTTGATCGTCTGTATGCTGCTTAAGCTAGGTAAAAACCAGGGGCCTGTTTCACAGATCATACAACACATACATTTCACACAACATACATTTTCATCATACCATACATCATACAACACATACAACTGTCTATTTCACAGATTTCATTGGAAGTATTGTATGATAATTTTTTGTTGTTGTGTGAAATGTATGATTCTGACATTTTCGTTGTTAGTGTTCAACGACTAATTTTAGCAAAAATCTATCGAAAACTACCAGAAATAAAAGTGAAATAAAGTAGCATTTAGAAAGGGATGGTAAAATAAAACGAAACTATTTTATCAGATGATTATAATTTGGAAGATAAAGATGGTGGAGTTATTGCAGTAGAAAATGCGAAGTTACTCTCCTAAACTTTTCTTCATCGCTATTATGTATTGACAAGCCCTTAAGTCAATGCCAATGAAACTATTTTTTCCACGCATCGGAAAACTGCTTTTGTAGCCGTATAACCAGCAAACCTCCTAAAAAGCAATTTTTTTATTGTGCGTTTTTTTTAGCACGATAATTTGTTGTTTAAAAACAATAAAAAAAAAACTATTAAGATTCATAAAAAAGAAGCTAAATAGTAAGATAGTACTTAGTTTTGTATATTTTCGTTTGTTGAAATTCATAATAAATTAATTACAGCAAATTATTGTGCTGTATGAAATGTATGATAAATTTCTGTTTAACAGAATCATACAACATTCCAATACTTCCAGCCGATTGTCCGTTTATAAATTGTTGTATGATAGCAGATCATCATCATACAATGTATGTGTTGTATGATCTGTAAAACAGGCCCCAGGTGCGTTTCTCTCACACAATTGGTCGAATTTCGACCACAGGCACATTTTATTTTGATTAAATAATGTTGCCCTTTTCTATAATAAACTTGTTTAAGTTAAACTTTTCTTTTTGTTCTCTAATTTTTCATTTGAAGAAACTGTGTGTTTGGTTTTTCTTGTTTACAAAACATATTTGCAGGTTTGGGCATAAGAACTCTTTTTTTAAAACCAAAAAAGTCGTTTCTTGAAATGCATTACAGAGAAGATGTACATATGTACGATGTAAGTGCGTTGATTTTGTAAGATTTTTTTTCCGATTTTGTTTAAAGGTATAATATTTGTTTTATAGAGCATTTTCTGAGAGCATAAAATCTTCTTTTAAAGCATTTTTTCAGCGCTTAAAAGTGATTTTTCAAAGCAAATTCTTTGTTGCTCTATTAAAAACGATATATGTATATATATATGTAGTTACTTACCCTAAAGTTTTTGAAAAATGTATAAGTGCTGCTGTCAATGCTTGGCGATCGAATTGGGCCACTTGTGGCGGTTCAGCTGGTGAAGACCGAAACACTCCTAAATGATGATCCCATCGAGTATTCTGGTAAGATACCCCTTAAAAGATTTAAAGACCGATGGGCTTATGGATCAACTATTTGAACATATAAATCACTAACCGTTCGCACGTCTCTGTGAGGTAGCACTACTGGAATTGCTCCTAATGTTTGTTTTACTATTGGATGCTGCCTTCAGTCGAGCTGGTACAACCTTAGCTGCTGAATCGCGAGCTTCAAATGTCATTACGCATGAAGCGACAACAATAAATCCTCCAAACCCCATTACTATGGGGCCGACGTAGGATAAATTATTTAAATGGAAACCTTTTGTCTCATTTTTCACACGAATTGTAGAGTTTCCTCTGACTTCAGACCCAATTGAAAGTTGGTCCGCGTAATACCCTAAATTATGCATTAATTTGAAATCAGTGACCATATTTAGAACTAAAGCTTTTACCGACAGTTGCCATTCCTGCTCCTAAAAGCATCAAAATCATTCCTAATATCAGAGCGCGACAGGCATGCCATAGACATTTTGACGACATTTTGCCGCGCACGACTTGCACATTCCAAGTGGCTCCGGAAGCAGGGTGAGCTCGCCTTAATTTTCCTAAGGAATGTTTCCTTCGTGTTGTACATTGCGTAGATATCCTTGAAGGCATTACAAAATCTGCTTAGAATGCTCTTATAAATGTATATTTTTAAGTTTTCATTTTAAGTTGAAATATTTATATTTATTATTTAACCACACAATTCCCTTACTCGTATTTAAACGAAAATAATAGAAAAAAGTCGTAAGAGCATCAATCAAATACTTTCCTTATATTGTATTCATTAAAAAAATAAACCGGATACACATATGTATATACATTTCAGAACATCAGTAATTCCCATCAAGAATACACTTTTATTTTTTTCATACAATCATGGGTACACAGTTATGTTTTAATTCTATAGTTGGTGAATATTAAATTATTGGTTATATACAACCCGAAAAATACATAAATAGTTATTAATTAATGTTTTAAAGAGATGTACTAATTGATGTGCAAAACCGTACCAATTGTAACGAATCATTACGCGCACATCCGAACTATACAACTTTAAATAAGCGTCTGATTCTGATAACAATTCGAGGTGAAAACACTTGCCAAAGACGTACCCCTCTTTGAGTTTTTCTGTCTATTTTCCTAAGAGTTGGTATTCAACAGGAGATATCTTCTCTTTTTTTAGTCCTGCACCTGCACCTGCTTAATGTATTGAGACGGTAGAGTACATAAGCATGTATGTACACAATTGTGTTCTCAAAATTGAGAGTCGCAAACGGAAAAACCTGTTTACTCGTGTGCTCGAATTACATATCGTTGTACTGGCTACGGCGGCCTCTATTGCAGAGACTTAATACTCGAATTACTAAACCAAAAATAGCTCAATTAAATTTATCACATACACATTATAGGAGGTGTGTCGAATTCTACGTATGTTTTCATTAGTGAGTTATTATTCTTCGAATTATAGGAAGAGTACACCATTATAACAGTCTTGCAATAATTTATACCATTCTTAATACGCCCAACCTACTTGTAACATCTTGTTAAATTCACATAGAAACTGGCGGTATTTGTGGTTATTAAATTATATTAATGGTTCTCACATTAGATATCGACTGCAATTCTTTGACCATTGACATATTTATATATCAATTTGTATACTGTATATATTTTCACTTTGTTTTATATTATGACAAGGGATGACAAGAAGGGCATATAAATTGTTTGCAGGTTTCCCCGCAATTTCTGTGGCGCTGTGAAGAATATGATGTGTGTGTGGTTTGTGTATGAGATAAGAATTTTGTTTTTAAAGTTTCAAATTGGTTTGTGTTTAGAAAAAAAGCTTACTCGGAAATATAGCATGCAACTTTTCAAACAGAAAAAGATTACGCTCACATAATCAAAATCAAAATCAAAAAAACAAAATTTTTGTTTGACATTTGAAAGCTCCAGTCATTAAACGAATTTATTTTCCCGCAACCATCCACATTTATTCGTTCCTAGTGGATGATTAATAAAAATGAAAATTGGTTTCAAGCCTAAAATTCTAAAAAAAATTTCGTGTGTGTAAACTACGCGCAGCAGAAGTAAAACTATCCCTTTATGCATGTTATCATCTTTATATATAAAACAGTTCACTAACTGACTGACAGACAACGCACAGACCAAACCGCTGGACCTAAAGAGCTGAAATTTGGACAGGACATTCCTATTCCTATCGTGACACAGACATCCGCTAAGAGAGGATTTTTTTGCAATTCCATCTCTAAGTGGGTGAATTTGGAAGTATCCTCTTTCCATACATATAGAACTGTGTGACTAACGGACAATGCACATACCAAACCACTGGACCTAAAGGGCTGAAATTTGGACAGTGTATTCGTATAATGACATAGACGTCCGCTAAGGGAGGATTTTTTAAAATTCCATCTCTTAGTGGGTGAATTTGGAAAAATCCTTAATCCTTACATCCTTAAATATAAAACAGTGTGACTTACGGACAACGCACAGACCAAACCGCTGGACCTAAAGAGCTGAAATTTGGACAGGACATTCCTATAGTGACACAGACATTCGTTAAGAGAGGATTTTTTGAAATTCCATCTCTAAGTGGGTCAATTCGGAAAAATTATATTCCCTAATATATATTCAAATTTCTGTCACCAAACAACCCTAACTGATCAATGGCTTATTGGATTTGAAACTTAAGAAAATAGTTTTTAGTAAATTCTTTTAGGATTTATTTAAGGTATAAATCATCCTTCTGCGTTATCCCGGAGCTGAGCTATGCTCAAAACAGCCCTAGACAATTCAAAAACAATTGAACACAATTCATGAAATCATCGCCAACAATTTCGCATCAGTGAAACCGTTGCCAACAGCCATGCAGCAGTGGGTGACGTCATAGACATAGTGTGTGTATGTGGCGCATTTGAAATTTGAATTGTGTGAAATGTTTTGTGCCCGGCCTACTACGATGAATATGATTGTAAAAGCAAATTTTAAAAAATTGCACGGGCAATGCCGGGCGGGTAACAGCTATCTATCTATCTTTCTATGCACAGACAGCCAACGAATGAGACTTATGACAAGTGTAAAGGGGCATGTGGGAAGGGGAAAAGGGACTATACCGTGGGCCGTGGCTGTGTGATTTGCATAGTAGCAAAGAATATATAATTACCAAGAAGTATTATCTGGCTTTGAAAATGAAATCGAAGCTCTTTCTTGAATAATAAAAAAAGAGCCGACTGAAAAATAATTGGGAGAGAAGCTCTTTCTCATACAACCTCAATCCCACGTATACATACACAATGGAAATCTCCAATACTGCATACTGCGTTTCAAAACAAAGGAAGAAGATTCAACAAGACAAAATCCAACAAATCTCCTGCTCCTCTTAGTAATATAAATACAGTGCACGGTGCTTAATATGATTACTTTGGGACCTGGTTAAATTGATAACAATAACCGACGATAACAATAACCGGTGTAGAAGGGAATGGGAAACTCAAAAATAAACTCATAAAAAGTATATTTATACCTATGATAAAATAATAACAATAACCGATGTGATGATTACAAGAAACGAAATTTATCCTGTGTAATTGTGTATAATTGTTAAGGACTGTGTCAAAGAGATAATATTATGCGAATGATAATATTAACTGGGATTATATTAAGCGGCGCGCACTGTATACTATTCCTCCTTCGATCCATGTTCAATATATACCATGAAAAACGATCACACGCATACATTTATATACGAATGCATGTATTATAAAGTAAGGATTCTTTATTTCTGATCACCCGAAAAAAAATAAGATAAAAGAAAAAAAACAAAACAAAACAAAAGCACTGTGCAGGATAGTTTCGTCGATCCTCATCGTCGTTTACCAAGAACAGGTTATACAGAATATTTAGTCGGTATAGGTATGTGAGTTTACCTGATGGGTATAGGCATACAGAGGTAATCGTACACCTCACACGTACTATCGTGTGGATGACTGTGTCGCCGTGTGTGTTGTATTTTGTATATCGTTTGGACTGTTCTAGGAAATTCTCTGAGCGAAATATTAAAAAGTTTTTGGTAAAGCAAATCAATAACAAAAGCTGTGAGAGCGGGTTCCAACGTTGGAACCCGCCATACAAAAATGTTCAGTACAAACATTTGTATGAGATGCGTCTTCTTGGTAATTATATATTCTTTGATAGTAGGTACCTACTGCGGCAGGTGTTGAAACTTTCATGAATGGGAATTTTGCTACCGCGTATTCGTATATATATACATTAACATTATACATAATATGTATAATGCGAAGGCACAACGAAGGGGCGGAAAAAGTAGATAAATTGGTTGGATTTTCTGTATTTTCAAACAAATAATTTCTTCGACAGCATTTTATAAAAGTGTGTGATTTTTTTGATACCATTTGTTAACAGTGGAAGGGGGCGAAGCAAGGCGAGCACGGGTCAGCTAGTCTCTATATATAAAACAGTTCACTGACTGACTGACAGACAACGCACAGACCAAACCGCTGGATCTAATGAGCTGAAATTTGGACAGGACATTCCTATGGTGACACAGACATCCGCTAAGAGAGAATTTTCTGAAATTCCATCTCTAAGTGGGTGAATTTGGAAGAATCCTTTTTCCATACATATAGAACTGTGTGACTAACGGACAACGCACAGACCAAACCACTGGACCTAAAGAGCTGAAATTTGGACAGTGTATTCGTATAATGACATAGACGTCCGCTAAGGGAGGATTTTTTAAAATTCCATCTCTAAGTGGGTGAATTCGGAAAAATCCTTAATCCTTCCATCCTTAAATATAAAACAGTGTGGCTTATGGACAAAGCACAGACCAAACCGCTAGACCTAAAGGGCTGAAATTTGGACAGGATATTTCTATAATGGCATAGACGTCCGCTAAGGAAGGATTTTTTGAAATTCCATCTCTAAGTGGGTGAATTCGGAAAAATCCTTAATTATATAAATGTCCATATATAAACCAGTTCACTGACTGACTCACAGACAACGCACAGACCAAACCGCCAGACCTAAAGAGCTGAAATTTGGACAGGACATTCCTGTAGCGACACAGACATCCGCCAAGAGAGGATTTTTTGAAATTCCAGCTCTAAGTGGGTGAATTTCAAAAAATAAAATTCATTAATATATATATTAAAATTTCTGTCATTACACAACCCTAACTCATCAATGGCTTATTGGATTTAAAACCAAAGAAAACGGTTTTTAGTCAATTCTTTTAGGATTCATTTAAGGTATAAATCATCCTTCTGTGTTATCCTGGAGCTGAGCTGTGCTCAAAACAATTCATGAAATCATCGCAAACAATTTCCCATCAGTGAAACCGACGCAATGCCAATGCCAACAGCCATGCAGCAGTGGGTGACGTCATAGTGTGTTGTATGTATGTGGCACATTTGAAATTTGAATTTCTGCCCATTGATGTTTTGTGCTCGGGCTACTACGATGAATATGATTGTAAATAAAGGCAAATTCAAATTTTAAAAAATTGCACGGGCAATGCCGGGCGGGTAACAGTTACATTATGTATATTGTATATATCTATCTTTCTATGCACAGACAGCCAACGAATGAGACTTGGAATAGTGTAAAGGGGCATTTGTGAAGGGGAAAAGGGACTATACCGTGGCTGTGTGATTTTCATAGTACGTACTGCGGCAGGTGTTGAAACTTTAATGAATGGGAGTTTTGCTACCGCGGATTCGTATGTCCATACATAATTACATAATGTATATGTATGTACATATATGCGAAGGCACAACGAAAGGGCTGGAAAAGTAGATCATTTCGTTGGATTTTGTATTCGCAAACAAATAATTTCTTCCACAGCAGTTTATTAAAGTGTGATTTTTTGATAGTGCATCAAGATTTTATAAATAGGTACATACATTGTATGTATTAACTATGATAATAGTAAGCACATCATGCGAACAACTTGATGCCGTGCACTTCGGTCTGTAAATTTAATTGTTCATATTGTACAATCAAACACCATTTAATCGTTTAATTGGACCGAACCGCTGGATCTAAAGGGCTGAGGTGAGGTACACAGTACATAGTACACAGTATATTCCTATAATGACAGACGTCAGCTAAGGGATGATTTTTTGAAATTCCATCTAATCGGAAAAATAATTCGGCACTCATCTCCAATGCAATTTGTTTTGCCATAACAGTGGCAGGGGGCGAAACAAGGCGAGCACGGGTCAGCTAGTTGTATATAAAAGACATAGTAGTACAGACAATAAATATACAGATGTCTCATGCCTGTACAAAAAAATGGTTCCATTTTTTCAATCCAGCAGACTGAATCCCGCAGACAAAGCTTTCAGAATAGGTATTACAAATAAAGCTCTTTGTTTTTACTCGCTCCGTTCACGTGTGTGGGAAAAGCTTCTCCCTCTCATTATGTGTGTGATTGTGATTGTTACACAGCCAACGATGGGCCACCGCACACGAGATGATTTCTGCCGGCAGTGAACCGGTTTTGTGGGCGAAGGGGCTGAGGTCTGCGGTAAGAGTTTGTTTGAGCTGTTGGACGAGGTAGGAAACTAATACATAAACATCTTTCAAAATATTTTGGTCGGCAAAAAACTACCACAGCGAAAAAAAGTTTATGTACACAATTTTTTCTGCCGGCAGAAATCATCCCGTGTGCACTGGCCCATGAGATAAGCAATTGTAAAGGGGCATGTGGGAAGGGGAATAGAAACTATACCATGGCCACAGACAATAAATTTACTACCACAGCGAAAAAAAGTTTATGTACACAATTTTTTCTGCCGGCAGAAATCATCCCGTGTGCACTGGCCCATGAGATAAGCAATTGTAAAGGGGCATGTGGGAAGGGGAATAGAAACTATACCATGGCCACAGACAATAAATTTATTGTCTGTGCCATGGCTGTGTGATTTTTAGCAAATGTTCAAGTGGGAATTTCGTTACCGCATATTCATATATACATGATTTGATTGACATCTGTCATCTGTAGAGGAAAAATTGTGCAAAAAGATCTCCTGCAAAACTTATACAAAAGAGAACACAAAACGTGAAAATATTTGGTAAACAACTGAAAAAAGTGTAATCTAAGAGGCCGCCTCTTCAAATAAAGTGGTAACTCAGAGCAAGTTGTAGCATTTAAGTCCATACCTGGTAAAACTAAAATCCATCACAAAGCTAACCTCACTAAATGAGCAAAAGAGCCGTATCGGAAACTTCTCCAGAACATCATAGGAACGAAAAACGTCGCCCAAGTTTCAGTCGTAATAAGATTAACGCGGAAATGGATAAATTAACTGGCATCAGCATTGAAACCCTAAAAAAAATTGCTCGATGAAAAAACAAAGAACTAGTTCAGGAACTTCCATCAAAATCCGACTTTCAGCTTCTATGTGCAGAGTTATCCGGCCTAAAGATCCGCCAAGATGAAATATCGGAAAGAGTAGTACAACTAGAGAAGCGAAATGAATTTCTAGAAATTCAGCTAGATAAGCTCATACAGAAAAATACTGAGTCCAACGTCGTGGTGCACTTACCTGCTGAACCGAACACCGACATGCAGGAAAAAGCAAAATCCATCTGCGCCGGATTGCTGGACAAGAACGAAACATCCAACATTGTGGAGTCTGCGTACAGCGTTCGAACTAAAGCTCCACACAGTTCTACGATCATTGTAAAGATGTTGTCACGAGATTATGCTTGGAGTGTATTACGTAGAGCCAACAGACTAAAAGGAACCAAAATAAGCATTCACAAAGATCTACCACTAAATGTACGGGAAAAAAGAGCAAAACTAGTACCAATTAAGCAAGTCTTACGCAGAAAGAAGCCTGAGGTCAAAACTGTCTTAAGAGACGATAAATTGTACGTCGCGGATAAACTGTTCACTTGGGATTTTGCGAAAGGGTTGAAATGCGGCGAAAAATGTGGGTTTGAAGTTTTAAAGAATTTAGTTGGAGACATTGTACAACCGAAACAATTTATGAATGAGCTTGTAAACAATGCTCGTGAAACGCGCTATCAAAAAAGATGTGATTGCTGAGAACCGTTTGGGTGGACACGCAAGTACGTCTTCACATAAAGCTTGATACACAAAAGTCTGCCAGAATAGAAATAATATTAAATTAAGTATTTTAAGTTATAACGTAGCTGGATTTAAGAATAAATTATTATTTACAAACTTTTTTAATTATGTCAAAAAATTCGACATCTTTGTATTGTTCGAAACCCATGTATTAGAAAATGAAGAGAAGAGATTTGAAAAAATATTTTTAAATTACGAATTGAAGTGGATACCTGCAATTAAATCGTCAACATTTGGGAGAGGAAGCGGTGGGGAATTGTATGGTTATCGAAAGGGTCTTAATTACGCAGAGGTTAATTTTAAAAGAGTGGAAGAATCGTATGTCCTCGATGTTAGAACGAATAATAGCGCGTTATTCATAATTCCCATTTATTTGAATGTTAGTCACTGGCAACGCGATTATGAAAATCTTAAGGAAGTACTACAGAACTTAAGGGAAACAAATTTGATGCTCATTGGTGACTTTAATGGTCGGCTAGGACTTTCTCAAAATAATTTTGTGAGCGGTTATAAAATACCCACAATGCGCATAAACCGCACTTCCAAAGATGCAATTTGTGACCATAAGGGTAGAAAATTACTTGATCTTGCGGATGCATACGACTGCAGTATTCTAAATGGAAGTTGTGAAGGCGATTATTGCGGAGAGTACACATTTATCCGTGGAAAGGCATGCTCAGTAATTGACTACTGTTGCATCTCTGGAAATTGGAACTTCCTCCTTAGTGATTTTCGGATAGGCATGGAGACTTTCTCGGACCATATGCCATTCGAAGTTAATTGTTTGGTATCTAGGCCTACGAATGAGAGGAGTATAAGGCAATTAGGACTCTTACCAAAACTAGTGTGGAATGACCGAACGCGAAATATGTATCGCAGTGATTTAAATGCTGAACTTGAGCGATTGCACACAGTGGATATTTTACCGGATGTCGATGCCCTTACGAGTATGATTAAAAAAGCAGATCCGAACTTGCCCATAGGAAAAAATTATGATTATGAGTGTCTGGGAGCTAGAAATAACCCTTTCAGACTTCTAAAACTTTTTAGGGAATATAATACCAGCATCTTTAAGACACAAGCGCATTTGCTATGAAAAAAAGACAGCATTTGAACAGCAACGTATTGCTATTATAAGCAACTCCACATCTTCAGCGGAATTTTGGAAAGCTGTAAAATATATAAATGGACAAACGAATAGCATCGCCTCGTCGCTTAAAGCAACGCAGCTAATGGACCACTTTAACAATCTGCTTAATTCCCCACAGAAATCACCACCACTCCAATATGCAGCTCCACTAATTATCGATGACTTCCTAGATAGCCCGTTTTCATTAGAAGAAATCAAAAAAGTCATTAATAAAGCAAAAACGAGAAAGGCTCCCGGAGATGACAGAATTCCATACGAGTTCTATAAAAACTGCACATATGAATTCATGTCTGCGCTTACAGGGGAATTCAATAGAATCTTTGAATCAGCAAATATTGCAGAAAGTTTTAAAAAGGCAATTATCTATCCACTGCACAAAAAAGGTGACTATAACGATCCTACAAACTACAGAGGAATATCTTTCCTGAACACCTCTGCCAAGCTGTTTGCCGCCCTTATATATAACAGACTTACCTGCTGGGTTGAAAATAAAAAAGTTTTGCAGGAGTTTCAGGCAGGATTTAGAAAGAATTACTCGACAGTCGATCAAATATTTGCATTACTTAATATTGCGGAGATATATAAACAGAAACATAAAAAACTATATGCCCTTTTCGTTGACTTTCGAGCGGCTTTCGACACCATAGCGCGCGATGCTCTGATCTACAAACTATATAATACAGTGGACGTCCAGTATTACGAATTATATAATATCGAAAAATTCGTTATATCGAACGTCTTTTTTTTTTGCTAATTAATACTAGATTATAAAAAGCAAGTGATTTTAGCAATGAAATTTATGTACATATTTATTTATAAAAAAATAGAAATTAATTAATAAAGTTTTGGTAAACAAAACAATTATGATTTGGAAAAAAAGGCTTTAATATTAGTTTGCCTTTTGGTTCCCTCCAAGCTTTTTTGGACCGCCTCCTCTAGCATTTCTCTTAATAAAAGTGTTTTTGAGTAGTCGATATTGTTTTAAACTGACCACTGTATGCATTTATTGAAGCAATTCATTACTTCTGAATGTTTAATTTTTTCATCAGTGCGCCACTAGAAATACTTCGCGAAATAAATTCGTAAAAATAAAACGTAAAAACCCAACAAACTGAAACAGTTAATTTTCCTTTAAAATTACATTTATGTACATATGAACATGTTAGCATAACTGATCATTACCAGGAATTAACAAAAAAAAAAAAAATAGATACACTGGTCCCTCGCTTTGCGCGATGGTTATGGGAATAAAAAGTCTCGCGCAATGCGAAATCGCGCAAAACGAAACCGCGCAAAGCGAAGTATGAATTTCATGTGTTGCGTTTCTGAAAAATGAAATGTAAGCATTTATTTAAGCCGCGCAAATCGAGTTTTGGTAAGCAAATGCATTTCGCGCAAAAGTGAAACCGCGCAAAAAGAAGTTGCGCAAAGCGAAGGACCAGTGTACACTCAACAGATGTTACTAGTCGAAGCAGAAGTAAGGATACATACAAAATATGACAATATCCGACAAAAGTAAACTTGCACCTACAGGAATTTGCAAGGCATTCGTTATATCGAGCGTAAAATTTTTAAACCATTCGTTATATAGAACCATTAGTGGGAAATAAAAATTCATTCGTTATACTGGAAATTCGTTATATCGATCATTCGTAATACTGGACGTCTACTGTATAGGTTTCTCAACGAAAATAATCAACATTTTAAGAGCAATGTATGCAAATAATGTGGCGTATGTATGGGATGGGGAGTCCATTTCTGGAGAATTCACAACAACGATGGGAGTGAAGCAAGGATGTATCTTGAGTGCGTTACTGTTTATCCTTTTCATCAACGACATATCAGATACTGTAAAAGGTGGAATCGAGTTTGGCAACATACAAATTCCGGCTCTTAAGTATGCAGACAACATCGTTTTTCTTTCCGACACTGTAGATGGGTTACAGCTAATGATTAATAGGCTCAGCGTTTACTGCAAATACTGGGACCTTAACGTGAACTTGAATAAATCGAAGGTAATGGTGTTCAGAGGCGGCGGTGGCAGATATTCTCAAAGTGAAAGATGGACGTATCAAGAAGAAATGGTGGAAGTTGTTCGCGAATACAAATACTTAGGAATTTTGGTGTCTTCGAACTTGAATATGAAGAAACATCTAGAAACCAAACTATCTGAAGCCAAACGAGCAATCTCATCGGTATGGGGTCGCTGCATCAACAACAAGTATTTAAGCCATAGCTCGAAGCAGAAACTCTTTCGCACAACTGCAGCTTCAGTTCTTTTATATGGAGCGCAGGTGTGGGGATACTGTTCCTTTGTTGAAATAGAAAAGTTTCTTAGGTATTTCTTAAAGCGAATATTTCGTTTACCAAGTGCTACGCCTAATTATATGCTGCATCTAGAGACTGGTGCACCGCCTATGTTCTTGGAAACACTGAGACTACATTTCGACTACATAGTAAAAGTTATGGCAATGAGTAATGACAGACTGCCAAAAGTTGTACTCAAGAGTGTAATAAGAAGTAGAGCAAGCTTCATTCAAGAATGGTAACGCCTTGCATCAGATTATGGAGAAACCATAACGATAACACCCGATCAAACGATAAAATTCGATTGAGATTCTTCGATTCGTATACCCTGGAATTATTGTATATACATATTGCCTTTTTCTTTGTTCTCTGTTAAAAACAAAAATAGAAATGTAACTATTGTCAATCTGGTAGACGGCCATAGGCCAAACCATAATAGACTTAGAATTATATTGAATGTTATGAATTAAAAATGAAAATAAAAGTCATATAAACTAAAAACTAACTATATGTATATGCGATGGAGTAATGGAAGGGCGGAAAAGTAGATAATTTCGTTATATTTTGTGATTGCAAAAAATAATTTCTTTGACAGCAGTTTATAAAACTGCGTGATTTATTTGATAGTTCATAAAGATTATGTCAGACGCAACTGATTTTAATATAAAGAAGTTATTCAAATACTGAATTGAGTATTCAGTTTATCTGAATAGGTAGGTACATTAGGGCCGGTTTTAACGGTTTTGGCGCCTGGCGCAAGAAAAAAAATAAGCGCCCCAAAAGCAACTTAAAAAATGTTTGGTCTTTTCCACATCACCCGAAGAGATAGAGTAATTGACGCGTTGACTTTAACATAAAATTGAACCCTAAATCTTTCTTGAGGGTCTAAAATTACCTCATCCGTTAAGTTGAAATTGTTGGAAAAGTGCAAGGAACTTTAATTTCATTTGCTATGAGGCGAGACTTATCTAAATATTCAAAAAAAACTTGACATTAATTCTTAGTTCGACTAAAAAATTTTTCATTGAGCACAAAATTTCAACTGCAAGCTTAAGGCAAATACTGCTTTGTGTCTAATATTTTGTACCAAATAACAACACAACAAATAAATTGAAATTCGTTAAGCTACCAAGAGACTGAGGCATATTTTGGACTTTTTGATCATCATTTTCTGAAATTTCAACAAGAGCCTCATAAACATCTCCCAAGTATAGTTTTAGTGGTTTTATTGCATCTATTCTGCTTAAGAGTCAAACTACTAAGATGCTTTTTTTAAAACCGACCATCTGCCTACAAAAGTATAGTTTTAGTGGTTTTATTGCATCTATTCTGCTTAAGAGTCAAACTACTAAGATGCTTTTTTTAAAACCGAGCATCTGCCTACAGAACTTGAATTGAAAACATAGAGACTCTCAACTGTAGCGAATAATGCAACTGCATCAGAAGAGCACTGAACATCATCATCATCAAAGCTCTAGGTTCCAAAACCTTAATTCTCACTTTCATATCACAATGTTTCCCTTATTAGTACCATTATCATACCCTTGTCCTCTACAATTCACTAATGGAATATCCAAATCAGCAAGTTCATTCAAAACTAGATCAGTTAAGCCAGACCCAGTTGTTTTTTTCGCAACAATCCCAAAAAATATTCTCTAATTTTAAACTTTTTCGTATTTTGGTCCACTTTTCTAAAAACTAAAGTTAATGGCTCCTTTCTACTTACATATGTATATAGGCGTACAATCTACTATAATTGAAGCCAAGAAGAATCAACGCATTACTAAACGCCCGAAAAATTGAATATAATTAGAATTACATACTAATTTTCAATATTTTTAAAAATGTGCTATCTACCACTTGAAGTGCTAATGTTCTGAATTGAATAATATCTTTTGTTTTCGTATCCTCAGGTTGAATTTTTGTATGTGGTCTTGTTTTGTTACCAATTAAATATTGAATGCACAACATATAAGAAGGAAATGTTTTTTTATTGGTTGAAAACACGACAATGCAAAAGGGAACCAAAAAAAAGCAAATGTGCTATCTTTCTGTCGCGATCTGTACATACATTATGTAACAATAAATTTTATTACGTATTATGGGTATGTATGAGCTGAGTTTGACTCTCTTTCTCTTTAGTCAAATCGAACGTTTTGATATATCGAACAAGGTTGTGAAACCAAATTTGAAGTTCGCATCGTTTTAGGTAGGCGCATTGCCTTGGCGCAAAATTTGAATCCTGCTCCACAACTTCCGACATGTTTGTTGATTTGTATGGATTTTGGTAGGCGCAAATGGAGCGGTATGATAAGACTGCTCCACAGCATGTTGGCAGTGAAAATTTCGTTTTTGGCAATGGGCTGAAAGGGTCGACTGGATATTTAATATGAAACAAGAGAGTCTACTATGGTTGCAGCAGAGACAATGTTTGTCTCTGGTTGTAGTTGAGTACAGATAACAATTCTGCTAACTGGTCGTTATACCAATAATTAGCAGCTATGGAGAGAAAGAGAATAAAATGTTGTGGGAACAGGGAACGGGAAGGGATGGAAAAAAAAAACATTATGTGCATATTTATATGGAAATTTGGTGATTTTAATGTGTGTGTATTTTTTTAAGTACAGTGATTGAAATGTGTGTATTTTTATTTGAGAAGTACGGTGAGAAATATTTGTTTGTGAAGAATATAAATATATATGTATTAGCAACGAGTAGATCTGTTTTTTTGGTAGTATTTTTTTAGTTTTTACGCCTCTTGCTTTCTAGCGCTTGGCGCAGCTGCGCCACTCGCTCCTATGTAAGGTCCGGGGGTACATACAGTGGTGGAAAAAATAATAGGTGTGTGTAAGAAAAACATTATAAAAGTAAAAATATGGAAAACAAGTCTAATTAGGTATCCGTTTTTCAGTTACAGTGAAATCCGGATATAACGACGGTGAAGGGACTGGCCAAAATGGTCGTTATAGCGGAATGTCGCTATAACCGAAGGTCAACAAAATTCAAAAAAGAACACTCTTTGCTACATTGTAGATACATACATACGTATATAGTAATATGCATTTACATTTTTATTATTAATTATTCAAAATTATAAGAAAAGAACCTGTAATATACAATGTAAATGTAAAAAAAGCACGACTTGTGGGAGTATGCTAGTTTGCGTGTACCAGTATACATCTTTTAAAGTCGTTTCTTGGAAAAATCTGTTATATTTCGCTGCCTTAACTTTCTTGTCTCAGCAAACAGATTTTCTAGCCGCTTTTCAGTTCTTATAAACCACGAAATTTCCATCTCGTTTTCACCTTCACTAAATAGAGCAAATCGTTTTAAGACTGAAATAGCACCTAGAGCATCTGTGACGGTTGGAATTCGTTTCACCATTTCCGGATTGTCAAACTCCTCCTCATCAGATAAGACTTCTGGAAAGTTTATTGCAGAAGCTGAAGTTGAAGCTAAGCTTACAATAATGTCTTGATCTGTAGGGTCAACGGCCGTTAAAACATGGTTATCTACATCAATGTAAGTCTGCCAGTTACAGTAGTTTTCTTCGATGGACTAAATTTTAGCGATTTGTGTCAAAGCAAACTATCCAATCCATCATCGGTGTCATCAATATATGCGGGTAAAGGTGAAGAGTCACAGAAGCCTGCATGTGCAATACATTCTTTTATAATCTCTAGATGTACTTCTATGCTGTTATTATCATTTCTATTTCACTTTTACTTCTGGCAACTCCGTCCAGCTACAGAACAGAAAAAAGTCTTAGTGCGATCATTTTATTTCAAAAAGTATTTAAAGAGTGATAAGAAAAAAATTGTTTTATACACCACGAAGGGGCGCTTGTGCATTTGTGCCATAGAATATTGGAGTAACTCTAATAAAAACACGTAAAGTGCTACAATTTTTTCGTATTTGATACACATTTTGGATTCTTGAGAAGACAAAGAGACTGAGCTTTCAGTGTGGAATCCAACTTGTGGATCGTGGAGCATGAAACTTTTGTCTATCCCAAAGCTTTCGCAGCACCTAGAGCATCTGTGACTGTTGGAATTCGTTTCACCATTTCCGGATTGTCAAACTCCTCCTCATCAGATAAGACTTCTGGAAAGTTTATTGCAGAAGCTGAAGTTGAAGCTAAGCTTACAATAATGTCTTAATCTGTAGGGTCAACGGCCGTTAAAACATGGTTATCTACATCAATGTAAGTCTGCCAGTTACAGTAGTTTTCTTCGATGGACTAAATTTTAGCGATTTGTGTCAAAGCAAACTATCCAATCCATCATCGGTGTCATCAATATATGCGGGTAAAGGTGAAGAGTCACAGAAGCCTGCATGTGCAATACATTCTTTTATAATCTCTAGATGTACTTCTATGCTGTTATTATCATTTCTATTTCACTTTTACTTCTGGCAACTCCGTCCAGCTACAGAACAGAAAAAAGTCTTAGTGCGATCATTTTATTTCAAAAAGTATTTAAAGAGTGATAAGAAAAAAATTGTTTTATACACCACGAAGGGGCGCTTGTGCATTTGTGCCATAGAATATTGGAGTAACTCTAATAAAAACAGGTAAAGTGCTACAATTTTTTCGTATTTGATACACATTTTGGATTCTTGAGAAGACAAAGAGACTGAGCTTTCAGTGTGGAATCCAACTTGTGGATCGTGGAGCATGAAACTTTTGTCTATCCCAAAGCTTTCGCAGCTTTTTTCTAAAGCTCTTATACCAGCACTGCCAGATCAGAATTCTTCTAAAACTAATATAAACCAAAAGTATAACAAGTGAGTACATTAATATTAGCGTTATATTTAAATCTTAAAAAATGGGAATTGGTCGCACACCTCCTCCAGGAGGAACCAGTACGATCAACCCACAAGGTAAAAACGAACTTCCTAAAAATGTTCCAGAACAGAACTCACCAGCTAAAAGTTCTAAAAGCAGAAATGCCAAAGAACAGATAGAACAAAACCCTACAACAGAACTGATTAATCTTAGAAAAAAGGTAAACGAACTAGAACATCTGTGCCAACAACTAAAGAAGGAAAACGATGAACTGAAACTAGAAAACCTTAGAATTGTATCCGTTAAAGCCAGTAACCTCAACGAAAATACGAATACCGGTGTTGAAATTCAAAACTATGAAACCGACGAAGAGGAATTAGCTATGGAAATTGAAGGGGTGCAAAAGAGAAAAGAAGGTTTTCGAAATCCGAGTAAAAAGCGAAAGGCAGACTCCTCACCAAAACTCACCACCCAATCAAACATAGTAGACTATGCACATTATAAGAATCAAACAAATATAACCGAAAAGAGAGATCCTCGCCCCCCACCAATTATGGTAACAAATATTTCTAGCTACCAGGAATTTATAAGCTCTGTCCGCAATCTCATAAAAAAAGAATTTGCTATTCGACTGCTAAAGGATAAAACCCACAAAATTAATGTTGCTAACAGTGAAGATTACAGAGCCATTACTAGAATGCTGTCTGCTTCTAAAACAATCTCGGCCCATTAGAGTCATCGTTAAAAACTTGAATTACTCTTGTGACCCAAATATGATTGTCAATGATCTTCAAACCCAAGGCCTTAAAGCGATTAGTGCGATTAATAAATTACAATTCAAAACTAAGAAACCATTAGACATGTTTTTATTAACCTTTGCGCATGATGAAGATATCAGAAAAGTGTACGAAATTAAGCATATCCTTCATTCGGTTGTTGTCATAGAGCCTGTTAGAGCTTCTAAACTTATCCCTCAATGCAACAGCTGTCAACAATTTGGGCACACAAAAAACTACTGCGGTAAGCCTCCCAGATGTGTGAAATGCGCAGGGGAACACAGCACCGTTAATTGTACCAAACCACTAGATCTCCCTGCAAAATGCTTCAACTGTGGTGAGGCCCACCCTGCGAATTATCGTGGATGTGCTGTAGCTAAAGAGTTGCAAAAGATAAGAGATAATAAACTTAATCGTCAAACAAACGAACACGCTCGAATAACCATCCAAACATCAGAAACTAGTGATGACACCGAAAATATCAAAGCTCGACAGAAACCGAAAGAAAATGAACCAACAGAATTGAATGCCCACAGGCCCCTTTTCTCACAAACAGTCAAAACTACCTACCCTACCAGAAAAGACCAAAGTACAATCGAAGATACTTTAGTTAAAATACTGGATAAGCTAAACAAGCAGGAAAATTTCAATAAAACCCTTCAAGAACGTATTATTAGCCTTGAGGCGAAAATAAACCACAATCAATAATGTCTAACTTCTTACGAATCATGGCATGGAACGCGAACGGACTGTATAATCACTTGAGCGAGCTACATACTGTATTAGATACAGAAAAAATAGACATCTGCTTGGTCTCTGAAACTCATCTTACAATACAATCATAGGTATCAAGTTGACGAATTATAACTTTTACCACACAGTCCATCCAGACAATTGTGCGAGAGGAGGCAGTGCTATTATTATAAGAAATAGCATTGAACACTACGAAGAAGAAAAAATAAGTTCCCTTAAGTTTCAAACCACAACCGTAACTGTCAAAACTAAAAATCAACCTCTCTCAATAACAGCTGTCTACAGTCCTCCCAGGCACTCGATTTCCTCAAACGAATATAAACAGCTCATTAAAATGCACAAGTCAAAGTTTATAATGGGAGGAGACTTCAACGCTAAACACACATACTGGGGATCACGACTCACCACAACAAAAGGTCGTGAACTTTACGAGGCAGCTAAAGAAACAGGGTGTGAATTTGTATCTACCGGTAAGCCTACATACTGGCCGACAGACGTCAGCAAAACTCCTGATCTGATCGACTTTTTTGTGATAAATAAGTTGTCAAGAAATTTTATCCAGGTACAAGAAGGTTTAGATCTCAACTCGGACCACTCGCCAATATACTTGACACTTAGTGAAACTATTATAGTCAAAGAGGAAAATCCATATCTCTCAAACAAACGTACAGATTGGTTTAGTTTTAAACAGATTTTACAAGATAAAGTCAATATTAGTACCCCTATTGCGACGACAGACCAGCTGGAAAACGAAGCATATGATCTCGTCCAACAAATCCAATATGCGGCTTGGAGCTGTACTCCTCCAGCAACGAGAAAAACAACGGGTAGCAATTACCGAAAAGAAATAAAGGAGCTCATAAGAAATAAAAGAAAACTTCGGCGTAGGTGGCAACAAACTCGGTCTCCCTCCGATAAAGCGAGACTAAATAAGGCCACACAAGATCTTAAATTTGAGATAAGGCTAATCCGGAATGAGACAATGAAAAAATATCTTTCAGAACTATCTGCTGATAAGAGCTCTGAATACTCACTCTGGAAAAGTACAAAATATCTTAAGCGACCAACAAATCATATTCCACCAATAAGATGCGATAACGGACAATGGGCTAAAAGCAATGCTGACAAAGCTACTGTTTTTGCGGAACACCTAGCTAATACCTTTAAGCCTAATGATGCTGTCTGTGATGAGCTTCTAAATTTCAATGAAAATTTCAGCTTTACGATTCATCCGATCACGATGCGAGAATTAAAGTATGAGATAAGGCGCTTAAAAGACAAGAAAACTCCAGGGTTTGACTTGATCACTGCGGAAGTCCTGAAGCAACTACCAAACAAAGGGTTAGTTCAACTCTCATATAGGCCTATATCTCTACTTCCCTTGACTTCAAAGTTATTTGAAAGATTGGTTTTTAAGCGTCTCAAACCAATCGTTGAAGCAAGAAACCTAATCCCAAGTCACCAGTTTGGATTTCGAAGCAAGCACTCCACAATAGAACAAGTTCATAGAATAACAACAGAAATCGAAAGAGCTTTAGAGGAAAAAAAAGTGTGCTCTGCAATCTTCTTAGACGTAGCACAGGCTTTCGACAGGGTATGGCATGAAGGTCTACTCAACAAACTAAAAGTGTACCTGCCAGAACAATACTTCCACCTAATGGAGTCCTATTTAACTTCGCGTTACTTTCGTATAAAACAGGAAAATAGTTATTCTAAGCTAGTACAGATCAAAGCCGGAGTTCCTCAAGGTAGTGTCCTTGGACCTCTGCTATACCTCCTCTACACCAACGATCTACCAACATCATCCTACACCAAGATTGCAACCTTTGCCGATGACACGGCAATCCTAGCAGTGGGAAACACTACGCTAGACTCGACGCAGAAACTACAATCTGCTACAGATGAAATAGTCAGGTGGACTCAAAGATGGAGAATAGAGCTTAACTCGAGCAAATCTGTACACATTGACTTTACAAATAAGTCTGCCTCATACTCTCCAATAGTAATATCAGGCACGGTAATACCATATGCTAACTCGGCGAAGTACTTAGGTATGACCCTAGATGCCAAGCTTCGTTGGAAAGAGCATATCAAAATCAAAAGAATAGAATTAGACATTAAATGGCGAAAAATGGAATGGCTTTAAGGTAGGAAGTCAGATTTATCAATTAGTAACAAACTTCTTCTTTATAAACAGGTACTAAAACCAGTCTGGAACTACGGCGCTCAACTCTGGGGATGTGCCAGTCCAACCAATATTGCAGTTATTCAACGCTTCCAGAACAAAGTCCTCAGAAGTATTGTGAATGCTCCATGGTACATCAGAAACAGCGACCTCCATCGGGATCTAGGAATTCCTACCGTTCTCGAAGAGATAAACCTCAGGGCCAAAGCACATGAAAAAAGACTCCAGGAGCATGTTAACGAAGAAGCAACAAGTCTTCTTAACGTACATGGCGTGAGACGGCTGCAACGCACAAGACCGTCGGACCTTGTCAGGCAACGAGATAGTAACAGAGCGACAACAACGAGCGAAATGAGGCGCTCGGAGTGAACTTAACCTCCAGCGCTTTGGATGGATTAAATCCCATCTATGCTCCTGTTACTGTCATTAAAAGATTAAAACATCCAATAATGTTAAAATTATAATGTATTTGAAAAATAGTAAATTGTTAGCCATCTACTTGCTCTCCCTTACTAATTTTGAAAAGCAAACTGCTCGTTAGTTATTCAACTAGTCGCAGTGTAAACAAACATTTGTTATTTTATAGCTTATTAGTTTGAAATAAAAAAAAAAAAAAAAAAAAAAAAAAAAAAATTTCTATTTCAGAACACTTAAAATATTTCTTCCCTAGTAGGATGCCAAATTGATTAGCATTTCCTTGTAAAATGCGACTGCCCAAGGGGCTATTTTAACTTCGTTGCAATTTAAATGAGCGTTCAATGTCTTTATGCTCGGATTTACGATTCCTTCTCATTTTTAAAAACATTCGACTGAAAAACTTGTTGTACTCTTTTGAAACGAGACAAACTGTATTTTTGCCCATGCAAATACCTACATTATGTACATATATGTTGGGAACGTCACAAAATCCCGAATTACGAAATCCCGAAATAACAAAATCCCGAAAGAAAAATTCACGCATTTCTAGAAATCCCGAAACACAAAATCCCGAATTACAAAATCCCGAAAAATGAACTTAAGTGAAAAATCCCGAATTTTTCGGGATTTTCGATTCGCGGTGGATTTTTGCGAAAAAAAAAATTGAATATTTCATACCTCTTAATAATTTTTTTCCACATTCTCAAAAGAACGTTTTTTTCCACTACCCCTCCATGACACTACCAGAAAAAACCAAGAAACTTACCAGAACACACTATGAATTTGCGAGCAAAATCGTTTGCTTAAGTGCATGTGATGAGAATCGAAAAGAGCTGTTCTTCTTGATTCTCATGGAACCGTATACCTCGGAACTAATTCCTCTAGCCAAGTAATTTATTCATATGTATTTGTATGTGTCTACAAAAAACATTTTAATTAATTAAATTTCAATGCTATTTAATCTCTTTGTCGTTTTGTGGTCCTGAAAAGGACCTTTGAAATAATGTTTGTTTATATGTATATACAAGTGTGTATTAAAAAAAAAGGACTCCAACTGCCAAATTCTAAGAAGTATAATTTCAAGTTCTAAGAAATCAATATTTCATCACCATATACAAAACATGCAGTTCGAAAGGGTATATGATATCATGAGAATCACGAAGAACAGCTCTTTTCGATTCTCATCATGTGCACTTAAGCAAACGTTTTCTGTGTCTGGTTTATAGTGTTTTGTTGTTCTTAATTTGATTTTTTTTTTTGTGCGTGGTGAGAGGGGAAATCGTTCTTTTAAGAATGAGAAAAAAATTCCGCGAAGAGATAATATGATATTTCATTCAAACGAAAAAAAAAATAGCCGCCTATTCAGGAATCACCATATCCCGAATTTGGAGAAAATAATAGTTTAAGATTCGCGCGCGGGATTCGGGATTTCGTGTTTCGGGATTTCGTAGTTCGGGATTTTGTGTTTCGGGATTTCGTGTTTCGGGATTTTGTTTTCGGGATTTTGTTTTCGGGATTTCGTAGTTCGGGATTTCGTACCCAACCCATATATGTTCATTTCGTTGCTTTATCCGGAGGCTAAAATTCAAGTTCTTGAAAAATCGGGCGCTATATCCGAAATCGTCCTTATATCAGAAGTCGCTATATCAGGATGAATTTGTATGGAAACTAAGGTGCGAAATCATGGGACTCCGAATTTGCGTCGTTATATCCGCATGGTCGCTATATGTGAATTTCACTGTATTTTATTAAGTATAAACGTAAGTGTTATTTAAACATAAAAATTATTTTCTTTAAATTCATTTAACAAAAGAAATTATGGAAATTTAACTTAAACTAGTGGAAAAAATAATAGGTGTATTTTTTTTAAAGACAATGAATATTTTTTTTTCAAGAAATAAATTAGAAATACCGAAATATTTGTGGTTTTACTAGTATTTAGTGAAGTAACCTTTATATTTCAATGCTTTCTGATATCGACGAGGCAAGGACTCCACACATTTTTGACATTTTTCTACGGGAATGCTTCCCCAAGACAGCTTGGGGTTTGTTTCTATAATTCGGTTTTATTTGAAGCTTTTTGTTAGCCAGCAGATTTTTTTACATCACTCCACAAGTTCTCGATTCGATTTAAATCAGGTGGCTATGCTAGTCAATCGAGGACAGTGATTTGGTTTTCTTGGAACCATGACTTTGTATTTTTTCAGGTATGCTTGGGGTCATAATCTTGTTGGAAGCTTCATAACAATGGCAGGTGAGTTTCTGCATAAAGCAGCATAATGGTTTCCAAAATTTCAATACATTTTTCTTGCGTTATCGTATCATTTATCCAAAATAATGGCTCCGCATCATGCTAGAAGAGACACCCCCATACCATTATATTCCACCCACCATGTTTGTTGTTTTTTTATGAATCTAGGGTTAAATTCTTTATTTTAGTATTCTTTATTATAGTATTAACTATCCACCCCAAATAAATAAACATTCGATTTGTCGCTCCATTAAATATTTTTGAAATTTTTAAGACCATGTTCATTAAATGTTTTCATTTGACCGGCTGCAAATTATTTTCTTCTTTTAATAATTTTCTTGGAAATTAACGGTGCTTTCCGTGCGGCTCAGGATCCAAAATTATAACCTATTAACCTGTTCTTGATATCTACATAAAGGGTTTCCCAGTTAAGAGGTATAATCCTTTAACTGGAGATTCCTGAAGCTCTAGGTAACAAAAAATCGTATCCCGTCGAAGTAAGGCACCTCCAATTTGATGGTAAGACCACTTTAAGTGATATAACTTCTGAACTACTATAGCTACAAAAATACATTTTAGAGAGCCAAACAGAAGCGCATTAAAATGTTGAAGACTTTGCGTAATTCTATGCAGCCGCAAAAAAGTTATGGCTCCTTTGAGTCTGATTTAAAGATTAATAAAGATCCATGTAAAGAAGATCCAGTAAGATCCAAAAGTAAAATACCTACACGAATTCTTTCATGTTTCATAAGTACGCATTCATTGGGCAAATCGGAAAAATTATGAATTATGTAGTTGGAAAATCGCACTAATTGTTAACTGTGGTTAAAAAGTAGGTAAAAAAAATCATATTTTCGCTTTTTACCTGCTGCGGTTTTTTTCAAGTACATATCATAAAATCTGTGAGTTTTTCAGCATACTCATCACAGATTTTTTTGTTTACAATTGTTACGTTCATAAGAAAAAAAATAATAAAACGGTATATTTATTACGCATTTTTTGTAGAAAAGCGACCTGAAATTAAAAATTAGCATAGGCAATATAAAGGAAACTGCCTTAAAAATAAAATATCTGGAAAGCCAAAAAAGTTATCGGTTTCATTTAAAAGCACTTAAAAAGAGTATTCTTTTTTCTAAAATTAAAGCCCTAAATGAAGTTTCTGTAGTAATTATTAGCGGAGATATTTGTGGTCACGAACGTGCCGGCATCAGCACTCCCCGTCCGCAGTCCCCTCCCCGACGCCATCAGTTAAAATAAGCATACAGAATTTTTGTTGTTTTGTTCTTGCAATATAGGTAACTAACGCAACGTTGTGACTTGTGTGTGTGTGACAGAATATGGGAGAAAAAAAATGTTTTATGTGTGATGCAAACTTTTGACGGAGTGGAGTAGACAGAGGGAAGGAGAGAAAAAGAGCTTTTTTTTAAGCAGATTTCGTTTTCATATACCACTTCTTCCCATATGAATGCGACATCTGTATATTTATTGTGTGTGATAGTAGTATCACTAGAGGAATTCGATACTTGCGCCTCAGACGAGAAGACAGCCGATGATTTTCTGTTTTCTATCATTGACAACAACCACTCAAATTCCTCTCCAAGTGAGAATAAAGGGTCGATCACAATCAAAGTTAAGTGCAAAAAGTGCACAAAATGCGAAAAATATGTTCTTTCTATATCCGATACACTAAATATTCTTATCACTCTGTCGCAAGTTTCCGAAAGTAAAACACTTCAAAGCTAGACGCAGTCTAGCTCTTGGAGCTGTGTCAATCGTGATTGATTCGATCATTTTGACCCGTTCACCAAAAAGTATTGATGATTGCATTCACACAACCACAAGTCAATCGTTCACAAAAACCAATACTTTTCTCGCTCATATGATTGGTTCGGTTCTCTCGGTTAAAAAAGAACGAAAGAGAATTATTACAATATATTGTACACTTGTACAGCGACAGCCAAACCAGAGGAATATCTTCTACTGCGTTTAAGAGGATGAATGGGGTAGAAGACTAATACGTGTACAACTCTTAAAATATTAGCTACACAAAAATACTAGCATACTAGCACAGTGAAAAGGAATTCAGTAAGTACACATCAGAAATCATCCCTTGTGCGCTCGAAGAGTCGAAGTATGATATGAAACCGGTTTTCTCCAAACAGAATTGATCTCGTGTGCGCTCCCAAACTCTCTATCTCTATCCAATACTAAAATGAACGAATGTATTCTGGATGATTGAGATTCTTGGTGGTATTGAAATGAAATGAACCAATACAATAGCCGTGTTTTATTATCCCCATGATCTGATCCGGATCAGATCAGAATAATAAAACAAACTAGATCAAAGTTGTGTCTTGTGGTGATTGTACAAGCTAAGTTCATTTTGACATTTAGTGCGAAGTTGCCATGCGAATGAATATTTTCTTTTAAATGCAAATTTAATGCGCTTGTTTTATTTTTTTAGGAGGAAATTGTTAATTTTGATTAACAGATACCGAATGAGAATAATATTTTGTAGCTATAATTTCAGTTTCACATCGCTTGAATATCATTATGGGCAGAAAAATTAATTTATTCGAACAAAATAACATTAATGATATTTGGATTGCCAATAATATTTTTATATTCTTATCTGGCAACATTTATCCTTGGCAATTGTCGATAATACAGCAACATTCACAAACGAAAGTGTACCATAGTGAGAAATAGTCGAACTAATTTTTGGATCACGAAAATTGATCTTGACAAGAAGCAAGATCTCGTATTGTTGTTGTAATGCACACAAACTTATTTGTTGATCCGGATCAGATCACGGGGATAATAAAACACGGCTAATATCATTCTATCTCTATCATTGAATGATTGAATGATTGATTGAAAAGATCGAATCATTTTTGAAACTGTTGACGACGATGACGTCACGGTGCACTTTTTCCCTAAACCCATCCATTAAAAGGGAAATTTCCCTTAAGAGAATGTTCCGAAAATTATGAACTGTCAACAATTACATTATATATAAGAAGTCAAATAAACTAATGAATTATTCTATTTTATAACGTACCCACGAATGGTAACATTTTTCCTTAACGTTAATACGGCTTTTTTTCCTTTGGTAGCAGTACAAGTTACGGTGCAGTTTTTTTCCCTCGTGTTCTTGGTTCAAAACCCAAACATTTGGTCATTTCGAGCCGGATTTTTATCACATCCTAAATTCAATAACTGCAATCGTTTTTCTTATTTTGCAAATATAAAATAATTTAATTCATTGATTAATATACTAAATTAATTGTGCAAAACAAAATAAGTACATATAATCAATTGGACAGAACTAAAACTGGATTGGAAATTGAAGCTGAAGGCGAGATTATTCATAATTATTCCTGGAATCTGTACGTGAAGTTGCGGAAGGTTGGGGGTATTGTGTGTGATTCATCATCTGGGAGGATTATCACGTGAGTACATTTATTTGTTCTATTCCTTTAGATAAAATAAAATAGAGTGGTTATTATATACATATAATATGAAGGCAAATAAAATAAGTAGGGTACTTACTCAACTGGAGAAAGATATTTCGAACTTCGGCAAAAGAGGATCCAGCACTCGGAATGCAAATTATTTGACAGGTCGTCTTGCAATATTGGAAAAAACGATGGTGTCAGCCGAAAATGCGTATGAAGTGTGTATAGGTGAATTATCAGATGGTGAAGAGGATAAATGCTGGGCAGTGGAAAAGGCGTTCGAACAAATTCGTGGGTTGTATTTCGATTACAGAGCTAGTATTCTCGATGCAATGGACAAAGTGAAGACAAAGGAAACCAAAGATGATGTCACCGAAAATGTCGTCAATACAACAGTAATATCTCACAACGCAGATATTCGTTTGAAAAATATTCCTGTGCCCGTTTTCTTAGGTAATTACGAGTCTTGGAGAGGTTTTCGGGATTTAGTCATTTCTTTAGTCCATCATAATGCGTCTTTGTCAGAAATTCAGAAAATGCATTATTTAAAAACAAGTGTCAGGCGAAGCTGATAAGATTTTGTCACATTTACCTATTGCTAACGGCAATTATTCAAAGGCGTGGGCAATTTTACAGGACAGGTATGATCACCAACGTTTTCTGGTCAACACCCAATTGAAGTGTTTTTTCAATCAGCCGTCCATATTCCAAGAACGGTCTGAATCAATCAAGGAGTTATTGGATACATCAACTGAAATCATTCACAGCTTAGACAACTTGCAGATTCCGGTACAACACTGGGATGTGATGGTTCTATACGTGCTACTACAAAAACTACCCGCAAAAACCCAACAACAGTGGGAGGAGAAACTGGGTTCCAAGAAAAACACCAAAGAACTACCCACGTTTGCGGAATTCAAACAGTTCCTTGATTCCGTACCTTGGAAGCAGTGAGTTACCAGCACGGTAAAACATCATCAGAATCAGAGCGAACAGAGCGGTCCAGCGCAATTCCTTTCACTCTCAGGCTAGTATATCCAAATACATGTGTAAGGTGTGCAATAAAGGTGCACATTCTATTCGACAGTGCAATCGATTTTTAAAAATTAGTATCACTGACCGCTGTCAAAGCATAAGTAGACTAGGTTTAAGTAGAAATTGTCTTGCATATAGTCACTCTGCCGATACTTGCCCAAGTTCCCATCGATGTCAATACTGCCAACAGCCTCACCATTCTCTTCTTCACAACTCTTCACTCAACACTTCACATGTTGATCATCCGTCGCATTCTCGTCTTCATAACAATGTTACGCATAATCAAAACTCGTCACTTAATACTTTACATGTTGATCATCCGTCGCATTCTCGTCCTCATAACAATGTTACGCATAATCAAAACTCGTCACTTAGCACTTCATATGTTGAAAATCCGTCGCATTCTCGTCCTTATAACAATGTTTCCAATAATCAAAACTCATCACATAATAATAATTTTCTTACCTCAGCGATAAATCCCAATGCTCCAAGTTTTAAGCCCCCCATTATGGAACACCTTTCACCAACTCAACGAGATGCTCCGAGTATTTCACGAACAAATGGAGACACACCTTGTTGCAGCAATGCCCTCAACACATTCCATTCTGTGCCACATGCGTCTACCCAAGTTATGTTGGCCACAGCTATCGTGAAGGTGAGCGGATCATCGGGAAATTGTGTTTCACTTCGAGCATTGCTGGATTCAGGTTCGGAGGCTTCCTTTATAACCGAGTCAGCATTTCAACTTTTACATTTAAAACATAAGTCAACTTATGTCGAGGTTTCCGGCTTAGGTTTGGTCAGTAGTGGCATTTGTAAGAAGGTCGTTGACATCACAATAGGTTCTCACCACTTAGCCTTTAACGTCTCTATATAGGCTCTTGTGTATAAGTCGCTATCTGGGCATATCCCGGCCCGGAGCCTTCCAGACGTCGATTGGAGGCATCTCGATGGTTTGTGCTTAGCCGATCCTTCATTTTTTAAGCCGGCCAAAGTTGATTTGTTGTTGGGCAGTGACGTGTTAGCCGACATACTTCTGCCAGAATTGGTCAGACCCAATAATGCCAATTTGCCCTTAGCACAGCGAACCAAACTAGGGTGGATTCTTTTTGGACGTGTTCCTTTGTCGGCTCAACCCGTAAGCTTCCATCAAACTAGATCCCTTGACATAAACATGCAAACATTTTGGGAGTTAGAGGAAGCTTCTTTTCGGACTACAGACACTCCCGAAAACATAGCGTATGAAAAGCATTTCTTAGAAAACATCAAGCGTTCATCAGATGGATGATGTGAAGTTGCACTTCCCTTCAAAGGAAATATTCGTCCGTTGCTTGGCCGTTCTCGAGAAGGTGCTCTCCGGAGATACAAGCAGTTAGAAGGACGTCTACTCAGAAACAAGCAACTTCAATGTGATTACTCTTCCTGTATAGAAGACTACTTACGTTTAGGTCACATGAGCGAAATCGGGAATGAGCTCCTTTTAGAAAACATATCACACTAATTTTTGCCACATCACGCGGTCATAAAAGAGAGCAGTCCTTCAACCAAGTTGAGAGTCGTCTTCGACGCGTCGTTTAAGACCTCGGATGGGAAGTCACTCAACGACACGCTAATGGTGGGACCAACACTCCAAAATAATATCATCGATGTCATCTTGAGGTGGAGACTATACAGGTACACGTTTACAGCCGACATTGAAAAAATGTACCGCCAAATCTGGGTGAATGAGAGAGATTCCATCTACCAACTTATACTTTGGCGCAAAGATCCATCTGAGGTTCTCAAAACATATCGTCTCAATACAGCTCCTTATTTGGCTATACGTACTCTCAATTGGTTAGCAGAAAAGGCACGTCGTCAGTATCCCCGAGCTGCGAAGATGATTAGAGAGGAGATGTACGTGGATGACTTAATCTCCGGAGCTGACACAAAAAAAGAAGCTGAAAAGAAAATCAAGGAGATACAAACAACACTCGCAGCAGCTGGACTTATTCTTCAGAAGTGAGCATCTAACACAGATGACTTAATGCAAAATGTACCCCTTCAACGTCGTGAGGTTAAGTTTTCTCTCCCTTCGGAAAATTCAAGTCAATTGAAAACGTTAGGAATTCATTGGCTCCCCAAATCAGACAGTTTTTTATACAGCTACAACCCACCAAACCATCCACAACCAACGAAGAGATCCATTTTGTCAATTATAGCCAGGCTGTTCGATCCGATGGGATGGATTTCGCCCAGCATCATAAAAGCAGAATGCTTTTTGCAAATGTTATGGGTCAGGAAGATGGCGTGGGACGAACCAGTTGATGAAGATATCTTACAAGACTGGAACATATTTTTTAAAGACCTTGATTCAGTGAACCGTATTCGTTTACCTCGGTGGGTACATACTGAAGGACGATTCAACAAGGTGGAACTGCACGGATTCTGCGACGCGTCAGAAAAGGCATTTGGAGCTGCAGTTTATATTCGCGTTCTGAATAAAGAAGCTATCGTTAACATGAGTCTTCCCCTTTCAAAGACCAGGGTGGCCCCAGTCAAGTCGGTGAGCATCCCACGATTAGAACTATGCGGGGCAGTCATTTTAGCGAAACTTCTTAACCACATCGCCAACGTCCTTAATCTGTCGGATGAGCAGCTGCACGCATGGACGGATTCTACGATCACCCTGTTTTGGATAAAGTCACCACCATCACGATGGGAAACATTCGTCGGAAATCGAGTCGGAGAAATTCAACGGCTGATAAAGCCATCCATCTGGAGACACATCCCCACCGAGCAGTATCCAGCGGATTAAGCGTCGCGAGAAGTATTACCGTCAGTATTAATATCCGAACTCTGATGGTGGAATGGACCATCGTTCCTACACTCGCGTTGGGATTTCGAGGTTCCGAACCAACCAACTGAATTTTCAACCGAAGAAGGAAAAACACGGACACAAGTTTACCGAATAGAAAAAATGGAAAACCAATAATTCAGTTGACAGGTAAGGCCTCTAGGTTTTCAAAGCTGGTCAGGATAGTCGCGTATTGTCATAGGTTTGTCAAGACCTTCCGTCTACACCCCCCGAAATTTTGCCGTTACATCCGAAGTCTGCAAAACGACACCAACAAACGGAGCAACAACCCCTTCACGCCTACGGAACTCGATGAAGCGACTAAAACTCTAATTCGAGGCGCACAAACAGAAATGTTTCCAGAAGGCATCAGCAAAGCAAGAGGTATGGGATCCTTATACCCATTTCTAGTCGGAGACGGCATCATCCGTGTGGGCGGAAGATTAAGGCATGCCAACATACCCTACGACCAGCAGCACCCTATCATTTTAGACTCAAAGCACAAAATTTCAAACTTAATAATACATGAGTCACACATAAAAACACTACACGGAGGTATTCAACTAATGATGACACATTTAAGACACAAATACTGGATTTTCCAACTGAAAAGAACGGTCAAAAAACACATCAACAACTGCACCAGCTGCTACAGATTTCGGACCAAGACCGCTCAACAGCTTATGGGAGAGTTACCAACCCCTCGGGTAACAACGTCAAGGCCTTTCACAAACACGAGCATTGATTACGCAGGTCCCATAAACATCCATGCTTGGAAGGGTCGGGGAGCTAAGTGCCATAAGGGCTACCTCGCCATATTTATCTGCTTGGCCACGAAAGCCATACATATAGAGGCTGTAAGCGACTTGACCACTCAAGCATTTTCAGCAGCGTTTCGAAGATTTGCGGCACGACGAGGAGTTTGTGCCCAAATCTACATCGACTGTGGGACGAACTTTGTAGGAGCAGATGCAGAACTGAGGCGACTGATGAAGAGTGGAATTCAGGACTGGAAAGATATTGCGAACGTCCTAGCAACTCAGGGAACAAAGTGGAATTTCATTCCCCCAGCTTCTCCCCATTTTGGAGGTTCGTGGGAAGGAGGAGTGAAGAGTGTTAATTTCCACCTGAAAAGAATTGTTGGTAACGGGACACTAACTTACGAGGAGCTCGCCACGCTTTTGAGTCAAATCGAAGCGTGTCTTAATTCGAGGCCTCTTTGCCCCCTAACAGAAGACCCAGAGGACTTTAACGCATTGACGCCTGCACATTGCCTTAAAGGAGAGACTCTATTCACGGTTCCTGAACCAGATTTGACTATCGGTAAGCAAAACTACACCGACCGATGGAAGGCGATTCAGGCGCATATTCAGACGTTCTGGAAGCAGTGGCAGACAGAGTACTTGAGCCGTTTACAACAGAGACCGAAATGGTTAAAAGTTCAGCCTCAACCCAAAATAGGAGATTTGGTATTAATCAAAGATGAACGGCTGCCACCAGCAAAATGGAACCTAGGCCGAATTATAGAAACATATCCCGGAGCAGACAACATCGTACGAGTAGTAAAGGTGAAAACCCAGCTAGGAGAGTTTCGACGACCAATTACCAAACTGTGCCCATTACCAACAAATGAAAACCAACAGTAATCGTAATTTAAACTTTTACCACATAGTCAAAAATACACAACCCACAATACGACACACATTATACGACATATTAACTTATTAACCTTATATAATACTAATAATAAAATTATAAACACATTAACCAATATTGAAATCGGATGAAAGGTTTTATACACCACTGTCATCATACAAATCAGTCCAAATACACTCAAATCAAAATGCAGAATCACTCCCGATAGATAACCCAGATTTGGAGCCGCAACCCAACATACATTTGCATTCACGCAACCGAATAGCATACACATTTGCACTCATCGTCTACCAAAACTTAAAATACAAATTAAATTTTTATTATATCTTTTTCATTAAAAAAAAAACTTTATTTCAAAAACCAAACCGGCAGCGATTCTGCCTACAAAATAACTGACTACTATTCTAACAAAATTTGTGTCTTAAATACTAAATTAATGCTAGCGGAGGCAAATATCTAACGGCGACATGTTCCCACAGGTACTCGTGCATTTCATACCGTACGTGATGGAATGCGGGTCCAGCGATGTAGAGGAATCAGGTTGCACATACCACGGGCGCACTATCAGCGAAGTTCATGGCAGACACATGGGAAGCGATGTTGAGTTTCGGGTTTCGGTTGTCAAACATATTTCGTGTTAACTCTTCCACCCTTAAATTCGAGTGTCCTCACTCGTGACCTTGAAGAATGGCGGGCATTGACTTATGCCAATCGTTTTGATCGATGTTGGTCGTTCCGGAATCTCTGCAGATGATTCTATTGTTAACTGGGCTGCTGCTTGCATTTCTCTCGCTTCTACTGTTGTGGAGATTTGTAAATTGCTTTGCTTGCGTGCTAAAAACAGTATTAGGGATATTACCACTGTTGCAATGATGATAATGGTCGACACACTGTAAGTAGCTATCAGGTGCGTTTTGTTTCTTCCTTCAATTTGGCTTATGTAGAGGGTGTTGTTCAAATGCAGCTCTTTTATCACTTCGAGGGTTAGCAGTTCTTCGAAGGCTTTCGATGGTGAGTCTAATTGTACGATGGCCGGAAGAGGTCTTGAGGTGGGGATTTCGTTGGAGACAAAAGTTCGCTTATTTACGACGATGGTAGCGTTATAGTATTGTACTATAAATGTTCCCGTTATGTTGAGCGTGTCGTTGTTGACCAGTATTGACCCATTAAATTGGTTAAGAAGTAGTGACCCAGGGAGTATTTCCTCGACCGTTGGAATATGTTGATTGTTGATGTCGGTACAGTTTGCTGGTCTGCTTCGTAGTAGGTTTGGTATGCACTCCGTATTACTTAAGTTAATAATTTCGTTAATTTTACAAATGGTTAAATCGTTAAAAGTTTTACAATTATTTTTAATTCCATAAAAATCATTTTCACATCGAAGTACATTATTAAAATCAATTTTAGTTACAAGGGATTTTCTTTTTATTGGCTTTACTAACAGTTTCTTGCATTCTTCTTTTTTTGTGGTTGGCACACTTACGATATAAATTATAGTCGAACTATTACAAGCTATTTTTACATTGGCAAATTCAAATGCCTCTTCCATATTCATATATGATAAGCTATTTTTTTCAAAAAGAATCTTAACTAAATTTATTTCTGTGTTTGAAAGTATAAACGAATTTACTATTCCGGCTTTTGCCCATTGTAATGCATGTTCTATATTTATTATTTCCTCCTTAATTACATCTAATCTATATTTAATAATAGTGGAATATTGGTTTTTAATTTCGACATTTGTTTTTAAAGACTTAATTATATTGTTAGTTATATTTGTAATATTACTTATTCTCTCTAACGATAGTTTATTTATTATTAATTGTTTATTATTGTTTTCTAGTAAATTTTGAGTTTTGGATTTTATAATTTGAAAATCGTGGTGGTCCGGGGTACCGGCTATCCATTTCCACGCAGTGCCTAAAATGTTTATTGCCCTTTTCTTCTTTTTTACTAGCGGCTTGATGCGGTTGAATCGGTTAAGGATTTCGGAAAGTTCATAGGACAGGTAAGGGTAGGCGGGATTATCTTTACTTACATTAGATTGGATTTTAAGCTGTATATCGTCGATTATACCCTGGTATGCTGCAAGGTCAATTATGTGTACCAGCTTAAACGTACCAGTTTGCACTTTCGCTATTCCTGTACTCAGGGTAACCAGTTTTGAGTTGGAATAGTCCAGTATTTGAACCTCTGCTAGGCCCAAAGATATGAATAACCTAAAAGAAGACATCAGGTTTTAATATTGGCTTTATGGACGATTTTGCCTGTTTCGGTTAGAATTGTAGTTGGATTATTTTCCTTGACTACTTCCTTTCTGTACCTTGCGGAAAGCTTGGTACCTAATCGTCTATTAATTTTTACGAAGATAATTTCGCCGGGAGAGTAATTCTTTAGTGGCTGTCGAGTTTTATTGTGATAATCTAAATCTTTATTTTGCTTTTCTTTTAACTTTATTATGTTTTCTTTTCTAGCCTTCTCAAATTGTTCAGGGTCAGTGCTAACGTTTCTTCCAAAAAATACTTCGATCGGTTTCCTATTAGTTGTGGAATGAACAGAGGAATTATACTCATAGATAGCACGATCTAATAGCTCTTCAAACGATCTATGGACTCGGTCTGCCTTAAGGCACCGCATGATCTCGGAAAGGGTCGAGTGAAATCTTTCCACTTGACCGTTGACAAAGCTTGAATATGGGGGAGTCTTATAGATTTCGATTCCCAACTGATCCTGGAGCATGAAACATATTGAGGCAGAATTGAACGCTTTTTCGTTGTCAAAAACAATTACCTTGGGTACACCGTACGCAAATAACAGTTGCCTTAACGGTTCCCTAATGTCCTCAATTGCTCTCGATTTCAGGATGCGAGCCTGTGCGTATTTAGAAAATTTATCGATTGCCGTTAGGACCAAATTGGTATCTGTGGAATAAATGTCGACGTGTAATATATGACCGGGATGTTCGGGGATAGGAGTGTTTTGCAGTTCCGGCTTATTCGGATGCCGATCATATTTGTGTTGTTTACAAGTAACACATTGCCTAACTATTGTATCAATTTTGAACTTCATTTTCGGAAAGTAAACTTTTTGTAGTAGTTGGATTTTATTTTCTAAACTGTTGCGGTGAGCTCTTTTATGCTCTTTTAGAATCTCTTCTTCCTGCTCGGTTGCATTCGGTAGATCTTTAACTTGAATCTGAGTAAACCTTATCTTGTATGATTTAAAATGTGTGGGGTACACTTCCTGAATTTTACCCATTACAACTTCAGTCGTTAAAATACCATTAATAACGCTTGGGTTCAGATGCCGTTTAAGCAGCTGAATCAAATCTTCCTCAGAATAATTCTGTCTAGTAAGTATGTGTCTATGAAAGGTAGGAAAAGGAATTTGAAATTGGTAGCTATCTTGGTTTCCAGTAAAAATCATCAGCTGGTTCTTAAAGACGTTAATCGGGCTTTCAACAGTTTGGATTAATTCGTGAGACGAACTTTCGCTGCTGTGTTGTGTAGAAGTCAGCGCATTTACTTGAGAGACCCGTGGAGGCCGCGAAAGAGCATCTGCAACTACATTGCTTCTGCCTGGCTTGTAGCGTAGCTCATAATTGTATTCCTCGAGAATCGCTTTCCAGCGTTTCATCTTAGAATTATTATTTTTGTTACTCAGAGCATACGTTAACGGCTGATGGTCTGTGTAAATTTTTACGCTTGAAGTTCCGTACAAATAACTTCGTAAAGAGTTCAATGCCCAAATTATCGCAAGTAGTTCTTTCTCATTTGCTGCATAATTTTCCTCCGTCTTATTTAATGTTCGTGATATAAAGGAAATCGGTCTGTCATCTTGTGCAAGAACAGCGCCAATGGCGAAATTAGAAGCATCAGTTGTCAACTCGAAGGGTTTTCCGAAATTAGGATATGCCAGAATTGTATCTTTCGAAACAAGAGAATTTTTTATTTTGTTAAAGGCCGCGATGGCGTCGGAGTTTAAATGAACTGGTTTTTGGCTAGATTTAGATTTGGACATACGTCCCTCCTCCCCCCTTAAAAGGGATGTCAGGGGCTTTGCGAGTTGCGCGTAGTTTTTCACAAAACGGCGATAATACCCTGACAGGCCTAGAAATGACCGGAGTTCTTTAAGAGTATTCGGAATGGGAAAATTTGTGATGGCTTCTACCTTTGCGGGATTTGTTTTAATGCCTTCGGAGGATACCACGAAGCCTAGGAATTCGACCTGTTCTTTAAAGAAATCACACTTTTCTAACTGTAGTTTCATGTTGGCTTCATTAAGAATTTTAAAAACTTCTTTGATATGCTTAATGTGGTCCTCCTGATCTTTGCTAAAGATGATAATGTCATCTATGTATACGTAGCAGATTTTCCCAATGACATCACGCAATATATCGTCTAGTGCTCGCTGGAAGATAGAAGGCGCATTTTTCAACCCAAATGGGAGCCTTGTAAATTCATATTTTCCGTTATTGATGGAAAATGCTGTTTTCTCGATATCAGATTCTTTTAAAGGAATTTGATGAAAACCGCTCTTAAGGTCAAGCACCGTGAAATACTTGTTCTTCCCTAATTGCGCTAGCACTTCGTTAATTTCAGGGATCGGATAGCGATCCGCTATGGTGACGGAATTCAATTTTCTATAATCGATCACCATCCTATATTTCTTGTTCCCTTCAGAATCCGGTTTTTTTGGGACAATCCATACTGGCGAGTTATATGGTGACCGTGAAGGTCTAATTATTCCGTCATCGATTAAGCTTTGAATTTGTTTATTTACTTCATCTTTAAGAGATACAGGGAATGGATAGTATCGAGTGTACACGGGGGTATCTGAGTTAGTGCGGATTTCGCCTACCACCCTTGTAGTGTAAGTCAGCTTCTCGTCCGGTTCCGAAAATAAAGTGGGAAATTTATTTACGAGGTTGGCAATGTCATGTTTTTGTTCAGAAGTCATATGTGTAGTTCGTATGACTACATTGTTTATTGCCTGTAAGGCTTGTTGTTTTATCCTGACTTTCATACCATTTCCAATTTGCATATAATCTTCGTGAGTGTAGATGACGGCAGACAACTCTTTTAAACTGTCGTTGCCTAATATCGCGTGGAAGGACTTAAGCGATGGTAAAAGGAAAAATTTAATTTTGTGGTTGTTTAGACCAAAGAGACTCGTTTGAACGTGGTGGCTGACTTTAATACTGCCACCTACTGAATTTGCATAAAAACATTTATCGTTTGCTATTGGTTTATCAACTAGTTGGGGTTGTATGTAGTTTCTGTTCGATCCGGTATCTATTAAAATTTTAATAATCTCTCCACTCTTCGTCCTACTTTCGAAGTAAGGTAACGAAGAGCTAGCTAATCTAAAAAATTAATGTCAGTGAAATCCGTGATTTCATCAACATTGGTGTCGGGAATATAGTCAGATTCCTCCAATGGCTGAATGTACTCATCGAAGGTTTGATCATAGTTACAGTCTTCGGCCTGTAAAACTTCATCATATTGACTATCTATGTGGAAACTTGGTTGTGGCTTGGTGGGTTTATACGGAGGTTGTTTTGACATAAATTGTTGGGGTCTTGGTGTTGGACCACGCTGCGAAAATTGGTGAGTCCTAGCTTGAGCACTCTGACCTAAGGGCTCTGCTTTAATCTGTTGATTAGAAGAGAAGGGAAATTGTTGCCTTGGTACAAATGGTGGTCTATAACCTGGTTGGGGTTGATATTGATTCCGTTGTACGTTTTGCTGTTGATAAAATGATGGTCGTGGCGGTGGTTGATAGGAAGGCAAAAAGCTTGACTGAGTGTGAAATGGTTGTCTATTTTGTGGATTCATATAATTATTAGGCAAAGTCCTACGTGGCGGTTGTGACGATGAATTAGGATGTTTTATCATCATACCATGGTTAACCATGTGATGTGATCTATAGCCCTGGTTTTCCAGCTTGAGGCACAAGTGAAGAGCCTGGGGCAAATCTACGGGTTCGCGCACTCCCAGCAACCTGGGAAGATCGCCTTTGAGGCCTCTAATAAAAGTATCGAGAGCCTTGCCTCTATAGGTCTGTGTAAGCAATTGAGTAGACTCTTGAGAAATTTCCATGCAGGAAATTTTATTGAGGATAAGAGAAAGGTGGCTGTATACAGCCTGGTAAAACTCTGATACCGTTTTGTTCCCTTGAACGAGGGACGACATTTGATATTCGAGAGTATTTAAATCACGCTTGTCGGCGTAGTGCATAACAAGGCATTTTGAAATATTGTCCCAATTGAGTGGAGTATTGTACGACTCCAAGACAACGTCAGCGCTTCCGATTATCTTATTGCGGATTACGCTTAAAATACCATAGTATTTAGGCGTTCCTTTTATGGGCTCATAAATCTGGAGGATGCGGTCAACCCCTTTCTTCCAGGAGCTAAACTCTGCTGCATCGCCTGAGAAGTTTCTAAGGCATCGGACAACATCTGGTGTCTTGTCCAGATCTTCTAATTTGTTTCGATACTGTGCCGCAATCGGCTGATCGACACCGGCACAGAAATCAGCGCTAGGGTTTAAAATGTTATGAATAATCTCTTTTCCTGATTCTTTTAAAGTTTTCCGAATTAAGGATGAAATGAGGATGTCCAATTCACGAGTTCCCCTTACCTCCTGGTCACCATCTGAATGCGATGAACTGGTCGTGGATGTGTTGTTTGGGTTATCCCTTGCGGGGGTAGAAGTACGTGCTGATGTGGAAGGGGTAGGATTTGGAAGTAAGATAGGGTTAATATTGATAGGAGGAGCATCGCCTCTAGGGTTGATTGGTGGAGGGTCAGTAGATACTCCTGAGCGTAGATCAGGCATAACTATATATTTATATAAGATGTTTCGGTAGTAAAAAGAAAATAATAGTAATAGCGATAAAAGGAAGAGGGAAAACAAAAATGTTTATATTTTAAATCTAATTCACTTAATGTCTAATTTTCAATTGGTTTAACGCTTTAGTTAATTTAATATAGCTTAATATTTTTCCTTTTATATTCTCACTTTATGATTTTTTTGTTTCTCTATTATTATTTCTCTTTCTTTTTAATAAATTTCTTAACCTTGCTTAGTACTTCACTTTTGTGTTTTTAAATTTTTTTCAAGTCACTTATTCAATGTAATTATTTATTTTTTTATGATTTCTAAATATTTTCGTAAAATTAAATTATTCTTATTCTTAAATCTTTCTAATTAAATTTTTTATTTCTGTATTTTCCCTGTTCTGATTTCATATAAATGTAGTTACTATATATTCTTACAATATAATGGTGAGTTTCATCTCAGAGCGGCTGGTGGGTTGCACCTCCGTTTCCTCCAACGACGAGTTATTGGCTGTGTTGGTTACTTCGGGGCCTCGTTTCTCTGGAACTCACTTGGTAACACTGGTCACTAGCACTTCTTTAGGGCGTTTTGTGACAGAGGTCACTTTTTCTTTTGAATTATACTTGCTTTCGCAACACTTGTCACTAGCACTTCTTGAGGGCGTTTTGTGACAGAGGTCACTTTTTCTTCTGGATTATACTTGCTTTCGCAACACTTGTCACTGGCACTTCTTGAGGGCATTCACTGGACAGAGGTCACTGGTACAGGGTTATTGTGGTTGGGCGACCACGGGAAATTTTAATTTTTTTTTTTTGTTTTTTAAAAAAAAATTCTCCGTCGCGGCACACGCGTTAGATATGCACTACTTTAGGGCTTAATCGTCGCGGCACATACGTTAAAACTGTTGCACTACTTAAGGGCTTGTTAGTTAACGGATAATTTATTCCCGTGGTCCCTGCTCGGGCGCCAATTAAATTTTTATTATATCTTTTTCATTAAAAAAAAAACTTTATTTCAAAAACCAAACCGGCAGCGATTCTGCCTACAAAATAACTGACTACTATTCTAACAAAATTTGTGTCTTAAATACTAAATTAATGCTAGCGGAGGCAAATATCTAACGGCGACATGTTCCCACAGGTACTCGTGCATTTCATACCGTACGTGATGGAATGCGGGTCCAGCGATGTAGAGGAATCAGGTTGCACATACCACGGGCGCACTATCAGCGAAGTTCATGGCAGACACATGGGAAGCGATGTTGAGTTTCGGGTTTCGGTTGTCAAACATATTTCGTGTTAACTTACAGTCCACACACACATACACACACACACACTCCTTTCGAAAACAATCAATTCGCCACGGTCTACAATTCTACAATTACGGCAAAAAGAAAGGCAGCAAGAAATCCATTCTTCACTGTTCATACACGCACACACATACACTTCATCGATGGATGCGAGGAGAAACAATAAACCCAGTTAATCCACGCACCACCCACATGTTGACTGATCACCGACGACACGACCTTCCCCAACTCGCAATAATACAGCCAAGATAACTATACCTAATACGGCTGTTCTACAGCTTCATCGTCACCATAGCTGCAGCAGCGCAGAATTTTGTCTCTCTATTGCTTTACTTGTTTGTTTATGATTGTCATTTATATTAATGGTTTGTCTCTTTTCATGCAATCACATGAGAAAATCAAGCAGCGAAGACATCAATAGACTATGGACGTAACAAGGGATAAGATGATAAACTTCAACTTCGTTCACTAGCCGGCGGGGGAGAATGTTGACGACGATGACGTCACGGTGCACTTTTTCCCTAAACCCATCCATTAAAAGGGAAATTTCCCTAAAGAGAATGTTCCGAAAATTGTGAACTGTCAACAATTACATTATATATAAGAAGTCAAATAAACTAATGAATTATTCTATTTTATAACGTACCCACGAATGGTAACATTTCTCCTTAACGTTAATACGGCTTTGTTTCCTTGGTAGCAGTACAAGTTACGGTGCAGTTTTTTTCCCTCGTGTTCTTGGTTCAATACCCGAACAGAGACCAATACTTGAACGATTCGATCTTCAAATTTGAACGATTGACACAGCTCTACTAGCTCTCACTTTTTAATACCAATACGCTCACAAAACATTTCCAAATATATTACAAAGTTTCTCTCATAGATGGCATTATTATTCGGAATTTTGAGCGAACAGTCCTATTTCTTTTCAAATGACATTTAAATTTCAATTTCAACTTTGTTTGACGTGTATTTAAAATTATTTTCAAATATCAATGGAATCTGATATTTGGAAAGGTTTCTTTTGTTTTTCAAATATAAGGTATAATGTATATCTATTAAATTACTACTTATAGACACGGATGACGAAAATCTAATAATAATGATTGAGGAGAACCCATGCCTTTGGGACATAAGAAGGAGTGACTACCGGGATGGTGTGAAGAAGCAAAGAGTGTATATAAACATTTCTAAATGCTTTCCTGGTAGCAGTCCGATGGAAATTGAGAAGCGCTTCATAGCTCTGAAGGAAAAGTAAAGAAGGGAAAAAAAGAAAGAAAAAAAATTTAACAAATCGGGATCTGGTGCCATAAATTGCAGGATATGGAATGATGAAACCAAGTGTTATTAACTTTATGGAAATAAATCCACAATAAAACAATCAATTATATATGTATAATTATCAAAGGAATATATGTATCTTTATTTATTCGAAACGCGTCTTGTCAGGAGGACTTTACAAAATACACTGCCGATCATTTCACAATCTGCTTTATATCAAAGAATATATAATTACCAAGAAGACGCATCTCATATAAATGCTTGTACTGAAAATTTTTGTATGGCGGGTTCCAACGTTGGAACCCGTTCTCACAGCTTTTGTTATTGATTTGCTTTACCAAAAACTTTTTAATATTTCGCTCAGAGAATTTCCTAGAACAGTCCAACCGATATACAAAATACAACACACACGGCGACACAGTCATCCACACGATAGTACGTGTGAGATGTACGATTACCTCTGTATGCCTATACCGGATACCCGTCAGGTAAACTCACATACCTATACCGACTAAATATTCTGTATAACCTGTTCTTGGTAAACGACGATGAGGATCGACGAAACTATCCTGCACAGTGCTTTTGTTTTGTTTTGTTTTTTTTTCTTTTGTCTCATTTCTTATCGGGTAAGATCAGAAATAAAGAATCCTTACTTTATAATACATGCATTCATATATAAATGTATGCGTGTGATCGTTTTTCATGGTATATATTGAACATGGATCGAAGGAGGAATAGTATACAGTGCGCGCCGCTTAATATAATCCCAGTTAATATTATCATTCGCATAATATTATCACTTTGACACAGTCCTTAATAATTATACACAATTACACAGGATAAATTTCGTTTTTTTTTAATCATCACATCGGTTATTGTTATTATTTTATCATAGGTATAAATATACTTTTGAGAGTTTATTTTTGAGTTTCCCATTCCCTTCTACACCGGTTATTGCTATCGTCGGTTATTGTTATCAATTTAACCAGGTCCCAAAGTAATCATATTAAGCACCGTGCACTGTATTTATATTACTAAGAGGAGCAGGAGATTTGTTGGATTTTGTCTTGTTGAATCTTCTTCCTTTGTTTTGAATCGCAGTATGCAGTATTGGAGATTTCCATTGTGTATGTATACGTGTGGATTGAGGTTGTATGAGAAAGAGCTTCTTTCCCAATTATTTTTCAGTCGGCTCTTTTTTTATTATTCAAGAAAGAGCTTTTTGCGTTCGATTTCATTTTCAAAGGCAGATAATACTTCTTGGTAATTATATATTCTTTGTTTATATGAACCCTCGTGCCGTCTCTTTCTCTTTCTTTTTGTTTCATTTTAATAATTACATTCTCTATTATATCTTTATACATCCGACATTCCTACACCTCAGTCAAAAAATGCAATGATTGCGACATAGACCAAAAGTTAACTTGGAAACAACATATACACACAAAACGTAATCAAATCAAGGACAAATTTAGACAACTTTAGGCTGCTGAGAAGAAACTCGGTTCTATCTATAGACAACAAACTGCTCATTTAAAAGACGATTATTAAACCAATACAGACATACAGACTTCAGCTGTGGGAAACAGCGTGTAAATCAAATATAAACATCATCCAAAGACAGCTATCAAAAATATTAAGAACGATAATAGACGCTCCATTGTATATTTCCAATGACGACATCCATAAAGACCTCAAATTAGCGACAGTAATTGAAGAAATACAAAAGACAAGCACAAAAAAACAAAGCCGGTTATTAATCCACGATAACAATTAAGTCAACTCAATCCCGCTACAAGAAATAACCCGTAAAAGGAGACTGAAGAGCCTTAGACCATCAGACCTAACTTAAAGACATTAATAAAGTAATAACTATTGCAATCTTTACTTTTTGAATACTTGAATTGTAAAACAAATGTATGTAAAGGCACTGGCCTTATAAGCTATCATATCCTGTTATGTAACAACAATTACTAGGTGTCCAATATGTACAGATGTGAATAAATAAAGGAAACAAAAAAAAGAAACAGTTTTTGAAAGCACAAAACATATTTACTTTTTTAATCAGTTAATTCACATTTAAAAGAAACCGACATCAAAAGGCGAATATTTACTTCAATGGTGCCGAAAAAACACAGAAATTAAAATCTTGACGAAAGCTTTTTCATAAGGAATGAAATTAGCAAAGGCGCAAAAGCTCTCTGGCACTTTATTCTCGATTTGGTATTACTAGCGACATCTTGCAGCATAATGGTACTACTGGATTGTCGCTACTATAGTAATGTATATACAAAGGTTCTAGTCAAAACAGGTTCTTCATCTTCATCTATGTCAGTCTCTGAATCGTTTCCATCGTCTTTGTTTTCTCATAGATTTGGGTATGACGTATTTATGTTGATTGCGAAGTGCGGTGTCATCTGTTGTTATGAAGGCTGTAGTAATCCATTGTATTTTTAAACGAAATAAATATCTATCTATCTATCTATCTATGTCGGTCCTTTGGGTCGATTGGTAACTGCAAAAACCCTTGAGCTGGATCCGGAACGATAAACACTTTTGAGTCTCCGAGCATCGCTATGTGATCATCCATATTTGGCAGCGGAAAGTTGATTTTCACAGTTTGGTTGTTCAGTCGCATATAGTCGACGACGAGTCTGGACTCACCTTCTTCTTTTTCACTAGCAGTACAGGGCTCGCATACGATGAGTTGGTATCTGTAACTATACCCATTTTCTCCAGCCATCGACGATATCTCGTGTTTTCTTCTTTTCACCATCGCTCGCAGGGTACGGTTTGGAGTATGGGGGCTTGTTTCCTGGTATTTCTTGGATTTCCATTTTAAACTCACTAGTACATCCAATCTCACTAGCGTTAAGAGCAACACAATCTCTAAACTCGTTCAATGTGTCTAAAAGGTCTTGTACAATTTTAGGTGACACACTGTCGGCATCCACGTTCACATCCCTCAACTCGATAGGCGATTTTGGAAACAGCTTTTCAGCATTAGTGATACCGTTGTCAATATTGAAAACTGCTCCCACAGTTATGTCTTCTCTACCTACGTTGGCGATTGGCAGCAAGATTTTGTTTTCTCCTTGTATCGCGGTGATAAATGAAACTGAACCAGTTGGTATTGTAGTCTCTTCGGTCTTCCATGATTCCATCTGACGATCGGCATACGAAAATTCCGCAAACGGTTGCTCTTTAATTTTTCTCGTGAACTGTAATGTATTATCCACCTTTGCGTATGTTATGAAAGGCAGCTCAGTATACGTACGACCAACTATTACGTCCCATTTTTGTACTTCATCGGGAACCACACGAAATTTAATGTCTTCAGCTAATGCACCATCAATACTGAGTGAACAAATAATCCAGCCAGGTGAGGTGACTTTAAATTCAGCTGGGCCAAATGACTTCAGCTCCATTAAGCCATGTTGGACACTGAATCCATTGAGCAATGCTGTAGTGGCTTTAATGGTACATTCTGAACTGCCCATATCAACAAAGGCAGACAATTCACACTTGTCAACGTAAACAGTCTTCAGATATTTTGCGATTCCATTCTGTGGCAAACCATCTACTTGCCGTACTGCTCCTTGCTGATTTGGACAAGTTCTAGAAAGATGTTCTTTCTGGCCACATTGAAAACATGTCGGAGACGGTCGAGGTTCAGGACAATTTCTCGACAAATGACCACCTTTCTTGCAATTGTAGCATACTATTTCCTTTGCTATACGGGGACGAACGCCTGCATCTTGATATTCGTTGTTTCTTTGATGAACTCCTGACTGATAAAATTCATTGGATTTGAATCGTTCCTGACCAATTCGTGTGGAATTTAAGAATGTCATGCAGTAGATAATCAGCGTCAAGGTGTCGACAGCCCATCAAGGAGTTAGCTGTATCCCGCGCCCATAGTCCAGTTAGTATCATCTCCTTAGTTTCATTAAAACTAATTCATAATTCATATAATTATTAGGCAAAGTCCTACGTGGCGGTTGTGACGATGAATTAGGATGTTTTATCATCATACCATGGTTAACCATGTGATGTGATCTATAGCCCTGGTTTTCCAGCTTGAGGCACAAGTGAAGAGCCTGGGGCAAATCTACGGGTTCGCGCACTCCCAGCAACCTGGGAAGATCGCCTTTGAGGCCTCTAATAAAAGTATCGAGAGCCTTGCCTCTATAGGTCTGTGTAAGCAATTGAGTAGACTCTTGAGAAATTTCCATGCAGGAAATTTTATTGAGGATAAGAGAAAGGTGGCTGTATACAGCCTGGTAAAACTCTGATACCGTTTTGTTCCCTTGAACGAGGGACGACATTTGATATTCGAGAGTATTTAAATCACGCTTGTCGGCGTAGTGCATAACAAGGCATTTTGAAATATTGTCCCAATTGAGTGGAGTATTGTACGACTCCAAGACAACGTCAGCGCTTCCGATTATCTTATTGCGGATTACGCTTAAAATACCATAGTATTTAGGCGTTCCTTTTATGGGCTCATAAATCTGGAGGATGCGGTCAACCCCTTTCTTCCAGGAGCTAAACTCTGCTGCATCGCCTGAGAAGTTTCTAAGGCATCGGACAACATCTGGTGTCTTGTCCAGATCTTCTAATTTGTTTCGATACTGTGCCGCAATCGGCTGATCGACACCGGCACAGAAATCAGCGCTAGGGTTTAAAATGTTATGAATAATCTCTTTTCCTGATTCTTTTAAAGTTTTCCGAATTAAGGATGAAATGAGGATGTCCAATTCACGAGTTCCCCTTACCTCCTGGTCACCATCTGAATGCGATGAACTGGTCGTGGATGTGTTGTTTGGGTTATCCCTTGCGGGGGTAGAAGTACGTGCTGATGTGGAAGGGGTAGGATTTGGAAGTAAGATAGGGTTAATATTGATAGGAGGAGCATCGCCTCTAGGGTTGATTGGTGGAGGGTCAGTAGATACTCCTGAGCGTAGATCAGGCATAACTATATATTTATATAAGATGTTTCGGTAGTAAAAAGAAAATAATAGTAATAGCGATAAAAGGAAGAGGGAAAACAAAAATGTTTATATTTTAAATCTAATTCACTTAATGTCTAATTTTCAATTGGTTTAACGCTTTAGTTAATTTAATATAGCTTAATATTTTTCCTTTTATATTCTCACTTTATGATTTTTTTGTTTCTCTATTATTATTTCTCTTTCTTTTTAATAAATTTCTTAACCTTGCTTAGTACTTCACTTTTGTGTTTTTAAATTTTTTTCAAGTCACTTATTCAATGTAATTATTTATTTTTTTATGATTTCTAAATATTTTCGTAAAATTAAATTATTCTTATTCTTAAATCTTTCTAATTAAATTTTTTATTTCTGTATTTTCCCTGTTCTGATTTCATATAAATGTAGTTACTATATATTCTTACAATATAATGGTGAGTTTCATCTCAGAGCGGCTGGTGGGTTGCACCTCCGTTTCCTCCAACGACGAGTTATTGGCTGTGTTGGTTACTTCGGGGCCTCGTTTCTCTGGAACTCACTTGGTAACACTGGTCACTAGCACTTCTTTAGGGCGTTTTGTGACAGAGGTCACTTTTTCTTTTGAATTATACTTGCTTTCGCAACACTTGTCACTAGCACTTCTTGAGGGCGTTTTGTGACAGAGGTCACTTTTTCTTCTGGATTATACTTGCTTTCGCAACACTTGTCACTGGCACTTCTTGAGGGCATTCACTGGACAGAGGTCACTGGTACAGGGTTATTGTGGTTGGGCGACCACGGGAAATTTTAATTTTTTTTTTTTGTTTTTTAAAAAAAAATTCTCCGTCGCGGCACACGCGTTAGATATGCACTACTTTAGGGCTTAATCGTCGCGGCACATACGTTAAAACTGTTGCACTACTTAAGGGCTTGTTAGTTAACGGATAATTTATTCCCGTGGTCCCTGCTCGGGCGCCAATTAAATTTTTATTATATCTTTTTCATTAAAAAAAAAACTTTATTTCAAAAACCAAACCGGCAGCGATTCTGCCTACAAAATAACTGACTACTATTCTAACAAAATTTGTGTCTTAAATACTAAATTAATGCTAGCGGAGGCAAATATCTAACGGCGACATGTTCCCACAGGTACTCGTGCATTTCATACCGTACGTGATGGAATGCGGGTCCAGCGATGTAGAGGAATCAGGTTGCACATACCACGGGCGCACTATCAGCGAAGTTCATGGCAGACACATGGGAAGCGATGTTGAGTTTCGGGTTTCGGTTGTCAAACATATTTCGTGTTAACTTACAGTCCACACACACATACACACACACACACTCCTTTCGAAAACAATCAATTCGCCACGGTCTACAATTCTACAATTACGGCAAAAAGAAAGGCAGCAAGAAATCCATTCTTCACTGTTCATACACGCACACACATACACTTCATCGATGGATGCGAGGAGAAACAATAAACCCAGTTAATCCACGCACCACCCACATGTTGACTGATCACCGACGACACGACCTTCCCCAACTCGCAATAATACAGCCAAGATAACTATACCTAATACGGCTGTTCTACAGCTTCATCGTCACCATAGCTGCAGCAGCGCAGAATTTTGTCTCTCTATTGCTTTACTTGTTTGTTTATGATTGTCATTTATATTAATGGTTTGTCTCTTTTCATGCAATCACATGAGAAAATCAAGCAGCGAAGACATCAATAGACTATGGACGTAACAAGGGATAAGATGATAAACTTCAACTTCGTTCACTAGCCGGCGGGGGAGAATGTTGACGACGATGACGTCACGGTGCACTTTTTCCCTAAACCCATCCATTAAAAGGGAAATTTCCCTAAAGAGAATGTTCCGAAAATTGTGAACTGTCAACAATTACATTATATATAAGAAGTCAAATAAACTAATGAATTATTCTATTTTATAACGTACCCACGAATGGTAACATTTCTCCTTAACGTTAATACGGCTTTGTTTCCTTGGTAGCAGTACAAGTTACGGTGCAGTTTTTTTCCCTCGTGTTCTTGGTTCAATACCCGAACAGAGACCAATACTTGAACGATTCGATCTTCAAATTTGAACGATTGACACAGCTCTACTAGCTCTCACTTTTTAATACCAATACGCTCACAAAACATTTCCAAATATATTACAAAGTTTCTCTCATAGATGGCATTATTATTCGGAATTTTGAGCGAACAGTCCTATTTCTTTTCAAATGACATTTAAATTTCAATTTCAACTTTGTTTGACGTGTATTTAAAATTATTTTCAAATATCAATGGAATCTGATATTTGGAAAGGTTTCTTTTGTTTTTCAAATATAAGGTATAATGTATATCTATTAAATTACTACTTATAGACACGGATGACGAAAATCTAATAATAATGATTGAGGAGAACCCATGCCTTTGGGACATAAGAAGGAGTGACTACCGGGATGGTGTGAAGAAGCAAAGAGTGTATATAAACATTTCTAAATGCTTTCCTGGTAGCAGTCCGATGGAAATTGAGAAGCGCTTCATAGCTCTGAAGGAAAAGTAAAGAAGGGAAAAAAAGAAAGAAAAAAAATTTAACAAATCGGGATCTGGTGCCATAAATTGCAGGATATGGAATGATGAAACCAAGTGTTATTAACTTTATGGAAATAAATCCACAATAAAACAATCAATTATATATGTATAATTATCAAAGGAATATATGTATCTTTATTTATTCGAAACGCGTCTTGTCAGGAGGACTTTACAAAATACACTGCCGATCATTTCACAATCTGCTTTATATCAAAGAATATATAATTACCAAGAAGACGCATCTCATATAAATGCTTGTACTGAAAATTTTTGTATGGCGGGTTCCAACGTTGGAACCCGTTCTCACAGCTTTTGTTATTGATTTGCTTTACCAAAAACTTTTTAATATTTCGCTCAGAGAATTTCCTAGAACAGTCCAACCGATATACAAAATACAACACACACGGCGACACAGTCATCCACACGATAGTACGTGTGAGATGTACGATTACCTCTGTATGCCTATACCGGATACCCGTCAGGTAAACTCACATACCTATACCGACTAAATATTCTGTATAACCTGTTCTTGGTAAACGACGATGAGGATCGACGAAACTATCCTGCACAGTGCTTTTGTTTTGTTTTGTTTTTTTTTCTTTTGTCTCATTTCTTATCGGGTAAGATCAGAAATAAAGAATCCTTACTTTATAATACATGCATTCATATATAAATGTATGCGTGTGATCGTTTTTCATGGTATATATTGAACATGGATCGAAGGAGGAATAGTATACAGTGCGCGCCGCTTAATATAATCCCAGTTAATATTATCATTCGCATAATATTATCACTTTGACACAGTCCTTAATAATTATACACAATTACACAGGATAAATTTCGTTTTTTTTTAATCATCACATCGGTTATTGTTATTATTTTATCATAGGTATAAATATACTTTTGAGAGTTTATTTTTGAGTTTCCCATTCCCTTCTACACCGGTTATTGCTATCGTCGGTTATTGTTATCAATTTAACCAGGTCCCAAAGTAATCATATTAAGCACCGTGCACTGTATTTATATTACTAAGAGGAGCAGGAGATTTGTTGGATTTTGTCTTGTTGAATCTTCTTCCTTTGTTTTGAATCGCAGTATGCAGTATTGGAGATTTCCATTGTGTATGTATACGTGTGGATTGAGGTTGTATGAGAAAGAGCTTCTTTCCCAATTATTTTTCAGTCGGCTCTTTTTTTATTATTCAAGAAAGAGCTTTTTGCGTTCGATTTCATTTTCAAAGGCAGATAATACTTCTTGGTAATTATATATTCTTTGTTTATATGAACCCTCGTGCCGTCTCTTTCTCTTTCTTTTTGTTTCATTTTAATAATTACATTCTCTATTATATCTTTATACATCCGACATTCCTACACCTCAGTCAAAAAATGCAATGATTGCGACATAGACCAAAAGTTAACTTGGAAACAACATATACACACAAAACGTAATCAAATCAAGGACAAATTTAGACAACTTTAGGCTGCTGAGAAGAAACTCGGTTCTATCTATAGACAACAAACTGCTCATTTAAAAGACGATTATTAAACCAATACAGACATACAGACTTCAGCTGTGGGAAACAGCGTGTAAATCAAATATAAACATCATCCAAAGACAGCTATCAAAAATATTAAGAACGATAATAGACGCTCCATTGTATATTTCCAATGACGACATCCATAAAGACCTCAAATTAGCGACAGTAATTGAAGAAATACAAAAGACAAGCACAAAAAAACAAAGCCGGTTATTAATCCACGATAACAATTAAGTCAACTCAATCCCGCTACAAGAAATAACCCGTAAAAGGAGACTGAAGAGCCTTAGACCATCAGACCTAACTTAAAGACATTAATAAAGTAATAACTATTGCAATCTTTACTTTTTGAATACTTGAATTGTAAAACAAATGTATGTAAAGGCACTGGCCTTATAAGCTATCATATCCTGTTATGTAACAACAATTACTAGGTGTCCAATATGTACAGATGTGAATAAATAAAGGAAACAAAAAAAAGAAACAGTTTTTGAAAGCACAAAACATATTTACTTTTTTAATCAGTTAATTCACATTTAAAAGAAACCGACATCAAAAGGCGAATATTTACTTCAATGGTGCCGAAAAAACACAGAAATTAAAATCTTGACGAAAGCTTTTTCATAAGGAATGAAATTAGCAAAGGCGCAAAAGCTCTCTGGCACTTTATTCTCGATTTGGTATTACTAGCGACATCTTGCAGCATAATGGTACTACTGGATTGTCGCTACTATAGTAATGTATATACAAAGGTTCTAGTCAAAACAGGTTCTTCATCTTCATCTATGTCAGTCTCTGAATCGTTTCCATCGTCTTTGTTTTCTCATAGATTTGGGTATGACGTATTTATGTTGATTGCGAAGTGCGGTGTCATCTGTTGTTATGAAGGCTGTAGTAATCCATTGTATTTTTAAACGAAATAAATATCTATCTATCTATCTATCTATGTCGGTCCTTTGGGTCGATTGGTAACTGCAAAAACCCTTGAGCTGGATCCGGAACGATAAACACTTTTGAGTCTCCGAGCATCGCTATGTGATCATCCATATTTGGCAGCGGAAAGTTGATTTTCACAGTTTGGTTGTTCAGTCGCATATAGTCGACGACGAGTCTGGACTCACCTTCTTCTTTTTCACTAGCAGTACAGGGCTCGCATACGATGAGTTGGTATCTGTAACTATACCCATTTTCTCCAGCCATCGACGATATCTCGTGTTTTCTTCTTTTCACCATCGCTCGCAGGGTACGGTTTGGAGTATGGGGGCTTGTTTCCTGGTATTTCTTGGATTTCCATTTTAAACTCACTAGTACATCCAATCTCACTAGCGTTAAGAGCAACACAATCTCTAAACTCGTTCAATGTGTCTAAAAGGTCTTGTACAATTTTAGGTGACACACTGTCGGCATCCACGTTCACATCCCTCAACTCGATAGGCGATTTTGGAAACAGCTTTTCAGCATTAGTGATACCGTTGTCAATATTGAAAACTGCTCCCACAGTTATGTCTTCTCTACCTACGTTGGCGATTGGCAGCAAGATTTTGTTTTCTCCTTGTATCGCGGTGATAAATGAAACTGAACCAGTTGGTATTGTAGTCTCTTCGGTCTTCCATGATTCCATCTGACGATCGGCATACGAAAATTCCGCAAACGGTTGCTCTTTAATTTTTCTCGTGAACTGTAATGTATTATCCACCTTTGCGTATGTTATGAAAGGCAGCTCAGTATACGTACGACCAACTATTACGTCCCATTTTTGTACTTCATCGGGAACCACACGAAATTTAATGTCTTCAGCTAATGCACCATCAATACTGAGTGAACAAATAATCCAGCCAGGTGAGGTGACTTTAAATTCAGCTGGGCCAAATGACTTCAGCTCCATTAAGCCATGTTGGACACTGAATCCATTGAGCAATGCTGTAGTGGCTTTAATGGTACATTCTGAACTGCCCATATCAACAAAGGCAGACAATTCACACTTGTCAACGTAAACAGTCTTCAGATATTTTGCGATTCCATTCTGTGGCAAACCATCTACTTGCCGTACTGCTCCTTGCTGATTTGGACAAGTTCTAGAAAGATGTTCTTTCTGGCCACATTGAAAACATGTCGGAGACGGTCGAGGTTCAGGACAATTTCTCGACAAATGACCACCTTTCTTGCAATTGTAGCATACTATTTCCTTTGCTATACGGGGACGAACGCCTGCATCTTGATATTCGTTGTTTCTTTGATGAACTCCTGACTGATAAAATTCATTGGATTTGAATCGTTCCTGACCAATTCGTGTGGAATTTAAGAATGTCATGCAGTAGATAATCAGCGTCAAGGTGTCGACAGCCCATCAAGGAGTTAGCTGTATCCCGCGCCCATAGTCCAGTTAGTATCATCTCCTTAGTTTCATTAAAACTAAGCTTCAGTTGTCGACATAGTTCATATTTTTCGTGAAAGTAAGTGTTGGATGTTTCCCCTTTCCGTTGTAAGCGACTTGCCATTCTTTGCCATATCATGGACATATTTTCCTTTACGTAAAATGTGGTTTCGAATGAAATTTTGAACTGTGCCCAACTTTTAATTCCCTCTATTCTCGCACTTAGCCAACGCTTCGCACTACCCATCAAGTTCATCCTAGCCACATCCAACGCATATTCATCAGACCACCGATGAAGATGACACATGCTTTCGATGGTCTTGAGCCAACACTCGGCGGATGCCATATCGCCCTCACCATCAAACTTTTCTATGTTTTTGGTTAAATCTGGCATCAGGTGACATACTACGAGTGTGTCTTCCTGAACTCTTGGAGTGCTCCTGGCATTTGGGAGAACACTCTGCGTCAACCCCTGAAATTGTTCAACCAAAATATCGATTGTCTGGTCACGCCGTTTGATTTGCTCATTACGGATTTGGTTTTCGCTGATCATGTATTGCATCATCCACTCCATTTGCCCAGCATTTCCAGAATTTTCCGGGAATTCCGAATTACCACCTCTGTTTCTTTATGTGAGATTTCTCCGCAGTCAACATCATCATCAACCTTACCGAGCTTCACCTTCGATATGCCAAACGAAAATGCTACAAAATGTCCACCGACAACACCAAAGACAAATCGCGTTCGAGAGGAGTTTCTAAAAGTGAGCATGGAGACGATAAAAAGAATTGGTGACTGTGCAGCAACTGTTGCGAATAATCAGCCTCAAGAAAGACTTTACACAAACACGTTTCATGTCCTCCTGATTGCAAATATATGTATTTTATTTTGCCTTTTTTGCCTTTCTATACCATTATTGCCTTTTTTTTGCCTTTTTTCTCCGTTGTTGCCTTTTTCTGCCTTTTTTGCATATTTTGCTTTTTTCTCAAAGTTTGTTCGCTAAAAAAATAATGCTTGTATGTACATATGCATGTATATCTGGGCAAGTATTACATATATGCTTCCTCCTCACACTACGTAATACGCACGCATACTTACATTCCTAGACGCATTACAATTTAAAACGTCTAGTCTGTGGGGAGAGTCAACATGGAAATATCGTACACTAGCGGATACCTTGCGTGCTACGCTTTATAAAAAAAAAAAATATTAACAGCATTGCCGCCACCAAAAGGGGCCCGCCTGTGCAATCGATCACTGATCTATTTATATACCATATAGTAACTTCGGGTATTGTGGAATACGCGGGTAATTTGGGACAGGTGGTTTTCTCGAAAACTAAGCTCAGTTTGGTAACTCTTTTTACATCAGCAGTTAGTGACTGTAGTGAGAGGAGCATCCGTATTTAATCAAGTTAAAAAAGAAAATATTTAAAAAAAAAAGGTAAAAACCTTAAAAGTTTTCGTGTGCATTCGAGTTTTTTTTCAGCAAAACGAAAAATTATTGTGTGCAGTGAGAAATTCTATTTGAAACCAGATGATAAGTTATTTGGAAAAAGCAATATTTCATTTACGTAGAATAACTGCAAGTTTTGTTTTAACAACTCATGGGCTTCAGTGGTATAGTATACCACATTACTCGTCTTAAAACTTAACAGCTAAAAAAAGGGATACCACATTACCCGCAACTTTTTAAAAATGAGGTTTTCGAGGACGGAGCACATTTTTGTCAAAATACTCTATAGTAACTATTAGAATCCCACCAAAGGTTATTGAATGGTAGTTTATACTTCTATATTGATCCTTACGAGATTTGGATGCATTAAATCTTACACTTTGTCCTTTAAGTCCAAAATAGGAATGGGTATTCCACAATACCCGAAGTTACTCTATGTAGTACACATTGTACATATCTACCCGCCTTGGTTTGATAATTTGTATTGCTTATGTTCATTCATACTTAAATATGCATCTACATATTCCGGCAAATCGAGAAATACAGATACATATACATTTAGTTTTGTCATAGAAAAACAGTTTACATTGGCCTTCGCGATGTTATTGCACAAAACAGAGATAGATAATTTACAATTTATCTTACTGCTTAAAAATTAATTTCAATAAAAAGTTTTAAGAAAATTGAAAATTATTTTCCAGAAAGTACCGTCAAACATTAATGTAAATAATGTTGAAAATGGGTTCCACTCGTTTCAGCTGAAGTAGAAATGCCATTTAGCTCCTTCAAGGCGCTTCTAAGAGACAACCAAAAGATTATTACCAGAAAATTTCAAAAAGCTCTTAGTAGTTCAATGCTACTATATAATTGAATGTGCATTTACGTTCTTTTTTCTTGTGTTTTTTAATAAATGCCTTTTTCTGCCTTTTTAAGTCTTTTATTTTGCCTTTTTTTACTTTTTTAGGTCCACAAAATCCTATCCCTGACCACAAACTATAAAGTTTACCCATTAAAAATTACCGCGATTCTTAAAATCCGTAAATTTAAGCAAAAAATCAAAATTTCAAAGCAAAAAATCAAAAATAATTTTTTTTTCTTACTAAACAGGATTGTCCGGTTAGGGGTACAGATATTTATTAGATCAGAGAGTTTGGTTCATGCTATGAAAAAAATTGTATGGGAGGGGGGGTCTATCTTGAACACCCACTGAGCTACAGGGTGTTTAAAAAAGTTAATTGAAGTAGGTACCAACAGTTATTCTATTACAACTTCTAGTGTATTAAACTTAGAGCAACCAAGGTGGGATTTTTTCATAGGCAATTGATTAGTGCTTATCACAGTTAAAAACTATTACCATCCGTAATATGGGTTTTGAGATATTGGTCTTCAAACACAGATTTTTATAATTGTTTTCAACCAATTTTAGTGAAAATCGTACTTTTCTCGGAAAAGTGTGCTCATAATTTTTTTTGTTAATATTATTTTTATGCGCCATAACGTCACCTACAAATTCACCATACAAAGTTTTTACCTGCGGCTTACAGTTTTACTAGTATTAAATTAATTTAGTCACAACGACCTGTAAAAGGAATGAACTTATACTAGAAGTAGCATCATTTTCATGGGATAAGTCTTAAAAGAAAAAAAAAACATTAGCGGAAGGTTTCAAAAGGTAAACTTTTTACTTTAGTATATAAGAAATTAAAAAAATCCCGTAACATCTAAATCCATTCACTATAGCTGGGTTCCGAGGTATAAACCTAATTGCACTGGACTATATGTAGTTTGTACATATGAACTAATTTTTATTTTATTTAAATGATTTTTATTGTAATGAATATGAACTAATTTTTAGTTTATTGAACTGATTTCTATTCATTACAATAGTGTAATTTTTAATTTATTGAACTGATTTTTATTGTAATGAATATGAACTAATTTTTAGTTTATTGAACTGATTTTTATTGTAATGAATGTGAACTAATTTTTAGTTTATTGAACTGATTTCTATTGTAATGAATGTGAACTAATTTTTATTTTATTGAAATGATTTTTATTGTAATGAATATGAACTAATTTTTAGTTTATTGAACTGATTTTTATTGTAATGAATATGAACTAATTTTTAGTTTATTAAACTGATTTTTTATTTATTTTTATTTTGGAAATAAAATTAATTATGATAAACCCAATTCTTGACATAATCCCTATATTGGATCGCCGAAGGTGTTGAGTTTCTGGGTCCCATGCGCAATGTTGTTGGAATGATGCCGAGATTGGTATTAGCTGTTTCAGCTCTCCAGGTCCCATTGATCCAGGTGCTGTTATCGCTCTGTCTATCGACAAATGTAGTGGGGGTATATCGATGCTGGCTGCTCTCACACAACATATTGTGCAAGACAATAGTTGCTTTTATCATGTTATCCACTACAGTTGGTTCCGCCAATATCGAGCGTCCATATATCCTCCATCTAGCAGCTAATATGCCAAAGGCGTTTTCCACTACTCGAGATCGTACTCGAGATAACCTTTTATTGAAATAGTACTTATCATCATCTAAGTACCTTCCACTGTATGGAGTTAGCAAATACGGCTTCAGTGGAAACGCTTCATCACCAACGAGGTAGTAGGGTACATTGGAGTTTTCTACCAAGACATAAAATTATTACGGTCAGGTCTTACAAGTTTTATAAACAACTTACCACCCGGTAGATGGGCTGGGATAGGAAAGTTAATTTGACCGGACTGAAGCAACGTTCCCAATGTGCTAATTGCTAGAATGTTGAATGCTGTAGTATTTTTTATAGTTGAAATACTGAGTTCCACTGCTACTTGGTGCTTGGATGCTTATGTGTTTACCATCAATAGCACCCAAACAGTGTGGGAAATTCCAAGATTTAAAAAAATCGTCTTCATCAGATTTCCAACTATCAGTCGATTTTGCAGGCAAATATATGGGTTTCAAAACGTTCCATAGCACATTGCAAACTTCTGGAATGATCCCTTGAATGGTAGATTTACCTATGCGGTATGCAAATGCCAATGTACTATAACTATCTTCTGTTGCAAGAAACCTGAAATTATGAATATACATTATGTTGTTATAGTAGGTTTTGTATATTGAACGATTCTTTAAGTATGTTTTAATTTTCTTAGCTCAGTGTAACGAATAGTCTTAATGATGCTGGTTAACTTTGTCTATTGCTACGTTCAGTCAAATATGGTTCAACTAAACGCAGTATATACTCAAACTGAGGTATTTCTATTCTGGTATATTCCCAAAATTTGTCCTCGTCGTACTGCCTTATTTCTTCCAATAAGTTAGCGTAGTCACACTGAGCAGCTCTATTTTAATTAAGAGGATGAACCCACCACCTGCGAGAAACTTTTGTAGCAGTATTCACTTCACCGACTATTTGGACAATTTTCGTGATATTATCTGCCATTTGCTGTAGTTTATTTAAATCATTTACCTATGAAATATTAAGTTTTAAATATGTTTAAGCATATTATGTGTTAGTTGAGTTAACAAACAATTACTTACGATTTTAGGAATACTGCGAGTAGAATTCATTTTAACTTATTTTCTCTTTAATGTTTATTTATTTAATGTCTATTTATTTAAAAGTATTTTTTTTTTAAATTTTGTCGTCACGAAATGTCAAAATATACCTTTTACGTCGAATTCTACACACAGAGGGCACCAGCGTATGCGTGTAATCTCCACATTTTACACTTTTTGCACTTAACTTTGATTGTGATCGACCCTTAAGAATAAAATAACCAAAGAAGAATCGAAGTAAAAATCTCGGTTTCCATAGAAACGAAAACTCACACTTGCACACATACTCTTATATATCTTTAAATATGTGTGGTATTGCTTTTTTCTGTGTATCAGTCGCAGAGTGAAAAGAAACAAATTATGATTTTTGAATCTGCGGCAGTGAGAAATGAGGATAGCTTAATTTCAGAGTGATATGAGAAATTAATACGTATGTACAGTGTAAAAAGTGACGTGCGTAAACATATGTATGTAGGTATACAAATTTGTGGCAACAAGTAAAATCATCAAAAGTTGTTTTTTACAATTTTACAGGAGAGCAGTGGAAAGGTTCGACTTGCGTTTACAAAAAAAACTACATTATGTAGATAGACAGGGCCGGACCTTACATATGTAGGAGCGAGTGGCGCAGCTGCGCCAAGCGCTAGAAAGCAAGAGGCGTAAGAACTAAAAAAAAATACTATCCAAAAAACAGATCTACTCGTTTGCTAATACATATGCATTTATATTCTTCATAAGCAAATATTTCTCACCGTACTTCTCAAATAACAATACACACATTTCAATCACTGTACTGTACATGTGTACACACAAATTAAAATCACCAAATTTCCATATAAATATGCACATAATGTTTTTTTTTTCTATCCCTTCCCGTTCCCACAACATTTTATTCTCTTTCTCTCCATAGCTGCTAATTGGTATAACAGACCAGTTAGCAGAATTTTTTCTGTACCCAACTACAACCAAAGAGAAACATTTGTCTCTGCTGCATCATAGTAGACTCCGTTGTTTCATATTAAATATCCAGTCGACCCTTTCAGCCCATTGCCAAAAACGAAATTTTCACTGCCAACGTGCTGTGGAGCAGTCTTATCATACCGCTCCATTTGCGCCTACCAAAATCCATACAAATCAACAAACATGTCGGAAGTTGTGGAGCAGGATTCAAATTTTGCGCCAAGGCAATGCGCCTACCTAAAACGATGCGAACTTCAAATTTGGTTTCACAACCTTGTTCGATATATCAAAACATTCAATTTGACTGAAGAGAAAGATAGTCAAACGCAGGTCATACAGATACACATCAGTGCTGTCCTTTTGAGAAAATCAAAAGTAGTACAAATGTTCTCTAAAGAGTAGTATTTTCAGTGAAAGAGTAGTACATCAGACTAAATGCAGGCTAATGCTCGTTTTTGAATGGTTCTTGGACTATTTTACCTTAATACCAAGAAAACTGTAAATATGAGCGCAGTTTCCCGAGATTAGTGCGATTTACACAAAAATGGTTTAAAAACAATCAAAAAAAATCGGGGTTTGAAGACCATTATCTAGAAAATCGAAATACGGATGGTAATAGTTCTTGACTTTGAGAAACACTAATCAATTGTGTATGGAACGAGTCTACTTTGGTTGCTTAATGTTTAATACAATAGAAGTTATAATTAAATAACTGTTGGTACCTACTTCTCTGAAGGAATTTGTTTGTGTGATCAAGCATCGTTACCATTGTAAAGTGAAACCTGTCTAGTTGGCCACCTGACTAAGTTGGCCAATATTTTACTGCACCAAGAAAATTCCATACAAATTTCATACAAATGTTCCAAAATACCTTTATATGTTGTCCACCTGCCTGTCTTGGAACTTGTCCACAAATGTTCATAGTTTATCGCATCTCTCATATTAAATAACCTGCGAAAGTTCGCCAAGGGTATGGATTTTGTTCCATATTTTCTGTTAACCACTGAACAAAACGTCTAGACATAGCGGTAAAATAACGAAAAGCTCGTTCTTTTTTCATCGTGTGCAATATATCGATCTTTTATTTTTATTTCAAATGCAAAACAAAAAAATACACACCATTATAAGTTGGCCGAAAATTCTTGCACCGCAGTTGGCCAACTTACCAAGGTTTCACTGTATTAGGTTTAGGTTTGTTTTAAAATATGATGAAGTATGCATGCACGCATTAACATTTTTGGTGGCAACGTGGTATAGTGGTAAGTGCGTTGGACTACTACGCAATGCTGCTCGGGTTCAATCCCAGCCCGGGTTTAACACATATAAAGTTTTTTTCACGTATAAACCAAAATATATATTTATAAAAAATATAAATAATTCTACACGAAACAATCCTTTTTACGAGTCAACTCGGACATACGTCTTTCGTTGTTGTGTGCCGATATTGAACTCAACAATCTCTAACAAACCACTCCTATGCCCGAGCTACCACTTTAAGGATCTTTAAGCCATCCGACATAACACTGTCCTCAGTGTGACTTTCCAATTAACATAACTCCGTCTTCATCACGGAAGGAAATTTTTTTTATCTTCTTTTCAGAAGGCATCGTTTCATCTTCCCCACGGAAGGAATCGTTTCATCTTCTTTTCAGAAGGAATCGTTTCATCTTCACCACCGAAGGAATCGTTTCATCTTCTTTTCAGAAGGAATCGTTTCATCTTTACCACGGAAGGAATCGTTTCATCTTCTTTTCAGAAGGAATCGTTTCATCTTCTTTTCAGAAGGAATCGTTTCATCTTCACCACGGAAGGAATCGTTTCATCTTCACCACGGAAGGAATCGTTTCATCTTCTTTACAGAAGGAATCGTTTATACATACATATGTACATATGTAAATATATGTAACTGATGAACTTACGTTGCTATACTCATTTGTCTGCTGCCTGTAAGCAGTTACTCTGGAACAAAATAATACCAATCCGGCGAACCACCTGAAATGTATCAACTCAGTTTTTTTCAACTAAAAATAAATCGAATCACTTTTCGTTTGAATTCAAATATATGTATTAGTTTCTTTTTTTTTTTTTTCAGAAAAATAAAAAATCAATCCAGAGTCGTACGTATATTATATATGATAATAGATAATTGACATTTTGCGATCTGTCAAAGTGGTTTTGCCCAAGAAAAGCTCTGTGATAAATTAATAAAAAGTCAATATATTTAAACTTGTTTCTTTAAAAATCGCATCAAAAACTTAAAATAAACGCAATATTTACATCAGCGGAGTGAAATATCTGTAAGTCATAGCTCTTAAGACACATAAAATCAAAAGTAAAGGTGCCGCCAAATATAACCCAACTTATGAGCAAAAGAGGCCTTGAACAAACTTCCCCTGTCCATTATAATAATCCTAAAGGAGGTCCTTCAAAATTTCTAGTCGAAATGACATCATCAGGCATTACTGTAGACGAAATGAAGGAAATCCTGAAGGACAACAATTCAAAGCTTGTCTCAGAACTTGTCACAAAGTCAGATCTCAAATTGCTATATGCCGATTTGTCTAACCTTAAAGCGACGCAGAATGAGATTTCTGCGAAAGTTGTCTTTTTAGAAAACCGAAACAAGTTACTGGAGGCACAAATTGAACGACTTATGCAAAAGAGTGTTGAAGATAATGTGGTAGTTCGTTTGCCGACAGACCCCCACACCGATCCAGTTGAGAAAGCCAAAAACGTATGCGCTGGACTGCTCGACACAAATGAAAACAACACTGACATTGAATCTGCGCACAGAGTAAACCACCAAAGTGCATCCAGGGCGGTAATTGTCGTCAAATTGAGGTCCGGAACAACTGCTTTAAATGTTTTACGAAACGCGAAGAAACTTAAAGGAACGAATATAAGTATCAACAAAGATTTGCCACATAGTGCACGCCAAAGAAGAAGCAAGTTGGTATCCATAATGAAGGTGCTACGCGAGTCGAAACCTAAATTGAAAATCTTTTTGAGAGACGATAGGCTACATGTGGAAGACACTGTTTTTACATGGGATTCAACTCAAGGGCTCAAGAATGGAAGCAATAATGACAGTCTAGCCATATTGGGGCGGTACGTCGGAGAGATTCCTCATTCTTTATTAACATTATTACACAAATTACAAATAGAAAATCAAAATAGCATAGTCAACAATAAAGAAATGTCAACGTCAAGGAATGACAGCAATGTCAGTTTGTTAAATATTAATGGAGCAAACACAATGAAGACTGGAGCTGCAGTGCGAACTGAGGGTGGACACACAAGTGGGTGTTTACACGAAACGTCATCCAACTGAGAAGAATCCGTCTGCCAGGCGATCGTTAATTTTTCAACGCTTAAAATCTTAAGTTATAATGTCGCTGGGCTAAAAAACAAAAGTCTATTTACTGAATTTTTTAATTATATTAAGCAATTCGATATATTTATTTTATTGGAAACACATATTATTAATTATGATGAAACTAGTTTTAAGAATATTTTCATGAGCCACGAAATAGAATGCATACCAGCTGTTAAAACTAGTATTTTTGGTAGGGGATCTGGAGGCGAGCTGTTCGGTTACAAAAAACACTTCAAAGATGCTGTAATTAAGTTTAAGAACATAGAGCAATCCCGAATATTTGAAATTAAAATGGAAGGCACGATTTATTACGTTGTACCTATTTATTTGAACTGTAGCCACTGGGAGCGCGACTTCGACAAACTACGTGATCTTGTTAATGTGCTAGGAGCATCAAATCTTATGCTAATCGGCGATTTTAATGGAAGAATAGGCTTGTCACAGAACACTTTTAATAGCGGTGTAGACACAATCCGTATTGACTGCGATCGAAGATCAAAGGACGAGGTGTGCGATTCGAAGGGGAATAAAATTCTTGAAATAGCAGATGCTTTGGATAGTTGGGTACTAAATGGAAGCTGTGAAGGCGATCGTTTTGGGGAATTCACTTTTATCCGTGGAAAAGCCTGCTCTGTGATAGATTATTGTTTTTTGTCTGGAGATTGGGCCTGCATTTTTGATGAATTTATAGTGGCAGTAAAAACGTTCTCAGACCACATGCCCTTAGAGGTGTCTTTTAAAATTAGATCATCAGGTGGTGAAACTTTTGAACCTACGCTTGGGCTCCTCCCGAAATTACATTGGAAAGACAGCTTTAGAGATTTATTTCAACATAATCTAGACAGGCAGCTTGAAACCCAGTTGGACATGAACGCTTCAGGTAATCTTGACATGGACACCTTAATGAATGTCATCAAGAAAGCGGCTCCTCAACAGAAATCAGGAAGGAAGATTTTGGAAAATAAACAAAAGTGGTTTGACAGCGAATGCTTGAAAGCTAGGAATTTATCTTTTGCATATTTGAAATTAGTCAGATCGACCAACAATACTAACTTTCGATTCCTCTACGCAACGGCAAACAAAAACTTCAAAGAGCTTTGTAACGTGAAAAAACTTAATTTTGATCAAAGAAATATTGAAAGAATAAACAAAGCGAAATCCTCAATGGAGTTCTGGAAAGCAATAAGGCTTGTGAGTGGGAAAAAGATTTTAACTGCCAAGGCTCTGCACATTGAAGAGCTTAAAGCTCACTTTACGAAGCTGCTAAATATAAATCAAATATCACCGTCGTTTCAGTATGCAGCACCTTTAATAGTTGATGAATATCTAGATGCACCAATTTCCCAAGCGGAGGTAGAAACGGCTATTGAAAATGCCAAAAAAGGTAAAGCGCCCGGGGAAGATAGAATACCGATTGAATACTTTAAACATCTTACACCAGAATTCATACGACTACTTACTTCGGAGTATAACAGAATTTTCGAGACCGCTGACGTCCCTTCGAGCTTTCAAAAGGCGATTATATTGCCGCTACACAAAAAAGGGAGCATTGACGATCCGAAAAACTATAGAGGCATCTCATTTTTAAATACAGCGTCGAAGCTCTTTAGCTCAATATTGTACAATAGACTCAGTGAATGGGTCGAAACCAAGAGTATCTTAAACGTTTTTCAAGCGGGGTTCAGAAAAAACCAATCGACAGTGGACCAAATCTTTTCGCTAATGAATATAGCCGACTATTATATAAGCAAAGGAAAAAAGCTGTATGCTTTTTTTGTGGATTTTCGGGCAGCTTTCGATTCAATACCCAGAGAAGTACTTTTTTATAAACTCTACAAATATGGAATCACAACAAGGATTATATCTGTCATTAGAGCAATTTACGAGGAAAATCATGCGCGTATATGGAACGGAAAATCTCTGTCAGAAGAGTTTGGTACGTCGATGGGCGTTAAGCAAGGATGTGTTCTAAGTACCCTTCTCTTCAATTTATACATAAATGACATAGCTGACTCGGTGAATGGTGGTATTGCCATGGGAGGAAAGAATATTCCAGGACTGATGTTCGCTGACGATATAGTTTTCCTAGCTGAAACTATAGACGGGATGCAGCTGATGATAAACAGGCTCCAGCGCTACTGCAAAACCTGGAATCTATCGGTTAACCTCTCCAAGTCAAAAATGATGATATTCAGAAACGGCGGCGGGAGATACTCCAGAAGGGAAAAGTGGACTTTTGAAGAGGAGTCAATAGAAATAGTCAAGGAGTATAAGTATCTGGGAGTCTTGATTGCTTCTAACCTAAGTCTACATAAGCATCTACAAGCCAAATTAGCGGAAGCCAAGCGTGCTATGTGTTCTGTGTGGAGAAGTTGCATCCTTAAAAATAACGTTTCTCACATAGCTAAGTATAAAGTCTTTAGAGCAACCGCAATTGCAATTCTGTTTTATGGAGCACAGGCATGGGGATATCGTTCTTTTGAAGCCGTGGAAAAGTTCCTTCGTTATTTTATTAAAAGTACCTTCAGACTGCCCAGTACATCACCAAACTATATGCTATATCTTGAAACGGGAATAGCGCCCCTCTTTTTAGACACCCTTAAAATGCACTTCAACTATGTGGCAAAAGTTATGGCGATGAGCGAAGAAAGGATTCCAAGACTAGTTCTAACACAAATTATAAATTCGGGTGGAACATGTGTAAATGAGTGGAACAAACTGGCAATCGAATGCTCATCAACATTTTTAATATCAGCCGACGAAAACCCCGATTCATTTAAAGCAAAATTTGATGACTTGCTGAAGAAAGCTGGTAATATGATGTATGATAGGTACATTAAAGAAGCCGAATCGTCAATCTACAGGGCTTACTACAGTAAAGTAAACCACTTCTTAAAGCAAAAAACCTACTTCTTAGCTGAGAACACTTCTGAAAAAATCAGCTTGTTATTTAAAGTAAGAGGTGAACTCCTTAGTTTGAACTACATTCCACATCGACCAGAGCTACCATTATTGTGTGACTTATGCAATCGTAAAGAACGGGAGGATGTGTTCCATTTCCTGGGAGTTTGCCCAATACTCAAGGATTTCCGTAAACGCTTCTTTGGTGTAGCCACGCTTAATTTAGAGGAAACGATCAACATTCTGAACGGTGAACGAAGTTGGGACCTTCTTTATCAATATTGCTTAGGAGCTATTCGTTACAGAACATGCATAGTTCAGGAAACTTTTTAAAAATCTTTCTCAGAAAATTGTAAATAATTGTAATAGTTTTTTCTTATTATGTATAAATTATAATATAAATGTCAGTCTGGTAGACGGCCTTCGGCCAAACCATAAAGGACTTAAGTCAAACTTAAAGTTAAGAAAATATAAATTGTATCTATTTTTGAAGTCAATAAATCTATCTATCTATCTATCTATCTAATTATATATGCGTATGTTTGAACATTAGTACCTTATCTGAGTAGGCTTTGATCAAAATTATAATATTTAAAAAATAGCAAAAAGTCAATTCAGAATCGTATCCGTATGTATATGCGTAAGCGTATAGTGACATTTATAATTTTACTTCATTTATCTGAGTAGGCTTTGCTCAGAATTATAATTATATAAAAAATAAAAAATTCGTCATAGTATTCATTATTCAAAATGCGATTTTCCTTCTTTTCGTGGAATGTTGAAGTGCATTTGCTTGCAATGGATTTGTTTAGTTTAGTATTTAGTTCTCGCGGTCGGTTCGTCTCGTTGCTCTTCTGGTATTTGTTCCCAGTCGGATAAGCTGAATTCTTGGAGATTTCCCCACGGTTCAATACGATCGGCGGAATGGATTGATTCATATCTTCTCGAAGAAACGTTAGCTGATGGTGTATGTGCTGACTATCGATCATTTGGGAGAATTTGTTTAATCTCGAAAAGCCCTTTAAATCTGGGAAGACGTTTTCTGGATTGTCCCGTCCAGTGGAAGGATGCTCTGCTTTGATCGAAACTAAGTCCCCAATTGCATATGTTTGCGGTCTTCGGTGGACAGATGCTATTAAATTTGTCAGTTTGAAAATACTGTAACTGCTCCATTCGCTGCAAGCCCTTTCAAGAATCTCAGAAAGAGGAATGTTTTCATCGCCATCGTCGGAGTCATCTTCATACAGATCAAAATTGAGATGATTTGCTAAATTATGTGTGGCTCATGAGGACTACGATTAGTAATCCTATACTTCAAACAATTAAGTCCCCATTGAACTGCTGACAAATGGTTTTGCCAATCCCTTCTGTTCTGTCTTGCCGTCATGGTTGAGATTGCAGTACCCACAGTTTGGAAATAACTCTCGGTCTGCCCATTTGCTCTTGGTATTCGTACTGCATTAAGGATATGGCGAATTCCGTAATCTTCGCAGAATGTTTTCAAGATTTTCGATGTGAATGCGGTAGTTAAATGTGTGGCACTTTCAGCTACCGGAATTTGATGGTAACCACTCGTTAAATTCAATACAATAAAAACTCGAGCATTAGCCATTGAGTTGATTAATTCCTCGATGTTGGGTATTGGAAAGTTTTCTTTTACTGTTATCGAGTTAATTTGTCTAATCGATAACCATCCTATAGGAATAATTTTTCTTTTTAACGAGTAATGCGGGGCTAAAGTATTCTGAATTGGATTCTTCAATAATGTCATGTTGCAAGAGTTCTTTGACTATAGAGTTAAAATGAACTACTTCATGATAAGCTACTCAATAGGGCTTGTTGTAGCGAATTATTGTATTCTCCTTCAGGGTTATTGTCATTGTTACTATATTTGTTTTCCTAGTTCTTTGAGATCAATGTGGTAATTAAATCTGTTATGTCGGCGTCCGATATGGAAATTTGGCTATCTGAATATAATTTAAACTGATTGTAGAAAGTTCTGCAGTGTTTTGATTTTCTTGGAAATAATTTCGGTGTATTCGGTCAGAGTGTTGAAGTAAATGTCATAAGCGTTTTTTACCAGGACCGCACGCGATCGTGCATTTATAAGCAGTGTGTCCTAGGTTAGGTTAGGTTATGGGGTGGCGGCTTAGCCTCACATAGACCAGTGTTGATCCATAGTGATACCACAACTCCTCAGAGTAATCAGTTAATTTCTGTTGCTTTGTTTAAACAAAATGAGTTTGTCTGTTGAGCAAATTTAATAAGAAGGTGAAGTTTTATGTCTGCCATTTCTACGAGTGACTTGAAATAGAATTTTCCCATTAGTCTGTGCCTTCTTTTTGCCAATGCAGGACAAGCGCACAGGAGGTGCTCTAATGTTTCTACCATACCCGGTTCATTGCAGTTTCTGCATATGTCCGACGACACTAGTTTGAGCCTACGAGCGTGATAACCTATAAGGCAATGCCCTGTGATGACGCCTAGTAGTAAATTGCATTCCACTCTTGATAGCGAGAGGATGTATTTGGATCTATGGCTACTGCAGTGCGGCCAGAATATTTTCGTTATTCTGCAAGAAGTGGATTGATTCCACTTATTGTCAGCTGTGCTTTGTAATTTAGCATCAATTTTTGAGAAGTAGTGCTGGATCGGTGCTACTATGATTTCGGGTTCTGAACTTAGTAGAACTCCCTGTTTAGCCTGTTCATCAGCTTTTTCATTGCCTATGATACCTTGATGACCAGGAACCCAATATAAGCAGACTGTGTTACTTCTGCTGAGTTCCTGAAGTAAAGCGTAGCAGTTTAAAACTGTTTTCGATTTTATCACATTACTTTTTAGTGCTTTGAGCGCAGCTTGACTGTCAACATAAATGTTAATGTAGGAGCCTTCTTCGCAGTTCCTTAGATGCTCTGCGGCTTTTTGAATCGCCAAAAGTTCAGCCTGAAAGATGCTGCAACTATCTGGCAATTTGAAGCATTGTTTGTAGTTAGATTTTGGATTGAAGACTCCAGCGCCCACGCCTTCGTCCTGTTTCGATCCGTCCGTGTAAATATTAATGCTGTCGAGTGGATCAGCTATACGCTGTATCCAATATTCTCTAGAGGGAATTTTTATGGAAAAGTTTCGGTCAAACAGGGTTATTGGCTGTACTAATATTAGCAATATTGATTACGTTACCATGTCCAAATAGTCTAAACTTGAAGCCATTAGACTCTTTAAGCCTTAGCACTGTTTTAAAAACGACACTCTTAGCAAATAGGTCTATTGGTAACAAGTTGAGTATGGTATTTAGTGACATCGCTGATGTTGTTTTAAGTGCTCCAGTGATTCCAATACACATCAGACGTTGAAGTCTCTCTAGTTGTTTTAGAATGTTTGTTTTCTCCAGGGCTCTCCACCATACCACAACTCCGTATAGTAAAATCGGTCTTACTATATAAGTGTAGATCCAGTGAGTCACTTTAGGTTGTAATCCCCATTTTATTCCAAACATTTTCTTGCAAGCGTAGTAGGCATTTTGGGCCTTTTTAATGCGTTCTTCGATATTAGGTTTCCAGTTGAGTTTTCCGTCAAAGATAACTCCAAGAAATTTGGCCTGGTTTGAAAACGGTAAAGTCAAGTTGTTCATCTTAATGCCTCTAAATTTAGGTATCTTGTATTTCCTAGAAAATATAATAAGCTCCGTTTTTTGCGAATTAATTTTCAACCCTTTTTGAAGCGCCCAGTGGCTTATAGAAGAGAGTGCTCTTTCCATTAGCTCACTCATAGTGTCTAGAAATTTGCCTGACACAAGTAAAACTATGTCATCAGCATACGCAACTACTTTAATACCATGTTCGCTGAGGGTATGGAGTATCGAGTCGACCGTGAGGATCCACAGGAGAGGTGACAAAACGCCCCCCTGCGGTGTGCCCCTGGTTGCAAACTTTTTAGCCCGAGCCAAGCCCCATTCCACAGTTATGGTGCGGTTGCTCAGCAACTCGTGAATCCATCTGCGGAGATGTGAATTAATTCCGGCTCTCGATAGCGCACTGATAATTGCGTCACTAGTGATATTGTTAAAGGCGCCTTCAATATCAAGAAAGGCACCGAGTGTGTATTCTTTATAGTGAATTGAAGTCTCAAGTGTACTCGTGACCTCATGGATTGCTGTCTCAGTAGATTTACCTTTTTGATAGGCGTGCTGAGCAGGTGACAGAAAGTTTAATGGGATAGACTCTCTTATATGGGAATCTAGAATTCGTTCCATAGTTTTTAGAAGAAAAGATGTCAGACATAATGGTCTGTAGTCTTTGGCTTTTACATGGCTGGTTTTTCCACTTTTTGGAATGAATACAACCCGTGAAGTACGCCAGGATTTAGGGATCGTGTTGTATTGTATACAACTTTTAAAAATAGACCTTAGCCTTTCTAGAATTATTTCCAGAACATTTTGCAACATCGCAGGAAATATCCCATCCGGCCCTGGTGATTTATATGGACTAAAAGAGCGAATAGCCCACTTTATTCTATTATTGGTGAAAATGTTAGGTATCTCTTCTTGGATGCCTGAAGTATCTGTGTGAGAATTGTGACAAGGACGTACAGTGCAGCCAGGAAAGTGAGTATTAAGCAATACTTCTACTGTTTCTTCTGCGTCTGTTGTCCAATTGCCGTCATCTTTTTGAATAAGTGAGGGTGCAATTTCCTTTTTTTAAGGATTTTCCTAAGGCGTGCAGTGTCTGCAGTTTTTTCCATTCTCCCGCAAAATTCTCTCCATCCTTTCCTCTTTGCTGTTCTTAGTAGCTTTTTAAAACCTTTAAGTTCAGCCCTGTAGGAATCCCAGTCTGGGTGAGAATTATGTTTTCTAGCTGTTTTAAAAAGCAATTGTATTTTCTTGCGAGCCGTTGAGAGATCTTTGCTCCACCATGGAGGCTGCACCTTATTATTATTTGTCTTAATTGGGCAGGCAATATGAAAACTTGACAGAAGTGCTGACGATAGCGAATCATTTGCCTCATCTAATTCGAGCGAGTTTTCAACGGCTTTAGCCGCTAAGTAGTTAAGTTTAGATGATACACTCTGAGTGTATTTTATCCAATCCGTTTTTATTGGATTTCTGAATGGTCTGACTGATAGGTTAGGGCTATAGTCTATTTTAAAACTAATGTACTTATGATCGGAAAATGATGCTTTGTTAAGAATTCGCCAATCGCGTATTTCCCAAGCATCATTCTCCGAAAATAAGGTTATATCTAAAACATTTGCGCTGGTAGGCCCTACAAACGTGGGTTCAGTGCCTCTATTGGCAGTGTTTAGGTTAGAATTATTAATAAAGTAGAGTAGGGACTCACCTCTAAGGTTAGTGGCGTTGCTTCCCCAGATGGGACTATGTGCATTGGCATCACTCCCTGCGATGAGGCCTAATTTGCTTTTACTAGCTTCCTCCACTAGCCGTTGGAATTCAGCTGGTGGCGCATCCTCGTTATGTGGCATATAGGTAGACGCTATAAGGATTTTTCTTCCTCTTTCGTCCTCACCTATGACAGCAGCTAAGTCGTTTGAACTGTAATTAGACTTCAAGAAGAGGTTAAGATGTTTCCTGGCCATGATAGCCGCACGTTTCTTACCATCTGTTTGCGCGTAAAAAATGTTAAAATGACGTGACGCTAGCCCTTTAATTTTGCCGCTGGAATCGACCCAAGGCTCTTGAATAAGCGCCACGTCATAAGAACCGTCATTGAGGGTTTGGTGTAGTGCAGCAGACGCCGCTCTACTGTGGTGGAGATTTATTTGAAGGAACTTCATTTGGAACTGGATTAAGAATAACGGTGGCATTAAGCACATCCGTGTCTTCCTCATCTGATCCATCTGAGCCCTCAACCTTATTATTAGAAGTCTTTATGGAGATTCTGGTAGCCGCATCGATCAGAGACTCTATACCTAGATCCTCCTCGACCTCATTAGTAGAGAGTGTGTTGGCGTTGTTGTCAGTGTGTCCTAACTTGTTACAGTATTATAACACTTATGGTTAGACAAATAATAATTTTGTTTCCAGTAGTTGTTGGCCCTGAGGAAACTCGAGGGCGTAGTTTGTCTTGTGGGGTAGGGAGGAGTAGGTTTTAAAATTGGTCAGGAGAGATTTATATGCCTACGCTCGAATTAATCGCGGACTAAACATTGACTTACAACCATTTTATGTGCCTTGATTTTCGTCAGAAGGTCTGTGATAGTGGTACCTATTACTACTCACAGTTAAATAGAGTAAGTTAGGGTAATATGGAATACAGCTTTATTATTGTGAAATCACACCTACAGTTTTGGACCAAAGTACCCATCAAGTGTTTTAAAATGACCGATGTATATTCAGGTACCTAAGCCAGACTTTCCAATACACTAAAACTTACCACTTTTGAGTTATGGATTTTATTTTAAAAAAATGCATATATCTTAATTAAAAAAAATGTGCAGGTAATATGGAATATTCCATATTATCAAAATTTGGATGCATTATGGAATATTCCATATTACCAACGATCAAGCTGTTCTCTTTTCCAATGTATTTTGTTTTTGGTTTTTGTAGCCATCTACTGCAATAAAAGTTTATGCGTTAGTATGGTATTTGACATAACAAAGGAAAAAAAATGCTGACAATATGGAATACTATTCCATATTACCAACATCTAGGTATTCCATATTAACAATAGTAAACAGTTGCATACCGTTTATAAATTTTATCAGACAATCAGCAATAAATGGAAGTCCAATATAACTGCTTACAAAACACAATCTTTTACTTCAATATTATTTATACCTCAAATATTTTTTCATTTAAAAACTTCGCACCTTGCAAAGTTCCGGTTGCAGCGGTTTTCAAATTTAATTTTTATTTTTTTAAGTTTGGCAGCTATTTGAAATCGAGCACAAGGTTGCTAAGATTTTTTACTCAATCTAAGTTCTGAGTGTAAATAAAGAGATATCATTGTAGTAAATACGGGGGGAAAATGGTATTCCATATTATCCACATATTCCATATTACCCTAACTTACTCTATTAACTATATAATTTTACACTCGTTAACGAAGCGCGGGAAATCTGACACTACTTTGGCTTTGAATTCACCCCACACAGTTCAAATCTTCTGATCTATATCAAACCACTTACGTGCTCCTTCTTCCAGCCAAAAAGATCCATACAGGAATGTTGTTCAATCTGTGTCCCGCTTGTTTCTGCATCTGATATTTTCTTTGAACTTCGCTTCTCCGTTTTAAAACCTTTTTTTTACATTTTATATAAATGCATTGATATTTAAAGATCGATCACAAACTTTCAACATCAAAATAAAAAAAATACTTCTAGAAGGATTTCTATTTGCATACACATACTCATACCCTTTTTTTTCTTTCAATTATACGAGAAACAAGGACACCAGTATAATATCTATTTATTTTCCACGACTTAATAAACGCTGTGGTTTCGTTTCATTTTTAATCAACTTATGAGTGAAAAGAAGATAACAAATAGTTGCTGTACACACATATGGTTTCGTTTTCTTTTTCACTGCATATGTGTAACCTTGGCTTTCATCCCTGTTGTTGTGTCGTGTGCCGACATTGAACTCAACAATCTCTAACAAACCAATCCTATGCCCGAGCTACCACTTTAAGGATTATTTCACTCCTAAAGCAATAGTACCAGAAACGTACTGATATTTTCTTTCTCTGTTTACACACGGCCATATCTTGCGAATGTCTGACAAGCAATCAAAGAGTATCATTTGTCAATGAGCTTTTCAATGTACCGTTCGGAGTCGGCAAAAATCTATAGGTCCCTTCCATTCGTGCAAAAATATAACACGCACATACAAATGGTTGCGAGAAGCAGGCCCAGGTTCACCCGCGCCACCTAAATTAAAGTATTTGGGTGATATCTATGTTCGGATTCCATTATTTTCAATATGAAATTTACAACTAGACACTTTTCTTGCGATAGTATGAATAAAGTTCGAAATGAATACTGATGAATCCACTGTAAACGATGAAATAAAATAGATACACAATGAATTTGAAATAGTAGTACAAAAGTAGAAGGAGTAGTATGGGTAGTACAGCAACGCCGATAGTAGTACAATACTACTATAGAAGTGCAAACGACAGCGCTGATACACATGCGTAGTCAAATTTATTGTTACATTATGTATGTACAGATCGCGGCAGAAAGATAGCACATTTGCTTTTTTTTGGATCCCTTTTGCATTGTCGTGTTTTCAACTAATAAAAAACCATTTCCTTCTTATATGTTGTGCATTTAATATTTAATTCATAACAAAACAAGACTTCATAAAAAAATTCAACCTGAGGATACAAAAACAAAAGATATTATTGAATTCAGAACATTAGCACTTCAAGTGGTAGATAGCACATTTTTAAAAATATTGAAAATTAGTAAGTAATTATATTCAATTTTCCCTGCGTTTATTAATGCGTTGATTCTCCTTGGCTTCGATTATAGTAGATTGTACGCCTGATATACATACACTTGTGCTCATATAATTAAGCCACTTAAATACGACCACACTATTTTCGGTAAAACCAAGTTTTATTAACAAATTCAGATTAAGTGGTTACACTAGTATGTTGATAAGCATTTGTTAAAGTTATTTCTTCTAGGTTTTTGTGCTTAACAAATCATTAAAATATAAATTTTGCAGGTTATTTGTTTATATCGCTTTGAGCTCGGTGACATATAATTAAGCCATTTAGAAAAAAAAAAGTTTAAATTAAATGTGCGTTATTTATTGTAGCTTTTTAAATATATTCTGTCTCGTTTACAGTCAGTACTTTATTGGCAAACCTTTTTGCATCATAACTTCGGCGCATCTATCGTCCATAGTCTTGACCCAGGCTGTACATTGAGTGGGTGTGATCTTGTCCCATTCCTGTGGAATGATTAGCCTCAGAAGCCTTATTTTCTTGCAGCAACTATCCTTTTTATAACACCCCATCGAATTTGTATGGGTTTTTAATAGGGACTTTGAGCTACCCACGGAACGAGATGGACACCAACCAAGGTTTAACGATCCTGAAACAATGTTTTGGATCGTTATATTATTGAAAGATCCATGCTAGTGGAAAATTGTCTGCGAATTCTCAATTTAAATGATTGTTTATGATGTCTTTATAAATCTCACCAATAATTTTTACATTTATTTAGTCAATCGGACAAATGCCGGATGAGGGGAAGTATCCCCAGGCCATCACCGATGACCCACCAGGCATGATCATTCTCTTGGTGAGCTTCTGGTCCAATTTTTGGAAGAGAAGAAGGCGCCCCTTACACATAGCAATCCATCGGAAGGAAACGTCATACACCATATTTAAGGCGTCCCTCATTGAAAAATTGGACCATAGGTTCACCAAGAAAATGGTCAAGCCTGATGGCTCATCGGTGATAATCTGGGGATACTTTACCTTATCCGGCGTTTATCCGTCCGATTGTCTAAATAAATGGAAAAATGAGGATCGCTAAACCATGGTTGAAGTCCAGCCGCATCCATCTCATTCAGCGGCTAGCTCAAAGTCCCGATTAAAACTCCATCAAAATTTGATGGGGTGTTATAAAAAGGGTAGTTGCAGCAAAAAAATCTGTAAGCAAGGACTCTGTGGCAAGTTGTTTAACAGGTATGGAACAAGATCACACCCACTCAATGTACAGCCCTGATCAGCGCTACGAACGATAGATGCATCGAATTTATTGGACAAAAAGCTTTACCAACACAGTACTTACTGTAAAATAGATAGAATATGCATTAATATCTGCAATAACTAATGTATATTTAATTTTAACCATTTTCTTTAGTAAGTGGCTTAATTATATATCACCGAGCTCAAAGCGATATAAACAAATAATCTGCAAAATTTATATTTTAATGATTTGTTAAACACAAAAACCAAGAAGAATTAAATTTAACAAATACTTATCAACATTCTATTCTAACTAATTAATCTGAATTTGTTAATTAAACTTTGTTCTACCGAAAAAAGTGTGATGGTGTTTATGTGGCTTAATTGTATGAGCACAAGTGTAAGTAGAAAGGAGCAATTAACTTTAGTAGTTAGAATAGTGGACCAAAATACGAAAGAGTTTAAAATTAGAGAATATTTTTTGGGATTGTTAGTTGCGAAAAAACAACTGGGTATGGCTTAACTGACCTAGTTTTGAATGAACTTGCTGATTTGGATATTCTATTAGTGAATTGTAGAGGACAAGAGTATGATAATGGTACTAATATGAGAGGGACACATTGTGGTATGCAATCAAGAATTAATGTTTTGGAACCTAGAGCTTTGATGATGATGATGTTCAGTGCTCTTCTGATGCAGTTGCATTCTTCGATACAGTTGAGAGTCTCTATGTTTTCTATTCAAGTTCTGTAGGCAGATGGTTGGTTTTAAAAAAAACATATAAGTAGTTTGACTCTTAAGCAGAATAGATGCAATAAAACCACTAAAACTATACTTGAGAGATGTTTATAAGGCTCTTGTTGAAATTTCAGAAAATGATGACCAAAAAGTCCAAAATATGCCTCAATCGCTTGGTAGCTTAGCGAATTTAAATTTATTTGTTGTGTTGTTCATTGGTACACAATATTAGACACAAAACAGTGTTTGCCTTTAGCTGGCAGTTGAAATTTTGTGCTCAATGAAAAATTTTTTAGTCGAACTAATAACTAATGTCAAGTTTTTTTTGAATATTTAGATAAGTCTCGCCTTATAGCAAATGAAATTAAAGTTCCTTGCACTTTTCCAACAATTTCAACTTAAAGGTCCCGAAAAAAAGTAGGTAAATTTTCCTATGAGGATAGGGATGAGGTAATTTTAGACCCTCAAGAAAGATTTAGGGTTGAATTTTATGTTAAAGTCAACGCATCAATTACTCTATCTCTTCGGGTGATGTGGAAAAGACCAAACATTTTTTAAGTTGCTTTTGGGACGCTTATTTTTTTTCCTGCGCCAGGCGCTAAAACTGTTAAAGCCGGCCCTGTAGATAGATATATCCATCAGAATGGTAAATAAAGTTTTTGAGTTCCGTGTGAAAGATAGGAAGAAAAGATTTTTATTAGTGTTGAAACGAATATTCGGTTACTAGTCGGTATTCCGCCTATTCGGCCCATTTTCACTATTCGGCCGAATACCGAATACCTAAAAATAGGAGTAGAAAATAGCAAGGAACATTGCAAAGTAACTTTTAATAATTTCTTTATTTTTAGAACAAAAACAAATGAGGTTGTTTCTTCCTTAAAGCTAATAATAATAAAAAGATATAAAATAAAATTTATCTTTCTTCATTAAGATGGGTAGCAGAAAAATAAACATTGAAAATTAATATTCAATACCTAGCATGTTTTGTTTAGTACAAAACTACTAATCATAATAATAGTTTATAAGAGGTAAGTTGTGGTGCAGAAATATCAACTTTTCTGCATTTTTAGGAAGAAGTCGGTTTCTTTTTTCTCCATAGACAAGTCCTGCTTCACTAAAATGCCTTTCCGAATGGGCACTGCTCGCAGGAGCAGATAAATACTTAGCAGCGAGTTTGACTAAACATTGGGGAAATTCAGCTTTATGTGCAAACTACCAGGCAAAGGGATTTTAATTTCTCTTCAAAGTTATTATGGCCATGTATTTATCAAGGTCACTTGATATGGTGTTTTTTGACGTCGAAAGAATTTCGATGCTATTTCCGTTGTCATCATTAGTAAGGTTTTCAGTAACTATGTACTTCGTCATAACACTCCCAGAAAGATGTATGGATGCTTTGCTCAGGTTCGTCGGTTCTCTTTCGTTTAGGCAGACAGACAGACAGACATAATGTATGTAAATCTGTAATGTATGAAATGTATGTATGGATGGAATGCATGCATGTATAGGTATGTAATGTAGGTATGTAATGTAGGTATGTAATGTATGTATGTAATGTATGTATGTATGTAATGTATGTATGTAATGTTTGTATGAAATGTATGTATGTAATGTATGTATGTAATGGATATATGTATGTATGCATGTATGTATGTATGTATCTACATACGTAATATTTACCAACAAGCATAGCACCGGCTCCATTGCTGCGAAAAGCTAGTACATATTCATTCCGTCGAATGTATGACGTAATCAGTCGTCACACTTTTTCGTTACAAAAAATTTTGACTAACGTGCGTATAAAAGTTTTACTTCAAAAAATGTACGGGTATAATAAAATCCGTACATAATTGCTTTCATGGACATACGTCTAAAATCATTTATTAGTTTCATTGGAAATTAGCTGGTATGCAAAAGAGCGAATGAGAGCCATCTTTTCTTTTCGTAACATTGTATATAAATCCAATTGGATTTACTTGAATTCATAGATCGTTTTAGTATTTGGTTGGAAGAAATTCAGGAAAGCTTTCGTGCAAAATCACCGAAGCTAAAGCTAGGGCATGCTCAAGCTTTAGCGGCAGTGCCTATAATAATTTGAAAAGAAATGATGCAGATGTGCTATGCGATGGAGGAGTACAACACATAGTTTTGACTTCGTTGTACTTTTTATCACTTTTGTTCCGATGTAGTTCTGGCTATAGCCTGGATAATTATCGATTCTTATTTTAAAGCCAGAACTACATCGGAACAAAAGTGATAAAAAGTACAACGAAGTCAAAACAATAGGTTGTACTCTTCCATCGCAGGCACATCTGTATCATTTCCTCTCAAATGAATAAAACTCACCGCGGCTAAAGCTAGAGCATACCCTAGCTTTCGCCGCGGTGAAGTTGCACAAAAGCTTTCCAGTAGTTCTTCCAACCAAATACTTAAACCAATTCCAGTAGTTATAATTGGATTTTGTATAAAATGCTCGACAATAGAAGGCGCTTCTTCACTTTTTTGCATACCAGCTGATTTCCGATGAAATTAAAAGATGATTTTAGACGTATATTCACGAAAGCAAATACCGATTTTATTATTCCCGTACATTTTTTTTAGAATTTTAGGCTTGAAACCAATTTTCCTTTTTATTATTCATCCACTATTAACGAATAAATGTGCATGGTTGCGGGGAAATACATTTCCTGGAGCTTTCAAATGTCAAACAAATAATAATTTCATCCGTTAATGGCGCTGTTGGTCAGTTGGAATTGAGTGAGCTTTCAGTGTGTGCACACTTCTACTTTTTATCACTTTTGTTCCGATGTAGTTCTGGCATAATGGCATGCACATTTATTCGTTAATAGTGGATGAATAATAAAAAGGAAAATTGGTTTCAAGCCTAAAATTCTAAAAAAATGTACGGGAATAATAAAATCGGTATTTGCTTTCGTGAATATACGTCTAAAATCATCTTTTAATTTTATCGGAAATCAGCTGGTATGCAAAAAAGTGAAGAAGCGCCTTCTATTGTCGAGCATTTTATACGAAATCCAATTATAACTACTGGAATTGGTTTTAGTATTTGGTTGGAAGAACTACTGGAAAGCTTTTGTGCAACATCACCGCGGCGAAAGCTAGGGTATGCTCTAGCTTTAGCCGCGGTGAGTTTTATTCATTTGAGAGGAAATGATACAGATGTGCCTGCGATGGAAGAGTACAACCTATTGTTTTGACTTCGTTGTACTTTTTATCACTTTTGTTCCGATGTAGTTCTGGCTTAACCCTGAAACTTTTTCGAAGTCTACATAGGTTAACAAAAAACACGCCTATATTTATATTCCTATAGTAATGACAAGAACCGCACACAAATTCTTTGCACGTTTCCCCGCAACTTCTCTGGCGCTGTGAAGAATATGATATGTGTGCGGTTTGTGTATATGTTAAGAATTTGTTTTCAAAGTTTCGAATTGGTTTGTGCTAAGAAGAGAAGCTCACTCGGAAGCAGCCTGCACGCCCCCATTCTTCTCTACAACAACTGTATACTTTAATACAAATCCTTAACATATACACAAACCACACATTCACCATCTTCTTCACAGCGCCACAGAAATTACGAGTAAACGTGCAAACAATTAGTGTGCTGTGCGGTTCTTGTCATTACTATAGGAATGTAAATATGTACATGTAATGACGCAAATTCATAGTCAAATGTAGCGAATTGTCGTTGGCTGTTTATAATTCAAACTACTATTTAAGTATATCAAAAACTAAGTGCACTATTTATTGTGCTCAAAAGATAACATTAAAAATAAGAATACAATTTCTTGTTTAATAAAAGGAGAAAATAATGAAAAGCAGAAGGCGTATGATGGCGTACGTGCGAAATCGAATTTTAGATGGCCGTCGAATTTGACAGCAATGAAGCGTATGTTATCGTCTACTAGGGGGCGCGTGAGATGGTCAGCGGCGCCACAACGCAAACATTAAAAGAATTTATTCACCTACATAACCTAAAATTTTACTTTTTTAGTGTTCCGTCCGTACCAAAACGGAACACTAATGGAATCAGTTCGGTGTCTGTCTGTCTGTCTGTCTGTCTGTCACAGGCCTTTTTCTCAGAGACTACTTAACCTAGACTATTGAAATTTGGAACAGTTGTAGCAATTAGTGGCCTAAACACAGACCAGAACTTAAAAAGCTGAATTTCGACTTTGAGGGGGTAGTTTCTTAACAAATTTTCACAAAACGTTACAACTTGCTGTCCCGAGCTTTTTCTCCGAAAATATCGCTCAGAAAAATCTGAATAAAATCACAAACATTGAGAATAAAGTGTAGATGGAAACATAATTCTCACGACTGCCCTACTTCAACCGTTTTTTTTTTAATTAATTTTTTAATTTCAACTACCCTACTGTTTACATACCCAGAAAAATATCACAACACCTAAAAGTAGATACGAGAGTAAAAATTGAATAATTGATGGCAAAAGTGTTATACCCGCAGCGAATTTCCGTGGCATATTTCTACCGGATAACTATTGACCTAAGACTTAAACCAATGATACATAATATAACACATAAAGGAAGCCTGATGGTTTCCTATTATAATGTAGGTGTCTCTACTTTTACTATATTTGTGGAGGTAAAAATGTTCAATGAATATTATCAATAAATTAAAACTCTACCGTCACATATAATTCCAAATTTTATTATCAAGATAAAAATTCCACTCGTTATTGATTTGCCTGTTTAAACATGAATAATGAAATAAAAGAAAAACGAACATTGGTTTCTGATATTAGTTAAGCTATTCACCGTAGTGGCGCTATGTTCGTGGTGGTTCCCACAGTACTCTCCTCTCAATTGACGTAATCAGCTGATTTAAGTTGTCATATGTCACTTTGAAATTTTATTTTTTTCTTTTTTCGGTTTTGATACGTGCGATTACTTGCATTGGAACTTGGAGTTGATGGAACTGTTGCTGTTGTTTCTTCTGCTGGGATTGAAGAAACTGAATCTTGCGGTTGGTTTTCGTCCAAGTCTGCTGTTGCCTGATGTGCTGGCTTTAGACGTTCCACGGTGACATTGATGTTTTTCGTTCCGATGTTGATGGTGAAAACTCTGTCGTTGATGCGATTAACCACTTTGTATGGACCGGCGTATGGCTGATCTAGTCCAAGTTTTGGAGCATCATGTCTCAAAAATACGTGTGTGCATGTGTATAAGTCCTTGTGATAAAATGTTTTAATTTTGCAGTGGTGATTTGGCGGTGCTGGTTTCAAGTTGCGTATATGGATTCTGAAATCCTCCAGGAAGATGTTCGGGTCTGTTGGTGGCTCTTCATGAGTGAAAAACTCACCAGGAATCCTTAATGTAGTTCCATACAGAAACTCTGCAGCGGATGCTTTCAGGTCTGCCTTGTAACACGATCGTAGTCCAAGAAGAATCGTCGGTAAAACCTCTGTCCAGGCTGTTGTCTGATGGCAGCGGATTGCAGTTTTTAGCGCACGGTGCCAGCGTTTTACCATGCCGTTAGCTGCTGGATGGTAAGCAGTAGTTCGTATGCGTTTGCTTCCAATGAGACGGGTCATAGCCATGAACAATGCGGACTCGAATTGCGAGCCCTGATCCGTTGTAATGATCTTGGGGCAGCCAAACCTTGCCACCCAGTGAATAAAGAATTGTTTGACGATTGTACTCGCGTTGATATCTTTGATGGGTATGGCTTCTGGCCATCTGGAATATCTGTCTACCATGGTAAAGCAGTAGCGGAATCCGTCGACTTCCGGTAGTGGTCCAACGATGTCAATATGCACGTGGTCGAATCGTTCATCAGGTGTTGGAAATGACGAAGGTTGAAGATGAACGTGGCGGCTGATCTTAGATCGTTGGCATGGTATGCAGCTCCGCGACCATGCGATGATATCTTTGCGCATTGTTGGCCAGACGTATCTTTGGCATATTAATTTGCTGGTAGCTCTGCCTCCTGGGTGCGACAAGTTGTGGAATGTACCGAAAACGTGTTTTCTGAAACTCGAAGGAACATACGGTCGAATATCATTTTGCGAAACGTCACAATAAATGCTTCTTTGTTGTGTTCCCATAGCCAGTTTCTGCAACTTTAGTGATGTAGTATTGTTTTGGAGCAGTTTGGTTAGTTATTCATCAGACAACTGAGCATCTGCCAGTGCTGATAGGTCGATGGTCTTGTCCAGGCGTATGGTTGTCTCTGCGTTTGTAACATCGATCCTTGAGAATGTATCAGCTACCAACTTCCCTGTGCCTTTGACTGAAACGATCTTAGTTGAAAATTGGCTGATGAAACTAAGATGACGTACCTGTCGTGGAGAAGCCTTTTCGGATCGCTGTTGAAATGCATAAATAAGGGGTTTATGATCCGTCCTTATGACGAAGTCATATCCTTCGATCCAAGGTCTGAAAAACTTGATGGCGTAATATATGGCAGCGAGCTCCCGGTCATAGACACTGTAATTGATTTCGGCTGCAGACAACTTTCGAGAAAAGAACCCTAACGGTTGCCAATCGCTGTTCACATACTGCTCTAAAACGGCTCCTATCGCCTTGTCCGAAGCATCAGTTGTTAGTCGTAACTGAGCGTTTGATGATGGGTGTGCTAGCAGTGTGGAATTGGCCAAGTCCTCTTTACATTTTTCAAAAGCTGATAGTGTTTCCGGTGTCCAAGGAACGGGCCGTTGATCTTTTTTCTTTGAGTTTTTGATTAGCTCGTGGAGAGGTGCTTGAGTTGCTGCGGCATTCTTGACATATCGCCGATAAAAATTGTCGAAGCTGAGCTAGTGTCTCCGGTTGCTTGTACGCTTTGATGGCCTGAACTCTTTCAGGTAGTGGCTGTGATCCTTCGGTGGAAATAAGATGCCCAAGATATTCAATTTTGGATGCGCCGAACGCACACTTAACTCGGTTGATTGTTAGCCCAAATATTTGCAGGCGAGTCAACACAGCTTTCAGATGCTCATGATGTTCGGTGGCGTTTGCTGACACTATCAGTATGTCATCCAAATAAGCGTGGGTGAAGTTGAGACCATGGAGTACTTGCCGGATAAACCTTTGAAAGGTTTGAGCCGCATTGCATAGGCCGAATGGCATAACAACAAATTCAAACAAGCCGAACGGTATCGTAACCGCTGTTTTAGGGATGTCTTCTGGCCTCACAGGTATCTGGTGGTAAGCTCGGTTGAGGTCGATCTTGAAAAATATCGTAGTACCGTTTAAAATAGATGTGTAGTCGCTGATGTGCGCAACTGGGTAACGATCAGGAATGGTCTTCGCATTGAGCCGACGATAATCACCGCATGGCCTCCAGTCTCCGGATTTTTTTGGAACCATATGAAGAGGGCTAGCCCAAGGGCTGCTTGATGGTCGGCAAAACCCTTGGTCTAGCATCAGCTGAAACTCTTGTTTGGCTTGTCTCAGCAGTTCTGGTGAAAGTCGGCGTGGCTTTTCTGCGACTGGTGGTCCGGTGGTCTCTATGTGGTGCATGACATTGTGTCTGACTTGAGTGCGATGTGTTGAACAGTTCATGATGTCAGAAAACTGCTTGAGTAAATCTGCGTAGTCGTCGTCCTTGTTAAACCTTGAAATCCCAGTTAGTGACGCTGGACCCAGAGTACCGGCGGCTTGGATCCCTGTTTGTTCATCTGATATTCGACGGCGTTTGACATCTACTACCAGATGATAATGATGCAACAAATCAACTCCTAGAATGCCGTACGGAACATCGGCAATGCGGAATACCCAGCTGATAGGTCTTCTCAAACCCAAGTTCAGTTGAAGGGCTTTCTGGCCGAATGTTGCAATGCGACTTCCGTTTGCAGCGTAGAGTTTGATGTCGGATGTGTGGGTCCGTTCGTCGCGGGATGGTGGTACGGTGGATAGGTCGGCGCCAGTGTCTACAAGGAATTTGTGCCCGGTGGTTTTGACATAAAGGAAAAGTCGGCGTGGGCCCTTTGGTCCACCAACGCACGCCGATAGCATTGGCGGAGAAGTTAGTTTTCCTGCTTGGTGTAGGTGCAAGGGGCCGTACACTTCATTGCCTTCGATCCGAATCTGCGATGGTAATAGCAGTACTTTTGGTCCTTGCGGGGACGTGAGGTTGAACGTGGACGAGAATTGGAACGACGACGTGGGTGTTGAAGCTCCTTACGTAGGCTGTCAACTTGTAATGTCAACAAATGGACTTTCTGTTCCAACTCTGTAGTTGACTGCGCAGTTTGTTCGACTGACATTATTTTATTGCCGTGAGCTCTGGAAATGTCCCAGATGTTGTCTGCCATTTGCGCTAATGCAGTGTTGTCGAGCTGGAGTCCAGGAGTTAATGCAACTTGCATCTCCTTGGGTAGATGGTCAAGCCAAAGAGTGCGAACTGATTTGGTGTCAAGCCTGCCCTGGTTGAGTGACAGCATCTCGGCGAGAAGGAACGATGGTTTTTTATCACCCAGTTGCAAACCAGAGATTAGCCTTCGAAACTTCTGTTCCTCTGATAAGGAGAATCGGTTAAGCAGGGCTGATTTTATGGTATTATACTTATCTTGGGTTGGAGGATTCAAAACGACGTCCTTAACCAACATGAGTATATTTTGATCCAGTTTAGAGACTATTGTGTTGAATTTTGTAGTATCTGCCGTTATTTTGTTGATTTGGAATTGGGCTTCCACCGTGACGAACCAAAGTTCAGGCTCCTTGGTCCAGAATGTGGGAATCGTCATTTTGTCCGAACTTTGAATGACCAGCGTCGCATCGCCTTGCGATGTACTTTGCGCCGAACTGTTCCGCGTCGTGCTGTTTTCCGGGGAAGTGCCGTTATCTGCTTCGCTCATTGCGGAATATATGTATTATAGTTTATAATAAATTATTATTGTTCTTGCGTGTGCAGTTATTAGGGGTCACCAATTATGTGGAGGTAAAAATGTTCAATGAATATTATCAATAAATTAAAACTCTACCGTCACATATAATTCCAAATTTTATTATCAAGATAAAAATTCCACTCGTTATTGATTTGCCTGTTTAAACATGAATAATGAAATGAAAGAAAAACGAACATTGGTTTCTGATATTAGTTAAGCTATTCACCGTAGTGGCGCTATGTTCGTGGTGGTTCCCACTTATTGGAAAAAATTGAATTTGTGTATATACAGCCACAGAGAGGGAGACTAATCGCAAAATACGCAGTTAATGCAATTGAACGAATAACGAGACGAAAAATTAAATCTGATGCACAAGCGTACATTTCTTGTAAATACATATACATATGAACATATTATGTAGGTATATATTGTATGTATGTATGTTTTTTTTTTCTTTTACTTTGTGTGTGTGTATAACTATTCTTCTGAGCAGATGAGAAAGGACATCAGAGACATATGTACATACATACATGCATATGTAGGTAATTTGTTCAACTTACTTGTTGGTATACATTTATGTAGGTACAAATTTGAATTTATTTTTCGCAAATTGTGCTCAATTTATTTGTATTGAAATGTGCTGTGCACCATAAAACTATGTATGTAGGTACACATGTACTTTCTTGTGTCTGCAGTATACAAGTGCATATGTACATATATGTACCTATATATGTTTTTATGTTTGTACATATATGTGAGTATCGAACAAAGTATCATTGTATCTTTAGTAGAAATCGTATAGTAAAGAAAGGGTTCATATAGATCAATCAACATAAATCTATGACATACATATGTATGTAGTTAAAATAACTGATACAGTACGGAACACTTATTGCGCAAGTTTAACTTGCACTTGACCGGATTTTTTTATTCATAAACCGTGTTCTTTTGAAATCTTGCTAGCCAGTCGTTCATTTAAATTAAAGATTCTCAGCCAGCCAAACGCAGCCGATTTACCTCAAAGTTGGTATGTGTGATTTCGGTCCTATGAAATCAGCTGTTAAGTGCTAAATGTCAAAGTATCAAATTCTTTTCTTTTTTTTTATTTGTTGTGAAAGCAACCTAATTTCAAGAATTTATTCAGTGGATAATTTACAAAGAGAGGTATGAAATCATAACATAGTTGATTATATTTGTGAAACATTATTTAGTAATTAAAATTGTATAATTTTCGTAGTCCGTCAAAAATCAAGAGAACAGAACAAATCGCTTTCAGTGCCACCTGGCCATGAGATACTGAAAAATCCCAGTTGTTTTTGGCTGGGGATAAAATCAAGAGTTGTAGCCAGCTGGTTGTTGTATTTGTTTTACGTGTGAAATTCGACTTTTCTAGCAACTACTGGCTATCTACGTTAAAAAAAAAACACGACTGTAGTCACCTTATAGTCGACTTTAAACTTATAGCCGACTCGAAATTTAAAATGAGCTAAATGTCACTTTAAATAACTAGAGTCGGCTTTAAATTTCTCATATAGTATTTTGACGTTTGGGTTTGTTCGTTCAAATCACTTTACAAAAGCACACCAAAGTCGATACTAACTAATATGTACACAGGCAAAAATGTGTTTATGAATAACGATAAGTTATACCCGGCTTTTTTATTTAGTGCTGGCTGTAACTATTGAATTGACTTTTTATTAGACTAATAAGAAAACTGGAACAATACAAACATAAGGATCGCTTTATATCTATACATATTTACTTATAAATATTTATTAACAAAAATCAAGGATAAAAATATGATTTGCTAAACGACTTGTCGCCGCAAAGTTAAAGAATGGAATGGTAAAAAACACGACAGTTAATATAAAAATTCTTCTTAACGATACGAGTGTCATCTGGTCGTAACTACTGACATTTGTGTGAATGTAGCGTGTACAGGACACACTAAAATAATTGATTAACACAAGGCGTGTTTTTTTGAAACGTAGCTAGCCAGTCGTTCATGAAAACGATTCCCAGCCAGCCGAACCCAGCTGACTTACCTCCAAGTTGGTGTATGTGATTTCGGTCATATGTGTGTGATTTCGATCAGCTGTTAAGTGTGAACTGTCAAAGTATTCGGCATTCAACCAAATCGATTTTTTGTTATTTGTTGTGAAAACAATTAATTTCGGTAATTTATTCAATGGATAATTTACATAAAGTGATATGAAATCATAATATAGTGGATTATTTCTGTGAAACATCAGACATCAATTGAAATTATATAATTTTTGTACACGGCAGTCTGTCAAATGTTCTACAAATCGCTTTAAGCGCCACCTTGCCATGGGATATCGCAACATTCCTAGCCAGCTGCTTTTGGCTGCGGATAAAATCAAGAGTTGTAGCCAGCTGGTTGTTGTATTTGTTTTACGTGTGAAATTTGACTTTGCTAGCAACTACTGGCTAGCTACGTTTCAAAAAAACACGGCTACAGTCATCAACTTCCAGCAGTGAATTCGAGACCGAATGAATTTTCGAAAAATCGAAAATGGTAAACAAAGAAGACAGAAAATTCCCTCAAATGATCTGATTGTTAGGAAACAAATAGAAAATTCTACGACTAATTTAGAAACTTTCGACCAATGGCTTCAAACTAGTTTTCAATTCCACATTCACAAAGTGAAATAAGGCCAAATTTTTGCCATGGGTCTTATTTCACTTGGAGTTATTTCAAGGCGCCTTGTTCAAAAAAACACTTAAAGCTGATAAGTTGGCATAATTTCACATTCACAAAATGAAATAAGGCTAAATTTTAACGTTTTAGTGAAGCCTATTTTTCACATTCTCTTTTTTTATAAATCTGCAGAAGTAGATTATAAATATTAGATTTGAAATATGCAATTTTAATCGCACATCGATGTATTAAAAGACCGCAAAAATCACAATAAAAAACAATTAAACAAATAACAGACGAGACTTTTAATTTGAAAAATTGAATTTTATTACAACGAATGCATTTCGGTTCTCAACTGGGGACCAGAACTTCAAACTTATAAAAAATGTAGACAAAGTGCACAAACTCGACGCATATGAATCCATATACATACACCTCAACGACTGTTTCAGTTAAAAGCTTCAGTTACGGCAAAAAACCTGTCGAACATATTTCGAACTAAAGGCATTCTGGATAGTTTTGATAATTTTCTTTTTTTCTTTTTTTGATTAACAAAAAAATAAACCGAACCGAATCTAACAAATATATTTATATATTTAAATTTTTCTTAGGTGGCCTGGGTCCATAGCCTGTTGGTATTATTCTGAAAAAGTAAGAGGCGCAAATCAAACGCAACCGATCACTTGTAACGCTTTATTCAGAGTGTGAAGAAAAACACAAACATGTAGAAAAATGTGTGAGAGGGATGAGAGATGCAATGCGAATGCATACACAAATATGTTGTGCTGCCAACTATTATTATTTTACTTTAACAACTTTAACAGTTACCACAACACAATTAACAAAGCACTCATTCATTCTCGTAGTGTTTCGAATATAGGCAGCAGTATAATTGGGACAAAATTTGGCCCAATTTGGAGGTCCTCTCAAATCGGGGCACCTCCAAATCGGTTTGCATTTTCTCGGTCCCCTGGAGTGTCCCAATTAGGAGGTTTAATTTTTCTGTTTTCGTAATTTGACAGTTCTCTTTTATTTTTAATTTCGCTGTTGAGGAGCTCTGTATTAGGGGGAAGTGGGGTACCTTGATACGATTTTCGTTGGGATTCAAAAAACAGGCAGCATATTGACAATGATAGCAAAGTGAAATATTAGATGTGTTCAGTGTCTTTTTTACTAGCTTATTTCAGACGAATTTATTCTCAGATTCATTCACAAAAAATATTAGGACCTATTGATTAAGAAGTGGAATATTGTATCAAAATGCCCCACTCACGGGGTACATTGATACAAGTCAGTGGCATTTTGATTCAAAGCCGGTTAATCAGTATTTATTGAAAAACCTCAATTAATAAAACAAGTTTTTAATATTTTTGTAACATAAACATATTAATACAACCAGTATTTAAGTATTTGGTAATTCATGTGTACTTAGGTTTAAATTAGTTTTAATTTGAAATAAATGCTTTCGCTTTTTAGATAAATCACATAAACAAAAGAACTCAAAACAAGGAACTTAGAATAATAAGTATAAAATAAGCAGTCTTCTGATTGTCATAATCAGTTTTTAGATAACTCTGATTAGCATTTTTAATATTTAAGTATTAGATCAGCGGTTATTTTATTGTCAAATATCTACTTACATAGAAATGTTACAAGGTGACAAATTTATCTTAAAATTATGGAGAGAATCTATTCTGCAGGTGCCTTTCTTGACTATCGGACTTGGTAACTTCAGGATAATGTCAGAAATGTTAACAGAACCCTCATCTTTAATATCAGGGAATACAAAAGTTCCAGTCGGCCTACGCTTCAAGAAAGATACTTGAAAATCATTTCCTACACTTTCTTCTTTTATATTAATATAAATTTCCCAACAAATTGGTTAAAAGGTCGCTTCTTTTTTGAGTTGATTACCTTTCTTATAAGATAACATAATCCCCTATCTGAAGATCACTGACTATAGGTGGTGTAGTATTTAGTAGAAGATATGTGGGGCACATTGATACGTATCAAACTACCCCGAGGTCATGTGTACCAATGTGCCCCAACTGACTTTACAGAAAATAAATATTAAATGCGGTAAAACCAAACGGTCAATAATGAAATTTTACGTTAGCACAAATATGACTGTATCTATGTGCCCCATGTATCAATGTACCCGATCTCCCACTAAAGGTTTCTATAAGAAATAGTGCTTAAATTGTTATATTTTCCTAAAATAGTAGATTTGAATGATATATACTAGGTTTTATCTAAATTTGGATGTATTCCAGATAAATGCATATTGTCCGCAACGTCAATTTTGTTCGTCCAGTTAAATTCTTCCGTCATTTTAAAGATATTCCTATATGTATGCACAGCACATACATACATATATGTAGTAGTAGTAGTAGTAGTAGTAGTAGTAGTGACTTTATTAATACCATAACAAGATTTAAATTTTTTTAACAAAAGTTCACAATAATGGCATTGGCTGTTGCCGTCAACCGTGAAAGTGAGTTAAAGTTTAAGCTAAATTTTTAAGTTTAAGGCTAAGCTTACTATTTTGTTATTCATTTCTTTTACAATATTAAAAAACATTTAAAAAGCCTCATTCATTATTTGATTTCAGTATTTCATAGCATGCTTCAAGTAGTTGTACAGGACTGTCCAGTTTTCTCCATTTAAAATGCAAATAATTTCTTCACGGGTAAGAGTACTTTTTCCCCAACTAGATCTTCTGATTTCATAAAGAATGGGGCAAATTCCTATAAAATGTTGGATGTTTTCCTTAGCTCTTTGATTACACAAAGTACAGTCAGTATTTACTTCACTACTGTATGGTCTGTAATTCAAGTATAATAGCTCGCCTCTTGCTTTGAAAATTGTTGAAATGAAATCCACGTTGTTGCGGTCATGAAAGTAGTTCTTAGCGTAAAGGTCATGTTGAAGTACTCTATACGTGTCTCTTGTTTGACTTTGCTGGCTTAGAGTTCTAAACATTTCCCGTGTTCTTTCCTCCATTTTTACTAGTAATTCCTGAAGAGCGCTGCTCAGAGTTGCTTCACTTTCAGGATATAGGAGGACATTATATTCTCGTCCCAGGCTCGCCCATTCTGCAAAACATTGAAGACTTCTGTTTCTAAGATGCGTAGCAATCTTATTTGGGAGACGATGACTTGGTTGGCCCAATACTTTGAGTAAGGACTGAAACGAATAAAATTTAGAAACTTCAAAGCGAAAAACAAAATTTTGTGATAGTTCATGTTAATAATTTTTATTTGCTTTTAACAACTATATTTTTTAAAATTCGTTTACAGGTAATCAAAGCATAAAATGTTTTAGGCTCCCATTCTTTTCGCAACTTCTTTCGAATGTCCTTCATAATGTTGATGACAGTGACGTCCGTGAATTTTTTGCATGCTCTTTTCCATCTAATAGCAAAATCTGCAGGGTCATAATCACACTGCTCACTTTTCCTCAATTTTGTTTTAACCAAGGCCCAATACCTTTCAATTGGACGACACTGTGGGACATTAGGTGAATTAATGTCTTTTGGGACAAAATCTATGTTTTTGGCCACAAGCAAGTTTAGCGTCGCTTGAGCATTGTGAGCTGAAGCCAAATCTGGCCAAAATAATGTTGAACCACCCTCGTGTTTGTTTATAAATGGAATTAAACGTTTTTCCAGTCACTCATTGATTACACTTCCGCGGTAGTTGTGCCAGTTGGAAAAAACGATGTGCTTCTGTGTCCACATTGGCAAAGAGCTTGCCATACGAGATATTTCGATCCGAACTTTTCCAATCCAATCGATGTTTCTGATTCTGGGAGAATCCCTTCTTCAAAAGAATTATAAAACTGCTCACCTGGAAGAGAACTAAAGTCGGCTTTGACGTAGGTTTCATCGTCCAAAATCAAGCAGGCTTTCTTGTGCCCAATCAAGTCGTATAACTTTCGGGCTCGTGTTTTTATGGCCTTTTTTTTGCTTCTTGGAAACTTTTGGTATTTTTTGTTTTTTCCCGCGTTTTTATACCAACCCATTTTTTGCATCTTTGTACCATTGTTCGGTTGGTACTACATTTCCGAGCAACATCCCTGGTTGACATGGCCCGGTTCTTAACGATGACACCCACTATTTTTTTTATCCAAATTTTTATCGGTGCCGTGACATAAGGCCAAGCGACATAAGACCAAATTTCGAAATTTGGTCTTATGTCGCTTTATGAAAGTGACATAAAGCCAAATTCGATCATTTGGCATTATGTCGCTTTTATAAAGCGACATAAGGCCAATTTTGAAAGTGACATAAAGCCAAAAATTATTTGGCATTATGTCGGTTTCGTAAAGTGACGTAAAGCCAAATGGTACCTACTAGGAGCAGATTTTAACTATTTCGCTTGAACAACGAACTGTTTAAGCTGCGTTCACACTATTACTCTATTTTAGTCTCAAAATCCAAAGATTTCATATAATTTTTTGAGCATTAGATAAAGTAATACATAGTGTGAATTTCGCTCGTCTTATATCCCACCTTACATATTAGTTTTAGATTAGCTTGGAGAATTCAAATACACAGAAGAGTATGCAACAAGTAAGTCTAACTAGTTAATTATGTTTTTTGCTCTTTTATCTTGGTTTATCTTTATTTGAGAAAATAAAACTAAAAAAATCGCGCGACTTTGTTAGTTTTATTTTCCCAATTTCTGAAATTCTCAAAAACTAAAAACTAAATTTAGGAATTTGAGAAAATAAAACTAACAAAATCGCGCGATTTTTTTAGTTTTATTTTCTCAAATTCTGAAATTCTCAAAAACTAACATTTTATAAGTTTGTTTTGCCAATTTCTCCAATATTAGAATTTTATAAGTTTCTTTTTGGGAATTTCAGAATTTGAGAAAATAAAACTAAAAAAATCGCGCGATTTTGTTAGTTTTTTTTTTCTCAAACTCTGAAATTCCCAAAAAGAAACTTATAAAATTATAAAGAGAAATTCTCAAAAACTAACATTTTATTAGCTTCTTTTAATACATTAAAGAAGCTTATGCAATTGTACATGATGAAATGAATATGACCATTATGAAAAAAGAAAAGAAAAATATAAGTTTTTTGTTTTTTTTTTGTTTATATTGTAAATTCAGTTCTTCTTGTATGAAATAATAAATGAATATTATAATTATTGTAATCTATTAAATTGTTTGTATAATTTTTTTACATCATAAATACATACATACATTATTGTACATATGTACATATTATGTAAGTGGATGATACGGATTTGGATGCCTAATGGAAATCCACAAAGCTTTTTTTTAAATTCCATCTCTCCGAAAATTTTGATTTGTGTCCCATCTTAGACAAAAGAAATTTGGATGTATGTATGTCCCAATGGGGTGGTACATATATAAGTAAAATCAGATATGCAACAGAAAATTGAAAAGCGACCTAAAGCCAAATTGGCCTTATGTCGCTTTATGAAAGCGACATAATGCCAAATGATCGAATTTGGCTTTATGTCACTTTCATAAGGCGACATAAGGCCAAATTTCGAAATTTGGTCTTATGACGCTTGGCCTTATGTCACGGCACCTTTTTATCATCTGCTCCGTTTTTTTTCTTCACTTTTCTGTTTTCGCTTAATAGTCAACGTCTCCAAATATCTTTTTATAACAGAATCAATTGTACTGCGTGCTACGTTCAAATCTTTTGCAATAAAATGGTTTGGTCGCGAAGGATTTTCGAGCCATTTGTCGATGATCTTTTTACGGCGTTCCTCCTGACTCATCGTTTATAAATATTTACAACTGTATTTTACAAAAATCAAATGTAAACTGAAACTATAGAGTATGAAAGACAGTTTGGGAATAAAATAGTATTTATATATTTACACATAGGAGGTATATCCGTTACTAAAATTTACAGATTTTATTCGGTTCAGTCCTTATATATAGAAAGTGGAATCGTAGAGTGTAGATATACAGTGGCGGAAGACCAGCTTCCAGATGCAGCATATAATTCGGCGTGTTTTCTGGCAGTCTGAAGATTTTCTTAATGAAATATCTGAGTAGTTTTTCCACCTCATCGAACTGAAAGATACCCCAAACTTGTGCTGCATAGCACATAATCGACCTCACGACTGCCTCAAAGATTTGGAACTTCGTACTCGGCGCTATATTTCTCCTGCTCAATATACCTTTCCAACTACAATTTATCCCACGTTTGGATTCCTTGAGCTTTTCTTGAACGTGTTTTTTAAACGATGCCTGGGGTGTTATCAGGACTCCAAGATATTTATATTCTCCTACGTTTTCGAGTTCTTCGTTATGCCAGCTCCATTTTTCATCTCTTGCGTAACGTCCAGTTCCATTTCGAAAAATCATGACTTTGGATTTGCTCGTATTTAAATGTAGATTCCAATGATCGCAGTACTGTTGAAGTCTATTTATCATCATCTGCAGCATGTTTGGACATTCCGCTAGTATGACGATGTCATCAGCATAAAGTAGGAGCTTAATATTAAGCCCCACAAATGGTATTCCTCCTGGTAGATACGTGCCTAAGTCATCTATAAAGATTGAGAATAGGAGAGGGCTTAAAAGGCACCCTTGCTTTACTCCTGTTGTTGATTTAAACCAACTGGATAAGATGTTTCCGTCCCAGACCGCTGTAGAATTTCCTTCGTAAAGCTTTTGCAGCACTTTAAGGATCTTTGTCGATACTCCGATATTGCTCAGTTTAAGAAATAAGCTTCTCCTATCTATGGAATCAAAAGCCGCCTTAAAGTCTACGAAGAAGGCATATAGTTTTTTCCCATTGTCTAAAAACGTCCGGGCGATGTTTGTCAGGGAGAATATGTTATCCACCGTGGAGTATTCTTTCCGGAAACCAGCTTGGAATTCGCTAAGTAAATTGTTTTCCAGTACCCAGTCCGTTAAGCGCTCATATATGTATAATGTAATAAGATTCCATTATTTACGTATTGTTTTTTTTTATATAAAATTACCAGTTTATGAAAGTCTTTTTAAACTTACATATACGAGTACATATGTATATAAATGTAAATATTTGAATATATTAAAGCAGGAAAAAAAGATTTTAGTTAAGTACATTGATACACGCTATAAATATTGATTTGCTTATATGTATGGTAAACTGGGGTACATTCGTCTTCAGGGCACATTCGTCAAGCCCGTTTTTAGTGTGAACCAGGCTTTATAGACTTTATAGATAACGCTGAAATGGGATCCATTGTAGTATGAAAGCTATAGTTAGCCACAAAAAAAATAAAAAGTAGTTTTTGTTTTTGTGTGCTTCGATGTTATTTTTCAGTACGGATATGTAAGTATTTAGCATGGCCAATTTTATATGAATTGATGATAGATTTTATTTTTTATTGATTTTATTAATATTAAGTTTTAAGGTAGGAAACTCAAATCTATGTAGATTTGAAAAGTTTATGAAAAATGTGAAGTAAAAGACAATTTGGGAGATCGGGGCACATTCGGCTTCTGAAAAAGGGACACATCGTCACCTGAAAAAGCACCATCTTCTTGAGGAAACTTCCGATTTAGTGAAAAAAATCATTCAGAAGGTGGTTGTGAATCCATATATAACATACATATTATGTACTTCGCGGTAGATTTGGTTTAGAACCAAGGAGAGGAACCTTTTTAAATACTTAATAAGATATGTATGTGTATGTGTATACACTAGATTCTAACGTCTAAGACTAGTTCTATATACGTATGAATATCCTTAATAAATCCACACTCCTCGGAGGTCGGTCCCATGGATTCTGAGGGGGACCTTATATTATTGCTTCTCCAACAAAGCTCCAGAAGGAGATTACTCACGGCGAGAACTCCACCAAAAACACTTGCGCCAAAAAACCTTACGGTCAAAGATAGCGCTATTATTGTAAGTATTCCAAAAATACAGAAAGACAAATCTGGAACTGAAACCAGTATAGTTGAAAGTGAACATTAAACAGATTCACAAGCGAAAGTAAAAATAAACAGCTTTAACAACGAATGGCAAGCTGAACTCAAAGCAAGAAAAAATCTGGAAGAAATTCGTTATAGCTAAGTCTGCAAAACCTGATAAGAGTTCTAGAGACAAAAGATTCCCCAATAAATACTCAGTCCAACCAATCCAGCAAGATAACAAAAAATAATACCTGACGGTGATAATGATAAAAGGCTTGCAAAGACAACCACTTTCTTGAAAAGAGAGCCATTACCACCACCAATAATGGTCTCTGGAGTAGACAAATTTGGTGAGTAAAAAGTAGCAAACTGACTCAGCAGATTGTCACATAGAAAACTGCAAATATCGCTAAATAAAATATTGAAAATGATGCTGAATTTGTCTTGGCATCATTCTACGTCGGATCTGCATATTTTAAGCAATGTTGAATTGATCTCTGATAGAATACGAAAACTAACTGCAACATTTATAATGCGAATTGATTACTTCGATAATCGTCTAATTTCTAACAAATCAACTACATGTTTCTTTATAATACCTTTTAATATTCAATGTTATATTTATTATGTTTTTTCTTTTAATTAATCTATTTGTTTCTTTGTAAATATTTTTAAATATATTTTTTTTACTTTATTTAATTTTTGTTAAATTATTGATAAGTTTATTATTTTGTTAATTAATGAATTGTTATTTATGTATTTACATATTTTTTTGTTAATTTAATTATTTGTAATCATTTTTCCCCAGTTAATTTTTATATTTTTTTGTTATACATATTATTAAATTTTTTTCTGTTTTTATAAATTTATTTATTTATTTATTGAATTTTTTATTTATTTATTGTTTTTATTATTATGTTATTATTTATTTATTATTATTTATTTATTTTTTTATTAAAATATTTATTTTCTGTTAATTTATTTATTTTTATTGACTGAAGTACTTTTTTTTGTTTATTAAACAAATTGGGTACCTTTTTTCCTAGATTTTTGTTATGAACGTGATATCTATTTATTAATTTTTGTATATATTAAACTGCAGATATCATTACCATGTATATATACATTTTGTTGTAAACATACATATATACATAAATAATTTTTTTTATATATCAAATTGTGGATTTTATCAGTTTTTTTCCCTCAAAATAAATTCACCATTGTTTAATGGAAACTTAGAAAGTAAGACCCAGCGAATATACCAGATCTCATTGACTTTTTTTATAACAAAGGGAATCAATAGAAAAGACGTAAAAGTTTTAACCAGTGATGATCTGTCGTCGGATCATACAACCGTAATTCTAACGGTCAACGGGATGTCAATAGAACAGATGAAAACGCAAAATTTACCTACTCCAAAGATTTATTAACCTTAGATCTTCATTGATTACCACAAACCCTATTGACATGGAAGTGAAGCAATTCATTGCCGATAAACAACAGGCAGCAGAGGATAGTACACCGACCTATCACCAAAAAAACAAAAAAAAAAACAACAGTAAAATATTACATAGAAATTAAGGAAATTAATATTAGAAAAGAGAATAGCTCGCAGGAAATGGCAAATGACACGATATCCCGGGGATAAAACTATATTTAATAGACTAAATAACAACTTTAAAAAAAGGATCAGTGAATTTAAAAATAGATCTCTAAATAAATACCTTTGTAACCTTACTGCTGACAAAGTCACAGACTACTCCCTTTGGAAGAGTGCCGAGACCTCAAGCGCGATACCCTGTTAAAAACATCTGGTGGGAAAAGGTCAAACTTTTTTCGGAGCACCTGACAAATGTTTTTAAGCCTTTTCCACCTAGTATAGCAAACGAATGTCTTGATTTCTCTGATAGAGAAGATGAAGACGTAATTGCTTATGTTTCGCTAAGGGAGATCAGTAAATGCATTCATAAACTATCCGATAGAAAATCTTCCTTAAAGAGTTACCCTTCAAAGCACTGTTAAAACTCAAGCTCATAATAAATGCTATGATATTACTATTATACCTAAACAAGGTAAACCTCTATCAGAAGTTACCTCATATAGACCAATATCACTTTTACCGGTATTATCAAAACTTTTCGAGAAACTGCTTCTTAAAAGACTAGACAAAATCATAGAGTAAAGAAGGCTTATTCCCACCCATCAGATCGGGTTTAGAAATAAACTTTCGACCAAGTGCACCGTATAACATATGTTATAGAAAAAGCACTAAATGAAAAACAAGTTTACTCTACACTATTCTTAGACTTTGGCTTTCGATAAAGTTTGGCATAAGGGTTTAGTTTAGACAGTATAAGCTTCACAGGGACTAACTTAGACACTACTATGAGATATTTAAATCTTATATAGCAAATAGATTCGTTAGAGTACGCTACGGCTCAACGATCTTAAAGAAATACAAGCAGGTGTCCCGCAGTGAAGTGCCATAGGTCTCACTTTATTTTTATTAAATACTTGGGATATACCACATGCGATTGACATGATGATAGCCACTTTTGCAGACGACACTGCTCTTCTATCAACTGATGGCTGCGTAGCTAAAGCAACTGAAAAGCTACAAAATTCATGTAATGAGATATGTGATTGGACGCAACGTTGACGAATTACACTTAATGAGTCAAAGTCAACCCATATCAATTTTACAAACAAAAAAATTAACGAATCTTCCTGTTGTTATTAATAATAATCAAGTAGTTCCTTATTCTTACACAGCTTGTGAACGGAAAGTAGAAGTGCTAAATATTAGATTTAGAAAACTTTATTAGTTATTAGGATATAATTCAGAAGTTTCCATTCAGAATAAAATCTTAATATTGTTATACATATCCGGATTCTAAACGATCCGTATGTATCTTTCAAAACATACTGTTTCCATTCACATAAAATGCATGGTAACGGAAGTAATTAAAAAGAACTCACTCCGTCACAATGTCCATCTGCAGGTGCATATTAATCCGGAGATAGAGACGTTTTAAATGTCGATAATATTTGTAGATTAAGTAGAACTAAACCTCACGAACTTAATCTGACAATAATTATGAGAACCAGTATTTAACTTATAATACCTTCTCAAACGCAATTGAACTTTGAAACTAATAGACCAAGAGCCCACAGCAAATTTTGTGTGTGAAATATAACCGAAAAAATAGTAGATGAGATGAAAGCTGGTGTAAGACTAATGCTATAAACGAAAGACTTGTTTTTCCAAAATTGAGATAATTGATATAACCAGTCAATACTAGTTTTATTGTTTAGAGTACTGTTATCTCATCTCAAAAATGTAGGTCCAAGACGTTTCAACCGTGGCAAGACTTATGCCAGACTGTTTCAAAATTCAAAAAAATCAGTTTTCGAGATAATTGTTATAACCGAAATTGGCTAATGCCGCGACACTGGTCATACTCCCCAAATTCCAGATCTGTGGGTCCAAGACCATATGAACGTGGCTAACACCTTGCCAGACAGTTTAAAAATTCTAAAAAAAACCTTCTCGAAATAATTATTACACCCATTAAAATACGTCTATATATTAAAAAAAAAATATCTCTGAGGTCACAAATATATGTACGTATATATGTGTGTGTGTTTATTGTTTATACATATGTATAAATATGTACTAGGACCATACATTTTGAGTCTCATATTATTTATGCATTCACAAAAAAAATCTGCTAGTACAAATTCTTTACACTAGCAATTTCGAAAAGGATTTCATATAAAAACGGAAAAATATCTTTACATATGCATAACCCAACAAAATATATGTACTTTAACATATAGACCTAAGGTATCTGGTAACAAGTCTGCAAGTTCAGGACCATTTGGGCGCATTTTTCTCTTTTGTCATACTTATTTGCTATTTTTTTTATATAATCAACCGCAGTCTGCATATGTGTACCCTTAAATACTATTAGTAACAATTATTTTTATTAACTTGTTTTGTAATTTATTACTTAAATCACAAATAGATACGAACGAACAAACAAAAAAACATATTTTCTTCTCATTTTTTTTGTCGACACTGAAGAGACTAAATATACAAACTTTATAACGTACCTAAGCACTTGAATGTAATTATTTGGTTTTATTTTGGAACTAAGGCTCTACTGGAAGGGGGCAGAGAACAGGAAGGCTTTAATACCTTACTGCTAACCGATGAAAACAAAACTTCGCTGGAAGCGGTATAAAAAGGTCTACTTTAAGTTCTTCCTGATAACCTATGAAATAAATGCTTCTACAGAAGGCTTATAGGAAGGCCTACTTTTAAAGCTTCCTGGTAACCCCTGAAAGAAGGCCTGCAAAAGGAAGCGAGATGGTAAGCGCTTGCTCCCTACGACCTCGCAGTCAAGCTCAGCCAGAATTCATTCAAAATTAAATATTTTGAACAAATGAAAAAATAAACATAAATTGTTAAAATTGAAAGTGACTAAGAACTAGCTAGCTGCAATTCCTGGATTGACATGCCTGCCTCAGAGATAGATTTTTTTTTTAAATATTTAGACACATTTCAATGGGTATGTATAATAATTATTTCGATAAGGTTTTTTTAGAATTTTAAAACTGTCTGGCAGGGTGTTAGCCACGTTGAAATGGTCTTGGACCCACAGATCTGTAATCTGGGGAGTATGATCAGTATCGCGGCATTAGCCAATTTCGGTTATAACAATTATCTCGAAAACTGATTTTTTTGAATTTTGAAACAGTCTGGCATAAGTCTTACCACGCTTGAAACGTCTTGGACCTACATTTTTGAGATGAGATAACAGTACTCTATACAATAAAACTAGTATTGACTGGTTATATCAATTATCTTAATTTTGGAAAAACATGGATTTTCAACATAGTATTACTCACTAAAGCCGCGACCATGAACTGCAAGACTTTCGTTTATAGCATTAGCCTTACACCAGCTTTCATCTCATCTACTATTTTTTAAGTTATATTTCACACACAAAATTTGCTGTGGGCTCTTAGACTATAAAATCATTTGTCGATCTTTTTCTGATTGGTCATGATTAGGTATAGGATTTTGCTAACTTTGCCTCTTTTTTGCTTATTTGGAAGATAGTATCGACTTTACACAAACACATTTCAGGTCCTCCTGATTACAAATATATGTATTTTATTTTGCCTTTATTTGCCTTTTTTTGCCTTCTTTGCATATTTTGCTTTTTTCTCAAAGTTTGCTCGCTAAAAAAATATGGCTCGTATGTATGCATGTTCATCTGTGCAAACATTTTCTTCTTCCTCACAATACGTAATACGCATACTTACATTCCTAGATGCATTACAATTTAAAACGTCTAGTCTATGGGGAGACCACAGTTGCCACTTTGGTTATTTGTGACCAAATCTAGTCACTTTTTTTTCACTTGGACCCTTGGTCATTTTTCAATTTGGTCATTTTTCTTAAGAAATTAAAAAAGAAAAACTCGACTAGTTTTTATGTTCTTAAAAATTAAACGAGGGTTAAACGAGTATTGTTTTCAAAATTTAAGTGAATTTATTTACAATTTGATGTAGGTATCTACCGCTAAGCTAAGCTGCCGCGGAAAGAAAATTTCATGAGTTAAGTTTGATAAAAACAAAATTGAGAAACAGACTTAATTTTGAAACTATTAATAAAATTATGCTTGCCAAAGAGCTTCAAGATGAACAAAATAACCATATCTACCTACTGTTTGGTCGGCAAAAACATGTTTTTAATTAAGTGTTTTTATAAACATATATTTATTTATCTATATAGATTTTATTTATATATCGTTTCAAAATGCTGTGAAAAGTAACTTGTGTTCTAAAGTTAAGATACTATTTATATTTTTATATGTTTACTTATTTATGTTTTAAATTATGTTTATTAAGTACAACGTACTTTGTAAATTTTTTGGGGCGAGTTTCCACTATAGGAAATTCGCTAGAAAAAAATCGGGCGATTGTTAACCTCGATATCTCCTAAACTAAGCGATTAATCAATATTTTTTACTTCATAGTTTGTGCTTATTTCACCTAGATCTGCAAAATGGCATTTTCAAACCTTGTGCGAGGTGGGTGTATGCAAAATTTCTTTACATATTATATAAAATCTGTATGTTAGTTGAGTTTATAAGGAAGAAAACATGCATTTTTCTAGTCAAAACCGAAAACTTTATAAATTTATAAAAAATATAAAAACGAATTTCCTCTCCAGTATTCTTACACAGTATATCTTCAAATAAACCATTTAAGTAAAAAAATAATTTTAAGTCCAAAGTCGATTTCCTATAATGGAAACCTTAGCCAATTTTTTTGTACCTGATTTTTATTTATTAATAAAATAAAAAATAATAATATGAGAGAAAAAAACGTGATGTAATAAGGTTCTTCCTTATTAAATATCAAAAGATGTACGTAAGGCCAAGTCTTGGTCAAAACGTATGATCTCTTTAATTAATTTGCTTGTACGCAAGGCCAAGTCTTGGTCAAAGCGTAGTAGAAAACAAAATAATATAAGGATGTCGAGAGTACGTATTACTTAAGTATCATTCGTTCTCAGTTTTAAGCTAGGATTACACGATTGACGCTTTGCGTCAATATTTACGCTTTTCTGAACTCCAATCGACATCAATCGTGTAAAGGCACAATTTTTTTACGTCAATCTATTTGGTTGACCCCCAGATTGCCCCCAATTTCCGTCAACCAAAATTTACTCGATTCCGTCAATCGTGTAAACGAATTAATTGAAACATTAACGTCAACCAACAGCTCAATTGCGTCAACCAGCGGTTGACGACTCGAGCGTCAACCACAGGCGTCAATTTTGGATCAATTTCGTAGGCAAATTGACATATCTCGTTTATTTTCGTTTCAAAGAACATGTAGTTTTTTTTTAAATATTTATTTTCTAGTGTTTTTGAACATGATGAGTGAGAAATTTTTATTCGACGATATTATGCATTCAATTTTCTGGTGTGATGATGCAAGACAATGAAACAACAGTTCAAGAAACAACAGAACAGAAAGTAAAAAATCGAATTCCAAAGCAATGCCCAAAGTTGCAATTTCATGGCCGTCTGAAAATGATGAATATATTGCTTAGCAGGTTTCTGGTAGGTACTATGATTGATATTGTACATGGTACCATTCGAAACAGTATTGAGAGCGATTTGAAGCTGTCGCCAGTAGCTAAAAATCTCAAAGTTACGGCCAAACGCCAAGATGCGTAAGTTGACCTTCTCATATTTGTGTCTTGTTTCTGAATTAGCGGTGTTACCATATGCAACAATTCGTTGGGAGTAGTTTCATTCATCCGCAGAAAGTTTTAAAAAAAATTTCTCTGATTCTCATTATCACGGAATTCCTTCAACAAACTGTTGTGTGCTGCACATATTGTCCGGGTTTTCAGCCATTCAAACATCCAGGCTATTCGTACAACGCGAGAATTTTCTGCTGCCTTCTTTTCCGATTGCTGCTTATAACTACACTGGTCTTTCGCTTTGCGCGACTTTTGCGGGAAATGCATTTGAACGGCTGAAATATGGTACTTCGTCTTTCAGGAATCCAACACCCTAAATACATGAAATTCATACTTCGCTTTGCGCGGACTCGCTTTGCGCGATTTCGTATTTCACGAGACTTTTCATTCCCCTAACCACCGCGCAAAGCCAGGGATCAGTGTAAAATGCTGCAAACACGTACAAAGCAGCTGCTGTTTTTTTTTTCACTTTGTGACGCCATTTTCTTTAAGATTCTAATCGAAGAAATAAATATAAAAATTTATTTAAATCATTTGGCACTAATGACAGGGAGCGTCAACCAATAGTCAATTCGATTGAATTAAAAAAGAGTCAATCGTGTAAACGGTCTGATTGTACGGTTGACGGTTGACCCTTTTTTTTAAATTGCGTCAATCGATATTTTGGTTGACGTTGATAAAATTGACGCTTTTAAGTCAATCGTGTAAATGGGGGGAAACATCTATTTACGCTTCTATCAAAACTACACCAATCGGGCGTAAATCTATTGACGCTAAATTCACGCTTTTGCGTCAATCGTGTAATCCTAGCTTTATTATTTTCATTAGATATATATATATTAATTTAATGTAGCAACTAGATGTGAATTTTAAGTTAGTAAATAAATAACAAATTATTTATTTTACAAATTTTAAGTACAGTAGAAAATCATTTATAAGAAGATATTGATATATTCATCTCTGCTACAGTGATTAATTTTTTATTCTGCGTTTACAAAAAAGATTTCAGACTTAAATAATTTTGGTCATTTTAGCTACGATTAGTCATTTTTATTTTCAATTTTGGACACGAATTTTATTTTCAATTGGCAATCGTGGGGAAGACTCAACATGGAAATAACATTAGCGAATACCCTGCGTGCGTTGCTACACTTTATAAAAAATACATATTGCATTGCCGCCACCAAAAGTGTCCCTGCCCTGCGATCAGTGATCTTTATATGTATGCATGTATGTTTGTACATATCTACCCGCTTTGGTTTGAAAATTTTTATTGCTTGTGTGCATTCATAAATATGTATACATGTACACGTATTCCGACAAATCTATGTTGGGGGGTAGAACGAGTATAAGTCAAAATTTGTCAAAATGAGATAAATACATCATTCGATTGCAAATTTTATATATCATGTTTGGGGTAAAAGTTGTATCGGTCTATTGCACACAAATGGTTAAAAAAGGCAGTGCAAAGTAGCCTTACTGTATGTGACATAGTAGAACGTTTATTTAGTTTTTTTCCTCTACTGAAAATTTGAAATTTTTGACTTATACTCGTTCTACCGCCCACCATAGAAATTGAAAAATATTTTCCAGAAGTACCGTCAAACATTGGTGTAAATAAATTGAAAGCTTTAAATGGGCTCAACTCGTTTCAGCTGAAGAAGAAACGTAATTTAGCTCCTTCAAGGTGCTTCTAAGAGACAACCGGAGAAGATTATTACCAGAAAATCTCAAAAAGCTCTTGGAAGTTAAATGCTACTATAATTAAATGTGCATTTACGTTTTTCTTGTTTTTAATAAATGCCTTTTTTTACCTTTTTAAGTCTTTTTCTTTTTTCTCTTTTTACTTTTTTAGGTCAACGAAATCCTAACCCTGGTCATGATTAAGAAGATGTTTTTGGTGCGGTTAGAGTCCCACACTACTCTGGGTTTCCAACCGCAAAGTGCCTTGCGAGATTTTCAAATTCGTTAAATAATATATATATAAAAAAAAAACTTATGATTCAAATATCATCGTGGAGTGTATCAAATAATTTACAAGATACAATTGAGTAAAAAAAAGCTAGACCTGCGAAAAGTTGGAATGCTTACCATGGAACTAAGAGTACTATGAAGGTTATGGGTATCATTGACGGGATTTTGTAAGTACCCGCCTCTAATAAAAAAAATGTTTAGGACTATACAAATGTCTAACAGGCAGTTTATTAAAAAGGACAAAGGCCAAGCAGGATGAATAGCATATTTTTCTGATTAAATATTTCTGTATAACAGTTAGTTGTTGGATTTTATTAATATGAGTACCACTTACGCAGCTAATACCATATTGTAACCAGAATGGAAAATCCCTAAATAAATATTTTTTTAATATCCTTGTAGTGCAGTACTTTCCAAGCCCAGAGAAATTTCGCAAAATGAATAGCAAATAACGTTTCAGAGAAGAGATGTGATCACACTTACTAAGATTTTAATCAATTTCGACTCCTTAGTACTTATAGTTCTTCACTATTATAACAGTAAAGCAATTTGCATCACAGCCAGAGTCCAAAAAAATGTCCTCAATTGGAACTTTTGCATCCTGTTCCTAAGGTAAGATATGAACCAATTTATGATGGACGAAAAGTTTTCCGAGGTCACGTTAGGAAAGAAGAGAAATGCAAAAGACTCTGGAATGAGCTCCCTGGACTTAGAGAAGATAAGATGTAATTCGGGAAGAATAGCGATAAAAGATCCAAACTCTGTAATATATGTATATATTAATCTCAGCAATAACAGACTCCGACGGGTGACTGCAAACTGAGAAAACACCCCAAGATACTGTAACTGAAAAATTAGCCTACAGATACTGCAACGAAGATGGGAGAACCCAGACCACTTAAATAAAAAAATCCATTCGTATTTAGGCAAAAAAGTGTTTTTCTTTATAAGAATTATTAACAAAGACACAGAGGAAATCCCCTTACTGGACCCACCGATGATACAGAAATTCACCAGAGTATTCACCAGGTAATTCTAAAAACCGATGGATTCGGCGGTAATAGATCTATTACAAAACGTCATTTTTCTTTATTCAAATGTGTCACAAATATGCAATTCCGTCACATTCTCATAGCTCTAAGGCAAAAACACACCTAAAATGGGAGTGACTGATTTAAAAAAAAATTCAATCATCCAAAATATTTATAAACACTCAATAAAATGGTTATGAATTCGAATATCGGCCTGTTTCTGAATATTTATAATTATAGTGGTATACTTATGGCAATAAATAAAGACAGACAATAAATTTATTTTATTTATTTTTTTTTTTTTTTTTTTTATAATCTACACACGCTAAAGGGGATATGAATACCCTTTTAATGTTTACACACAGCGCGAGCACATGAAGGACGAGAACGAGAGACAGACAGAGATTTATTTATTTATTTATTTATTTATTTATAGTAGATTTATTGTCTGTGCTTATATGTTAATAAAGCTTTTGAATTTCCACCACTGAACAAATTCCACGAACGGAAATTTCTTACAAATTCCCAATATTTCCAATACGCAAGTCAAAACAATAGTCGATACTGGACACAAATCTGCAGGAGTAAAAGGAGATATCTCTCCACAAAGTTACTCAACATGGGGTGTATTTTAACGAAGAAAAAGCTAAAGCTTTCGAGTCCAAGTTTATCAAATGAAAATAGCAGTCCTTAAAATTTAAGAACAGTGACAATTGACAAATGAAGGCTATTGGTCCTGTGACGCGTTCTTATTTTATACAGTGTGTATTGGAAACGGTCAAAATATTTTACTTGCAAACTTCGATAACCAATTGGTTTGGAAACGAAAAGCATGTACGAGTATTTAAAAAATAAAAATTTGTGGTTTGAAGCGATTTTTCGGTATTCAACATTTTGTACATAAAAATGTGTTTCAATTGGAGAAAAAATAGAGTGCGGTCTTAAATACATAATACGATCTCGATTTGTAAACAAAGAATTCAATCGGATTAGCTTATCGTTGTTGTTTAATAATCCTTGTTAAAAAAAATTACATGAATCACTGTTATTAAATGTTGTGTGTGTTAATGAAACAGTGATAAATATATGTATGTATAATGGAGGAAATATAGGTTATAGAAGTGTGCTAAAAATGTTTGAGTGCGAGGAGTTAAATGCATCCACCGATTAATCAAAATGCGTAACAATTTTAATGTTGAAAAAATATTTGCTGAAACGTTAAATTTTTTATTAATATCATCAATGGGATATCCTTACAGTGGATATCAAATAAATGCCATGAATACATCTAACGATTTGTTAACTTCATCATCAGCTCCTTATACAACAGTAGCCTCTGTTAACCATATAAGTGGAACAAATAATTTGGATAAAAAACATATTAATGGTAAACACTAACATATACATAATATGTATCATATAAAGTTATATTTTTCAATTTAATGTTTTAAAAATACATATAATAAATGCACCAGCTACCCCTTTCGCAGTACTGTGACTTTGATAATTTAATAAGTTTCTAGAGGTCTTGCTTGAATAAAGCTTTTCGTCTTAAGATAATTCATGTGTTTATACAAATAAAAAATTGTAGGCGTTTATCGAAAATACAGTTTGCAAAATGAACAATCCTTCGTAATACATACATACATATTATGTATGTACGTACATGCATCAGATCTGAACTTTTATTTATTAGTAGTAGGTAATATTATAACAAATCATGACAGATTTTTTGACAATTTGAATTTTTGTATGGAACAGAATAAAGATAAATAAAATATTTCGCAAAATTTGTTATTCTTAATTAAATGTGATATAGGTATTAAATTTCATATATATTAGTTTTAATTATAATCATAATGCCAAAAACCTGACTTGGAAACAAACATTTACCGATGAATTTAAATATACATATGTAGGGGAGACTGGGACACCTTTGAACACTTTTTGTTTTAAAGGCTTCTCAACACTAATATGTTTGAATTATTGGACTTTAAGTTATTCACACTTTGAGAATTAAAATTAACCTTCGATTTAAACCAACATTAGTGTAAATTCAATAAAGGCTTATAATTTATTTATTTTATTTTGTTTAAATAAGTCCTAATTTTCGAATGTGTCCCAACCAGGGGCAGCTTTGAACAGGCCTGCGGCTTTTTTGAATTGTAGCTATTTTAATGGTTTATGACAGAAACTTATTTAGCAAAAAGCTTATCTTATTCTTATTCCAAATGAAACGGTGCCTCCAATAAATATTACTCGCAAACTGAGATCCTCACGAAAAATGTTTAACACCCTTACAAAAAAAATATTTATAAAACGAAATTGTGTGCATAAATTCTGCACTCCCGGCTACTGGCAGACGACGACTGAGGAAACCCCAGAAATGTATTGACGACTAAAGATGAGGGTATCGCCATGTGGAAATTTTGGTTAACGCTTTAAAATATTTATTAATTGAGTTGTTATTAGCGATGTTCAAAGCTACCTCACGTTCAAATGTGCCCCAGTCTCCCCTACGTACGACCTCAATAATAACAACTAGGTAATCGAAATTCGGGCAGTTGCGTTATTTTGAGGCTGTTGAAATAACCGAGTCAAAGATTAGTAGGTTGAATTACATAAGAATTTTAACCCATTAGCGCTCAGAGTAGTATTTTTGTTACAATTTTTTTTAATATTTTAGTATTTTGTTACTTACCAGTAGACAATAAGAAAAAATATTTAAAAAAAAAAATTGCAACAGAAGTTCCATAAAATAGGACGCTTTGCAAATATGAGGTCTTAAATTGATACCTACTTATGTGTATAATTTTTATTTATTTTAATTTTATTTATTTTTTTATTTTTAGGAATTTATAAATGCCTATTGACCAAAAAAAACGAAATAAATGAATCGGGAATAAGGGGTGTTCTCATCCATATACTCACGGATAGTCAAGCAGCCATAAAAGCACTAGGTTCAAACCTGATTGACTCCGTTGGTTATTCTTAATATAGATATGTACATATCTACGAGTAGTAAGTCACTATTTAAGTGATTGCTGAAAAGATTCTTTACCTTTAATGGCAAGGCGTTGTCGCTTTGCTGAACTACTTTGTCTATAAACTCGTATCTCAATCTATATAATTAAATCGCTAGTGCAAGAGCTTGTGATTCCTCCTGAGAGTTTATTTCTGCACCGATTTCAATGACTCTAAGACTGATCGAAAGATTATCAGCTGAACTTTGTTCATCAGTATAAATAATTTTGAAAAAGTGCATATAAGTAAGATGAGATGAGATGAGATGGGACAAAATTATATGGAGCTTGGGCCAACAGCGTACATCAATGAAATTAGTATCAAAATAAAGCTGATCTTCAGTACATTAAAACTGCAAAGTTTTGAGATTTTTGTGTGTGAAGTTCGTATTGCGGATAGATCTTCTGATGATTTTTGTCCGTTTATATGCATTTAAAATCATAATACCATAAGAACGGTAATGCGCATATATATGTATTTAGTATGAAAAGAAAGGTTATTCTACTATCTTTCTTATGACCTTAAAATAATGGGCCTAAGGTTTTGAGTTTTAAAATAATCAATTAATCTCTGAAGACTTCAAAATCATTTTTTTTTTCTTTGAAAATTACTAATTTCTGAAAAATCTTCGCGACAACATACCCCATTTTTGATAGCTATTTGAAAGAGCATTTTTCAAGCTTTAATTTTATGTATAATAGTTTAATATTTAGCCATTATTAACTAAGAAAACACTTTCAAAATCCTAAGTGGTGCAAATCAATCACCAATGCTCAGTAACCAATCCCCAAATGGTGAGTTCTTATGTTTTTTTTATAGAAATTTGAAAAAAATGTTGTTGTTTTGTTTGTTTTTTATCTGTGGCAAAAAGGAAAAACAGCATAAGTCGTTTTCTACAACTTTTTAGGAGAGCAGTTGAAAGGTTTGATGTAAGCTTAGAAAAATAGAGAATAAGAAAGTTGTGGATACAGAAATAAAGATGAGGAAAATTTTTTTTTTACAATTACTTATGGTTGCGTTAGTTTCAGGAACTATTGGAGCTAAAGAACATAATATGTCAAAAGCTTACGGAAAATCTTTACTTGTGCTGTTTTTCCATTATGCATATTATACGGGAAAATTACTAATGTTGTTTTTTGCTGGTTATAACTCAGCAACCAGTAGAGATAAAAATAAGATAAAAAAATAGGACAAATAGAATCTAATATTGCGCATCCGTTGGTGTAAAAAAACTCATTTTCGACAGAAGTCGACTTATGTTGTTTTTCTTTTGGCCACAGAATATTAAGATATTAACACAACAACTATTACAAACATAATATAGAGAAAATTAAATGTATGTTAAATGTAGCAATTCTACAACCCACCTTTACATCGTTTTACATCGCGATTTTTTTTGTAGTGTTGTTAATTGCTGATGTCCTTCCAGCAGGGATTCGGGCTTATGCGCTCTATACCCATGCGAGTTGAAGTAGAATCTCTAAAGCCTCTATTTAGAATGAAGACCCTTCTGAAAAACTGCCTCAGTGCCCCGCTTCCGAAGAGCCTGATCATTTTTAAAGCATCCGAATCAGTGGCAGCATACGGACCGAATACTTCAAGAATATACCATTATGGAACGTTATAAGCAATAGTTTAACCAAGTTCTGATATTTATGTAAACCGTACGTTTGCTTTTGAAATGCATTTGGATATAAACATAAGTACTGTTACACATGACTATAGTTGGTCTATCATTTTCAGATATTTCAATGTTACCAAAAAATCCATCCGAAATAAATTTATTCCTTTTAGCAACGTCTTTAACGCTCATATGTTCCAACCCCAAGTAGGATGGTACGAACTGTCTCGAAAAGCAGCTCCCAACGGTGGGCATATGATATTGTAGTATCCTGCAGGATCATCATCATCTTTGTTAAAAAAGTAATATTATCTATTGTTTTTTTTTCTGAATTGTCACTATATTATGTTTGTAAAAGTTCTTACATAAATATCTTTACATGTTAAAAACAAAACAACAACATTTTTTTCACGTGTCTGTAAAGAAAAAAAACTGTAATAACTCACCATTGAGGATTGGTTATTGAGCATTGGTGATTGTTCTGGACCAGGTAGGATTTTGAAAGTGTTATACTTAGTTAATAATGGCTGAATTCTACATTATTATACATCAAATGGGCACCGTAGCGCAAGTGGTTAGTGCGTCGGACTTCCAGCCAGCGGTCTTGGGTTCGAATCCCGGCGCAAACACCTAAAAGTTTTTCACAGTGCCCACCTCTTTCGAATGTCTGACAAGCATCAAAGAGTATCATTTGTCATGATTGAGCTTCTCAACTCGCCGTTCGGAGTCGGCAAAAAACTGTAGGTCCCTTCCATTCGTGCAGAAATATAACACGCACACACAAATGGTTGCGAGAAGCAGACCTAGGTTCACCTCAAGCTGTAGCGCCAACTAAGTAAGTAAGTAAGTATACATCGAATTAAAGTCTGAAAAATGTTCTTTCACATAACTGTTAAAAAAGGTATGTTGTTGCTGCAAAGTTTTCAGAAATTAGTGATTTCCAAAAAAATAAATACTTTGCATTTAAAGTCTTAAGAGATTAATTTATTTTCTTAAAACTGAACATCTAAGACTCATTTTTTTCAGGTCATAAGGAAGATAGTAGAATCACCTTTCATTTGATATTAAATTCATGTATGTGCGTCTTACGGTTCTTCCGATATTATGATTTTATATGCATATAAACGGATCAGAAGAACTATCCGCAATACGAACTTCACACACAAAAATCTCAAAATCTACACATACGATTTTCATAAAATTTTACAGTTTTAATGTACTGAAGCTCAGCTCTATTTTGATATTGATGATTTCATTGATGTACGCTCTTGGACCGTAAGTGCCCCGTCTCCTTTATTACGAAAAAACATCATTACCTATAGCTACGTTCTCTTTTTTTCATTTGTAAACCTTAAACGGTTATAGGGTTTATACATGCGAGATTTCTCGCACTGGTCCACTAGTATGTATATAAAAATCATGTGTCACTGTGTTCGTACACGCTAATCTCCGAAATGTATGAAATTTTGTGTATGTGTATGGTTGGTTCCAACTCGAAAGATAGGATAGTTCCGGATCCGATAGGTAGTGCTGGAGTCAAGTTATTAACAAATTCAATATTGATTGACCAAAATGACTTATATTCCCAATATCGGTTGGTTTAGTGCCAAAAAAGAAAATTACAAAATCTGGACCTGATAGCTGGCGCTGTAGTCAAGTTATTAACAATTTCTATATTTAATCTCTGCACTTTGGTTTATTTAAAACATGAATTAATTGAGAATGTTTTCCCAGCCATAAGGAATAAGTATTTGAACCATAATTGAATCAGTGAATTTCCTATTCTAACAGCGAGGAATGTTGATGTTGACGAAATTAACTTTCAGATACAACAGTCGTGGTCAAGCAAAGTGATGTCTTTCAAATCAATCGACTTTGTTGTTGATGAAAACGAAGCATACAAGTCATAATCAAAAGGAGCAATGTTTGGTGATTACGGCGGGTGGGGTAGGAGTGTAGGACTTCCCATTTGAGTTCATACAGTTACATAAATGAACAAACATATGCACATATACTATTTGACTATTTAAAATAAGAATGTATGTATGTATTTACATAAATTAAAGCAGCAGTGAACAAGAATTAATAAGGCGTCGAATTTTTCCCTCACTATTTCCAAAATCGATTCAATGGATGATATTTTCGTGCAGATGATGAGTTTGGATATTTACTATATGAAGTAGTACTTAATGTTGGTGCTGATATATGTATGTATGTACATGTATATGTAAAGGGATTTTCTTATACTCGTTGTCTCGTGATCTTCAATATACGAGTAGTATGCCTCGGCCGCTGCCATTCAATCCACTATCGACACATGACACATCTATTCAAAATCGAAAGAAAATTATTAAATTCAATTGAAACAAATAAAACAGCAGTCTATGTGAAGCTACGAGTAAAAGTAAGTATAGTAGCGACCATGGAAAGTGCAACACGAAAACAAACCCACATCTCTCTTAATTTTTCCCTTCTTTATCAATGAAAAAAATCAATAAAATATAACAACATATACAGAACTACTAGCTGGTCCGTGCTCGCTTTGCTTCGCCTGTCTACCACATTTATGGGATGTAGCTGATGTAGTTTTGATTTACTTTTTTGTCCTAATAGACCAAGAACCCGCAGTAATTTTTGGTTGCGAAAGGTAACCAAAAGACATACATATTAATGTGCAGACTCAATGAAAGAGATCTCAAATCAAACCGTTTGACAGCTCAACATGGTGGCTGCTAAAGAGAGTAACAATACATCAACTCTTATCTCGATTCCTCCGATGAATCGAATGATAAAGAGGAATATAGGGTGTCCCAGCTTAGAGGTAGATCTAATCCGTTAACTGTAGATTCCTGAAGTTCTAGCGAACAAAAAATCGTATGACAGGGGGGGGTTTTTTCACCCCCCTCAAAACTATAGCCCATCTAAATAAGGGATCTACGATTTGGTGGTAGAACTACTTTAAATGATATTACTTCTGAACTACAGTGGACTGAAGAATTTGTTCTTTATATCCGGTATTTCGCTATAACCGATTTTCCATTTTTTGTTCTCTATTAAAAAACGGACAAACTTTCTTTTATTTTAGTTAAACTTTTATTTGTTTACGATTGAGGTACAAAGTAATCTGTAGTTTTCTGCTGTCGACATTTTTGTTTCACAAATTCTCGTTCTATCTTCATTTCCATTTTGGTCAAAAATTCTTCACAGCCTTCTTCAAAAGTATCAGTCAACAAAACAAACGATTTCAAGGTATTGACAACCTGAAGTTCATCTTCAATTTTCACTGGAATTATTTCAGTTTCTGCAAGTAAAAATATTGCAAAATGTTTTTATACTGTCAGAGAAACAAGACTAAAAGCTCTTAGCTTCTTCATTTTCATCACTCTCCACATTTTCATTTTTTTTTTTTTTAAAACACTATCAGATCTGTGTCATGGTGTGCTTAATACAAGCAGCATCCATAAGCAGAAATTTGCCAGGGCAAAATATGCATCAACAGGCTCATCATTTAGTGCTGGTGTTAGTGGTTAGGCTACGCTACATTTCAACACTACCACTAGCAATAAATAAACAAATATAAGAACAAATATACATAATTAGAGTTTATGTTCGAGGAACTACATTACGCAATACATTTTTTAGAGTAATCTTGTTAAGATTAAAGTCAAGAATGTTTACATTTAAGTTATAGATTTTACTCATGCGGCTAATAGGCTCATGCATCCCGTAATTTGTTCTGTGATGAGGAACATGCAGTAACTCTATACTACGCAGGTGATGCGATCCCCCACGAAAGTTTAATCCTAAACAGAATAATAAGTCAGGTGCATCAATCAGACCTGAGATCAGTTGATGCATAAAAATTATATCATTATTGACCCTTCTTTGAGCCAAAGGCTGCATTTGCAACAGTTTTATCCGATGTAAATATGGGGGGAGGTTAAAAGGATCGTCCCAGGGAAGACCTTTCAATGCGAATCGAATGAAGCGTCGCTGGACGGCTTCAATACGAGTATTGAGATTTTTCTGATAAGGTGTCCATACTTGCGAAGCATATTCAAGGTGAGGACGGACAAGACTGTTAAATAGTGAGAGGGTGACATAAGGATTTTTAAATTCTTTACACCATCTTTTAACGAAACCTAGCATTGAATTTGATTTATTCACAATGTGGTTTATATGCTCTTTAAAATCAAGTTCAGGGCTAAAGTAAACACCCAGGTCCTTAAAACTATAAGCCCGACTGAGAGAGTGATTCGATATCAAGTAGTTGAATATAGTCGGTACCCGTTTCCTAAAGAAAGTCATGGACTGACACTTGAGTGGGTTAAGGACTAAACCATTTTTAGAGCACCAGGTACTGAAACTATCAATATCTGATTGCAGAAGTCTACAATCATTTATGGTTGTAATTGCTTTACTGATCTTCATATCGTCGGCAAATATAAGAATGTTGCTATGTTTTATGATTGATGGAACATCATTGATAGCAAGAATAAATAAAAGTGGACCTAGGTGGCTCCCTTGAGGGACGCCGGATCCTGCTAAGAAGGAGTCTGAAACACAACCTATAAATTTAACCTGATATGACCTCTGCTTGAGGTAAGAGCCAACCCATGAAATAAATATTGGGGGAAAACCTAACGCCTCGAGTTTGTAGATAATAATATCATGAGAAAGCTGATCGAAAGCTTTGGGGAAGTAAGTGTACACACAGTCCACCTCATGACCACTTTCTAAGGCATTGGAAAAGTTATGGGAGAATGTTAACAGGTTTGTGACAGTAGACCTGTTTCTAACGAATCCATGTTGTTCTGTACAAATAACACCCCGACAAAGAAAAGTAAGGCTTTCACACACAACTTGCTCAAATAATTTTTGTATGCATGACAACTTTGAAATCGGTCTGTAGTTCGTAATAATATTTCTATCGCCTTTCTTAAAGACGGGCGTAATAAACGATTGCTTCCAGAAGCTAGTGAAATGGCCAGTTGATATGGAGATCTCAAAAAGAGACTTCAATGGCAGAGCAAGGACATCGTACGCCGTCAGGACCTGGAGAGTAATCATCTTTCAGAAATGAAATAAATTTCGAAATAGTCTGCAAGTCTAAGGCAATGTTGGTAAAGCCAACTTGAGGAACATCTTTGAGATGCTCAAAGTAATCATCATCAATACTAAGCGGCACATCGTTAAAAGATTTACGAAAATTATCCGCGAAAGAGTTGCAAATATCAACAGGGTCATTAAAAACGCTGTTATTATAAGAAAACTCTGCTGGATATCCGTCAGACCTTTTCTTGGAATTAACCAAGCTTAAGCCTAGAAATAAAGACAGATTTGGGTCTAGGGATTACCTCAATGCCACTCTGGTCAGTTGGATTTGTAGTAATGACATTATTTAATTGGTCACCAACTTCATTCGTAATGACATCGGATTCTGGTGTGGTATTTAGATTTGTAGCCGTTAAATTAATTCGTTTCGCTAGATGAACCGAATTTTTTGATGTTTGTTTTCTTTTACCCAACACAGGGGCCGAGTTCAACTGGATTTTGTCACTTGATATAACAAAAGTCGTTCCAGTATCAGTTCCAGGTATAGGAGCAACAGAAATATCACATTCAACGTCAGTAGATGTGCTGGCATTGTTAGCAACTAAATTATTTACTTGTGTGTCTGACGTTGCAGAGACTAGCATAAGGTCGGTGTTGGTTGACGCATCGACTGAGTAAATCTGCTCTGAATATGTATTTAAGTTGGACACTGTGGACTTGAAGCTATTCATCAATGCTTCCCTTTGGACAACTTAAGAATGTCGGATTTAAAGCACGACATCTTAAAGGCTAATTGTGATACAGAAAGCTTACGGCAGGCCGCACAGTACCAGTAAGCTATATCGGAGGAGTTTATTTTTTCAATAAAACCATTGGTTGTACCAATGCATTTAGCATTCTCCACACGGACCAAAACAAGCGTGAAGAGCGGCGTTTGAATTTGGCTTATTTTCAACGCATTTTTCGGCTGAGCATGCCATATTGGTTAAAAAAAATAAAAAATTTAAAAATTATAATAAAATAAAAAAAATAAATAAAAAAATATGATTATGAGCGATTGGGAATCGCACCCAAGTAGTTTGGTTGACAGGCGGAAGCTTTTTTTTCCATTTTTAATTCATTTTTATTTATCAATTCAATTAAATCTTAAATGCTAGACAAAAGTGATTAAAACTAGCTTAACTAACCTAACTACCTTACTCTAACTTACTGGCCCCTCACGGGCACTCTAAGCTAAACTTAATACTTATACTATGTCTTTCGACGTAACCTAACTTAAAGTATTGAATTTTAATTAAAGTTACAATTTTAGAGCTAAGAAAAGTTTGAAAAAAAAACTTAGCAACAGGACATGTTTTTTGCTTAAAACTACCTTAAATAAAACTTACAACTACTTAACCTATCTTAAGTCTAGCTACGTAATTAAATACGTAATTTTTTTTTGTTTTTTGTGCTGTGTTATTTTATAATTTTTTTGTGGTTTTTTATTTGTTTTTATATTTTTTTTTGTTGGCAAAGTGCTGTGCGTATTTTTTTTATTTTTATATATATATTTTTTTTTTTTTTTTTTTTTTTTTGTTTTTTTTTTTTTAAGCGGAAGCTTACTTATCGCAACAAACAACTAATTAACAAACGATAGATAAGTTGGCAACAAAAGGAATATTAGCATGAGGTGTGGTGAAAAAGCGGTAAAATATTACAGGCAAACAACAACTAATTTAAGAGAAGTAAGTGAAAGCTAAACTAAGAGAGTATAAAACCGCTTACCAAAACTATGGAAAACCACCAGAAAACACAAATGTTAACTTATTATAAATTAGACTACACAATAAGATTTAGCTAGAAATCGTTAAAATTATTAATGAAAAACACTATAAGGCACAGTCCAAAACAACAATTATATATTAAAAACTATTAAATTACGTACACAGAAATAAATTTAAAGAGACACTTAAAAGGTAAACTACATTTGAATAGAATCAATGATTTGCTCGTCGGTTAATAACCCTCCAGTCACAATGTTGCTGTTCACATTAACCAGATCCTCAAAAGTGCATGAATCAAAAACATTATCATATGACTGAATTTCTTTTATCCAATGACTCAAAGGCCAATTGTCTTCATCGTCGAACTGAATTTCGATTGTGTTATCAGGTTCTTGTGGGATAAATCCACTGTGCCTAAAGCAATTTTTGATAGTTGCCGTAGACACCCTCTCCCAAGCTCTGGAAATCAGTAGAATGGCATCCAATAAACTCATTACATTTGGTCCGTCTTGTTTCTCGATGTTACGAATAATGTTTAGTACTTGAAGCTTTCTGTAATGCTCTTTTAATGATCTGATTATACCCTGATGCATTGGTTGTAACACAGAAGTTGTATTAGGTGGCAAAAACACAAACTTCATAGAAGTAAGACCATCAGTCTTTGGATGTGCGGGACAATTGTCCACTAACAACAAAATGTTTTCTTTTCGTTTTGTCAACTGTCTATCCCAATTTCGCAAATGTTTTTCGAATATGTCTGATGTCATCCAGGCTCTTTTATTAGACTCATACAATGATGGAAGTTTCTTGACATTTTTAAAGCACCTCGGGTTTTTTTATTTTCCAATGTTATGTCTTTGCCAGAATCGTTGAATCCAAGCTGTTGAACAGGTGAAGTCATTTTTTCCCAATCTTTTTGCAAATTCTTCTGCCTTAATTTGTAGAATCGGCCCGCTTAATGCTGTATTCAAACTTCTTTGGGCTTTGAACCAGCTGAGCAAAGCAGCATCTATGTCAGGATGTTGACTGCAACGAACTTTTTTTATTTTTAATTTGACGCTTCAAAATTATTTTTTATTTTATTTCGGTCTTTGAAAATGGTAGAAATAGTGGAAGCCGATGCAAGAAACTCGGCTGCCACACTTTTATTGGAATCACCAGCTTCGAGTCTTGAAATTATTTTAGATTTTTCTTCAATTGTAAAAACTCTACGTTTTGAACTCATTTTTCAAAAAAAAATTAACACTTTTCACCTTGCTTGACACACGATAACTATTCCAGTTCCTCTCAAAAGGGAAATTCGAAATTCGCGTACAAAAAATACAGCAAAAGGGAAATCCCCATAATTTAAAATTTTAAATCTAGGCGAAATTTGCAATGACTACTTAATTTTTTTTGAATATTCGTTATAGCCGATAGATTTTTAAATTTTCCATCGAAAACTGTTCGTTATAAGCGATAGTTCGTTATATGCGATATCGTTATAAGCGATATTCTGTTAGAGCAATTTGTATGAAGAACTGCCGGGACTTCAAGATCAGTTCGCAATAACCGATATTTCGTTATATCCGATGTCGTTATAACCGATTTTGGCTGTACTTCAGATACAAAAACAGTTTTGTACATTTTGGAGAGGCAATCAGAAGTGCATACAAAATTTTGAAGACTTTTTGTACATTTATTTATCTATTTATTTATTTATTTCATTTCATCAAATGAGTATACATCAACTGTTCTCTTTAGATTACTGGTACAGTTAAAATATAAACTTAGAACTACTGACTAAACCACCGGAAATGGAGCTCTAAAACTAATTTATTCTTATATGAACTCCTACTGAGATGAAAATCTAAAAGACTACAATAATTATTTGACTCTCGTAGGCATCTAGAAATTGTTTTATTGTAACCATAATTTGCTCTATGATAAGGTACATAAAATAAATAACGATTTCTAAGAGCTCTCGATGGAGCATATAATCCAATTAATGAAAGCAGAAAAGGGCAATCAATATGACCGGTAATCAAATCGCGAATAAACATAACAGAAAAATATTGCCTTCTTACGAAAAGAGGCAAAATTCCAAATAATTTGCACCTCGTTTCATAAGAAGGCATTTCGATATTCCAGCGTAATCTACGCAATGCAATCCTTGTTAAACGTTTCTGGATCCTCTCAATTCTGTTGGCATGTATGTTATAAAATGGATTCCAGATGGTACTACAGTACTCAAGATTTGATCTGACAAAGGCAAAAAATAGACATTTAAGAGTATAAGGATCCTGGAAGTCTTTAGAATTGCGTAGTATAAATCCTAGCATTGAGTTACCTTTGGCCACTAAAAACTCAATATGCTTAACAAAACTAAGTTTATTGTCAAAAATAACTCCAAGATCTTTTTTGGAGGAAATAAAGGACAGTGAGACATTGCCGATCATGTATGTGAAAGGAATTGGCGAAAGGTTACGACAAAAAGTAAGGCATTGACATTTAGAAACATTTAGATGAAGGTCATTATTGAGGCACCAAATCGAAAGCTTGTCAAGATCTTCTTGCAAAAGAGTACAATCCTGCTCAGAGTTTATAGGCCGGAAGACTTTTAAGTCATCGGCAAACATTAGGCATTGAGAATTTACGAACAAGTCAGGAATGTCATTTATAAAAAGAAGGAAAAGCAAAGGGCCAAGATGACATATGTACATGTATGCAGCCAAAAAAAAAGTATGGCTTCTTAAACTGAAAATTATGAAAATTTGTTGTTCCAATACTTTAAAAGTATTTTTCTCAAAACTGTTATTTGAAAATGGTTTCATAGGGAATATGTATTGTCCATTTTCGACTTCAAATTTAATAAAAAGTCAATAAATTTTACATCAAAGTTGAAAAAAAATTCATCCTTAACACGCTTCTTAAAATTAATATAACTAATCAAATCGACTTTAAAAAATGTTCACTGCTTTGAATGGACAACACTGACGCTGAGAAAGTTTTCTTTAAAATAAACCGTATTGCTTTACATAATCACGCAGTAATGCAGAAAAAAAGGCGTTAGTTTGATTCTTTCAGAAACATTTGATCGAACCTGTGAGTTACTGTATATAGAAAATAAAATAAAGCGTAGCAACGCACGCAGGGTATCCGCTAGTACTTATTATACTTGCAGTCAAATGAATTACTTAATAATTAAATATCAAAAGAATATAAGTAACGCACGAAGATTGTGTGCTATTTATGTGGCAAGGAAAAAAACACGACTTTTCACACTGTGATTGTTATCTGGATAGTGGGAAAAGTTAACCGTAACTGTTTTTGGTATTGATGGCTGAATGTGTGCACATCTTGTTTTGCATTCTCCGGGAGCCAAACATACGGGGATCTACAGGTCACCGAGTTTTAAAACCGTTGGAATAACGTATTTTACAAGACCTTGTATGACGGTCTCGACCGCATCTAACGGGTTGCTGCCTACCTAGATTAATGGACGAGAATTAACCACTCCTTCGGTCTAGATTAAAAGAGTTCTCAGTTGCTCTGAAGTAAGTTTATGTAATAATTCAAAGTCCAAATTTTTTTTTTTTATATCTGCAATGGAGCCCAAAATTTTAACAAATCAAAACCTTGATTTTTTTGGCGCCGAAAATAATTTTTTGTAGCCCAACTTGACAACCGTGTTCGTGAGCGGCCGTTAAGCACTGAAGTAATATTTGTAGCTCCTCTTCGATTAGGTCCAGATTATTCTCCGAGTTGAGCTGCAGCTGGGAATGCTTAGATTTAAGGAACTCCACTGCGCTTTTTAAAATTTTCGTGACTTTACCACAATATACCGCTCTAGTTGAAAGCTCCATTGGATTTTTTTTATGTAGAGTTTCCGTTAACGATCTAAGTGTGCAGACACTTTGTTCCCGGGTTTCGGCACCATGTAATAAAATAATTGAAATTACTTACGAAAAGGAAACCCTAAAAAGTTAAAAGTTTACCTTTTGAAACCTTCCGCTAATGTTCTTTTTAAGACCTGTCCCATGAAAATAATGCTACTTCTAGTATATGTAGCACATTCCTTTTACAGGTTCTTGTGGCTAAATTAACTTAATACCAGGAAAACTGTAAGCCCCAGGTAAAAACTTTGTGATTTTGATTTTTTGGAGGTGACGTTATGGCGCATGAAAATAGTATTAATAAAAAAAAATTGTTACCACGCTTTCCCGAGAAAAATACGATTTTCACTAAAATTGGTAAAAAAAATTATAAAAATCTGTGTTGAAGACCAATATCTCGAAAACGAAATTACGGATGGTAATAATTTTTAAGTGCGATAAGCACTAATCACTTGTCTATGAAAAAATCCCACCTTGGTTGCTCTAAGTTGAATACACTAGAAGTTGTCATAGAATAACTGTTGGTACTTACATTAATGAACTTTTTAAACATCCTGTAGCTCAGTGGTTGTTCAAGATAGACGCCCCCTCTCATACGATTTCTTTCATAGCATAAACCAATGACTCTAATCCGAAAATATCTGTATCCCAAACCGGACCACCCTGTATAGTAAGAAAAAAAAATTGAGTTTTGATTTCCTGCTTTGAAATTCTGATTTTTTGCTTTTACGGATTTTAAAAATTGCGTTAATTTTCCTTTTTGATGAAGATTTTAAATGAGATACAAATGAAAATGAGATGCCCATGGCCACTAATGAGGTCAGCGGACCACCAGTTGGTAACCGCTGCACTAAACGGATATGGATGCGGTTTTTACCTTTAATGTCTGCGTTTCCTGGCGGTATTTATAGGTGTATTCAGAATACTCTATTTCTGATAGGAGCTGAGAATTTATGATCGAAGTGGCAGAAAATCAAATTTTCTGCCATTACACAGCCCTAACTCAACAACGGCTTATCCTTATTGGATTCAAAGCAAAAAAAAAAAGGTTTTTAGTAACATCTTTTAAGTATAAGTCATCCTTCTGCATTATCCTGGAGCTGCGCTATGCTCAAAACAATTCATCAAATCATCACCAACAATTTTGCATCAGTGGAGACCGAAGTCAACAGCCATGAAGCAGTGGGTGACGTCATAGTATGTGTATGTGGCTCGTTTGAATTGACTGCATTAGCATTCTATTGATGTCTTGTACCGACCTACTACGATAAATATGATTGTAAAAGCAAATTCAAATTTTAAAAAAGTGCATGAGCAACGCCGGGCGGGAAACAGCTATCTATCTATCTATCTACATATAAATGTATGCATATACATAACATATATATAAAACAGTTCACTGACTGACTGACAGACTGGCAGACAATGCACCACAGACCAGCCAGCGGTTGGTTGTGAACCAAGTTGACAAACGAAACGTACAGACACTCCAACATGGTTGTCAACCTTGTAGTCAACATCATTTCCTTTTTAGTTGCAGAGTGTGCCGGTTGTACTTATCGGAAATATTTAAATTCTTTTCTTACTAAGAAAATGAAGAAAATGATTTTGTTAGCATACATGTGTACGTACATGTGTATAATCATCGATGAATGTTTGAAAAAGATGTTCAAGAAACAAAGATTAGGAAAATATGGTCTAAAGTCTTCTTTACTTTTCATAGTTCATTTTGTATGTACATTTGGAAAAACTCCAAATTTCGGAAAAGTAGAAAACTCCGCTACTTAGTACAATCGATGAACATACGCTCTGAACTGATGTTGCAAACTAGGTAATCTACCACACTACACACATTCAGCTTGGTTGCAAACATTAGGCTCCGCCTCCAAAATAGATATCAAACGAATTTGATTTTCTCTAACCATGTTGGTCCAACATAGAATTTGGTTGTAAACCTAGATGTAGACGACTAACATCGACATCAACATGGCATGTTGACTACTTCGTTGACAACTAAGTTGATCGTCTGTATGCTGCTTAAGGGAGTGAAGTTGTCAAAAATATATTTCCTTAATTCCTTAATTCGAATTTTCATCGGTAAACCATGTCATTGATCGTGAGCCTGTTGAGAGACGGTTGTTTGATTTAAAATTATTCTTTTCGGCAGTCATCTCCAATATACATATGTATTTTGTCTTAACAGTGGCAGGAGGCGAAGCAAGGCAAGATCAGCTAGTAATAAATAAAACAAAGTTAAAAACAAATATTATTGATATCTAGAATTTCAAAGCGTTTAGGAGTATTGTTATTTTTTTGTATTTTGTTCGCACTATTCTGTTCGGTTGCCTGTTTATCTTAAACTTTACGTCTAAAGACAGTGATATACATATCTGTCTAGATCTAGACACATTTGAACTTTGACTTCAATCACGAATTTCTTTCTTTTACAGATTCTATTAGTTTTAAGATGAGTACCCGATTCACCAAAGAGGTTTATTCTTCTAAGAATACTGTACAAATGACTGAAGATGTAATAAATTATACAACTGAAGCATCAATATTTAAGACAACAATAGGCACAGTCATCTTGGACAAGTCTACAGACATCGCCTTACAAACGAGATTGACGACCACTGCATCTAGTTTTCAAGTACCCAGCAGATCAACAATAAAACCTACTGCAACCAAAGCAGATAGCAAATTAATACTTCCAAAGCTGCAAAAGACCGATGCTCCAATGCTCAATTATATATTTGACATGTTTTCCACAGCTAATAAACATCATCATCATGATCAAAGGTAAATCTTATTTTTCGACTTTTTATATGCTCCTTTGGGCAGTGTGATCAGGTTTATTGTGCTGCTGTCCCAAATATTTTTTTTTTGACATTTATATGTCTAGCCGCTTGATGTTTATAAACTGAGAAACCAGAGAAATTGGATTGTGAATTTGTAATAAGGCAGTGGCTCAGTATAATAGCGTGTGGGCTTTTCATCTTATGGGTCCCGTTTACGTTTCTCGACAAGAGCGGTTTTTTGTTTTGTTTTTGGTTATGTTTTTTTTTTTTTTTTCTATTTTTACCCGGCTATGTCAAAGCCAACAAACCCTGTGCGGGAAGAGTGAACGAATAATACAGTTACTCGGCATAGAGACACTGCAGTCCTCACGGAGTTCTAGCCGTTCTTCCTGATAATAAAACGAATATCCAGCAAGGATATTGTTATAAACAATGACAGTCAGGATCAGCGTCCCAACCATATGCGACCGGACGAAAACCTTACATTGCATATGACCGCATATTTGCGAAGAAATTAGTTTGGGGGGTGTGTGTGTAGGTACTTTTTTTTATTTTTATTTTACATTTTGCTTTGGTTGGGTTGTGTTGTGAGTTGTGACAGTTAAATTGTGAAGATAATTATTAGGTCTGTTTGGTAACACGTTACTTTTCGTAATATGTACTTTATAAAATTACATAGAATCACATGAATCACGGTACATCGCAAGCTGAGAGCGAAATGAGAGCGTTAAAAATAAAGAGCGATGAAATTGTACGCATCATCTTTTTCTTGTGATGAGCTGGACAACTCTGTCAAATCAGGCCATCTGACAGTTTGTGAAATTTCATAAATCTTCATTGTTAGTGAAAAACAAAAACAAATCGAAAGGTTTGACCAAAACTGTGTGCAGGTTTTCTGTCTTTGAGTTGTGCTCGCTTGTGCACAAAAAAGATACCATACAGACCTATTATATGTAATTGTGTAAGTAATCAATCCGTAGGCTAACTAGCGGTACACGAAAAGAGTACGTGTCGCCATGTAATTATAGTCGAAATGGTAGGTCTCTTTGGTAACTTTTCTTTGCACAAGGAATTGAGACCTGTCATATAGTAAAATCCTCTCAAAGATAGAAAACTTGAATAAAAGTCTGGAAGGGTGGAGACATCATAGTTAGGGTGAGAAATAACCCTCGTCAGGTGCCGTTTGCTTGCAATGGTTATTTATTCCTCAACCACAAGAATTTTGAGGTCATTGTGTATTTCGCAGTTTGTAACGTACCAGTCAGCATGAATTTACTATTGGTCAAATAATTTTTGATTGTAATCTTTGGATAATGTTTATGTTTGACTTCTTTGAGCTGTGACTGCTGTGCCCCAGATTAGTGTTCCGTACGTCCATATTGGTTTTATCTTTTGCTGTATATGATGCTTCCATATAAGCTTGCTGTCAAGATATATTCCTATGTAGAGGAATGTCTTTGGTATAAATGTTAAACAAAAGTGGTCCACGCCCGCTGCCTTCCGGTAGTCCAGCTCGTATTGGCTTTAATTTTGCTCGTATTGGGTACAATTTTGATGTATATAATGTACTTTACACAGAAGTGTCGATTCGTTTGATAACATTTGATTATTAAGTGCAGGAAGCCGCCACTGTCAAATGATTTGGCAACGTCAAGGAATACTCCGATGCAGAATTTTTTTCTTCCAGATCTGTTCAGATTTTATTGGTCACTCTATGGATCTGCTGTATCGCCAAGTGTTGCTTGCGGAATGCAAACTGATCCGGGATTAAATTTAGGCGGTATTACATACGAGCTACAATATGGTCGCGTGAGATACATGTTGCAGCTACATACGTACATAGACAATTAGACATGTACCTACATACAGCACCAGCAGCAACATCAAAAACATGTGAAGCTTGTGTTGACGAAACTATCTGCACTTGGCTAGTGCTATGTCTAGCTGTTCTTTTTTTGTTGTTGACGACTTATGTAAAACTGTTAGTTCTTATTGTTTAAGATGTTATGTGTTTTTATCATTCAGTTGGTAATTAGTCCAGTCAGTTGTAACGTGTCGTGAATGGAGTCCGTCTCTTGAAAATTATCGATTTGTGTTCGTTCATTATAAATGTTATATTTAACTAAGTGTAGTGTTTAATTGTAAATAAAGAGATTCACAATAAAATGTATTGTCTATTTATTGATCAATCGTTCCCATCGTTCAAGATCGTAACTCGCGCCCCTTTGTTCTTCAGTTCGCACGTCATGGAGGGAAGTTGCTGGGTAAAATAGTTCGCGCGATCACACCGACACGCGCCGCGACGCCTTTTTGGTCGTGGGCACTCGTGTGTATTGGTTTTCTATATACTCATGGAAAAAGAAGCTCGTATGATATAATAGTCGCTCAATGACTTTAGACAAAACTGGGAAAAGGCTTATTTTCCTACAGATGAAGTTATAGTTGCGTCTTTTGCGGGTATAGATATTATTTCAGCAACTCTCCAGACTTTTGGAAAGTGCTAAAGTCTAGTCTCTAGTCATTGTGTTAAAAATGTTTTAGTTTGTAAAGTAATTCTCCTATTATGAGGTCATTTCCTAGGGCTTTTTTTTTTAGTCCACTCTTTGTCTAATTAAATGTTTTATTTCGTTCATTGTTACTTTTTTTTGTAGAGACATTTATTTTTTATTTTTTTTTTGAATTGTAACTGTGGGGTGCGGCTGCTACCGTCTTTTGTGCTTAGGTGGTATCCGCCTTGTCACAGTTTTCTTGTGCCCAGGTTAGGTAAAGTATGCGGGCTGATGAGAATGATCACATCCTCATCGCAATTATGTTCATGTAAACCAATTGTGGTACCCATTATGCCTTTCTACCCATGGTATCAGTGTTTTGGTTCCAAACATCCGTACTTCCTGGAAAACTTAAGCGGACCCTTTGGTGATCGATCCGATAGCTCGTCAACATGTTCGAAGAAAATTTTGCCCAAAGTTATATTTCTGAGTCGGCAGAGGCTTGGGCAGTAAATGGGTCGTGTCCTCGTGAGCTTTTTCTTCACCGCATCCTCTGCATACATATGTCATCACTGTTAAGTCGTAGTTTTTTCGTGTGGTATATTAGCATGTTGCGGCCAGTTAGCACTCCTATCCAGTATTGACAGCGATTTCCTATCTCTTTGTATAAGTTTTCTGGTTTTTGCGTTATCGTATTGTGGCTTTCTTGATGGATCACAGGTATTTAGTGATATTCAGCTGCTATAAGCTTCAGTTAATGATTTTTGTTCAATTTTGACCTTGATATTACAAAATGGAGATTTAACCATACCATCTGTGGCCTATTTCACCAACTTACAAATTGTAATTTACAAGCACTTTTTCAACAAATTTGTAGAAAAATCGATTTATTCTGTTTCACAAAATATCTGTCCTGCAAAATTGTAGTTGTAGTTTACAAAGGGAAATTTGTAGAAACTTCATTATTTTCGTTTCACCAAAAGTTAATTTACTTTGTTGCTAACAAGTACAAAATTGTTAAAATTTATATTTTTTTGTAACTTTGTGTTTCACGAAATCAAGAAATTTTACAAATTAGTTCAATTGCTGAAAATTTCTTACAATAGAAAGATCGTGTGTCGATTTAATAACAATTTGTATTTTTCGAAAAAAATCGCATTTCAAGCCTAAAAATGTCTTTACGTCGAAGGCATAGTAGCACCGATAGTGATATAAGTGAAGATTTTGTGCTTAATAGACCAAGGAAAATATATCGTCCGCGAATTAACTTTAAAATTGCAGAATCTTTTTTTTTCAACGAAAAGTTTCGGTTAAAACGAGTTAAGGCAGAGGAAATATGTAATAAGACAAATTGGACCTAGGATTGCAAATGAGTCTGCAAAAATCTTTTCACTGACACCGACACAGCAATTTCTACTTATCATTAAACCGGTGATAGAAATGTTGTTCTGTTTATTCATTTTTGTCCTTGATGTTATCCGTTAGCGTGAACCCACACTGAATAGAACAAAACTGTGTTAGATACACATATTTCAATGGGAGTACCCCAATTGAATAAAGCAAAACAAAGCAGACTAACGCAAACGATTTTTCTTGACTGCCTAAGTCAAATATCGCACGTGTATTTATGGGACTACGTACATTGATACATATAAGTAAAAAATTATTTTAAGCAAAACAGTCAAGTAAGGCACAGACACGAGAAGATATTTTAGGCATAAAAAGGCGAAAAATACATGAAATCAAATACATCAACTCAGTCAAACAGATAAAATAAACAAAATTGAGCGATGACTTATCGGAATTAATGCTTTATTCATTCAATCGAATCGAGATGTGTGACGATGAAAACCTTATAAAATTGTGACGAATGCAGGCTGTCATTTTATAATATCCACTTTGTCTTGAGATACCAACATAACTTTTTCCAAAACCCTAAATCTATTTGTAATCATACCAAATGCACACCACCAATCTTCTTGCTCTCGATAAACGGTAATTAAAGCATTGAAGTTAAGTGGACCAAAATCTCATAACTGTTCAAATGTATGGTATGGGTTCACCCTTTAGAGGGCTTACAAATTTGTGAAAAACAGTTGTTGTTTACAACTTTGCAGAGTAAATGGTGAAACGGCTTTTTTTTGTATTTGTAAATAACAAATTTGTTGGAATTAAGTTTGTAGTTTGTGAAACAGAAAATCAGTAAACAAATTTGTAAATGTAATCAACAAATACAAATTTGTAATTGTACTTGTAATTTGGTGAAATAGGCCACTGCTTGCTTTCTGTCTAGTGCTGATTCCTTTGTGGCCAATTCATCCGCGGCCTCATAACCTGGTATTCCGCTGTGATCAGGGACCCATCAGAGTTTTACGTTCTGCTGTATGTCAAGATCCTAAAGTTCTTCGCCGGAACACTTTACAAGCCTGGATGTTTTTTGTGTAGCAGCTATTACTTTAGCCCAAATTCCGTTCGTCTTTTTTGTGGGGGTAATGAAGTACATATTTGGTTTTTTTTCACTGCTTTCCATAGTGAGTAGTTTGTTTTTGAAGTTGGTGTCAGGTTTATTTTGGTAGTTATTAAGTTATTATTTTGAAATGTTTTTAGAGTTTCTTTTAGTTTTTCGTTTGCAAGATTTAACTTATGTTTATCCGCAGGCGATCTTGTCGTGTACCACTTCTTTCGAAGTTTTGTTTCCTCTTATATTAATTTATTGATGTACTCAGAGGTGTTGTATTTATTTATGTTTTTAAGCATTTTTTGGTGTTGTCCAGCAAGCGGCTTCATTTATTGTGTCGTTGAAGTATGATAGATTTTTCAATGTCGGCACATGATTTTAAGGATATACATAAGTATTAAGGTTAAGGTCCAGAAAGTGTTGGATTGCGCACCAATCTGTCCTCCTGTTGCTTGAAGACACTAGTAGAACAGGAGAGTGGTCAGAAAATAGTTTTAAGCAGGATTTGATTCCGAGTTTTCAATGACTGATGTTTTTGGTAACAAAAAAGTCAAGTTAATCCGTTTTTTTCTTTCGGTTTGTTGGCTAGTATCTTGTGTCCTTATGAACTTGCAGTTGTTAACTTGAAGGGCTCTAAATAGGTTGTTACTATTTGTTGATGAGGAAAAGTGAAAAATGAAACAAGAAAAACCCGTGTGGAATATAATAAACTTAATTTAATGTCGCACCAATTCAAAGTATTACAGCCAACTGACAAAACCAAACAAGAATAAAGAATAAGGAATGCAAACAAAAGAGAACTGATAAATGTCAAGAAAGAGAAATAAGAATTGTTGCCTGGGCCTGTTCCATTTGTGTATCGTATTATACCCAAACATCCTGCCCGGCCGAACGAGTGCGTTCGGAACCATCCTCTGAGTCGGTTGTTAGTAGTCGACAAACTTTCTGTACTGGACGCGTACAGTTGCCAGTAGCGTGCCTGATAGTCACACTGCGTATAAGGCCATCTGCGCCAGGATGAGTCTCCGTAATTCGCCCAAATCACCATTGGGTTGGTGGAAGGTTTTCATTTCGTATGATGACAATATCATGAAGTCACAAGTTGTCCGATGGTCGTTGCCATTTGTTTCTAGCCTGAAGTGTCGTCAAATATTCGTCGTGCCATCGATGCCAAAAATGTCGATTGCTGGGTACATCTGGAACTGCTATAAGTGATATGCCAATAAGTAGGTCCGCTGGACTGAGAGCCAGTCGATCGTCGATGCTATCGCGCAGAGGTACCATCGGTCGTGAATTTAAACATGCCTCGATGCACGTAAGTAGCGTATAAAATGGATCAAAGAACATAGTTTGCTCGCCAACCACTCGATACAAATGCTTCTTGGTGGACTTCACTTCCGCTTCCCAAAGGCCACCTTGGTGTGGTGCCCCGGGAGTGATGAGTCGCCATCGGGTGCCTGCATTAGCCAGTTGTTGTTGTGTATGTTCATTATGCCAGTCAGCTAAGTCTTGTTACATGATGCGATTCGCACCAAAAAATGCAGTGCCATTGTCGCTATATAAATTTGCACATGGTCCTCTGCGAGATGTGAACCGAGAAAAAACGTTCAAGAATGCACGGGAGGATAAATCGTATGCCACATCGATATGAACAGCTCGTGTCGCCATGCATACAAAGATCACTACATACGTCTTCGTAACCAAATGTGTGCGAGAAGTGCCAATGCGCAGCTGGAATGGGCCACAATAGTCTACGCCACTTGCAGAGAAGTGTTGAGCCTGCGTGACCCGCGGTAGGGGAAGAGAAGCCATCTGTTGCTGAGCCATCGTTTTCTGCATCCTTCTGCAGAGTGTATGCACTGCTTAACAGCGCTTCAGCCATTAATGATCCAAAATGTCTGTCGTAGTATTTGCAACACGAGTTGAATGCCTCCATGTAACGTAGTGTTATGCGCGTCTTCGACGATTAGTCGAGTTAATGTGCTTGCCTTTGCCAATATGATTGGGTTCTTTTGGTCAGGATGAATCTGGGCATTCGAAAGCCGACCGCCTACTCTTAGAATTTGATGCTCATCCAAATATGGTGCCAACGAAATGATTTTGCTGGTACTTGTGATTCTAGAAAGAGTACGAATTTGATTAATCTCATATGCAAAGTATTTACGCTGTTCGGTGCCAGCTCCGTGCCTCAGCGATTTCATCAGTACTGATGATGGGTTGATGCCGGTAATGTTGTCTTGTCATTCGCCAACGCAGTATGTATGCCGTAGTTCGAAGAAGTTTGCCTAATTTTCTATATCGATCTAGCAGGTCGATTCTTTTTCCATCTGGTTGCCTAGTTTGTAGTACGCCTGTGCCTGTGGGTCGAGTTACGTTGACCCGGATCGCTTTTACCTCTGCCTCTGCTGCCAGCCAATCGTCACTGTCATGTTGTATCGCCTCATGATATAGATCGTCTATCTGCTGTATTTCCTCTGGGCCATGCCACCATAGATGATGTGTTCGTAATGATTCAACAGAAATGCCTCGGTTAGCACAATCAGCTGGGTTGTGCTGGCCAACCGAACGACGAACTTTGAATGTTTAAAATTTGAGCTAACGCCTGTGCATCATTTGTTCGCCATTTGCGTAAATGAAAATTGCCTTGTTGCAATACCAAGTCCACATCCTTCGCCAATGTCACCGCACTCTCAGTAGTCGGCGAACTTGCCAAATAGTCGTCGACATAGAAGTCCCTTTCGATGCTTGCTTGTGCCGCCACTGCCCGGTTGGAGTCCGGTAGTATGCCAGAGTTGTCACGGCCACATTGCTGCATTGCCCGTATTGCATTGTATGGGCCACAAGCCATGCCATAAGTCACTGTTATAAGTTCATAAGTATGTATAGGTTCATGAGTAGATTCTCTCCACAGAATGCGCTGCCAACATAGATGCCTTTCATCGATAAGAACCTGACGGAACATCTTTTCTACGTCCGCCGATAGAGCCACTGCAAAACGTCGAAATCGAAGAATGATATTAGCCAATAATTCCTGTATCACTGGGCCTGCCAATTGAGTATCATTCAGTGATGCGCCTGTTGAAGTCTTCGCAGAAGCATTAAAGACTACACGAAATTTCGCCGTTACTGCATGATGAGGTATATAGTAGGACTATGATGGATCGCCAAGTTGATCGCTCACTTCTCGCATGTGGCCTAGGTTACTATATTCCCGCATGAACGATATGTATTTTTGTTGTAACTCGAAGTTAGATGACAGTCGCCTTTCCAATCGCAGAAACTGTCTTAGAGCTTACTGATAAGAATCGCCAAGTGTCGGTGCATCGGGCCGGAATGGTATCTGAACAATGTACCTACCAGTCGACGTACGACGATAAGTATTTGCGAATATTTTCTCGCAAAGATCCTGCTCTGGTGCCAATCTATTTATGCCACTTGCCTCTTCTAATTCCCAAAACTTATGTACTATTTCTTCAAGACGTTGATCTTCGCCTGAATGAATTAAAAATGAATGCAATGACTCACCGATTATGGAATCGATTGTCGCAGGGCCAAACACTACCCAACCAAGGCATGTTGATTGAGCAAAAGGTTCATTTTGTGCACCATGCACGATGCCATCTTGGATTATAGCTCCCCACACCTCAGCGCCTATCAAGAGGTCAATTCGTCCAAGGGATCCGAATGTTGGATCGGCCAATTGCAAATCTTGAAGATGTGACCAGCATGATGAAGTGATTTTAGCTGCTGGGGTCACTGATGTAATAACGTCAAGCACATATACTGCCACTGCCAATTCGAAAAAGCCATCACGAGCCGAAAGCTGTACCGTTGCCTGACCACGAGTATAGGTAGACACAGATTGGCCCACGCCTTCGACAGGAATCTCGCAGCGACTTCTGCGAAGAGACAAACGATTAAGAAAACTGGATGTAATAAAACTTGCCTGAGATCCGGGGTCACAAAGTATGCGACACGGATTTAAATTGCCAAGATGGTCTTTGATGTTTGCGTACGCAGTAGCCAATAAAACGATCTGATTACCAATGAGTGTAAATGTTTTGATACGATCAGCCAGTCACTGCGGTGCCGGATTCACCCGAGGTGGACATGATGATGACGATGTCGGAGCCATTGAAGCCTGAGCACTTGGTACTTGTGCTATTGATGATGGTGCCAGTGAGACTGCCATTGAAGGTTCTGACACTGGAGCCGTCCTGCAAAGCAAGGTACTGTGTTTTTTGTTGCACTGATGGCAACCACCTGCTGAGCAATTCCTTGTTGAATGTCCTGGACGAAGGCAATTGAAACACAAATTCGATTGTTTCAATTTAGCAAAACGTTTTCATTTTCATTTTTAATTCATTTTTATTCATCAATTCAATTAAATCTTAAATGCTAGACAAAAGTGATTGAAACTAGCTTAACTAACTTAACTACCTTACTCTAACTTACTGGCCCCACACGGGCACTCTAAGCTAAACTTAATACTTATACTATGTCTTTCGACGGAACCTAACTTATAATATAGAATTTTAATTAAAGTTACAATTTTAGAGCTAAGAAAAGTTTGAAAAAAAAAAACTTAGCAACAGGACATGTTTTATGCTTAAAACTACCTTAAATAAAACTTACAACTACTTAACCTATCTTAATTCTAGCTACGTAATTAAATACGTAATTTTTTTTGTTTTTTGTGCTGTGTTATTTTATAATTTTTTTTGTGGTTTTTTATTTGTTTTTATATTTTTTTTTTTTTGTTGGCAAAGTGCTGTGGGTTTTTTTTTTATTTTTTTTTTTTTATATTTTTTTTTTTTTTTTTTTTTTATTTTTTTATTTTTATTTTTTTATAAAACTTACAAATACCTACACTACCTAAACCTATGTAAGCCGGCCACGGCATGTCTACATAATAAACATAAAAGGCGGCCAACTATGCCTTGGGGTCTACCCCGGATCAAACGGAATCGACGAGGGAATTCCATCTCTTTCTAACAGCCACCAGAATTTCTGATGTTGCCGCTCAACATCGTGCCCATCGCGCCCCGAAACCGACCTACTAAACCGGAGGCGCTCCGTTTGGCTCTGTGCGACGTCTCTGTCGTAGTTGAGCCGCCTATCCACAGTCTTGCGAGCAACATGGAAGATTAGCGGTACCGCCGTTCTATCCTGGATCAGACCCTGTTGGTCAAAATAGAGGAACGCTTCTGGTGGAACGAAGCCGTTAAGGCGCACTCTTTCGTGGTACGTGAAATTGGGGTAATAAGCCCCGAAGATCAGGCTATTCATCGAACTCATTGCTCTTGCAATGTGCCTTCGAGTCATCTTGATCAGGAAATTATCCACTCTTATTAAGTTAGCCCTGTTGTATAGGACCTCATTGGCGTAGAATTTTTTGTATTCAGACTCTGGTGTTCTGTATAAACAAAGGCAAGCCCGAAGACAAGCCCTCTCAAACACCCGAATCCTTTCCATCGAACTTGGTCCGACGTTGAACCACACGGGACAACCATATGCTATCATTGGCAAAACGTTCGCCAACTTCCAATGCGAATAATGATGGGCATCGCGTTATGCGATGTGTGCCGTTGCAATAGTCACATCTGCCAGGTCACGTCATTGCCAAATTTGTTTTCACCAAATGAAACGGTGAATGTTGCGCCTGTCTAGTGCCTCGAAAATGTGCTGTTGGATTTGCCTGAGCCATCTGCGTCTTCGTCGCCAAGTTGCCTATGCTATGTGCACGCGTTTCCAAAAATGTTAGCATTTTATCCAGTGATGGTATTTCGGTCGTTGTTGTCATACCCCAAGCCTGTTGCGTTGCCGGTGGAAGCTTAGAATTCACCAAGAACACGATAAATGCATCCCAATGTTCCACGGGAACCTTCATCACTCGTAGTGCCCGCAGTGAGGCACGCACTGAATCAACGATGGCCAACAATTGCGCTGAAGTTTCCTCCGTTGCTGCACTCAAGTAAATTAGTTGCGAGACGTGTATGTCGGCCAACTATTTAGGGTTATCGTACCACTTCCTCAGAGTCTTCCACACTTCTTCATAGCCTCCGCTGTACAATCCGCCAACCAATCTAACGGCATCGCCTTGAACGGCTGCCCGTAGCTTCCCTAGCTTGTATGGTTCTGGGTAATCGTGGTTGTGCACTAACGTTTCAAAAGCATCTTTGAATGCAAGCCAATTTGCCAATGTTCTATCAAAATTGGAAATTTTCAATGGATCCAACTTTAATTCCGCTGGCGGTGCCAAAGACTTAAATGTCGCAACAGAACCTTCTGCGTCATCATGAAGAAACGCTGCCTGCAACCGGTGTAGTTTGACCATTGTGGTTTTGTAATCAGCATCAATGGAATTCCAAAGCTGTGTATGTGCTTCTAATTCTGTCTCCTTTGCCTGGCCAATAAGTGCATCATGTGCCACTTCGAATTTACAAAAATGCGCCTGGAGACACGTTATTTCTTGTGCCAACAAATAACTGTCTGCCTTGAACTCGTCTGTCGCCACTGTGGTAGCAGCACGTCGAATAGCGTTGCACGCCGTTGTTCGCCTATTTAAATCGGCCATCGGTGGTGCCATAAAGTCGCCTAGCCAAACTTAAAATATTCCACAACCGAATGCCACGTAGTTGCAATAAATTTCACACAAAATGTATAATTCGGCGTTAGGCAATAACGCCCAAGGAAATAACGCCCAAATCGATTTGGAAATAACGCCCAAAAAAATCTCGAATAATTTGTTGTTGTAATTTTTTAGTCATTTTGGGTGTAATTTCCTATTCAGGGTTCATTTTATAATAGGCAGTAAAGCCCAAAATAACAAGTGTAAATATTTGAAAAGGAAATAATGCCCGAAAAAGGAAATATCACCCAACACAATTAAGACAAAATGAAATAACGCCCAAATAAAATTAAGAATTGCCCAAATGGCAATATTGTTGAGTAATTTCTACTGAGAATGTAGAATGTCATTGAAAAATGCAACCCACTCAAAGCTCGATGACAGATATTGCAAGCCTCTTCGCAGTTTTGAATAAACTGGACTTCACAATTAGTTTGATTGCTTTTTTAAACTTAACAACAAGAACGATTGTACCAAACTAAATGATTCCCGCGGCGCGGCGCTCCATGTCGGCGTGTGACGCGAACGGTACGCGGCCGAGCGGCGCGCCGCGACGCTTACGGGCCACCCGCGCCCCCCTCCCGCGTTTTTTATTATTCACTAATATGGGAACAACATACGCATTGGTTGCAAAGTTTTTAATGGGTACTAGCTGTCCCGCCTGGCTTCGCCCGTGTACTAAAACAGTCTCGTTAACCATCAGGCAAAACGCAATTTTCTTTCTGCCTAAGCCTGACATACAGCAATGTGAAAAACAAAAACAAAAAAAGAATCATGAAAGTCAGCCCTGCGGTTATCCAGTTATAACGTCATCGAGTTTCACGCCGAAGGAATTGTATATGTTATAAAGAAGATAAATGCAGTTTCTTTATATCGCTGTTTCGCATGTTTCCGCATGCATATAAAGAAACTTAACATATACGTATGTTATACCCAACCTCGCATCTACTAATATGAATTGGAAATAAAGCCCAAAAATCTGGAAATATCGCCCAATTTTTACAAAAACAATTCCCATTGAAAATTTTTGGGCGATATTGCCTTTTTATAACTTGGGTGATATTGAGTTTTGGGCGTTAGGCAAAGTCTTTTTGGGCTTTATTTCCATCTTCTTGTTTATTTTTTGGCGTTAGAAATTTTTTTGGGCTCTATTTCCAAATCGATTTGGGCGTTATTTCCTTGGGCGTTATTGCTTAACGCCGTAGAATTCTTTATTCCTCACAGGAGGCACCTAAATGTTGATGAGGAAAAGTGAAAAATGAAACAAGAAAAACCCGTGTGGAATATAATAAACTTCATTTAATGTCGCACCAATTCATAGTATTACAGCCAACTGACAATAATTCAAAACATTACAAAACCAAACAAGAATAAAGAATAAGGAATGCAAACAAAAGAGAATTGATAAATGTCAAGAAAGAGAAATAAGAATTGTTGCCTGGGCCTGTTCCATTTGTGTATCGTATTATTCCCAAACACTATTCTTATTTGTAAGTCTTGAGCCCCAGTTTTTGTGTTTAGCATTGAAATCTCCTGCGATGATAAATCTATGACCCAGTGTTTTTGGGTAGGTATCGTATTGTTCTGTTGAGATGATATGTTTAGGTGAGCAGTAGATGGCCAAGACTAAAATCTTCCAGTTGTATTGATGTAGATTGGATATGGTTCCTTGTAGTGTGAAAGCTCCACACATTTTATCTTATCTTTGATTATGTCTGCTGTACTGTACCAGCATTTGTGTTCTTCAGTCAGGGTGGTTTAGTGGCTATAGGCTATAGCCACCGATTAATATAGCTTTTATCTGTAAAAAATGTCTCAGATATTAACAAAACGTCAATATTGTAATCTTTGATAAATAGTTTTAGTTCTAATTTGTGCTGTTGCAGTCCGTTTGCGTGCCAAATTACGATTTTTACTGAGTTATATTTGCTGCCCATTAAGCCTACTTACTAGCATAGTAATTATGCTAATCATGTTGAGGCCCCGACCCAAAGAATCCGTCAATGCCGCTGCGCTTAACGTTGACGCTGACGTTGGCGCATGACGGAAAGATCCGTCCCATAGAATCCGTCGCATACCAGCGCTGAGGGGATGACAGCCGATGACATTTTGCTATTGCTGAAAACAGAGCTGTCGTTTCGGTAATTTTTTGGGTGCTTAGTTTTTGATAACATGGTGGTACTTTTCGAATGAAGATACATAGTACCAATATTCACATATGAGAAAAATAATGAAAATGGTAAATTGTTTGGAATCAGAAACAAAATTATCTGAAGCTCACTAGTTTCCATTTTTTTTTTCTTTTTTTGAATTTTTCAGTGTATGTTCCTATTGATTGCCGGCTGGTTTTTCAATCCAAACATAATTTTATCATGGCCCTTGGAGTTTTCTTACCAATGTCTTACCAATAGAGTTCTATTATTTGGTATAAGGACCTGACATTGCAATCACTTTTTTTATCCCGAGCAGTTTTTATCGCTCCAGTACAATTATCATTTTCCAACCGACTAAAAAAGCACTTTTTTTTGGTCGAGATCAATTTTTGTAAATTTCGGATTCAACTAGAGATTTACACCTACTTGCAGTAATACCAAAACATTTTATACGAAATTAAAACGCAGTACATCAAAATGCTATTAATTAACACAAATATTATCAGAAAAAATTAGAAAATACAAAGAAAAAAAGTGTATTTAAAATTGTATTTATTATTTTTCTTTTTTTATTTATTTCCTTTTACGAAAAAAAAGGCCAAATGATACACTAATACAATTGCAGAAAAACAGATCAATCTCATTTGTTTTCTATTCAGCACGAAAAATCTGAGATCTGAGAGCAAACTCTGCAAAGCCCAAACAAAAACGACATAAGGCAAGTGTAGTACAGACTGCAGATGGGTATACAGAACAACTATTGTAGTACGACCGACAACACTGGCTGCAAGTGTTTTCTTTTCAAGCTGATGTCAGCTGATTGTCAACATCGATGACAGTTTCTCTATATTTCTCTATGCTTCCACCAATTAAAATGCATACTCTCAATTTGTGAATGCATGAGCTATAATATGTGAAGGTGTGCACTTCAATGGTTGAATGTGTGAACACCCAACGCACAGCGCAGAGAAAAAAGTTGAAAGTAAACCTACTTTCTGCGTCTGCGTTTTTATGTGCGTTGGTTATGGGCCACCTTCCATAAGAATGTGTGTATTCTATCGGGATGTCCATTAAAACGGATGAATAAACGCACAACGGATTCTATGGGTCGGGGCCTTTAGTCATCTGGTTGATCAATCGTTTTACCAGGTCCTTGAGCTCTGTAATGTCATTTGTTTCGACTGATTTTAGTTGAGTTTGTCATCGGGTAGAGACGATAGTCGAGTTATACGAGTTGCGTTGGGCTATTCGGTGTTAAGTTTTGGTGGTGGTGGTGCCTAATGAGCCGAATGGAAAGTAACTGCACTAGCATAGCTTATATTTTTGTATGTATGCACTGGTTTTGTTTATGATTTGGAAGTATTTTTTCTATTATAGATTTGACCCTTGTAGTTAGCAGTGTGATTTTCACCCCAATCAGCCCATTTTGCATTGACATCTTTATTGATGACACCTACCCCCTTCGGGTAGGGGCCAGAATATACCCGAGGTAGGCATGCCTGTCATAAGAGGCGACTAAAATCCACCCTTCGTATACCGGGGATAAAATGTATACATAATATGCAATGAGTAAGACAATTAGATGTAGTACCCCAGGTGGCAGTCCAGGTTCTCTGGAAAATCCACCCTCTTCGGAGGTAGTCTCTACGGATTCTGGGGAGAGCCATGGGTAACTCGGTCTCCACCATCAAGACCGAATGTCTCCGGAAAAAGAAGTCCGCCGGAAGCGCAAGCGCCAGAGAAACGGGACGGGAAATGTAATAGCATTGAGGAAGAAAACAATGAACTACACATTGAGCTAAATAAAATGGATCTACTCTACCAAGAGCTTAAGAGAGAGGTAAAATCACTAAAAGAGGAAAACAAGGACTTAAAGAATTCGCTTTTGCAAAGAGAACGCGAAGTTACTCCACCCCGTGCAGCTAGTCCCAAATATCACACGGATAAAGAAGAGTTAGCACGCGAAACAAATGGGATCTCAAAGAAAAGACCCAGCAAAAACGAAGAGCCGGTTCTTCACCTGAAATCGAAAAGAAGACAAGACAAAGAAAAATACTCGAAACAGAAACAAACTTACGACAAATTACGTCCCCCGCCTGCAATAAACGTCGTCAGCATTACGGACTACAATAAACTGCATAGCCTTCTCAAGGGAGCTGTGACATCGGAATTTAAAGTAACGTCATTCCGAAACAATGACTGGAAAATTAATGTAGTTGACTCTGACGGCTACCGAGCAATATCTAAAAAACTAAACGCGGAAAAGATCCAGTGGTTCTTACTTACTTAGTTGGCGCTACAGCTCGAGGTGAACCTGGGCCTGCTTCTCGCAACCATTTGTGTGTGCGTGTTATATTTTTGCACGAATGGAAGGGACCTACAGTTTTTTGCCGACTCCGAACGGCGAGTTGAGAAGCTCAATCGTGACAAATGATACTCTTTGATGCTTGTCAGACATTCGAAAGAGGTGGGCACTGTGAAAAACTTTTAGGTGTTTGCGGCGGGATTCGAACCCAAGACCGCTGGCACAGTCGTCCAACGCACTAACCACTTGCGCTACGGTGCCCACCAGTGGTTCACCTACGAAAATAAATCAGAAAGACCACTCCGCGTTATAGCAAGGGGTCTCCACGCCTCGTGCACTAAAGGCGCCTAGTGACAAACAACAGAAACAGGAACAGAAGCAGAATCCCATACATTTGCAAGTGAAATAGAATTAGCAACAGAATATTTTTTTTTGTAGTAACAGAATTTAGCGACAGAAAAATGCCGTCTGGCGACACAACAGAAACAATTCAAGATGAGTTCTTTCTGTTGTTGCTAGCAACAGAAATTCCAATATCGTAGTAGCCATGATTTTTGTTTCTGAATTTGAATTTGTTCCGCATTTGGCTATATGCTTTCAACAACAAACGAAATGCAATTTGACAGATAAGCTGAGGTAGCCATGTTTTTCTCGTCTGCCATGTTATTGAAGATTTGTTCCAGGTTTTTGTAGATGAGCGAGCAACGCAAACAGAAACAGAATTTACGACAGAACGAAAGCGCTTTCTGTTCTGTTTCTTTTTCTGTTCCTGTTTCTGTTGTTTGTCACTAGGCGCCTTAAAGATGACATTATAAATGACATTAAAAGAAAAGGCTTGGAAATTATCGACGCAAATAATATTTTAAAGAAGATAAAGCAGAAAACGGAACAAGGCAATGAAATCTTGGTCAAGCATGAACTTCCGCTCTTTATGCTAGCCTTCGATAGAAGCGAAAATATAGACGATATTTATAATGTAAAAAGTATTTTGAATATCGTAGTTAAAATCGCGCCTATGCGTACGAATACACGATCGATACCTCAGTGCAAACGTTGTCAAGGTTTCAATCACACCCAGTCGTATTGCCAAAAGAACCGAAATGTGTAAAATGTGCCGGGAACCATCTATGAGAAAGGTGTGACCTAAATAAGCAGGCTCCGGCGACCTGCATAAACTGCAAAGGCAAGCACCCAGCAAACTATCGAGGTTATGATGTAGCAAAGGAGCTTCAAAAAAGGCGCGATACTCTCAAGAAACCGATAGACCCGAACCCAAGCTTAAGAGATCGTAAAGCCGATAAGCCTTAGACCGCTAAGCCAGTCAAAACGACGAAGCCGATAAAGGAAAATAAAAAAATTGCGCAAGAGAAAGTCGCTGGTCCAAGCTTAGCGGAAAAACCACAACAGATTGACGCGAGATCGTACGCGCAAGTCGCTTCAAACGAAAAGAAATTACGATCAGCTACAACAGACCCGGTCAGCCAAATATTTACTATTATATTGGAAAAATTTGAGGAGCAAAACAAGATTAACAAAACAATACTTGACAAATTGAGCAAGCTCGAGTTCAAACCTCGCAAGTCAATCCAAAAAATATGAATATGAAACAGCTACTTAAGATACTAACGTGGAACGCAAACGGCCTTCTGAAAAAAAATCTACGAGTTAGAAGTGTTTCTACGGAAAAATAATATCGATATATGTTTGGTATCGGAAACGCACTTAAAAAAGGGACTTAGACCCAAAATAAAGGGTTACAGCGATTACCATGCGAATCATCCTTCGGAAAATGCGAGAGGCGGGTCCTCTCTTTACATCAAAGACTGTATTAAGCATTCCGAAAACATAGAAATAGAATTTGATTCTATGCAAATTAGCTCAGTCTCCGTAAAAATAAGCCACTTATACTACAACATCGGATCTAGTTACTTCCCTCCGGGATATAAGCTAGTAGAAGACGACCTCGTTCGTCTCTTTGACTCCCTCGGACCTAATTTTGTCTTAGGTGGTGACTTTAACGCGAAACACACTTTCTGGGGATCAAACTGCAATTCGACAATAGGCAGATTATTGTACAAAGCCAGCATGAAACGTGGGATGAATTTTTTTTCAACAGGAAAGCCAAGTTATTGGCCAACTGACAAAAATAAAATCCCTGACCTCGTCGACTTCTTTATCGCAAAAGGGTTAAATAAAAATTTGATGAAAGTCGAAGAATGCTATGATCTATGCTCAGATCACTCAGCAGTCACTCTGAAAATAGGTGGAAGTCTAGTTAAAAAAGAAGGACCGCCTAGGTTAACGAGTTACAAAACTAACTGGGACACTTTCAGAAGAGACTGCAAGGAAAATGTCGCTTTAAATGTACCGATAAAGACACGGTACGAAATTGAAGAAGAAATCGACAAACTCGTCGAAGCCATTCAGAACTCAGCGTGGAAAAACACTCCTTTGCGGAAGACAGAAGCACGGAACAATAAAGTCAAATACCCGCCTGAAATCGAAGACCTCATACGAGAAAAGAGGAGAGCGCGCAAGAGATGGCAACAATCCCACGCGCCACCGGATAAAACTTATCTGAACCACCTTTGTAAGAAGCTAAAAAATGTGCTACAGGACCTAAAAAATCACGAGACTTCTACCTACCTCGAGGGTATTTTACGCACACAGGATCCCTTGTACAGTAATTCTTAGTGTGCCCATACTATTGGCAATTGGTGCACTGAGAAATGATTTTTTGTAGTGCGGTGTTTCGAATAAACCCAGTTAGGGAGCTTCGTAGTATGTATTGTAAATATTTTTGCTGTTTTCGTTGTTAGCAAGTTCAATAGAAAATAAGGAAAGTAGTCTTCGTTCATCTGTGTTGCATATATTTTGGACTTTGTGGCCCTTGTTTAATGTAATCCTGATCCGCTGAATGGTGCATATTTCCATGTACCGTATCTCAACTTAACTCAAAATTGTTCTTTATTGAGCATTTTTACGAGCTTGCGATTGCAATTGGAAAGCAATTTTTAAGGAGATTGAGACAGTCATGTGAATTTTCTAACGCTCCTTAAGTGTTTGAAGGCACAAAGGCGGTTTCTTTGGGCTCTTCAGCTTTACTCGCATACCTACATAGACATTTAAAATTTCCGTTTAATGTTTTTCAGAGAACAAATTCCAAATATTTAATTGGTTAGAGTTGCTTGAGCTTTTCCGTTTAGTTCCTATTTTACACTGAATTACACGTTTCACGCTACCACGAGTCTTATTTAAATAAACATCATTTAACCCTTTCAGTATTTTGATACCATATGGTAACATGGTTTCTTGTAACTCCCAAATCCCAATCTTTCTCTAGGAGAATATTTTTTGTTTCAAATTTCTTCCTAATTTCGTGCTCTATATGTTCAAGCATTTGATGCTAACAAAATTCGATCCTATAAGCTCTCAGGGCGCATTGAGCACTCGTCCAGGAAAATCCTCCAAACTAATATCAATTTTTTTACAGTAGACAATTTTTATTATTTATTATTTATTTAGATAATCGTCGAATTAATTAACTTTTCTGATGAGATTTTGTAGATAGATAATGGGCGCATAGTTTTAAAATTAAAATAATCATAAAAGTCGATTCTAGTAAATTTGAGATAATTTTTGTGTTTTTAGGACATCATTTCCAAAAACCACTTTAGAGCTAAAATTTAACAAAAATTGTTTTTCATTTTTGTTAGTATAAGCCTCTGTGACAATAAAAAGAAAAAAAATAATGTTTAAGTCTTAAAACAAAAAAGTTTCACTGAAAGGGTTAAACTACATTTAAACATAATATTTAATCTGAATTGTTTTTTTTTAATTTAAATTACAGATACGGTCCACATTTCGAGGATATACAGAAAGAAGGAAAACCCTCAAATATTACAGTGCAAGCCGGTGCGAGTGTCTACCTTAACTGTCGAATTTCATTGCTCCAAGATAAGACTGTAAGTTCAAACCATCATAAAGATAAATACACATTTTTTGTATGAAAACTTATATTTAATACTAGCTGTTACCGCCCGGCGTTGCCCGTGCACTAAAACAATCGCATTAGTTACTTGTTGTATGTTAGAAAGGAAGTTGTAGGAATAGGAAGTAATACTATTTTATAATTTTAAAAAAATCTGAAGTCAATAGGCAAACTATACTATTCTTTATAAATTGAACTTAGCGGTTGCTCCTTATAGATGAAATGAAAATTTGTACCTGTGTACAAACACATGTACACACATATGTACATATGTATTTTAAGTTATTATCAAATAATGGTACATTCTGGTTTCCTATATTCATGAGTTGTACCTAATGTTCATAGTTAAAGTAACATACATATGTAAACGCCGAAGATATGAGGGTTTGATGTAAGCATTGAGATCATCTATTGGTGTTGATCGTGGTGTAACTGCTAAGGTCTGTCTGAAATCACCAACTATTTATTAATTTTAAAACTCAACAACGCCTTACTAACCTGCTAAAGTATATACAGTACAATCCCCATAAATCGTAGCGCCAAGCAGGGCCGATGTCAACAGTTTTGGTGCCTGGCGCAGGAAAAAAAATAAGCGCCCCAAAATCAACTTAAAAAATGTTTGGACTTTTCCACATCACACGAAGAGAGTAATTGACGCGTTGACTTTAACAAAATTCAACCCTAAATCTTTCTTGAGGGTCTAAAATTACCTCATCCTTATCCTCATAGGAAAACTGAACTACTTTTTTTCGGGACCGTTTAGTTGAAATTGTTGGAAAAGTGCAAGGAACTTTAATTTCATTTGCTCTAAGTCTCGCCTTATCTAAAAATTCAAAAAAAAAAACTTGTCATTAGTTCTTAGTTCGACTAAAAACTTTTTCATTTAGCACAAAATTTCAACTGCAAGCTTAAGGTAAATACTGCTTTGTGTCTAATATTGTGTACCAAATAACAACACAACAAATAAATTGAAATTCGCTAAGCTTACTACCAAGAGATTGAGGCATATTTTGGACTTTTTGGTCATAATTTTCTGAAATTTCAACAAGAGCCTCATAAACATCTCCCAAGTATAGTTTTAGTGGTTTTATTGCATCTATTCTGCTTAAGATTCAAACTACTAAGATGTTTTTTAAAACGACCATCTGCCTACAGAACTTGAATAGAAAACATAGAGACTCTCAACTGTATCGAAGAATGCAACTGCATCAGAAGAGCACTGAATATCATCATCATCAAAGCTCTAGGTTCCAAAACCTTAATTCTCGATTGCATACCACAATGTTTCCCTCTCATATTAGTACCATTATCATACTCTTGTCCTCTACAATTCACTAATAGAATATCCAAATCAGCAAGTTCATTCAAAACTAGGTCAGTTAAGCCAGACCCAGTTGTTTTTTCGCAACTAACAATCCCAAAAAATGTTCTCTAATTTTAAACTTTTTCGTATTTAGGTGCACTATTCTAACTACTAAAGTTAATTGCTCCTTTCTACTTATGTATATCAGGCGTACAATCTATTATAATCGAGGCCAAGGAGAATCAACGCATTAATAAACGCAGGGAAAATTGAATATAATTACTTACTAATTTTCAATATTTTTAAAAATGTGCTATTTTTATGTTTATGTTTATGTTTATGTTTATGGTTATTGGATGATAAGTATCGCTATACAAGAAAAGTAAAACACTTATAAATAGTACAGGTAGCAAGTAACATTAGACAGTATAAACAATACAAAGATTTCAAGACACTTACATAGTAACAAAGAAACTGAATAAATCAATTAAAAAATAAATTAATTAAGAAGATCCAAAAATTAATGTGAGAACACCAAGTATGTAGACAAAATTAAAAAAAAAATAGAAGTGTGAGTAATTTCAGTTAAGCTGCAAAATGAGAGAAACAAGCTGAAGAAAATCGTCTGTATTCGATTAAAGACCTCACCTGATGAGGCAGATGATTCCAGAGATAAACAGCATAAATGAAAAACTGTCTGCGAGATGTCAAGCAGGTATGTCTAGATGGTCTTAATGTAATACAACGGCTAGATGGGGAGAACGTAAGTATGTTGTGAAGATACTCTGGTTGCTTCTTGTGAATAATCTTGAAAAGCAAGTTACATGACCGATATTTTAAGAAAGCATCAAAGTCGCAACCGAGGAGTTTGCGACTTGCTGCTGAAACATGGTCATACCTACGGAGATTGAAAACATACCGAGCAGCCGAGTTAAGTGCGCGTTTAAGCTTTAGCATGGAAACGTAATCAGAGTCAGCAAAGAGCTCGCAGCCATAGGAAATAATGGGCACAATAAGTGCTTTTACAAGTTTTAGTTTAACTTTGACAGGCAGAATTTCTTTGTTTACTGAGAGGCCTCTGAGCGATGCATATATTTTGGAAACTATGGGACAAATATGGTTCTTCCATGTTAGTTCACTGTTAAAAATTACACCAAGGTTCCTTACATGAGTGACATATTCCACATGGGTAGAGTGTAGTTGAATAGGAGGGAAATTAGAAAGACAAGGTTTATGCTTAGAAATAGGGATAATTTTGGTCTTGTCAGGATTAAGCATAAGTGAATTCTCTGTGGACCACTTTATTATAGAACATAGATCCAAATTAATTTTAGCTACAGAATCTTCCACCATACCAATAGTAAAGCTGGACATCGTCCGCGTATATATGGAAGTTACAGTGAGACAACACAGTTGGAAGGTCATTAATAAACATGGTAAAAAGTAAAGGACCAAGTATATTAACAGCACGAAAGGTTGACATTTTGGAGTTGTTTGAAACAGCTTGGACACGGTTAGTAAGATATGAGAAGATTAGCTTATTAGTAGGAACAGAAAAGTTAAATTGTGAGAACAGTTTGTTACATAGAATCGACGGATTTACACAATCAAATGCTTTTGAGAAATCAAGCAAAGTCAATAAAGTAGTTTTATCCTAGCTATCTTCCACTTGAAGTGCTAATGTTCTGAATTCAATAATATCTTTTGTTTTCGTATCCTCAGGTTGAATTTTTGAAGTGAAACTTCTTAGCTCGCGGTGTGAATCCAAAATCGTGTAACGAAAATTCGTCACGAAAAACATTGCATCTCTTTCAGAACCCAACGTATTAGCACGCGTTGGAATGAGATACACTCTACACTCAGTCTCAGCTTTGTTCACAGCCCAGCTCAGTCGGGCGGCCGCTCACGCAGTGTAAGTAAGTGCATGTGTGTGCTACTTGGTGGGGTTTCGGGTGGTATACAGTGCTAGCGCGCTCATACATGAAAGCATTGTATCTTGTATGTGAAACCACTCTCATCAAGCTCTTTTCGAATTGAAATATTGAGAGCGCGAATAATGAAAATTAAGAATGAGATTGAGAACTAAAATATGGGATTTGGCTTTTAATACTTACGAGCTTACGACTTACGAGTATGACGGAATTATTTCTCTTTCTTTGGTAGGAATTTGAATGAAACCATATGAGTAGTAAAACCCATTGTATGTGTGTGGGTGTGTATGTTCTCAAAATCATACAGTGAATAAGCCAAAACAAAAGTCATAACATTGCGCAGGTTAAAGCATGAAAGTATTTCTTTTTCTGCATATTTTGGGGAAAATATGAATTTCGTGTTTTAGTTGATCTGTTCTGTGCCCAAAATGCAAAGTGTGATTATTCACTATTTGAACGAGAATAAAATTGATATTTAGATCAAAGATGGTTGGTTAAAAACTATGTATTTGTTGTTTTTGTTGAGTATATTATAATACATAGTACAGACATACATATGTATATGTAGATTTATATTGTAATTTTGTTCAAATTCAAGCCAAAGAAGCTACCTAATATTTAAATTATGGAGCTTACTCATGCGGTTGAGTGTTAAGAAGCACGCAGTAACTAATCTACATAGGGGCAGGTAATCCGATGCCTTACGAAAGTAAATTAACCAATCGGTAATTCTGCTGAAAATTAGAGAAGATAACACAACCTCACCTGACAACTGCCATTTTGGCACTAACCAAAAACCAAAATATAGTTGAGTCATTCCGGTCGTACACATAGCTAAGGTAGTATTAGTACACTAGTTACTCTTACTAGTAGTACTAGTGCATACATGATAGCATTATATGTGAAACCACTCTCATCAAGCTCTTTTCGAATTGAAATATTGAGAGCGTGATCGAGTTGAGAATTTGACTTTTACTACGAGCTTACGACTTACGAGCAGGGATGAAAAATGATTTTTTGCAATTGTATTGCAAACTAAATACAAATTGTACTTAAATTCGTTCAATTGTACTTTTTTCTTTTGGCAGGTAAATAGCTATATACTCCAATAATGGCAACGTGCATTAACTGGAATGCTTATTTTAATGGTTTGCAACTTGTAAGATTAAATTACTTTTATTTATTTATATTTCATTTATAAATTTATAGATGTACAATGCATTATAAAAAACAAAAATAAATTTTACGAAATTATCACATATACATTATACATATACATAACATAAATGTAGTTTATAAATACTTAGGTAATTATAATTATATTATTTTATGCTTTATTTTATTTAATTCTTATTCTAAGGGTTGATCTTCAATAAGATCAAGGATATTTTATTTCTTCTTCAATTAGATGCTTGCTTATTAAAAAGCTGTGACAAGATTCGTTCCTTATTATGTTTTTAGTATTTGATTTAATAATGTTTTGGATCGAAAAAACCCTTTCAACGCACGCCGATGAATGTGGAATTGCTAGCGAACCTTGAGCTATTCGATAAATGTTTTTGAACATATGTATATGCCCATTGTTTGCAAAAGCTGACCTCAGTCCAAAATGTGGCAATGGTTTTTGTTTTTACCGAGTAATTTCCATACAACGGCGCATGGAACCGCAGGTTTTCGATTCAAAGCGTACAATCGTGCGATATTGGTACAACCGTCATAAGCTTGCTAACACACGATACAATGATCGCATACGACCGCAAATTGCTTACAACCGTTGTACAACGATTGTATCGTGTATTTCCAACTTTGCACAACACTAAAAACTGAATATTGAATTTTTAAATTATGAGCCCCAAGCCAAATGTCATAGAATAAACGACGAGGGCCTGTTTGGATGCGTTCATAAATGCAGTCAAATTAGAAATAAAGTAATAATGTAGGCAAGTAGCAAATGTATTAAATTTTGAAGAATTGTAATATGCCATATTCCTAAGTAAAATATATTCGCCTGAGTGTACTAAATTTGGAAGAATTGTACTTGCGTACTTTTAAAAATTAATTGTACTAAAAAAGGTACAATTGTACGTCGTTTTTCATCCCTGCTTACGAGTATGACGGATTTATTTCTTTCTTTGGTAGGAATTTGAATGAAACCATATGAGACACAGTGAATAAGCCAAAACAAAAGTCAACATTGCGTAGGTTATAGATATTCAAACTTTTGGTAATTTTGGTGAATCAAAATAAATAAGTTGTTAAATTCAGTTGTCAGTGTTGAATGATGTTGATGTATGTAGGTATATGTACGATTATGATATCTTTCTTCTGTCTGTCCGTCAATTCCGCTCTTCGCTCTTTTGCAATCTCTATCTATCTGTATTTATCTCATTCGTAAAATTATATGACCAATGCAAATAATATATACACCATTTTTAAAAAAATGTTTCACTTCTACCGCGTGTGACTGACACACACACTTTTTTTTATGTAGTCTTGTTTTGTTATCAATTAAATGTTAAATGCACAGCATATAAGAAGGAAATGGTTTTTTATTGGTTGAAAACACGACAATGCAAAAGGGATCCAAAAAAAAAGCAAATGTGCTATCTTTCTGTCGCGAACATACATAATGTAACAATAAATTTTACTACGTACATATGTGTATCTGTATGACCTGAGTTTGACTCTCTTTCTCTTCAGTCAAATCGAACGTTTTGATATATCGAACAAGGTTGTGAAACCAAATTTGAAGTTCGCATCGTTTTAGGTAGGCGCATTGCCTTGGCGCAAAATTTGAATCCTGCTCCACAACTTCCGAAATGTTTGTTGATTTGTATGGATTTTGGTAGGCGCAAATGGAGCGGTATGATAAGACTGCTCCACAGCATGTTGGTAGTGAAAATTTCGTTTTTGGCAATGGGCTGAAAGGGTCAACTGGATCTTTAATATGAAACAACAGAGTCTACTATGGTTGCAGCAGAGACAATTGTTTGTCTCTGGTTGTAGTTGGGTACAGATAAAAATTCTGCTAACTGGTCTGTTATACCAATTAGCAGCTATGGAGAGAAAGGGAATAAAATGTTGTGGGAACGGGAAGGGATAGAAAAAAAAAACATTATGTGCATATTTATATGGAAATTTGGTGATGTTAATGTGTGTGTATTTTTTAAAGTACAGTGATTGAAATGTGTGTATTGTTATTTGAGAAGTACGGTGAGAAATATTTGTTTATGAAGAATATAAATGCATATGTATTAGCAAACGAGTAGATCCATTCCTGCAAAAAATATAAAACGCACACACAAATGGTTGCGAGAAGCAGGCCCCGGTTCACCTCGAGCTGTAGCGCCAACTAAGTAAGTAAACGAGTAGATCTGTTTTTTGGATAGTATTTTTTTTAGTCTTTACGCCTCTTGCTTTCTAGCGCCTGGCGCAGCTGCGCCACTCGCTCCTATGTAAGGTCCGGCCCTGGTGCCAAGGGACCTAAAGCTTATTACGAATTATAGTGGTTTTCGAAATAGCGGGGTTACGAATTATTGAAAATGTTTTCAAGGGACCGGCAGTTTATTTCGTATAAGCGGGGCTTACGAGTTAACGAGGTACGAATTATCGAGATGATACTGTATATGTATTTGAGAATTGAAATAAAAGGTAAAACTTTATCCTTTAGGTACTGACTTAAACTTAAGGTAACCTAGTAACCTAATACCGATGCAAAAGGTAACAAAAAATAAAAATAATAAAATTGTACATTCCCTCCCTTCTCTCGATCCGCATGCTGATGAAAGATGAAGCAGAAACACAACTAAAGTCTCTTCTCTAGCAAGTATCAGCAAAATCATCCGTCCTCTACATACATTGCGAATTGGAAACTTGGGAGGAATGAAAATAAAAGAGTAAGGGATACCGATGGTGGATATGGTTTTATATGTACCGAAGAGAAGAGCATAATATCTACACGAACAAGCCTCTCTCAACATAATGAAACTGGAAAAATGTAAATTATTAGGTCTGTTTGGTATCTTTTCTATGCAAATCTTAACTCGCTCTCAAATAATAAAATAATTTGTAAAGTGGGGGTAAATCCTCTCAGCAGTGGAAAATTCGTAAGCTAAGTAAACAAACACGTTTTCGTAAAACCTCCAAATTTGTTTTTGTTTTCCACTAACAATGAAGATTATGATATTTCACAATTGTCAGAATAGCTGGTTTGACAGAATCGATCAAACTACGCGCAGAAAAAGTCCGCGTAAGATTGCGTAAGTTTGTGTACGCTCTCAATGGAGGGGACATTTTTTGAACTGTTATTTGGCTATCTCTTTTACGAATATTTTGGGTTAACAAACACGAAATTCGTAAGAATAGGTACTTTTTGCACTAAATATGGGTTTTCTGTCAAATCTCGAAGAGTGGGGGTAAAATTCTCTCAAAGACAGAAAAATCAAGAAAAAGTAATCGAACGTATTAAGCACCAAAAAATTAAGAATATATGCGATTTGACAGATTTGACAGTTTTCATAATACACCCCAAAGAAATTTCCTGGACTAAAATTCGTAGCATGGGGAAATTTTCTACGTACGTCTGCGTACGCGAACGGGTTTTCATTGTTTTTCGTTATTTTTCGTGGATTTTCGTTGTTTTGGGAGGGTACAAATGTGTACGAATTCGTGGGTTACCAAACAGACCTATGGAATTAAAAAAATATATTTTTGGAATAAAAAGTAACGCATTGGCTAATCCAAGAAGTATGTAGAGTATCAATTCACGAAAGTTTTATTCAAATGTGTTGAGCCGTTAAAGCGTGATTGTAAGACAAACATCCAAACATCCAAACATCCAAACATCCCAATATCCAAATATTCAAACATCCAAACTTTCACATTTATATAATAGTAGGATAGGATAGGATAGGATATTAAATAAGTTTTCTTCTAATTTTTTTTTTCCTACAAACAAATTTTTATTTTCACTTTCGGGATTTTGGATTTTCAGGATTTTTGGGATGTGTATTTTCGGGATTTTGGATTTTCGGGATTTTGTATTTTCGTGATTTTGGATTTTCGGGATTTTGGGTTTCGGGGTTCTGTCCGACTTCCGATCAAAAGAGATCTTTACAATTTGGTTTCTCGTTCTCTCTCTGCCAGTTGATTGACCGCTTATGGCGACGAAACAATGCTTTTTTTTAAAACATATGTAGGTATGTACGTATATAGGCTAAGAAAAAACACGCGTAAAGAAACAATATATCGCGGCTTAACGTTCTCCCAATATATATCTGGCAGCACTGAGTATAGTGAAGTGACATACAAATGACACTTCAGTTATATACACTACTCCAATCGAATTATCAGTATCAGTTGTATTGTATTGTATTTAGAAGGGGGTTGTCTCCTTAGAGACAACAAGCACGTAGACCTGTAGGCCCATTGTACTTTGGTGAAGTACCACCCCATTCGCTGAATTAGCGATTTGTTGCTGAGCTATATGTCGATCTAAATCTGCCCGTCGCTTTCGCAAAGCGAAGCAATAGGGCAAGATTGAGCTCCAGTAGATCAACGTCCCGTAGGACGTAGTTGCCTAGAGTGGCCTTTCTGATTCGAGCAAAGGCCGGACACTCGCTAATGAAGTGCTCAGCCGTCTCATCTTCTTCTAGGCACATCTCGCAGAGGCCCGAGCTTCTGATTCCAATTTTGTTCAGATGCTCGTTTAAGGGAGTGAACCCAGTGACCAGTCCTGTGAGGATTTTGAGGTCATTTCTACGAAGGTGTAACAGAAACTTAGTTCTGTTTGCCCTGGGCGCGTCTACTAACATTTTGGCCTGTCTGCATGACCTAAGTTCATGCCAATGGTTGTAATGCTGTAGTCGCAGCAGTTCAAGAAGCTCGTTTTTAGCATAAGCTGAACTGCAGCCAATAACAGGCTGAGGACCGATAAAAGGGGTCGCTGATCCAGCTCTAGCCAGAGCATCAGCTTTATCGTTTCCCGGGATGTCAGAATGTCCCGGGACCCAGACCAGTGTGATCTTATTACATCGCCCAAGCTGATTCAGTTTGTTGACAGCTTCCTCAACAATTTTTGAGTTGAACAACGCTGCTGAACAGGCTTTGATAGCTGCTTGACTATCAGAGCAGATGTAGATGGACTTGGATTTCCACCTCTTGTTAAGTGCAATGTGCGCTGTAGTAGCGATAGCATACACTTCTGCCTGAAAGACAGTTGTAAATCTACCCAGTGGAATAGATTGCTCAACGTGGCATTCTTCTGAGTAGACACCTGCTCCGGAGAGCTCATCCATTAAGGACCCGTCCGTATAGAAGACTATACTACCTGATGGGAAACCAGACCAACCTCCGCTGTTCCATTCAGAGCGATCTGGAAGGAGACATTGGAACCTTCGCCCGAAATTGTATTTGGAGCTTATGGTGTCCAGAGCTCCCCCCAAGGCTCCTGGTACTAAATCGAGAAGCTCCCCCACCCTGCTACCTCTACTACCTTCACTGAAGGTAACTCGCCTTCCAAGAAGCACACCTATGCGGTATACTGCTTTTCTAGCTTCGTTTTCAATGAAGATATGCAGTGGAGGCAAGGCAAGAAGGATCTCAATGGCGGCGGTGGGTGTCCCTCTCATGGCCCCGGTAATGCTAATGCACGCTAGGTGCTGAAGTTTTTCAAGGCAACGTTTGAGAGGCTTCGCTTTGTACCACCAAGCTATCGAGCCATATACGACATATGGCCTGACTATACTCGTGTAAATCCAGTAGACCATTTTTGGGCTAAGCCCCCATGATCTATTGAACATTCTACGGCATTGCCAGAGTATGTTGGTGGCCTTAGTTGTTCTTGCAACCAAGTGGTCTAGGAAGGTTAGTTTTGGGTCCAACAGGATACCCAAGTATTTCACCGTACTAGAAGGTTTAAGCTGGGTGCCCAGGAACGTAGGCCATCTTATAGGAGGCAACTTCCTTTTGTTTGTGAACAGCATCATCTCGGTCTTGGTGGGATTGACCGATAGTGACTGCTCACGGCACCATGCTCCAACAATGCTAAGAGCGGATTGCATCCGCTCACAGAGTGCTGGTAAGTTGCTACCACTGACGATGATGCATTCATCATCAGCGAATCCAATTGTTGGATATCCTCCCTCGTTAAGTCTTCTCAGTAAGGAGTCAACTAAGAGGTTCCACAATGTGGTCGACAGGACTCCACCTTGCGCAAAGCCTTTTACAGCTTGCACTGTCTTGGAGTAACTACCTAATGAAGCTGTTGTTGATCTGCTCTTAAGCATCGCTAGGATCCAACCGATGAGTGTCGGGTCAATTCCTTTTGATCTTAGTGCAGATTCAATCATTTCAAAGGTGGGATTATCGAAAGCTCCCTCAATATCGAGGAATACAGCGAGGCTATAGTGCTTACGGTCGAGAGCGCGTTGCACCCTTCCTGTCAGCTCCACCAGCGCTGTCTCCGTCGACTTGCCTCTTTGATAGGCATGCTGGCTATCATGGATTGGCGCTACACTTAGCGTTCCTATCTTAAGCTGCACGTCAATCAATTTTTCAAGGCCCTTCAGAAGGAAGGAAGAAAGGCTGATAGTCCTGAAACTTTTTGGAAGATCATAGGCTGGCTTACCCGGCTTGGGGATGAAGACAGCCTTGGCCCTCCTCCAAGATAGAGGGACATAGCCTAGAGCAATACTTGCTCGGTAGATCCTAGTGAGAAACAGTAGTATTGTATCGATTCCCCTTTGAAGGAGTATTGGATAAATACCATCTGGTCCGGGCGATTTGTAAGGTGAGAAGGATAGAATGATGGTTCTTACCTTTTCTCTCGTTACAGTGCTCACCGCTGACCTCCATTGATCACTAGTGGGCCTGCTTTTGTATGGATTATGACTCTCCTCGTCAGCATCGCTGCATCCAGGAAAGTGAGTCCCCATTAACAATTGTAGGGTTTCCTCTTTTGAGGTAGTGAAACGACCATCGGGATAGCGCAAGGTGTCAAGTTTGGCATTTGGGTCCGCAGAGAGAACTCTTTGCAGTCGCGAAATGGCACTTACATCCTTTAGCTCCCCACAGAAATTTCGCCAAGATGTGAGCTTGGCCCTTTTGACTTGTCGTTTGTATTCTCTCTGCGCGTCGGCATGAGAGTTCCAATCAACCGTGCTGCCAGTTTTCATGGCTCGATTAAACAGCTTCCGCACTTTCTTCCTGATCGTGGCTAGCTTCGTGTTCCACCAACGAGTTGGTTTTGCACCGCCGACCTCTTTTTCAGGACAGGATTCGTGGAATGCTGTTATAATACCGCTCTGTAGGGTATCAACCGCTATGTCAAGTGCAACGCTGTCGTGGATTCGCATTGGAGTCTGCCCCAATTGATCCTGCAGCGCTGAGGCATAGGCGTCCCAGTTCGTGCGGCGCACATTTCTGGTGGTGGCTTTGACCGGTTGATCCGCAGCCAAATTAAAGGCCACGTATCTATGATCAGAAGCCGATTCTTCTTTGAGAACTCTCCATCGAGTAACCATGTCCACCGCATTTGCCGAGGCAACGGTAAGATCGATAACTTGCCTTCTTTGTCGAGTGACGAAGGTAGGATCGGTCCCTAGATTAAGTATCTCAAGATGGGAGGCTGCGAAGTAGTTTAAGAGAGTTATTCCTCTCACGTTTGTATCAGTACTTCCCCAAACGCAGTTATGTGCATTTGCATCCATACCGATTATCAACCGTTTGTTAGCTTGCCGAGCATATTCAACAAGCCTCATCATCTCTGCCGAGGGGGGTGGCGAGATGGAGTCGTAGGGCAAGTACACCGAAGCCATAAGGACTTCTGTGCTGTTGCCACCTCTTTTGTAGCTAATCTTGATCGCAGTACAGTCTTGGGAACTGTATTCAGGCAGTAGACTTGCATCATAGCCTTTAGCGACAAAGACGCACGTACGAGGTTTCAGTGTTCCTGGTTTGACGAAAGTCGCACCTGGTGCTTCAGCGATGCCCCTTACCGTCCCCTTGTACACATAAGGTTCTTGTATGAGGCATACGCCTGTCTGCATTTTACCAAGACGCCTACACAATAGATGTGAAGCCGCCTTGGAGTGCTGCAAGTTAATCTGAATGACCTCTAGAGATGTGTTAGCCATGGTGCTAAACATCATTAGAGGTCCCAGCTTTTTTCCTAGCGCTTTTTTCAAGCTTACAAGTAAGCCTGTTGGCCAAGAAGTACGGCTGGAGGTTACGCCTCTCAAGAGCCTCCACTGAGTCCTCATCTATACCAATGGTGTAGAGCTTACCATCTTTGTTTGCACTAGAATGGTAAACTTTCCACCTTTCGGTAAGCAGACCCGGGTTTTGGCCCTTAAGGAGCGCGATGAAGGTTCCTTGATCCAGACTTGCATCCGGGACGAAGACCTTCATCTTAATGTAGCCCCTAATCTCAGATGGGTGCAAGACTTTGAGGTCCTGCTCCTCTAATTTCGGGAAGATGCGAGCAAATTCAGCTTTGATCCATTGATTTGTGGCTTCATCAGCGCAGCAGAGAATAAATCCTCCACCACTTTTGACGATGCGCTCAAATATAGGACATCCGCCTTCCTTTACCCGACTTAAGATTGCGTCATTCAAGGCCTTGTCAAGACTGCTGATGTGTTCTGCAGTGAATTTTCGCATGTGGTCATTCGCAAAAACCACTGACAACCGCAGTCCTAGCAATGCCGAGTCGACGAATCGTTTTTTTCGGGGGATGAGTTCTTTCGCCAGTTTGACTGGTTCCGGTTCTCTTGCCACCTTTTACTACATGAGATGTAGTCTCCGATGGCTTACCACCCCTTCCCGCAGCAACTTCCTTCTCAGCCGAGACTGATCCAGTAGAAGCCGAAGGTTCTTTAGGAGCTGCAAGACTTGAGCTCTTAGGGACCGAGTCCGCCAACTTGGTAGCCTCTGTGCCGAGCGTTAGCTCCGCTTCTTTGGCCTCCTTGTTAGCAAGACGGTCTCTCGCTCGCTTCTTTTTGCGCCATGCCCCCTTCTTCCGTTTTCTCTTCTCTTTTGCCCCTTTGACCTCAACGTTTCCTTCTGCACAATGTGTATCGGACTCGGAAGCCTCTGAGTCTGAAGAAGAGGAAGGTGGTAGTACCCGAGCTTCGTTAAGCGACAACTTTTTGAGTTGCCTCCTAACGCCGCTTTGACCTATGGTGGGTGTCTGGATGGATGAGTCACTCTGCGTGCTAGACAGGGTAGCCCGTGGTCGCTTCAGCATGTGACCATCACTTCCATTTCCACTGCTAGGCGTGGCGGCAGTTACAAGTTCAGTCACCGGGTCTGATGAGCTCAATGCTGCCGATTTGGTAGCCGAACCCTCCATGTTCGATGACAGAACCTGTGTTTTTTTGCTGTCCCCACTAGAATAGGCCAAGGAACATCTCAGTGATGAGCGTCCAGCCTCTAGTGGTTCGAGCTTCGATTTAAAACTCACAGCAGCGACTACCGCTGCCTTATTGAGCTCCACTGGCGACCTGGCATTATCTAATGCCAAGCCAACACCGGTAGCCGTGGTAACTACCGACTTTCGGGCTTTTTTATTCGCCCTCTTCTCCGTCGTTCCTCTTTTCCCATGATCCCCCGGTGGAACTTTCAGTTTGGAAGAGCTCAAGGATACGTTGACCGTACCCGAACCCTTCCTTTCAGGAGTCCCCACCTTTTGGACTTCGCTTTCCCCGCTAGAACAAGCCGAGGGAGTTCCCAGTTTAACTGAGACCTCAGCTACATCCAACGGTTCAAGCACAGAGTCAGGAATCATGGGGTTTTCAGCGACTACCGCTTCTTTAATAGGATCCACTGGCGACTTGACACTTTCCAATGCCAAGCCATCGCCGGTAGCCGTGGCTTCTACCGACTTTTGGGTGTATATCCCCACCCGTTTTTCCGTCTTTTGTTTTCCGCCTTTATCCATGTTTTTTGTGATTTTTAAACTAGTTTTTCCTCTAGTGATTACCTCTTAGTTGTAGTCGTCTCTTTCTACACTACAACAGCTCGGGACACTCAACTGTAGGAGAGCGTCACACATGCCATCATAGTTTTAAGGAATCAACTTACTACATAAGCCTCTTCACCACGACAAGGTAGGCAATCTTCGAAGAAGATCAGTATCAGTACAGGGCATATAGGATATTTGCCTCTCAGTTTCGTTGCAATAGCTTGCATAAACCGGCCCCTTTTTAAGCTTTGACTGGGTTATCGTAGCATGCATGACAAATCGCCGCAAATCGGAGAGCAATACCCGTACGGTTAGCATTTGCTTATTTAAGAAGAACACAGTCTAAAAACAAGTATATATAAATGTGCCGCAAAAACAAAAAAACTACTGAACGGATTTGAATGTGGTTTTCTGCAAATTAGAAAAATAAAAGTTTATATTCTGCTTGTGGGCATTTAGCTCGCATATTCAAAATATAATGTTGGTTCAGTGCCAAAAGTGAAAATTATATAATAAAATCTGGACCCGATAGGTGGCGCTGGAGTCAAGTTATTACTTACTTCTATATTTATGGACCAAAAAGGCTCATATTCACAATATATGTTGGTTCAGTGCCAAAAGAGAAAATTATATAATAAAATCTGGACCCGCTAGGTGGCACTGGGGTTAAGTTATTAGATCTAAGTATATATATAAAAATGAATGTATGCACAATGTACTAATTAATGTTTGCCTTTTATAGACTCGGAAACTACTCAACTGATTTTGGTAAAATTCTCAGAGTACGTTTTGTGAATATATATACGAAATGTGGCTATGAAACATTTTGGTCAAGTAATATAGACAGACAGACAGACAGACAGCCAGAGAGATAGATGGATAGATTGACGGACAGACAGACAGGCTAACGGACAGACAGACAGATCGTCCGATTCTTTGAACTAAATGACAGTGTATGTATGTATTGAAAGTAACACTATATTTTTTGGACACGGGCGAAGCCGGGCGGGATGGCTAGTTTATTATAAATACACATATCTACCTACATACAAAGAGAATATTTTTATAAGCGCTGCAAAGCGGGTACATCAGCTAGTAAAGATAATAAATGTGTACAAAGTGGATACCATCTTGATTTTAATGAAATTTTAGTATAATGTGGAGGTCATTTTTTAGAGTATTTTGATATATCAATAGTACCGTAATGTATTTTAGCCTATAGAGTCTAGGAAAAAGCACGCACAAAAAACGATAATCGGGGCTTAAGTTCTCCTAATGTACACCTGGCTCCACTGGCAATATGGCACTTCAGTTGTAGAATTTATTTTTCTTTGGATAATAAAAAAAAGGAAATTTGTTGATTATTACCTTTTCTCCTTTAAAGACATGTTTTTCGTAATTGATATGACGTCTTGTCATTTTTATCATTTTGTGTAACACTTTTCGAGAAAAGTAATTTGAAAGCACAGATTTTATCGCGGCTTAAATCGCAGTGTTCGCGCTGGAATGACGAACGAAAAAAAAGAAAGAAAAATACAACTATTCTCGTTGATGTTCACTCACAGACTAAACGTGAATGCTTTATTGGCTGCAACATTCCGCCCACCTTGGAACGGATTGCAAAATTTGTTCGAACATATAATTTATACATAAGTGTTGATAGATTTAAGTAAGAAGATTAAGTAATGATTAAGAATTAATTATAAATCGAATTGACAAAATGAGAATAGAAAATGAATTAGGAACATGAAATGAGAAATGAATGTTAGATATTAAATTACAAATCCAATTGAAAAAATTAAATTAGGAAATGAAATAACATGAAACAAGAAATGAAATTAGATATTGAAATACAAAGTGAAATCAGTTAGTTTCTTCTTCATGTGATAAAAGAGGCAATATCTTGACAATGGGACGGGTCAGCGACCCCTCCGCAGTTTTAAGTTTGACGACTCGTACGTTCCCATCTGATCCAGGATGAACTTCGGTGACCCTTGCTAATTTCCACTTAGCAGGTGGTAGTTTTTCATCGCGAATGACCACAAGGTCACCCACTTTGGTGTTAGAGTTTCTGCGAGTCCACCTTATTCGCTGTTGTAGTTGTACCAAATACTCGGCACTCCATCTCCTCCAGAAATGTTGTCTCATATTTGAGATGAGATGCCATTTGTTTGATAGGGTCAGCTTGAAATCGTCGGAGTTGGGTTCAGGAATAAGTTTAAGCGGCTCTCCAACTAAAAAAATGTCCTGGAGTTAGAACAGCCAAATCGTTTACATCCGTAGACATCGAGCAGAGAGGCCTGGAATTGACACACGCCTCTATCTCCGTTAAAAGCGTTGTGAATTCTTCGAATGTAAGAAGATTTTCTCCAACTGTTCGTCGCAAATGATATTTTAGGCGTTTCACGGCAGCTTCCCAATACCCACCCATGTGAGGTGATGCCGGGGGGTTGAAGTGCCAAATTGTTCCATCATCAGCCAGATATTTCGCAAGGTTTTCGTCGTTAATTACACTCTGCAGCAACTCTCGAAGCTCTCTTTCAGCACCCGTAAAATTGGTGCCATTGTCACTGAACATCTCTTTGCAGTGACCACGGCGAGACACAAAACGTTTGAATACAGCGATAAACGACGATGATGAAAGGTCACTTGCGAGTTCTAAGTGCATCGCACCAGTTGACATACAGATAAACACGGATACATACCCCTTCATAGATTTGGACCCTCTTCCCTTTTGATAATCGAAGCGATACTGGACCAGCAAAGTCCACTGCACTGCGCATAAAAGGTCGGCATGCTACTACACGAGGCCTAGGTAGATCGCCCATAAGTTGTTGCTGGAGTACGTGTGTATGTCTGCGCCACTTTACACAGGATCTGTAGATGGCGTTTCTAACATAATTTTAAAACACATTGGGTGCTTTGTAGCTGATGTACTAGCAGTAATTTTTAATCGCAGTATTTTTTTGGGAATTTTTCCTGAGGCTCTCAAATGTGCGGACGTAATTCCACTATTTAAAAAAGGTTCAGCAAAAGACATAATTATAGGCCAATCTCTCTTCTTCCGGTGTTTAGCAAGGTCTTTGAAAAAATTGTTAAAGAGAGGATTTTATCTTTTTTAAATAGATCAAACATTTTTAGTCAGGTGCAATTCGGGTTTCGGAAGGGTAAGTCTACGGAAGATGCACTTCTAAATTTTTGCTCCCAGATTTTCTCTAACCTTGACCGCAAAAAGTACACTTCAGGCTTATTTGTTGACATTACGAAGGCTTTTGATATGGTCAACAATGTTATATTGTTGAGAAAACTTGAAATAGCTGGAATTCGTGGCTTTATGCTTGACTGGTTAAGGTCTTACCTTTCAAATAGATCCCAAAGAGTAAAGACTGGTGATATAAGGAGCGAGATCCAGTTAATTAATCTGGGAGTTCCTCAAGGTTCTGTGTTAGGACCGATTTTGTTTCTCGTCTACATCAATTCACTGTTTGACCATAATTTTAAAGGCACTCTTATTGCTTTCGCCGATGATGTAGGCTGTTCTTACGGCTCTGACAGTGCATTGAATTTGGTATCTGATATCAACTGGGATCTTAATTTATTAAGGATGTGGTTTGCTGAACATAGTTTGAGTATTAGCACTAAAACTAAATTAATGCATTTCAATCTATCCGCCCCAGTTGGCATCAATCCAGAAATTTATTTTCACGCACCTCAGTGCCAAAAATACAAAATGGCTGGTTGCGCATGTGTTTCCGATTCATCCTTTCCAACTTTTTGTAGCACTCTAAGTTGTAATGATAAGTGTTTTTTAATCGGAAATGTGGATGAATTTAAGTACTTGGGACTCATTATTGATTCTAGGATGAGTTTTGCTAATCATACGGAGTCTTTAAGGAAATATTTTCGTTGTTCTCTCAGGAATTTCTTTTACCTAAAAAATGTTTGTTCGAATAAACTGCTACAAATAATTTACTATGGTATTTTCCATTCAAAACTTCAGTATGGTATTGCTTGTTGGGGAGGTGCATATAAAAATAAAATTCAGCCGTTGTTGGTTCTGCAGAAAAATGTATTAAGAAAAATATGCCGCAAACACCGTCGTAGTCCCAGTTATCCATTGTTTCGTAATATGAAAATTCTTCCAGTCCGTCATCTATATTGTTTTAAAGTATTAAAAACTTTCTATATGAGATCAGGAAGCCTTAATTGCAGGTTAATTTCTGATTATAATCTACGAAGAAACTTTTCGAATGTTGTCTCTGTACCCTTCTGTCGAACTACTGCTTTGCGTAATTTTTATTCGGTTTCATCTTGCCGCCTTTTTAATAAGCTTCCACAATCAATTAGAGCTTTAGATTCTTTTAGCAGGTTTAAAAAATGTCTAAGGAATTGGCTTTTAGAGCTTGATTATGCTAACTTAGAATCCTTTTTTTCTGACATTCTGGTGTAATTACTCATAAGTTTTTTCTTTTTTCTTTTTGCTTTGTATTATCTCCATTTAAATATTAAAATATCGTATCATTGTATCTTTCATTTTTCTTAATTCGTACGATAACTTTATTTGATTTAAGGGTCACCCCACCCATAATTATAATTATTTTTGTAATATCCTTCGATGTGGCATTTGACACTATTTAATACTTTGTAGTACATAAATAAAAAATGTCACTTATATTATTTCTTGAATTTGTTATAACTTATGTAAACATTAAAAATTGTATGTACATATTCGAATTTCTATGAAATAAAATTTTATCTTTATCTAAAGTTTGCGAGCAGAAAGGACCCAAAAGCGGTTTTGAAGCATGGCTTGCATAGCTTGTGGCCCTGCGTGTAGAGTTATGCGGTGAATATGACACAGATGAGGGTAGTGAGTCTTGCGGTTGCTGGTAGCAGTATAGGATGTTTTTTGTCCAGTTGTAAAGAGGTGTTGCATAGTCGTCCGCCAACTCTCAGTAGACCTTTATCATCCAAGAAAGGATGCAACTTTAAAAGCTTGCTGTGGCGGCTTACAGGTTTGTTGGACAAAAGGCGTTGAATGTCATCGGCGAAGAAATGTGACTGGGTGATTTTTATCCAAACGGAGAATGCTTCGTCTAACTCTGAGGGTTGAAGATGACGCTGATGATGATGGACTTGATTGGGTATTATATGCGGGTATTCTTGATTAGCTATTGAACTTCGAAGATTGCGTATGAACCTCAGAATATATGCAGTTACACGCTTTAATTTGGTTAACGATGAGTAATTATCGATGAGTCCCCAAATAGGCGTTGTTGTGGTATTGTCAGATTTGTTACGGAGAGCTGTTGAACTGGCCATGATGATTCGTCTTTATTGATCCATGGTGGACCATCCCACCAGAGCGGATGTTCTGCTAGGGTTTGCGGGGAAACACCTCGCATAACACAGTCAGCGGGGTTGTGTGAAGATGGGACGTGCAACCAGTTCTCCGGAGGTATAACGTTTTGAATTAGTGACACACGGTTCGCTACAAATGGCTGTTGACGAATCCATGCGAGGGCTACAGTTAATTCAGTCCATCCAAAAATATTGCGAATCGGATAATTAATTGATGATTTGACATGCGTTATTAACTGTGCTAGCAATGCGGCTCCGCACAGCTCCAAGCGGCGTAAAGACAACGTTGTTTGCTTTAATGGAGCGACTCTTGTTTTTGCGGTGAGAAGAAGTAACAGTGCGGATGTACACAACGGCGGCGTATGCGGTTTGGGAAGCATCTGCGAACCCATGTATATCGGATATAGTGTTCGGTGTACCAATACCAACCCACCTAGGCAATCTAATTGCTGCGAGGCAGGTGATATGGCTCCGATAATGTAGCCACTGCCGTTTAATGTCGTCTGGTACTGCTTCATCCCAGTCGACTTTGGGACTCCAAAGCCGTTGGAAAAGCATCTTAGGAATGATAGTGCATGGAGCCAAAAGACCCAGCGGATCGAAAAGCTTGGAGGTCTCTGAAAGTAACAAGCGTTTAGTTAAGTTTGCTATATCTATTTTAGAAACCTGAACGGTAAATGTCAAAGTGTCAGCAAGCGGTTCCCATTGTAGCCCCAGAGTTCGGACACTATCCTCATCGGAGAGATCTAGACGGTGGGTAGTTTCTCGTTCATGTGCAGGAATGGCACTGATGACGAGCGATGAATTTGAGTCCCATTTTCTGAGATGAAAACCACCTCGGCTCAGAATAGATGACACTTGATGCTGTACGCGTTGCAGTTCTGTCTCGTCACAGCCACTGGTTAGTAGGTCATCCATGTAAAAATCGTTGAGGATGATGTGCTTTGCAGCGGGATGATCTTGACCTTCGTCTATAGCAGTTTGTTGGAGCGATTTGACTGCTAAGTGAGAAGCCGAGGCTACCCCGTAGGTGACGGTTAGCAACCTGTAGTCCTTGATGTCCTCTGATGGGTTATCGCGCCATACAATGCGTTGATAATTGATGTGATCTTCGTCTATTCGTACCTGACGGTACATCGTGGCCACGTCTGCGCTCATTGCAAATCGATGAGAGCGGAGTCGAAGAAGGGTCGTGAATAGATCTGCTTGAAGTTGCGGGCCGACCATTTGCGAATCGTTGAGTGAAAAACCAGAAGTAGTGCGGCAAGAGGCGTTGAAAACTACTCTAAGTTTGGTCGTATTGCTAGTGTTTTTGATGACAGATCGATGCAGCATATAATAGTGGTGGCCTGGCACTGGCGGTTGAGTGACTTCTTCCATATGGCCGAGGTCGATGAACTCATGAATGAAGTTTTTATATTAGGCGTGTTTTTTTCAAAACTATATAGGCTTAGAAAATTTTTTCCATGTTAATTACACTAACAACTAAGCCTTTATAGGCTTACGAAACCTGGATAATTATCCAGTCTTAGGTGCTTAGCCTGGAATGTGCTACCAAACTGTTTTTCGTCGATAGTTATCGAAATTGTTATCGAAATGTCAAATATGACATTAAAGTGAGGGAGAAATATGAAGGCCGGTAGCTATCAACCGAACTCTGATGTCATTTCAAATTTAAATTATTTCTGTACATTTTAAAATGGGTAGAAAAGAAAGAAATATGAATTTATCCGACACGGAAAAGAAAATTATAATGAATTAAGTGAACTTGTTCCTTATTTTACTATTTAACTGAAGTGAATTTGACGAAAAAAATTCTATCCACCAACTTATTAATGAGCGCTTGAAAACTACCGCCCTTACTTTGAATGAAAACAATGCCTATGTGAAACTGTCAAACGTCAATTAGCATAGTCCTGCCAAGTCACTGTTCAGCGTTTTTTTTTCTCATTTGCTGCTAAGCCTATATAGATTTGAAAAAAAAACACGCCTATTGAATGCGAAGATCTCCATCCTTCGCGAACTGCTTCTCCATTCGAAATAATGCACGAACTGCAGCTTGACGTGAGTTTCCCAGAGGACAGTTGGGCTTAAATGGGAGTTTAGCCACGTATCGTCCGTCACTATTTCGGTAATGCGTGTCGGCAAAGAAACGTTCACAAAGTTGCTCTTCGATGGATAGGTGTTTAATTTCAGGTAGGGCTTCGATGTGCCAGAACTTGGAAACAACTTTCGTAAGTGAAGAATCTGTGAACATACACATTGCGTTGGTTGTGTTGCTTGGGGGTTCGCAATTGACAACTTTTCCAAATAGAACCCACCCAAGCGTAGATTGCTGTGCCATTGGAGTTCCGATGGGACCCTTGATTAACCCAGTACGGAGAAACTGTCCCAGTTCATCTGATCCTACCAGAATGTCGATGGCAGCTGGTGTATGAAAGTTAGGATCAGCTAACTTGATTTTGCTGATGTGTGACCAATCTGTTTTGCGTAGCTGAACAGGGGGTAAACTACTGGTTATTTTAGGAATTACCTGTGCGCGTATTGTTGTTGTGAAACTGGCGTCAGATGGCGAGATTGTGAGTTTGACTTCCCCTTTTGAATGTCCAGCTGCGGTTGCACCGATGCCCTCAATTGATATAGATGCTGGTCTTCTCTTCAGCTTCAGTCTCTGAGCGCAGCTTTCACTAATGAATGTTAGGTGAGATCCATTGTCAAAGAGAAGTCTAGCTGGCTGGTATCTTGCGGACTGGTCTAGAACATGAACGGACATTGTGCCTAGGAGAACCACGTGGTCGTCATGTGTAAAGTACGATGGCATTAAGTTGTTGTTTGTAGTTGCGGTCGGAGGCGTTGGTACTTCACGATGCGGATGCAGTAATGTGTTATGACGAACTTGACACGTGCGACATCCATTTGAACTTCGACATTTATCGTTGTTGTGACCAACTCCAAGACAATTGACGCAAAGCTTTTTCTCGTTGACAGCTGCTGCTCGTCGTGTAGATTCCAGTGCACGAAATTTATCACAACTGTAGATTCTGTGGTTTCCGGAACAATAAGCGCATGTACTTTGTTGAGATGTTGACGTGGAACATGCATTAATTTGGTCAGTAGCGGTTGTAATGTGCATTGAACCTGCAACTAAGTTAGCCTGTGTTAGGACTGTGCTTTGTAGGTAGAAGCTGAGGATTTTTGGTGCGAATCAATTGCTTCCAAAGAACGGCATCAAGATTCCAGAAATGAGATGAGCGTATTAAACGTAGGAACAATGTCATCCTTTTGCGATAGTTCCCACTGCCTATGAGTTTCAACATCTAATTTGCTTATCGTCAGATGGACTAGCCAATCATCCCAGTTTGTAACGGGTCTGCCAAGCGCCTTGAGACTTTGATAATGCTCTTGAGTGGCATCGATGAGTGATTTTAGAGCAATTGCCGACTCAGTGTTGACCTTTTTTATGGCAAAAAGTGCGCGGAAATGAGCGTCGATTATGCCACGTTCAACGTTGTAGCGTTTCACCAAGAGTTTCCAAGCTTCGGCGTAGTTATCGTCTGTAATTGGAAACCCTTTGATAACCTGTAAGGCCTCTCCTTGTAAGCTACAGCGCAGGTAATGTAGCTTTTGTGACCCAGAAAGTGAAGATTCATTCTGGACGAATGAAGTGAATGCGTCGCTGAAGGGTCTCCAATCTTTGGGGTCACCAGCGAAGTGCGGGAGGTCCATACGGGGGAGTTTTACATCTGCACGTGTTGTTGTCGGTTTGCTTGGAGCTGGTTGTAACTTCTTTAGGGCGCGAGTTAAATTAGCGAATGATTGACGATACCACTGTTCACCTTGGTCTCTCTCTGCTTTTTGTTCCTGCAAAGTCTCTTCGCCACAAGCAAGTTCCACAGCATCTTGAGCTTGTGAAAAGTTTTTCCAATGCTCAGATAAAAGCAAGAGAAAGGATTCCAAATCAGCTTCATCATATGATTCAGCTTTTTTGATTGCAGCTAAACACCGTTTAATTGCATTTCGATATGCATCACGTTTTATCAAACTAATGACTGTATGCGGTAGATTTTTGATAGAGAATCACACGACAAGCAAATTGAACGGTTTGTCAACGACTGCGAGAAGCGTTTGAAGGCCAAAGCGAGTGTGAAGAAAGAATGCGAAAATGTATGTACGCGTGATAGCGGGAATAATTTCACGATGCGAAATTAATTTAGAATATAAATGAATGTTATATTATGAAATATTATGCTGGTTAATAATAAATGATTTTATTTTATATCCGGCTCGAAGGATCGTTCGCGCTGGAATGACGAACGAAAAAAAGAAAGAAAAATACAACTATTCTCGTTGATGTTCACTCACAGACTAAACGTGAATGCTTTGTTGGCTGCAACACGCAGTCTGTATGTTGCCATTGCAGTGCGGGCAGTATGGGTTATCTACGTGTTTATGTTTGTAGAGATACTCCCGGAAGCATCCATGCCCCAATAGAAATTGTGCCAGGTAATAATTAACCTCTCTGTGTCCTCTGCTAGTCTACTCCTCTATGTTGGGGATCAGTGTAAGTATCCATCTTCTTTTGGTTGTACTGTTCCATCTGTGTTGACACACCGCCTGCATGGCCTCGCTGATGGTTCTCCTTTCTTCTAACTCGGTTCCGCGTTGCGCCCCTGACTTTTTCACATCTATATCGATATGCATTCTGCCTGATATTACACTGATTGCATCCGCTGACACGGTTATAAAGGCGCAGCATGCTCTTAGCGATGCGATATGTGTACGTGCTTTGGCGACGAATGGATATGCTTATAACGATCTCTCTTAAAAGTTCAAATAAAAGTTGCAACATTTTCTGAATTTGCTTTAAAATCTATTTAAGTTTTGTATTTGGATATAAAAGAATAGTGATTCATTTCCTATACAATTATAATAATATATGAACAATTGGTTTTTAAGAAATTTAAAATTAAGAGTGGAGTTTGCAACAGAAAGGGTCTCTCTTAAGAGGCAGATTAAACGGGTAATCTCTCTATTATATTTTCTTGATATACTTTTTTTTATTGTTTAAACACTCGTAAATACCGAAATGAGCGAAAATAACTGTCCTGATCCATCAAGTATGCTCTGCAATACATGCGAAAAACCCCTTCCTGCGAATGGTGACTTTGTAACATGCTACAACTGCAAATCTCACTACCACTTCTCTCCATGTTCGACGCTCTCCGATGGAACATACGCGAAGATGAACAATGACCGCCGTATCGACTGGAAATGTCATAAATGTAGACAACCAAGAACTAAATCATCCTCAACAACTACCCTAACATCACAGGCAGCAACAGAAATGGTTGGAGATAATCCACAGTCACAGAAACAACAGCGACAGGAGGACAAAGACGATGAAAATATGACCAAACGACACCGATTGTGTAATACGCTTTCCTCGAGCACAATGAAATCTGATTTGAACACCGTGCAATCAGATGTAGGTGAAATGAAACACCAGATGAGAGAAATAAAGAGTATTATTGAACAACTCGGCAATCGTATTGCAAACTCGTACGATGATATGAAGAAGCAGATGACAAACACGTTCGCCATAATAAATGATACGATGTCAACACTAGCTCAGCAAGTCCAAGAATTAAGAGCTAAAAACAATGAAAAAGACATCCGCATTGCAGTAATGGAGCAAAAACTTAACGCCTTGGAGCAACAGTCCATCGCAACAAACATTGAAATTAGCAATGTCCCGAAAAAACCGAACGAAAACATTAGGTGCATTATTAAAACGATCGCGAGCTCATTAGACGTAAACATTACTGACATTGACATAAAGGAAACATATCGCACCAAACAAAAAAACAACAACATTATTGTTAAATTCTCCGCACTGGGCATCAAGCAAGAACTTATGCAAAAATCGCGTGACAAGCACATTTGCGCTGATACGTTAAAAGAAAGAAATGAGGAAAACAAAAATGCATCGAAAATATATACAGACAGCAACAAATCGTCGATTGTTATGGCTAGCCAAAACAAAGGCCAAAACTTCAAATTGGAAATTTGTATGGGCGCGTGAGGGAAGAATTTTAGCAAAAAGAAATGAAACAACACCAATAATTAAAATCCTGGCAGAATCTGACATCGCTGCAATCATTTAAAAATACACTCAAATTGTTCAAAATCTAAAAAAAAAAACAATAATAGATAAAAAAAAAAAAAACATGAATAAAAACACAACAAAAACCTTTGAAAACTTTTATAAAATTAACACAATTGAATTTGGAAAACATCATCTTTCATGCATATATTTAAATATCCGTCGTTTTTTGCGTAAAAACCTCACTCCTTTTTTAGCAGCAATTAACAACTTAATCGAACTCGTCGACATAATTGTGCTCATAGTTCGTAGAAACGAATATTACAGATAACGAGAATCATCGGTATTCCATTAATGGTTTTAATGCAGAATACTTTAATCGGGAGAATAGCAATGGAGGCGGCAAAGCGATTTATATTAAAGAAACACTAGCTTACGACTGTAAAGTTCCAAACACACGATCATTTGAATCAATGCAACTTAATATTTATGTAAACAATCACTCGCTGACAATGTTTGCAATCTACCGCCCCCCTTCTTTTAACACAAAAACATTTATTGAAGAACTGGAAGAAATACTATGCACAGTGAAAAAGAGACAACACACCATAATTATTGGCGACATGAACATAGATCTACACAAGCACAACTGCACCAATCCAGCACAATACCTTGAAATGCTCTCGTCAAAAGGTATGGAAAACATACTCACGGAAAGCACGAGAGTGGACATAAAAAGAAATACAAGTACAAACATTGATCATCTCTTTATTAGAAATGTAATTGAATGTGAAACATTTGCAGCGGTCATACAAACGAATGTCTCTGACCATTATTCTCTCTTGTTTGGACTCACGTTTAGCGATAACAACAATAAAGCGCAAGCCAAAAAAAAGCAACATGAAAATATTAAACTATAAAAGGGTAAATGCACTAGTTTCTGGCACAAACTGGAACGAAGTCATGTGTGCATCAAATGTTGATGAAATGTATAATAAAATACATACAACTTTTAAATCAATTTACGATAAATCCCAAATACCGGTTCACAATAGAAAGAAAAGAGTAGCAAATCCGTGGATGAATGATGAACTAGTTAAGTACTGTACAAAAAGAGATAAACTTTATAAGAGGTGGGAAACCTAAAGATAAACAAAAAGAAAGTGAATATAAAATATTTAGGAATATAGTTAATAAAAAATTGGAACATGCAAAAAATAACTTCTATCAAAATAAATTTTATGAAAATCGTAACAATATTAAAAAAACGTGGCAGACTATTAAAGAAATCATTGGCAAAAAATCATACAGCTTGGACGAAACATTAGTGAAGAATTTTAAAAATGAAAAAAGAAATGATTAGAGCTAACAAATAAATTTGCGAAAACATTTAAAAACAATATCGAGAAAACAATTCATCTGTGTGACATAAAAACAATCACCCAAAACAAAGATTACGTAGTACGAAATTCTGTATTCTTAGAACGAGTCGAAGAAATTAAAATACATAATATAATAAAAGGGTTGGATGTAAAAAAAGCTCCCGGATACGATGAAATTCGTCCAAAAGACTTAAGAAATAACGCTGATATAAAAACACCCACTATAACTAAACTATTAAACATGAGCTTGGACGAAGTATCAATACCGAAAATGCTTAAGGTTTCCATAGTTCGACCAATTTATAAAAACGGGTCCAAAGCTGATATAAATAACCACAGGCCAATAGCAATATTATCAGTCATTGAAAAGATCCTAGAAGAAATCGTAGTAAGAAGACTTAAAGCTTTTATCGAAAAGTACAAAATTATAGACACAAATCAGTACGGCTTTCAAAAGGGAAAGAACATTAATCAACTTCTGGGTAACTTTGCCAGCAATCTGAATGAAAATCTCAGCAGGAATCATCACAGTCTCGCACTATTTGTCGACTTCACTAAGGCATTCGACACACTGTCACACAAAACACTACTAATGTCATTAGAAAACGCAGGAATTCGCGGAGACTGTATTAAATGGCTTCAAAACTATCTAACTATCTAATGTTAGTGATGAAACTTATGTTTCACACGGAGTACAACAGGGTTCAAAATTAGGTCCACTTCTCTACATCATATACTCTAATGATATGTTAAAAACGCTCAAAAATAGCACAACGTTCGCATATGCAGACGACACAGCAATCGTGGTTTCACACGTCAACATCCAAACAGCTGTTAAAAAAATGCAGCAAGAGCTTAATATTATCACGAGATGGTCACACGATAATGGACTGGCTATCAATGTTGAAAAAACAAAAGTCATGCACATCAAACCGCCCCACTTTTTGTACTATGATGTTCGTCTGAAATTCCATAGCACAGAGTGCCTCCACGCAGAAGCCAACACCCACACTACCACAGCTACCAACAGAACATTAGAAGATCAGTGCAAAACATACATTGAACTTGTCAACACTTACAAGTATCTTGGGGTAATTGTTGACCATAACCTTAAATGGAAACCGCATATAGAACAACTACAGAAGAAACTGAGAGGCACGTCGTACATGCTCCACCATTTAAGCTACCGCAGCAACTACTCAGTAGTTAGGCAAGCATACCTTGCCATCGGGGAATCACAGATTCGTCACGGTATCACTGCATGGGGCAGCTCTACACACTGCAGAGAGCTGCAAAACAGCCAGAATTCTGTATTAAAAATACTGGCAAAGAAGAAGAGGATCAACTACCATGACAACCATCGCATGCCAATAAACACACAACTCAATCTATTAAGTGTTAAAGATATTTTTAAATCTACCCTGATTAACGAGTTTTATGACTGTTATAGGATCCCAATCGACCACCAATACAACACACGCAGAAAAGCAGAAGGCAGATATAAAACAGAAAAATTTAAAAACGATTATGGAAAAAACGCGCTGGGCACAACATTGCCATCGATCTTAAACGAGTTGCCAACTAACCTTTAAAATATTTTTCATATCCCAAAACGAAAAAAAGAAATTAAAAACTATTTTATTAATAAAGTCAATCGATAAATGATTGTATATTATAATGTATGTAATTGAGTTAAAAAACAAAAAAAAACTTTCTCTGTTAATAAGGATCTTTCAATTTTATTGAATATTAATGAAGTTTAGTTAATTATCATTGGTTTTATTATTTGTATTATCATGTGTTATCTGTTCAGTACCATAAGCACGTGGAGGCTTTTTCACCTGCATACATCATGTGCTCTTTGAAGTTAAACGTGTGGTCCAGCAATATTCCCAGGTGTTTGATGTATGGGCTTAACTCGATGGTGTGTTCACCAACCTGTATGGTAAGGTGCTCTACTAGTTTCCAACTGCTTATTAACACTGCTTCCGTCTTGTGGTCTGATACACTGCTTCCAGTTCCAGGTCTGATGTTTGTTACCATAACCTGATATCCCTGATCACATGATTACATTTTTCAGATGCTTGGTCCAATGTATTTGCAACAACTTCTACTACAATATCACCTGGGTAGCCGATTATGTCCACTCCTCTTGGATTTGGTATTCTCATGATCCCGTCGTACGTTACGTTCCAAAGTAATGGGCTTCCTGTAGTTTTGTACTTCTTTGGCCCTTCTTCTGTGTCGTAGTAAAGGGTCCTGTCTTTGAAGTAGCTGGCAATTATACCTATTAGGTAGTGAGGTATCTGCAGGTTGGCAAGCACTCTTGACTATACAGTCCCAGTTGACTGAGTTAAACGCGTTTCTTACGTCGAGCGTTACGATGGCACAGTTCTGCTTTGTTCCTCCAAGCAACCTTCGTCCAGCGATCAATATCCGTGTGATGTCGCTTAATGCCTCTATTGCCTGTACGGTGCTTCGCTTGTCGCTTCTTTCTGAAGCCAAACTGTTGGTTGGAGAGTCCCGAGTCTCCTTCAGTGTATCGCTCTAGTCTTGCTCGTATTATTTTTTGAAGGGCTTTACCCAGCAGTGTTCCGAGCATGCGCAGTGGCCTGCACGATTACGGTTGCTCAGCTGGTTTGTTGCCTTTTGGAATAAGGACTAGCCGCTGTCTTTTCCATTGATGAGGGATTACGCCTTCCACTAAGCATGTCGTATACAAATGATGTGGGAACTCGCCTTCCACTAAGCATGTCGTATACAAATGCGTAGATATCTCTCACCTTAATTTGATCGCTTCCCTCAGGACAAGAATTTGGGATCCCGTCTATTTCTGGCATTTTGTTTTTGTCTTATGTCGTGGAGGTCATTTGGTACATATGTATTTATTTTTATTATCAAAAAAACTCGAATTTTATTTTATAAAATGTAGGTTACATATTTTCTTGATAAATGTGATGTAATGTGACATTTTGTAAGACTTGCTTTCGTTCAACAGTCTTTTTTTGTTTGAAGAATAGTAAATATTATAAGAAAGGGTATCAAATTGGCGTATTTGTTGTTGCAGGTGTCATGGGTACGAAGAAACTCTATGGGCGAAGATGCACTCGAATTGTTAACCGTTGGTCTGCATACGTATACGGGTGACAACAGATACACTATGGAATTTCAATACCCTAATAACTGGAGATTAAAAATAACCAATGCAAAAAAGGAAGATGAAGCCATATATGAGTGTCAGATATCAACACATCCGCCCAGAGTCATACAAATCCATCTACACGTTAATGGTAAGCAAACACATAAGTACATATCTATGTATCTATTTTGCATTTCGGTTATTTCTATTGCATTTTCCAGCACCGAAGGTCGTGATTGTGGACGAGTACAATATTCCATTACAGGAGAAATATTATGAAATAGATTCAACTTTACAATTATCATGTATTGTTCGAAATGTTGTTATGACATCATCTGTAGTGTTTTGGCGTCATAGTGATCAAATTTTAAATTACGACACTACTAGAGGAGGAGTTAGGTAAGCTTAAACAAATCTTGTTTTTTTTTTTTTTTTGTTAAATACATACGACAAGTTTAGGGAGCCAGCAGAAATTGAACTCTTTAAATGAAATTGAAGTTTTTACTGGTGGAGACTTGAAGAATTTCTCCGAGAGTAAGGTTGTCTCCTGAGGGCACCGAGTGTCATGCATTCGCATAGAATATGTTCCGCAGTTTCGTCGTCCGTACGGAGACGTAATTCAGATTCCTGAATGAGACCTATTTTGTTTAGGTGATATTGAAGATGTCAATGCCCTGTTAGAAATCCCACTAATCTCTTGATATCATTCCTACTAAGGATTAGGTGTTTTGTGGATTTATTGTGGAAGGGTTTAATGGCTCTTTTAGCCTTTAGCTACTAGAGGAGGAGTTAAATATTTGGCCTCAGCAGTCCTAGGTAGAACCAAGCCTAGCTTCCCGCAACCATTTGTGTGTGCGCGTTATATTTTTGCACGAATGGAAGGGACCTACAGTTTTTTGCCGTCTCCGAACGGCGAGTTGGGAAGCTTTACATGACAAATGTTACTCTTGAATGCTTGTCAGGCATTCGGAAGAGGTGGGCACTGTGAAAAACTTTTTAGGTGTTTGCGGCGGGATTCGAACCGCTGGCTCAGTAGTCCGACGCACTAATCACTTGCGCTACGGTGGAGGAGGAGTTAGGTAAGCTTAAACAAATCTTGGTTTTTTTTTTGTTAAATATTTGGGAAATTCGTCCTCACTCCCTAAATATTCGTACTATTCAAATAAAAAAAAATTCATTCCGAAGATATATCTTACTTCTAAAACGCCATTTAGAAACTGAAAGGATTCAAAGTGGAACAATACCATTTTTTGAATCATTTCAATTTTGGCGAGTGTTACTTTCAGTCCCGAGCTTGGGGTTGATTGTAACAGTAGGTACCCGGAGTAAAAATTAACAACAATCTTACTTTGGCAATAGATGGAATATTATATTTTGTCATGGTTTTCCCTGTATTGTTTCGTTGCTAAGAGTCTTGTTGATTGGCACAGTACGTCTTAAAAGGCTTGTAAACTCCCACGTCTAAAGGTGCAGTTTATGGGAGCAATGCGGTGGAAAAGACAACTTTATTATTGGCCTTAGCGATTACTTTTAAATTTAACCATACTCGAATGGTTATACCATGTTACAACCTGGCCCAGAGTCTATTCTCTATTACTTCTAGCCCCTACAACAGAAATTAACAATAGAGGCACCATAAAAAAAATAACTTAACCCTTTCAGTGAAACTTTTTTGTTTTAAGAGTTAAACATTAATTTTTTTCTTTTTATTGCCACAGAGGCTTCTACTAACAAGAATGAAAAACATTTTTTGTTAAATTTTAGCTCTAAGGTGGTTTTTGGAAATGATGTCCTAAAAACACAAAAATGATCTCAAATTTACTAGAATTGACTTATAAGATTATTTTAATTTTAAAACTGTGCGCCCATTATCTATCTACAAAATGTCATCAGAAATGTTAATTAATTCGACGATTATCTAAATAAAAAATAAATAATAAAAATTGTCTACTGTAAAAAAAATCAATATTAGTTTGGAGGATTTTGCTGCACGAGTGCTCAATGCACCCTGAGAGCTTATAGGATCGAATTTTGTTAGCATCAAATGCTTGAACGTATACAGCACGAAGTTAGGAAGAAATTTGAAACAAAAAAATATCCTCATAGAGAAAGATTGGGATTTGGGAGCTACAAGAAATCATGTTACCATATGGTATCAAAATACTGAAAGGGTTAAGCTTTAGGTCTTAAGCAATTACATTCACGTATGGCCAAGACACGAACTCGTACAAAAAAATATGTAAAATTTCCGTATCCTTAAATTCGGAAAAATACTAAGAATGTACAAAGTTACAAACCTATCGATTGGCAGCGGCATACATAACTTGATCTTTCGACAACTGCGGCACAACTGACTAATATTCTCTCGGAGAATGTGTAAATACAAACAGTTCTGTGTATCAGACTCTTTGATATATGTAGCTTGTAGCTACTGTGACATCTTATTTTGTAGCTGTTACAACCTGTAAAGGTGGTGGTTTCGGTGGAAAAAAAATCGCGCAAAGAGGGTGCAGTTTGAATACCACAACCTCAGTTGACCAACTACATCCAAATAAACGTATTTGGATGTAATTTAAGATAGTTAATTTATATCCACCCTGTGGAGTTTAAGAAGAGGATCAGTTCTCCAATCCTCTTATCGGATATCTCTTTAAGGTCATCGAAGTGTTATGTATTAATGAAGTATATAAGAGACATATACAAGAATCATACTAACATGCGTTAGTATGAGTCATGTGTATAGCAACATAAAGGTCAGTCGATTGCCAACCACGAATGAGTTAACACTCCAATTATAATTACTCTCTCAACCCAAACTGTACATTTAAGTTACTAAGCATAATATTAATAAATGAACTATTTCCTATGAATTAAAAAGTCAAGTCTATTATTTACACACAAGTGAAGGTGCAACAAAGTGGCGACGAGGAAAAACAAAAAAAAAAAAAAAAAAAAAAAAAAAGCACGTGAATGTCAAAAAATTAATAACCTCAAAATACAGTTGCACGATGTCTAATAGTCACAGCATGGGTAAATTAGAAGAGTTTGAGCCGGGTGAAGATTTTGATACGTACAGAGAACGTCTAGAAATTTATTTCAAAATAAATGGTATTGAAGATACCAAAAAAGCTCTCATTTTATTGAGTCTGATCGGCAAAAACACATTTAAAATACTCAAATCACTCGTGCAACCGAAAAGTCCATCAGAGTGCTCTTACAGTTATTTAATCGAAGCTCTTGAAAAGTATTTTGCACCGCGATTAAATATTCGGGCGGAGCGCTACAAATTCAATAAAATCGTTCAAGAAGAAGGGCAAAGTGTACAGGAGTTTATCATTCACCTTAAAGAAGTTGCGCAAACATGTGGTTTTGGAGATTTCGCAAAGGAAATTAGTCTGACTAGAACAAAGTGCTGTGAAAATATGGAAGAATTTAAACCAATACAATTAAAGTCGTTTGCGTTGGATGACGCCCTGACAGATCGATTTATAGCAGGTATAAGGAATGAAGAAATACAACGTGCCTTATTAAATGACTCTTCACTCAATTTTGAAAAATGCTGCAATGTGGCGCTCACTATGGAAATGTCCACGAAAGAATCCAAGGCGATACATCCGAGAGTCTCAAACCAATTTTCTGTCAAAACATCATCATCAAGTCCGCAGCATAAACATCATCGCGAAAGTCATCAGTCAAAGTCCAACAATAATAGTGGTAAATGGGGAAAATGTCAAAGGTGTGGTCGTCATCATGATTGCAAATCTTGTCCAGCGAAGAATTGGAAGTGCTATAATTGCAATCGAATCGGACATACATCCGTGGTCTGCACTCATCAAAAGTCTAACACAGTTAAAGTCATCAAAACAATTGCGAAAGTCGAGTCTGAATGTGTCATTCGGAACATTATTGTCGAAGGTCAACCGTTAGCAATGGAACTAGATACTGGAGCTTGTCATAGTCTAATAAGTCTTAGTGAATATAAATCGAAATTTTCGTATTTAACATTGCAACCAGAATTAAATACTCTTATTACTGTTACAGGTCAAAAACTGGATGTTCAAGGGAAAATCAGAGTCCGAGTGGAGTTTCAAGAACACACATATGATTTAGAGCTGATAGTGGTCGAAAGTCCCCAAAATTTCATACCATTAATGGGTCGAGCGTGGCTACAAATTTTAACACCGTGTTGGAAAGAAAAGTTATTTGGAGATTGTCCAGGTTCAGTACACAAAGTCGAGGTAAAATTTGTTGATTTTATTAAAACTAACTTTCCGAATGTGCTTACGTCAAAGCCAAATGAAACAATTAAGAATTTCGAAATAAGTATCGTTCTTAAGGAAAATGCTTCGCCCATTTTTCACAAAGCATATTCAGTGCCACTAAGAATTAAGGATAAGGTAGAACAAGAGTTATACCGCTTAGTTCAAAATGGTATCCTGATTCCGGTCAAGTCTAGTGTGTGGGCAAGTCCCATAGTTTGTGTCCCGAAGTCAAACGGAGACATACGAATTTGCATGGATTGCCGTGTGACAATAAATAAATTCATTGAATCATATTATCATCCATTGCCTCTAACAGAGGAAATATTCGCAAGCTTCGCGAATTGCAATGTGTTTTGTGTAATTGATATGTCAGGTGCATACAACCAGCTGCGAGTCGCTCCGGCTAGTCGACAGCTATTAACTATTAATACGCACATAGGATTATTACAATACACAGTGTTGCCGTTTGGTGTTTCAATGGCACCATCTGCGTTCCAGAGTACAATGGATGAAATTCTAAAAAATTTAAAAAATACGCGTTGCTTTGTGGATGATATTGTTGTCGGGGGTAAGGACGAAGTAGAATGCAAGCAGAATTGCATTGAGGTGTTAAAGAAATTAAATGAGTATAATGTCAAAATTAATCTAAGCAAGTGCCGATTCCTTGAGAAAAGTGTACCCTATTTGGGCCACATATTGTCAAACGGGAAAGTGCTTCCAAATCCCGAAAAAGTTCGAGCAATAGTGGATGCTCCAGCACCTACTAACTTGCAACAACTCCAATCCTATTTAGGATTATTAAACTATTATGGTAAGTTTATACCAAACCTATCTTCGCATTTAAAAGATTTTCATTTTCTTTTAAAGAAAAACACTGATTTCATATGGTCAACAGAGTGTCAAAAAGCATTTGAAACCAGCAAGCTTTTAATTACAAAGAATAATGTCTTAGAATTGTTTGATCCAAACAAACTTGTTATAGTCGCGACCGATGCGAGCCCATACGGTGTGGGTGCGGTTCTTTCACACTTGATTGATGGTGTCGAAAAACCAGTATTGTTTGCATCGAGCTCACTCTCTCCAGCTGAGAGAAATTATTCACAGCTTCACCGGGAAGCTCTAGCAATTATATTTGCCGTCCGAAAGTTTCATAAATATATTTTTGGGAAACCTTTTAAAATATACACTGACCATCAAGCGCTTAGAGAAATTTTAAGTCCACGTAAGGGAACAGCGGGTGTTGCAGCTGCACGTTTGCAAAGATGGGCTGTAATTCTGTCCATGTATGACTACAGCATTGAATATCGTAAAAGCTCACAAATGCAACATGCTGATGCTCTATCTCGCTTGCCCCTTACCGAGTCAACGAATGTGGATAGTGTATGCTTAATTAACTCAGTGAACTTAGAGTCGCCTAATGAATTAATCATTGATACAGAACTTGTGCAGAAAGAAACTGTTCGGGATGAAGTTTTATCATTGATATATGATTGTGTCAAAAGTAACAAATGGCCAAATAAACTACCTAGCCCATTAAAAAATTATTTTAGAGTCAGAAGTAGTCTTTCTTCAGAGGAGAATAAGTTGTTTTATGGAGATAGGTTAGTCATTCCTATGAAGTTAAGGAACGAAGTCCTGAAATTACTTCACAGTATGAACCATGTAGGCATGGTTAAAATGAAGTCAATTGCAAGGTCTTACGTCTGGTGGCCTTGTATTGAAAAAGGCATTGAACAATTTATAAAAGAATGTAACATTTGCCAGTCAACAATGAACACTCCAAAGGAAAAGGTCGAGTCAAAGTGGTACGTATGTGAATATCCATTTCAACGTATCCATTTGGATTTCTTCTATTTTTCAAAATTTCAATTTTTAATAATCGTGGATGCATTTAGTAAATTTCCAGATGTGGTACCCATTCGCAGTAACACGGCGGAAAATTTGATTAAATTATTGGAAAATTTTTTTGCGACCTTTGGTCTTCCAGGGGAAATAGTCACCGACAATGGCCCACCATTTGGGTCATTTAAATTCGTCAATTTCTGTAAAAGCCTTGGCATTAAGGTTAGTAAGTCTCCTCCATATCATCCACAAAGCAATGGTTTGGCTGAGCGTAATGTACAAACGGTAAAGAAAGTTTTAAAAAAGTATTTTTTAGAAAATAAAAACATGGATATGCAGAAAATAATCTCCAAATTTCTTTTTAACCAACGTAATACTCCAATAAATAAAAATTTGCAAACACCTTCGGAACTGATTTTCGCCTTCAAACCAAAAATTTTATTAGATAACTTAAATAGTAAAAAACAAGATAGTAGTAAAAAGATTCCTAAAATTGTACAAAAAGTAGACAATAAAATGTTAATCCAACCAGAAATTGGTTTAAAAGCAATTAATTCATTTAAAAATATTAAGTTCCTGGAGGGAGAAAAGATTTTGTTTCAAAATGTTTTTAAAAACGATTACGTAAATTGGATCCCAGGCACATTTTTAAAAGAATTAAGTGCTTTAACTTGTTTGATAAAAATAGAGGGTACAGTTCGATTTGTTCATTTTAACCAAATAAAAAAATGTGTAAACAGAAAAAATAATACATATTATAGTAATCCTTATTTACAAAATGTAAATGAAAATTCTAATGTAAGTCAAGATAAACTGTCTTCTCCAAGTTTAAATATATCATCCTCATCATTAAACAATAAAGCTGAAATAAAAAGTTCAGCACGTATAAAAAAGAAATATGCTAAATTGAATAGAAATAAACACTTAGTAAATGACAAACTTAGAAGATCTGAACGGTTAAAGAAATTGGGGAAAGTTAATTATTGAAATAGTGGATGACTTATTTAAAGTGGGGAAGATTGTTATGTATTAATGAAGTATATAAGAGACATATACAAGAATCATACTAACATGCGTTAGTATGAGTCATGTGTATAGCAACATAAAGGTCAGTCGATTGCCAACCACGAATGAGTTAACACTCCAATTATAATTACTCTCTCAACCCAAACTGTACATTTAAGTTACTAAGCATAATATTAATAAATGAACTATTTCCTATGAATTAAAAAGTCAAGTCTATTATTTACACACAAGTGAAGGTGCAACACGAAGAAGGGTTTGCCCGGTATGCGCTACCTAACTCTAATTAATATTTTTTTTTTTTTTTTTTTTTTTTTTCCCCCGAGGGTAGGTGAAAATCTTCCATAGACACTATGAGAATAGCAAGCGCGTGCTCATAGTAGTGTCAGATTCTTACTGACCAAAAACACCTCCCTTCGATATAAATTTGTTAGATACTGCAACTAAGTTATACTACTTATCAAGCAATTTTTCTATCACGAAATATAAACGTTTGGCAGGTTACTTTCCAATGAAAGATCCTACATATTCCGCAATTTAGATGCGGTTAATCCTTATCTCGCCAAGTCGAAAGGTTTTGTCCTTTGTAGTCGGCGCAATAAACTGCTCTCATCCAAAATAAGTAGGACTGTATTATTAACATGTCCGATTAGTCGGTTTCTATGTTTTCGCGCGAAGCTTCTAGTTTCAGCTTCGATTGTCGGAATTCCGAGATCCCTGTGAATATCGTCGTTTCTAGCATACCACGGTGCTTGGACAATTTCTCTAAGCACTTTATTTTGAAAGGTCTGTAAAATATTGGCATTTGTTTTCTTGGTACAACCCCAAAGTTGTATATCGTAGGACCACACCGGCTTTAGCACTTGCTTGTATAAAAGCAGTTTGTTCTCGGTACTGAGGTGGGAATGTTTCCCGATCAACCAGTACATTTCTCTATATTTGATTTCTAATTCTTTACGTTTCATTTTCACGTGCGAATTCCACTTCAGCTTTGCGTCAAGTGTCATTCCCAGGTATTTGGCTTCATTTGCAATAGGAATTCGGGCCAAATTTATAAAAATTGGCAAGTCATTAATTTTTCTATAAGTGAAATTCACGTGAACAGATTTAGTTCCGTTAAGGGCGATCCGCCAGTCCCTCGTCCATTCATTTACTTTATTCAATGCGTTTTGCAGTTTGGCAGTCGTTTCCTCGATTGTTTTACCTACTGCTAGGATAGCGGTGTCGTCGGCAAACGTAGCAAGCATAGTGCCATCTTCTTTCGGTATATCACGAGTATATAACAGATAAAGAAGCGGCCCCAGAACGCTTCCTTGCGGTACGCCGGCCGAAATTTTTTTGAGCTCTGAGTATTCGTTTCCATTTCTAACACGGAAGAGTCTATTTCCGAGATATGAATCCAAAATCTCGTATAGGTACACGGGGAGTACTTGTCGTAATTTGCATTTCAAGCCATCGTGCCACACCTTATCAAAGGCTTGCGAGACGTCAAGAAATACGGCTGAGCATATCTTTTTTTCTTCTAGTGCTTTTTCGATTACGTTAGTAATTCTATGCACCTGGTCAATTGTCGAATGCTTACTTCTGAACCCAAACTGGTGGTCAGGGATTAGATTATTTTCTTCTATAACCGGTTGGAGACGCCTTAGTAATATCCTCTCGAAAATTTTTGATACGACTGGAAGAAGCGAGATTGGTCTGTATGATTTTACTTCATATGACGGTTTTCCTGGTTTTAAAACCATAATGACTTCCGCAACTTTCCATTGGCTCGGCACGTGTTTTAATCTGAGTGCAGCATTTATAATATGGAGAAGCTTAATAAATGCTCTTCTAGGTAAGGCTTTGAGAATTTCTCCGGTAATCAAATCATAACCAGGAGCTTTCTTAGGTTTTAGTTTCGCGATCTCACGTTCGAGTTCTCTAAGCGTTGCAGATCTGCGCGTTAAATCGTCAGATGGTGGAACTACCATCCTTGTGAGGTTGATGTTGTCATGAACTACTTGACCATCGTTCGGTTTAAAGGTTTCTTCCAAATGGGCGGCAAAAATATCCGCTTTTTCTTTATCTTCCCTTGCCCATTCATTTTGATTTATTTTAAGTGGCGGCGCGGGGATTTTGGGCCTTTTGGTGCCTTTTACGGCTTTCCAAAGGGAATAATTGGAATCTTTTTTCGCTGTTAAACTTTCAAGGTAAGAGCCTATCGCACGATTTTTAAAATCCTTAATGCTATTCTTTAACAAATTGCAGAGACGATTCAGATGGGTTCTATGCTGTGGAGCACGACTTTGTTGCCATCTTTTACGCGCTTTTCTTTTTTCCCTAATTAATTCCTTTATTTCAGCAGGATATCGTAGACCGTATTTGTCTGGCGTTTTTCTTGGATTATGCGTATTATTCCAAGAGGCGAGCTGTAATATCTCAACGAAGCGATCGACTTCAACCTCAAGTTCATAGGGTGTCGTAAGCGGTACGCTCAGTTCAACATTTACTTCGATTTCGTTCCTAAAGACTTCCCAGTTAGTTGTTCTGCCGGTTAATTTCGCTGGCTCTCGGTTAAATAATAGTTTTTCGCTCAATGTCAAAATAACTGGGGAATGATCAGACGACAGATCAAAGCTTTCTTCAACTTTTATGTGGTTGTTAGATATTCCTTTCACCACGAAGAAATCGATCAGGTCAGGTATTTTCAAAGTATCAGCTGGCCAGTAAGTCGGTTTGCCCGTCGAATGGAAATCACAACTGTACTCCATACCTGCCCCATAGAGCATTCTACCTTTTTGCGAGATGTATCTAGAGCCCCAGAACGTATGTTTCGCGTTAAAATCGCCGCCAATAATGAAATTAGGTTTCAGCGATTTAAATAAGTTAGTAAAATCACTTTTTTCAAGCGCGGAACGCGGTGGACAGTAAATAGATGAGATTTTAATAGTACGCTGACTATTTTTAACTCGAATTGTGCACATTTGCAGAGTTTCAAGCTCTATCTTTAGGTCTTCGCATTGTTCAATGCAGTCTTTAATAAACAAGGAAGATCCGCCTCTTGCTTTTCCCGAAGGGTGACAAGCGTGGTAATCAGTATAGCCTTTTATTTTTAAATGCGATTCCTTTTTCACGTGAGTTTCAGAAATCAAGCAAATGTCAATATCTTTTTCTCGCATGAATATTTCCAATTCGTCAAGATTTTGCAAAAGTCCGTTTGCATTCCAAGTACATATTTTTAACATTCTTTTTTCATTCATATTCTAGGTGAAGTACGCGTTTTCCGTGAATAACTCTCGAGCTTAACCAACCTATCGAGAATAATTTTATTTATTTTGCTTTGCTCTTCAAGTTTCGCGAGAATAATTGAGAAAACTTGAGAAGCAGGGTCCGTCGGGATTTCGATGTTTTTTGATTTTTCGGATGCTGCAGCCTGGGCGTAGGTCTGCACTCCTGCTGTCCAAGGGCTATTACTTGATGTCTTTTCTAATGGCTTTTCATTACCATTTCTCTTAAGGCCAGAAGTCGAGGGCTTTTCTCCTGTCACCAACTTTTTCCGCTCTGAACCCGGTGGTTTTTGTTTGCCTACGTTCCCCTGACCGATCTTACTATTTGCATTAGTTAGCGGTCTTGTTATTTTATTTTGAGGCTTATGGAGTGCATCTCTCCGTTTTTGCAACTCCTTAGCTACTTCACAGCCTCTATAATTTGCCGGGTGCTTTCCCTTACAATTAGCACAGATAATTAATATGTTTAAGACCTATTGTGATTTGGCCATATCTTTCTGGATATGACACAGTTTGTAAAACTGGTCCACCTGCGAACAGCTAGTTTTGAAAAGTATGATATATTGCCCCTAACACCACCTATAGGGATATGAAAATTTTCCTCAAGCGAGATGTTAAGCGCTAGTTCTTCGACTCTCTTTGTCCTGGAACCCAGAAAAGAGTGACCCCGGCCTGTTTGCATAAGCGATTGAGTTTTTCTTGGCATTGGTCAACCAGTCTTGATGAGTTTTAACATGTTAGAACTTGTCCCGCAAAAATGTTACAACTAGCCCCGCGCGCCGTGAAATTTAACACAAAGATCACTATAAAAAAATAACCGGAATCCGCACAAACCTCACATATCTACATGTATACACAAAGTTCGCAAAAACATAAATGCATATCTATAAAAAACAACTGGCACTATATCTCTTGCGTGTGAATAGGAATACCAAAAATACCAAAAAAAAAATTAAAGTTACAAATCTCTCAATTTCGTGAACCACACCCACAACTTTTTCCACTGACGATCAGTTCAAAACGGAAGTAGACACGTCGTTCGCTTTGGAAAAGACGAATATTTTTCTCTTTCACCCGACTTTTAATTTTCAGGGGAACCCTTTATTTTATAGCTGTTTAAACTTACCCCTGTTACTTCTAACCCCACTCTCTTAGGTAGATTGAAAAAGATTTTTTTTCTTCTAATTCCGATCTGACCCGCCAGTTTCGGAGGCCACTGCAACACATTTTGTTTTCCCAACTTTTAATATTTAAGTTAAAAGCTGAGTTTGGAATGTTGCAAAACGGCTCAGGGCCGGTAAAGGAGTTAGCCGAATCTTTTCTAGATAGTTCGTCAGCTTTTTCGTTTCCATCAACTCTCTCATGTCCGGGCACCCACCAAAGTTTGACTTTGTTTCTATGGGAGAGGTCTTGCAGAGTATTAAAGCAGTTCAGGACTGATTTGGAGTCAATCAGGTTTGAGCCTATTGTTTTTAAAGCTGTTTGACTATCCGTGAGTATATGAACGATGATACCTTTTATTCCCGATTCGTGGATGACGTTGGCGTGAATTTCAGCTTAAAAAACACTGGGACTATTTCCCATTTGTATGTTTTTGCTCTAGTGTTTGTTCCATCCGTACACCACTTGTTACCTTTTAGATGAGAGGTTGGTTTTTTATAGTTCCATTCTTTACGGATTGGGGCCACTGTATCGAACTTCCTGCCGAAGCATAAAGATATAGGTACGCGGTCATTTACGGCACAGATCATGTCAAGCTCTGGGATCTCGGAGAATAGACATACTTGATCTGTGTGATCTATGTAGCTCATCTCTCCTATTTGAAGTAGTGTGGTTGTGCTGCTGAGTGCCATCGTTTTTATGAAAAAGTGAAATGGCGTTAGGCCAATAAGCGCTTCTATAGTAGCTGTCGGGCAGGTACACATAGCACCGGTAGTGTCGAGGCATCCCAGTCCTTGTAGCTTTTACACCTTAGAAATAATGTAATTGGTGGTGGTGGTTAGTGCGTTGGACTACTACGCACGCTGCTCGGGTTCAATCTCAACTCGGGTCTAACACCTAAGAAAGTTTTTCACGGTTGCCACCTTTTTCGAATGTCTGACAAGCAATCAAAGAGTATCATTTGTCATGAGAAGCTTCTCAACTCGCCGTTCGGAGTCGGCAAAAAAAAACGGTAGGTCCCTTCCATTAGTGGAAAAAGTAACACGCACACACAAATGGTTGTAAGAAGCTAAGCTTGGTTCTGTATAGGACTGCTCACGCCGTATATATACTACTGATGAGTCTGTGATGATAGGTCGTATTATCATTGCGTATATCCCATGTGTGACCTTTGAGGTTATTCCCCAGGTCTTAACGTACGACAGAGCCACACGGCTTGTGTTGCTTTGGTAATTTTGGTTTGAACGTGTGAGTTCCAATTCCACCATTCCCAAATAATTTACTTCAATGGAAAACTCAATTATAGTGTTTAGAGATACCTGGTCTAGACTCAGATTTCTTTTGCGAGTAAAAGGGACAAGAATGGATTTACTGGGGGTTAGTTGAGAGATTTTCTTTAACACACCAGTTGTTAACTAGCTTAAGAGCTGTTTGCATCGAGTTGCAGAGGTCTTAAGCGTATTTTCCTTTTACAATGATGACTAGGTCATCGGCATAACCATTTGTACATATGATAGCCAAGGTTACTAAGCTTATTCAGTAAGTCGTCGATGGCGAGTGACCACAGTTGATGACGAGTGACCAAATTGCGAAAGAGGAGATGTCGATGCGCGTTGGCTTTGAATGTTTGAGTTAAGTAAATGGTACACATTTGTGTTGAGCGGTTAAAGAAAGTCTATCTACCTTGTACATATATTTCAAATATGGGATTGATGGTAGACTGATAAGGATTCCTTGTGAAACGTGTATTGCAAAAAAAAAATAAAAATTTGGAGGGTAGGAACGCAGGAGCACTGTTTATGAGTGATGGATTATAATACGATTCGCTAGCAAGTAATTTTTCCATAATAAGCATTTATAATGCTAGTTCTAAATTATTTTGAAAAATCATCAAAAAATCTAAATTTTAATTTTCAAATGTGTAGGTTTAAAATATACCCGTCGGACTGAGCCTACAGTATATAAGATTGGAGTTCGAAATTAAACGCAAAACCCTTTTTTTTACTTCAGAGTTGTTTAACTAGCCAAAACTTAGCTTAAGTATTCTTTTTCTTTTTACAATTTTAAAAATTACATCCGCACTGTATTGCTTTGACTTTTCAACTGACAAAAAGCTCTTCGTTTCCTCCGGTTCTTCATTGCCTTCAATTGTCATTGGTTTAGGAACGGATGGTATTGTGCACAGATGCAGTTTGCAGGGTGTCTCAAATTTCAGTTAGATTCTGCCCGCCGCACAGTGTTCCATTTCACATCAATAAGTGGACAAAATTAAAAAATTCATGACAAAATTGAGAGTACTTGCTAACGCAATTCTTATAAAGGATAACTGAAAGATAAGTAAATCACATTTTCTCTTTATTTTAGAGCGTGGAAATGATTTTAGAGCAAGTCAAAGTGGAGCCTGTTACCATAACAGGTCGAGTGCACAATTAGTGTTCAATTTGTATTTAATTAATTTTTTAATTTTTTTGTGGGAAAAATTAAACCAAATTGGTATGGATTCAAGTAATCAAAGTGAATAGATTATTCTAATAAATTTTGAAAGTCTATTTAACTGTTTTTTAAAGATTTTTTAATTATAAGATGTAAGTTTTTTGAGGCATTTTTTATTTTTTTTTGCATAGACTTTTAAATATGAGCCCCACCTTGCCCCGGGTCAGTTTTTATTTTGATACAAAACCTGACTTCTTAATTATAGGCCGTGAAAAAATTAGAGTGCGCAAACGTGCGCAAAAAAAGTTATCATTTTTTTTGTATGTCACCCCAATAGCGCAAGTTATGGCTCTGTTAGTCGGCCCTGCCGTCCCACCGTTACAGCCAGAACTACATCGGAACAAAAGTGATAAAAAGTAGAAGTGTGCACACACTGAAAGCTCACTCAATTCCAACTGACCAACAGCGCCATTAACGGATGAAATTATTATTTGTTTGACATTTGAAAGCTCCAGGAAATGTATTTCTCCGCAACCATGCACATTTATTCATTAATAGTGGATGAATAATAAAAAGGAAAATTGGTTTCAAGCCTAAAATTCTAAAAAAATGTACGGGAATAATAAAATCGGTATTTGCTTTCGTGAATATACGTCTAAAATCATCTTTTAATTTCATCGGAAATCAGCTGGTATGCAAAAAAGTGAAGAAGCGCCTTCTACTGTCGAGCATTTTATACAAAATCCAATTATAACTACTGGAATCAGTTCAAGTATTTGGTTGGAAGAACTACTGGAAAGCTTTTGTGCAACATCAACGCGGCGGTGAGTTTTATTTATTTGAGAGGAAATGATACAGATTTGCCTGCGATGGAGGAGTACAACATATTGTTTTGACTTCGTTGTACTTTTTATCACTTTTGTTCCGATGTAGCTCTGGCTTACCTCAGAAACGAAATATTGAATCAGATAAAGACTTCGATTCTGAAGGCTCATTCAATAACAGCAGCAGTGATGATGAATATGATATACACAATATAAAAAAAAATATCAAAGAAATTTAAATTTTCTTAAATTTTTTGTTTTTTTACCCTATAGAGTAGTTAGTATCAAAACGTAAATAAAGCACTTAAAACATAAGTTTTTTATTATAATATACTTAACTCATAAGAATAACATGAAATAGTCAAAAAAATATTTTTGTCCACTTAATATGTACTACGCGGAACACTGTGCGCCGCGCCGGCCGGTATCGCACCGAGATGTTGGATCAGGTGCATTACCCTTTTTGAAATTTAGTCCCTACACACCATTTCACCGTTGAACGTGTGTAAACCCTCCCATTCGACAGTCTTACATCAGCAGCAAGAATGTGTTCATCTGGGCCAGGATAGACGCATGTTGTAACACCCCTCGGCCACTTTGATAAATAAGTTGTGAGCGTTGATGGTCATTGCTAGCTGCTTAATGACGCAATTTGGAGCTAATCTTAGTGGTATAAGCTTGAAGATCTGGAACCTGTTATTGCTGAGCAGGTAATGGTAGTTTGACCAGAAAGATAATAGTGGATGATGTCACTCGTGGTTTTAGCCTCAAAAGCTCATATTCATTTGGTAGATCATCATACTATTAGGCTTGTTTTTTTTTTTTCAAATCTATATAAACTTTAAAGAAAAAGCTGTCAAAGTAAAATAAAACAGCCTGTCAAAGTGAAATAAATGCCTCTTGAATGCTTGTCAGGCATTCGGAAGAGGTGGGCACTGTGAAAAACTTTTTTAGGTGTTTGCGGCGGGATTCGAACCAAGACCGCTGGCTCAGTAGTCCGACGCACTAACCACTTGCGCTACAGTGCGCAGTAACGCTTATTCTGTTAACACGTCTAATTGCGCTCTCAACATGTCGCTCACAAGACTGACAGTGAAACCTTTTTTCTAGGCCAGCGGTTCCCAACTGATGGTCGGCGGACCCCTAGGGTCATCTCATTAAAAATGTTCATAAAAAATTAACGAGGGAAGAAGATTACCCCCGACAAAGTTTTGAGGAAATAAGAACTCATTAGAGTTCACAGTTGAAACATCAATTGAAACCTTAAGATTTAGCCCGAAATATATCAGGAAATAATTGCTATGCTTTTAAAAAAATATACAGCGTCAGCAGTTCTCTTCAGAACCAAGCCTAGCTTCTCGAAACCATTTGTGTGTCCGTGTTATTTTTTCCACAAATGGAAAAGACCTACAGTTTGGGTTACCATACGTCAGGATTTAGCCTGACGCGTCAGGCTTTTAAGGTCTCTGCCAGGCTTAGGCCAGGCTTCATGCTTTGTCAGGCTTTTTAATTTTTTTGACTTATTTACATCAATTAATTTTTAACTAGAAATTAAATTAAATTGGAATTGCTACAGACGCTGGTAATCACGGCTCGATTGATATGTTCCCAGTTGTCGTTCAGTATTTCGATGATAAAGATGGTATTGTAATTTGTAACTAAGTTTTAGATTCTTGTAGTCTTGACAATCAGCCTAAATATTGTTTTTCGCCTGGAATGTTAAAAGCTATTGTGAGTTTCGCCCAAATTAAATGTTACTTCGTTTTGTTCAGATTCAAAAAATATCAATTTCTACTAGAATTTCTTCTATTCTTGCATTAAAATAAACAAACAAATTGAATTTTCCGCCTTGTTGTTCTCTTTTTCGCCTACTAAAAACAAGGGAAAAATTCAGCTGCTGTCAATTATTGATTATCTGCTGAAAAGGTAAACACTATCTTAAGTCGACTTAAGTGAATTTTTAACAGTTTAGTGCATTAGGTTCATCAATTCAATACGCGTAGTTGTATCTAATCCTCGTCGTTGTATCTAACTTATATTCCGAGTTATAGATCAGTTTCAGAAGTTAATATCGAAACCTACTGCGAAGGTATAACACTGGCAGTAGGATGTTGTATATGGCTGAAGAAATTGATCGCCCAAACTATAATAAGAAACATCTGGAAAAAACTCCTGTGAATCATAAGCAAGTACAAAAATAATTCACAACTCTCCAGTTATCCTGGACACCACCCATAGGGTTAGTTGAAATTGAAACCTATCATCTAAGTTTCCTACCACTACGTCGATCTGTCTGTCTCTCGTCCTCGTCCTTCATGTGCTCGCGCTGTGTGTAAACATTAAAAGGGTATTCATATCCCCTTTAGCGTGTGTAGATTATAAAAAAACAAATAGAAAAATAAAATCATATGAAGCCGATAAAATGCATATTAAATTTGCGTTTTGTTTTTTGTTTTTTTTTTGCTCTCCTGAAAAACTATGAAAATAGACTTGAGATAGTTTACCTTTTCAGCAGAATAGTTTTATTTCGCCCGAATGAAATTTCGGGCGAAACTCACAATAGGGGGAAAATGATTTTCGGGCGGAATGCTGTTCGGATGAAACTCACAATAAGGCTGAATGAGAAATCGGAAAACATTGCAAATTTTTTATAGTACGTATTAGACCGTATTAGAAAAAAATTAAATTAAAGAAAAAGTTATCTTTTATACTGGTAACAATACAAATGCTAATTTCGGCGGTGTAAATCGACGACCTGGTAATAATGTGTTCATATTTTTAAAAGCTGATATAAATATAAATTGGAATCGGTTGTCCGGCTCATATTTTACATAACACTGTAAGATTCGGTGCAGAATCATAACAGATTGATATAGAATCAATTGTAATGAAAGTTTACAATTTTCGGTGCGAACGAAAAAATTTTAAGATTTTTGTGAGGTTGTTGACGTAGAGTATACAAATTTACTAACACACATCAAGACAAATTGGTTTTTTTTTTTTTTGTGGATGCGATTGTCAATTGATATGGGGCCTGTTGATTCTGTATCTGAAAGTATCAAATTTTTAAAACAATGGAATATAACAATTATTAATGATTCCTATTTTTTTTTGAACAATTTGAAAAAATTTGGCAGCTAACAATTTTTTTTTTTAAAAAAACATTGGATATGCAATAAGTTTCGTATTTTGAGTATTGCAAAACCAATCCTACTGAGTTAAAAAAAATGTGTGAGTGGATTTTTGCAATCTCTTCTCACAATGCTATAACAGGAACAATTGTCTCTTTTATAAACGCACAATGGACGAAAGAAAGAAATAAACTCGATTTAAATTCAGTGAAAGCAATAATTTTAGTAAAAGAATATTTTAAAAATATATCTTGCGAAGATTTTTTTAACTACATTTTAAAAAACCAGACGTTCTAAATCAAATCTTTATTTAATTATATAGATATAGCTACTTAAAAAAAAAACACTTTCTTAGAAGATGACAATGAATGGCAATGAATTGATTTTCTTTTAATCTTAAATTTTTTTTTGATATTTTTTTTAATAGAGTTTAAAATTTTGTTAATTTATTTAATTTATTGTTAATAATTTAAATAAAATGTTTGAGATAAAAAATCTAATTTGTTTTTGTCAGGCTTTGTGCTCCAAAATCAGGCTTTTCTCTCTAAACTGTCCGGCTTTTCGAATTTTTTTGATGGTAACCCTACCTACAGTGTGTTTTTTTTTTTTTTTCCGACTCCGAACGGCGAGTTGAGAAGCTTCTCTTTGATTGCTTGTCAGACATTCGAAAGAGGTGGCAACCGTGAAAAACTCATTTAGGCGTTGGACCCGGGCTGGAATTGAACCTGAGCAGCGTGCGTAGTAGTCCAACGCACTAACCACTTCTTACTAACGTTACAATACCAAAGTATATTGTTTGTATATGTCCGTACATAGTATTAAAAAAGAAAATTTCACATCAAGAGCATTTCAGTTTACATTAACTGTTTCCAAATGATTTTCTGGAAAGTGCAAAAAATGTAATATAACCAAAATGTAATATTTATTTGTCAAAAATCCAATTACTTACTTATTTGGCGCTACAGCTCGAGGTAAACCGGGACCTGTTTCTCGCAACCATTTGTGTGTGCGTGTTATATTTTTGCACGAATGGAAGGGACCTACAGTTTTTTCCCGACTCCGAGCGGCGAGTTAAGAAGCTCAATCGTGACAAATGATACTCTTTGATGCTTGTCAGACATTCGAAAGAGGTGGCACTGTGAAACAATTATCTTTATTATAGCTTTTTTTTTTTTGAAACGTAGCTAGCCAGCAGTTGCTAGCAAAGTCAAATTTCACACGTAAAACAAATACAACAACCAGCTGGCTACAACTCTTGATTTTATCGTCAGCCAAAAGCAACTGGCTAGGAATTTTACGATACCACATCGTCAGGTGGCGCTGAAAGCGATTTGTTCTGTTCTCTTGACATTTAACGAAACGAAAATCATCCAGTGGACCTTCCATAACTCGAACTCCCAAAATGAAAGAAAAAAATGCGACTTATTGAAACTTCGACTTAAAGAAATGAAAACAAAAACTATACATTTATGCCCGGTTTCACAGTGAGAGCTTAAGTTTCAATCGGAGCTTAAGCTACGATTTAACTCATTTTGATGTTTCACAGTGGCGGCCTAAGAGGTAAACCACACTTAACATAAGTATTGATATAGCTTAAGCCCCCGATTTTAGTGGCTTATGCATTGGCTTATTTTCTTTTTTTATTTATGATTTGGATGACATTTATTTTTATGAACTGTTATGGTATTTCATTATGGAAATATATTCAGACCAAGAAGAAACCTATAAGTGATATAATAATTTTGTAGTTTACGTTAAAAGGGGAAAAAATATTCGACATCGTGTTAACCACTTTCATAGGTGGGATGAAGTTGATTTCTTTACAAGATTTCGGATTTTTATGTCCAGGAACAAATACAGTCTAACATTGAACACTTGAGAATATAGTAAGCAAAAAAAAATATATTATACAAATTTGTTGTTTTTTTAAATACATTGCATTCTTTTACAACTCTGACCGGTGGAATGCTTATTACACCTGGAGAGTTTGGCGAAGTCTCAAATTCAACTGTATATCGTCACTAACGGTTTCTATGGCCTCTATTGCCCTATATTCGAATTACTGCGAAACTACGTTAAATTTCAAATGATTGGTCGCGTTGGTACCAACAGATACCACTACCAAAATTTCAAGAAAAAAAAACTGAAAATGGACTTTTTTCAATGGTTACCTTTGTTTAGTTACCCATAAACTGGATAAACATGGTAAAATTACCCATTAATAATTAGTAGTAAATTTAGAGCAAAAGTTCGAGTTAAAGAGACCACCTTAAGCAATCAAAAAAAATCCGAGATATCGAGAAATTCGAGTTATAGAAGTTCGAGCGCTATAGAGGAATAAATTCATGAAAATGGGGTTGAAAATGCAAAGTTCCGAAGAAAAAAAACTTTGAGTTATAGAGAAATTATTCGACTTGTGGAATTTCGAGCTATGGAAGTTCCACTGTATTTATTATTTCCATATGCGGCTCTCATACTTAACCAATCTTAACAAATGAGGTGTCAAAAGAAAGGGAATTTCCTGGAGCACTGACGAATTTGAATTTCAATTATAAATACATATTAACAAATTAAAAAACCGATCAAAATAAATATTCTACCCAAAATGAACTCTCAAAAGAATAAACACTTTCTATATAATTTCTATGGGATTTCTATCAGTTGACAGATGGAAATCATATGTGAAATTTGGATGTCGGATGGGAAGTTTGGATTTTGTGGGTTGGATTTTCTTTTGCGAGAGTTCTCGCACGGGCACACTAGTTATATATATTTTAATTACTAAATGATGTTTCACAAATATAATCAACTATGTTATGATTTCATACCTCTTTTTGTAAAGTATCGAAATTGCAGCATACGGTAATCCAGTCAGAGCTTAAAATAAGGACAGGTTTATGCGAGCTATAGCAAACAAACTGAGAGGCAAACATCCTATCTGGCCTGATCGCACAATTCTATTGGAACAGAGTATAGCATCTACTAGCATGTGTTTTATTAATTTGCATGTAGTATTCTTTGTTCTGTTTTGGTGCATCGAGAAATCTGGGAATGGTCAGTGTTATCTAACGTTCATTTTCCTGCCTGTTTTATGAAGTGGATTTTGTTTTGTGGGTTTTTCTCCTTTGTTAAGATACGAGTACACATGTAACATTATAATTTATTATTATTACGAGCTGTCCCGCCCGGCTTCGCCCGTGTCTAAAATATAAAGTGTTACTTACAATACATAAGTACATTGTCATTTAGTTCAAAGAATCAAAGACAGTGCGAATGCACCCCAAGGTTTGCAATCTACCAATATATATAATCCACAAGTGTGGATTGTAAGTATTTGAAGTCTGAAAATGTGACATTTCGCAAGAAAGTGGCATTTGTTAGAGTGTTTTTATTTTTGCATTAATTTAAATAATATTGCGAATAAATTAATTTAAAAATCGGCCTATAATAGGCACGGGATGTTAATGAACTGGAATACGAAGTTTTACTTCATTAGGTATGTGCATTAGCTTTTGTGTTTATCGAATCGTGAGATTGACAGGTAAGAGTGTCACATTGAGATTTATATATTAGTATGATATGATTACATTATCCAAAACATCTTTAGCGTTGATAAATTGTGAAAAAAAACATGTATCTCTATGCATAGCTAGATCTAAAGATGACTGCAGGTGTGTTCTTTATTATGGAGCTATTTTTATGTGGATTGTTGATCTTTAATTTAATAGATATTGGATTTATTTGAGATGTATGCAAATTGTCTTTATTATTATTTTTTTTTATGGACCTTTTGTTATATAATTCGGTGTTATTCGGTAACTTTTTCAGCTTATAGAAAAAGATGTCAAGAAGCAATAGTAGAAAAAAATTGCTGCTGTCTAGTTTAGTAGAAAATTCAAAAAGTTTTTAACACAAAATAAATTCTTTTACTTGAAGGATCGTCTGGCTTGTGCATTCTAACCAAAAGACAGTTACATATATATATATACATATGTATATCATGTTATGAATGAGTATGAAAAAAATGATTTTGAAGCTAAACTGGGTCACCTTCAGACCTTTTTGTTCAATAAAGCATCTTGCACGGAGGAAAAACTTAGAGATTTTAAGCTTAAAATTGATTATACCTTAAATTGACTGGAATAAGCCTTATAACGCTTTTGAAGTTGTTTTAAACAATTAACTCTTCATTAGGACAGACAAATATTTTAGAGCGGTTTTTCGAGGCAAATTTTCGAGGCGGCTGGGGCTGGGCTAATTTAATTTTACCCTTTGCTGCTTTGCTGCTCTAAGCGTCTAATTATTTTTTCCTTTTATATGCTTTAAATGTCGCCTATGCCTTTTAGATCGCATGAGCCTTAAGAAAATTATCTGTGGATCTGCAATATTCAAATTTTAGTGCTTGGTATCACGGGTTTCAGAGCATCATCCTTGTCCCCTTGTCACTGGAACTAGACACCGGTGCGGTGGCTTGGCTATATTCAGTGCTGACAGAGTTATTTTTTCTGTTTCTATCTTAATTTAAGATACTGCCGTAAAGAGTATTATTCTTCTGACTTTTTATATTGCATATTCATCGTTCTTCTATATTATTGCTTTTATTGTATCGCGTAGTTGGACCTACGAGTAGTCTTCTATGTCATAGGAGCATTTCGTTGGGATGCCAATATTTATTTACATATTCCAAACAACTTGACTTCGGTTGCCTCTTGATCCGCGGATGCAAATCTTCATTTACTAGATATGGTTAGACAATTGACATTCTCTTAACCCCCATCTTGGGACGCGCCGCGTCGCCTGAGAAGCTCGTGTTTTCCCGAACGGTTTAGTAGTACGGAGCTTAGGGATTAGGTTTCAAACTGGGTGGGGTCCAAGATACATAACAGTAAAAGCTTCGTACTAGAGTATGTATAAACAATACATATGTATGTGTAAACGATTTTTGGGAAATTCATTCTACAATATATGTATCATGATGTCTCGAAAAAAACATAACTTTTCGATCGATTATTTGGAAAGATGTCAGTTACAATATCTATGTCTTTACATAATAATAAAATTGTAGATTAAAAACTGTTTGTTCGCGCATCACGCTTGAACTACTAGACGGATTTTGATGAAACATTGACATAGTGATTGCTTATGCTCTTGGTCCATATTATTTGTACTTTTTATCCCGGAAAATGGCATGGTTTTAAGAAAATATATTGAAAAAACAGCATATTTGAAAGGAAAATTATAATTATTCAGCCCTAACTCAATAATGGCTTATCGGATTGAAAACCTAAAAAACAGGTGAATTTAGTAAATTTTCCATTGATTCATTTGAGGTATAAAATATCCTTCTGTGTTGCGCTGAAGCTGAGCAATGCTCAAAACAATTATTCAAAGCGCCCACAATTTTCTTTCAGCGGAGACCACTGCCAGCAGCCGTGCAGCAGTGGGTATTGTTGCAATAGTGTGTGTGTGACTATATGTACGCGCTCTGACGTGATTATTTGTTTTGCACTTCAATGTGCTACAATCATCATAAGCATTTGCGGCTTCATATTCAACCAATTTTAACAAATTTTTTTTTTTTTTTTTTTTTTTTTTTCCCCCGAGGGTAGGTGAAAATCTTCCATAGACACTATGAGAATAGCAAGCGCGTGCTCATAGTAGTGTCAGATTCTTACTGACCAAAAACACCTCCCTTCGATATAAATTTGTTAGATACTGCAACTAAGTTATACTACTTATCAAGCAATTTTTCTATCACGAAATATAAACGTTTGGCAGGTTACTTTCCAATGAAAGATCCTACATATTCCGCAATTTAGATGCGGTTAATCCTTATCTCGCCAAGTCGAAAGGTTTTGTCCTTTGTAGTCGGCGCAATAAACTGCTCTCATCCAAAATAAGTAGGACTGTATTATTAACATGTCCGATTAGTCGGTTTCTATGTTTTCGCGCGAAGCTTCTAGTTTCAGCTTCGATTGTCGGAATTCCGAGATCCCTGTGAATATCGTCGTTTCTAGCATACCACGGTGCTTGGACAATTTCTCTAAGCACTTTATTTTGAAAGGTCTGTAAAATATTGGCATTTGTTTTCTTGGTACAACCCCAAAGTTGTATACCGTAGGACCACACCGGCTTTAGCACTTGCTTGTATAAAAGCAGTTTGTTCTCGGTACTGAGGTGGGAATGTTTCCCGATCAACCAGTACATTTCTCTATATTTGATTTCTAATTCTTTACGTTTCATTTTCACGTGCGAATTCCACTTCAGCTTTGCGTCAAGTGTCATTCCCAGGTATTTGGCTTCATTTGCAATAGGAATTCGGGCCAAATTTATAAAAATTGGCAAGTCATTAATTTTTCTATAAGTGAAATTCACGTGAACAGATTTAGTTCCGTTAAGGGCGATCCGCCAGTCCCTCGTCCATTCATTTACTTTATTCAATGCGTTTTGCAGTTTGGCAGTCGTTTCCTCTATTGTTTTACCTACTGCTAGGATAGCGGTGTCGTCGGAAAACGTAGCAAGCATAGTGCCATCTTCTTTCGGTATATCACGAGTATATAACAAAGAAGCGGCCCCAGAACGCTTCCTTGCGGTACGCCGGCCGAAATTTTTTTGAGCTCTGAGTATTCGTTTCCATTTCTAACACGGAAGAGTCTATTTCCGAGATATGAATCCAAAATCTCGTATAGGTACACGGGGAGTACTTGTCGTAATTTGCATTTCAAGCCATCGTGCCACACCTTATCAAAGGCTTGCGAGACGTCAAGAAATACGGCTGAGCATATCTTTTTTTCTTCTAGTGCTTTTTCGATTACGTTAGTAATTCTATGCACCTGGTCAATTGTCGAATGCTTACTTCTGAACCCAAACTGGTGGTCAGGGATTAGATTATTTTCTTCTATAACCGGTTGGAGACGCCTTAGTAATATCCTCTCGAAAATTTTTGATACGACTGGAAGAAGCGAGATTGGTCTGTATGATTTTACTTCATATGACGGTTTTCCTGGTTTTAAAACCATAATGACTTCCGCAACTTTCCATTGGCTCGGCACGTGTTTTAATCTGAGTGCAGCATTTATAATATGGAGAAGCTTAATAAATGCTCTTCTAGGTAAGGCTTTGAGAATTTCTCCGGTAATCAAATCATAACCAGGAGCTTTCTTAGGTTTTAGTTTCGCGATCTCACGTTCGAGTTCTCTAAGCGTTGCAGATCTGCGCGTTAAATCGTCAGATGGTGGAACTACCATCCTTGTGAGGTTGATGTTGTCATGAACCACTTGACCATCGTTCGGTTTAAAGGTTTCTTCCAAATGGGCGGCAAAAATATCCGCTTTTTCTTTATCTTCTCTTGCCCATTCATTTTGATTTATTTTAAGTGGCGACGCGGGGATTTTGGGCCTTTTGGTGCCTTTTACGGCTTTCCAAAGGGAATAATTGGAATCTTTTTTCGCTGTTAAACTTTCAAGGTAAGAGCCTATCGCACGATTTTTAAAATCCTTAATGCTATTCTTTAACAAATTGCAGAGACCATTCAGATGGGTTTTATGCTGTGGAGCACGACTTTGTTGCCATCTTTTACGCGCTTTTCTTTTTTCCCTAATTAATTCCTTTATTTCAGCAGGATATCGTAGACCGTATTTGTCTGGCGTTTTTCTTGGATTATGCGTATTATTCCAAGAGGCGAGCTGTACTATCTCAACGAAGCGATCGACTTCAACCTCAAGTTCATAGGGTGTCGTAAGCGGTACGCTCAGTTCAACATTTACTTCGATTTCATTCCTAAAGCCTTCCCAGTTAGTTGTTCTGCCGGTTAATTTCGCTGGCTCTCGGTTAAATAATAGTTTTTCGCTCAATGTCAAAATAACTGGGGAATGATCAGACGACAGATCAAAGCTTTCTTCAACTTTTATGTGGTTGTTAGATATTCCTTTCACCACGAAGAAATCGATCAGGTCAGGTATTTTCAAAGTATCAGCTGGCCAGTAAGTCGGTTTGCCCGTCGAATGGAAATCACAACTGTACTCCATACCTGCCCCATAGAGCATTCTACCTTTTTGCGAGATGTATCTAGAGCCCCAGAACGTATGTTTCGCGTTAAAATCGCCGCCAATAATGAAATTAGGTTTCAGCGATTTAAATAAGTTAGTAAAATCACTTTTTTCAAGCGCGGAACGCGGTGGACAGTAAATAGATGAGATTTTAATAGTACGCTGACTATTTTTAACTCGAATTGTGCACATTTGCAGAGTTTCAAGCTCTATCTTTAGGTCTTCGCATTGTTCAATGCAGTCTTTAATAAACAAGGAAGATCCGCCTCTTGCTTTTCCCGAAGGGTGACAAGCGTGGTAATCAGTATAGCCTTTTATTTTTAAACAAATGAGGTGTCAAGAAAGTCAAGAAAGAGAATTTTCTAGAGCAGTGAACTGCAAATTAAAAAAAATACCGAAAAATATCCAGAATCAACTCCAGTTGTTTTAAGAGTTAATTTTGGTTCATATATCGCACTAAAAATGCAATACTGTCTTCTTTCTGAACCATCGAAAAACTGAGCATTTATTTCCTGTTGCAGATTATAAAAAAATTAATAGCTTATTAGGATTAATATTAAATATTTTGTTTCTTGCACTATTCTAACGACAGCGTAGGGAAGTGAATTTTACGTTTGGATATGGTGATACATCTTAAATTTTACAAATTTTAAGTTACAACAGTATTGTATTATTGGTGCGATGTGTGTGAATATATATGTATTTGCTATATAGAAATCATCTGGGAAGCATTTGTTGTTCATTAGTACGAAGCCAAGGTAATATTGCCATTGGCTGTGGCGTCGTCAGTATTTACGATAGTTCTTACGTACTGGCACGTGTTGATGGTCAAAGTGCAGAATACATGTCAATCAACCAGGTTATGGACGAAAAAATAACAACTAGCTATCTGGTCGAATTTTTAAATTCTTTACCTGCTCCAGGGATTCCATCAAATAAATTAAAACTAAAAGTGGGTGTACCTATAATTCTTCTAAAAAAATTGAGCCCACCTAAGTTATGTATGTAACGGCACCCGATTTAGAGTTACAACTCTGCAATGAAATCTGGTGGAAGCGAACGTGTTGACGGGCTGTGGTGCCGGCGAACATGTTTTTATCCCTTGAATTCCGACCATACCTAACATTTTTCTGGTTCAGTTTAAGCGTGTACACTTAAGCGTCTGCTTTGCGGTGACGATAAAAAAGGCGCAGGGACAAACAGTGTGTACCGCGGGCATGGACCTCACCACCGGCTGCTTCTCACACGGTCAATTATACGTGTCTCTTTCCTATGTCAGCGAAGGCAAAAATGTATTTGTTTATGCACCAGGCAACGAAACCTCAAACTTTGTTAAAAAAAATATTTCCATAAAAAAATATAGCAATTATCAATTATTTATAGTAGATAATGTTTTATAACATTTTAGAGCATGTTGGTTTTTGAGAACTATGGAATCTGCACTTGGGGGTTGAAACACATTGAACGACATTGATAAAATGCAATTAATCAAAAAAAATTATTACAAAATTTTCTGAACTTGCAGAAATACTTTAATGTTTCTTCGCTCCCACTGAATGTGAGGCAAGGCGGGCACGAGTTCAGGTAGTTCATTAATAAAATTGTTGTTTATTGTGGATACTTTAGCATAGGCCCGCAGAATAATTTGTGATCGTACCAGTCTATTAAAGCTTCCGATTTCCTGGTAGAATATCTAAAAAATCATTTAAATCGCATTGCAAATAGGTTTTGCAAATTAGTAAAAAGCGAGGTGAGCTCGGGTCAGGTAGTATGTAATAATTTTGATCCTTGAAAAATAAAGTAATATCGTTTATATGTGCATCACACATGGGGTGTAAAAAAATGTATATTCGTATGGGGTATGTATAAACACTCACTTATAATCATTTTCTTATTATTAAAGAATGTTTAATGAACAACAAAATTGCTTAAAGGCGTCGAAGGCATTCGGACACTGTTCATGTCATCGGATGAAACATCGCCATATTCCAGTTTTAAAAACAGAGTTAATATTTCGAACAGAAAATCCGTGACAAAATGGGCCTGGGATAGTTCGGCAATATTTTAAATCGTGATTGGAGAACCGGGTTTGCTTGTGAAACTATCTTGAAAAGAAACTATCAATTCACTTTTAAATAGACCATATACAGATATGGTCTATGGTCTATTAGCCCCTTTGTGTTGTGGTAAGTGCGTTGGACTACTACGCAATGCTGCCCAGGTTCGATCCCAGCAAAACACCTAATGTCTGACAAACATTCAAATTGTATCAATTGTCAAGAAGCTTCTCAACTCGCCGTTCGGAGTCGGCAAAAAACTGTAGGTCCCTTCCATTCGTACAAAAATATAACACGCACACACAAATGGTTGCGAGAAGTCGGCCTTGGTTCACACCGGACTGTAGCGTCACCTCAAGATATACACATATATCAAGAGGTGGTAGGCGATGACTGCAGTGGGGTAGAAATGACAGCATTATTATTTCGTTGTCTCTTGCATAATTTATAGCTTCGTTGGGTACATAACTCGTATGGTTATTAACCAAAAAAAGAATAGGGTCATTCTTGGAACACTGCGTAGTTGTTAAAACGTTAAGCGCTTCTACAAAACTTTCAGCGATCATCCTTTGTTGCCATTTCCATACTCTCATAGAATGCCGCTTAGAAAAACATATTTTTTCATTGTAGGTACGGACGAGATAGAAAGAAGTTGATAGTTTTCATCCAGTGTATTTAAATTGTTCAATAAATAAATTTTTCTGTGGGATTAACAATATTTATATGTTTACTATTGTATTTATATTTTTTCAGTGTAAGAACAGATTTAATGGATGATGGTGCTAATTCATCTCTTTCAATTGCAAGAGTGAACAAACAAGATTCGGGAAACTACACTTGTTCAATTAGTGATTCGCAAGATTACAGTATTATGGTTCATATACTTAAGGGTAAGGAACAACTTGAAATAAAGTACTTATGTATATGTTTATTTTATTTGAATTTTAATATTTATTTTTATTTATTTAAATCTCGTTTATTTAACAATATATGGTGGTGGCTATGTCGAGTTCTAATCATTTCTTCTTGTTCGCACTATTTCAAAACCTTTCACTCACTTACGAAGACTGCATTCAACATGCCAAACGCTAAACGTACTTTCTGGGATTCTAGATACAGATCACAGAAAGGTACAATTCTTTACGAAGTGAGTATGCAGATCAATTCCGATTTCCATTCGATGGACCAACGAACATACTGGCCCCAACTGATGTCTCAAAATTACCCGATTGGATTAATTTCTTTATTGTAAAATGAATACCGGGCAATAGTATTAAAGTTGAAGAAAGTTTTGATCTCTTATATGAACGGCAAAACTAACTGGGAAGGGTAATGACGGACTATGAAGACAAAGTCGCGGTTGACTGTTTCGAGGATATCATATGAAAAGCCCCGTTAAATAATGCTCCTTATGAATGGAAAGCGCCGGGCTTTTATCATATAAAATTTCCGCAGTAAGCAATACATCCGAGAATAATGTAAAAAGAAAACGTAATGCTTACGCTTGCAAGAGCTCTGGATTAAGACCTGATTGCGGGAGAACTTCCAAAGATGTTACATAAGCATTAACTAAGTTTCATTATATATATATACATAAATGCCGAAAGTACGCCGAAAGAAACCTTTTTAGTATGTAATCATTTCTCGAATTCTTAATATGAAAAGCCCCAATTATTACAAACACATAAGTCCCAGACAAATTAATTACAGCTTACCATCTATCAGACATCCCTTTGTAATCAGTGGATTTCTTCTCATTGTTTGGTATATTATTTATGTGGTCAGGTATATCCCTCCTGGCACAAAAAACGTTTCCTTGTGACTAATAAAACAACAGTACATTGATTCTTATGAGACAACACATACTAAAGCAGTCAAAACGAAACACATATGCTTTTGTTTCGATGCGCTTCATGATAGGTTGTCGAAAATTGTCGATTGCTACACACTTGCTTATGGTGCAACACACGCCGCATCCGGCAAAACAAAAACACAAGAAGGCGAAACAGAAATAAATGTTTCGTTGTCGACAGTTGCTGGACAGATGTTTTTCTAAAACAAATTTCTTAGCACACACAAAACGGGACAAAAAACTGAAATTATTTGTTTTGTTACATTATATTTCGGTTGGTGAGTGTTGAAATGAAAAACCTTTTCTTGTTTTATAAATCAAAAATGTTTTGACTGATCCAGTGTGTTTTCAGCCTTATTGTACTCCTTAACGACGAACATGCTCACCGAACTTGTTCTTTTGCGTTATCCCCTACACGGCGAACACATTTGGTGAACATTTATTTCGTGTTGTAAACATGTGCGATAAAGAAGCGCAAGTGGCCAGTTCTCGTCTGTATGAAGCTCTTAAGGCATTATATTTTTTTTTACACTTTCAATAGTGGCACTTTCATTTATTTCTTTATATTTGTCTAATAACTTTTTCCACGATTTATTTTTTTCAAGTTTATTTTTGTAATTTTTAAGTAAATGTAACCGATCACAAGAACTTTAAGAAATTAAATATAGCAGGCAATAGTAACAGAAGTGCATAAAAATTACATATGTTCTCGAATACCTCGCTTATCTGGCATAAGTTGGTTAATAGAACAAATGTTAATAAAAATATTTAAGATTAAATAGTTTAACATGAAAGATATAAGTTAACATAAAAGTACACAATGTAAATAGTTCATTAACATGAATTACCTAAACTTATAAAAACAAATTAAAAAAAAATAAATTATAAAATAAAAGTCATAAATATAGAAATAATTAAACACAAAGATAATAAATTAGCACAAAAATAAATAAATTAATATAAAGTGCAAAAATTATCATAAAAATAAATAAATATTAAGTAAATACACGAACATAGAATAAATAAATTAAAATAATACATTTTTCATATACAGTTTGTCAAGAAAGTGTTTTGACAAAGAAAAAAAATGGTAATTTGGACAGTTTCTTTATAAAAAGAGCTTCTTTGATGTTTTAACTTAATTTTTTTAATTCCCTTTATTTTATTTATGTATCTTCTAACAAACAGTATCGAAAAAACAGTACATTTTGAAAACAACAAGAAAAACAAAAACTACACAAAAATTAGTCTGTCAAGAAAGTGTTTTTACATAATTTTTTTTTTTTTAAAGTGAAGGTCAAGAAACAAAATAAGGTAATTAATAGTTTGTATGGCCACCATTAGTGTTTATCACGGCCTATAGTCTTCTTTTCAGTGAACAAATTAAATTCTGCACATCATAATCGTCTGGAATTTTATTCCATTCCTCTTGTATTGCAGTTTTCAGTTCTGCCCGACTTTTTGGGTGTCTTCTGGTAACTTTTTTTTTCAAATAGCCCCACAAATATTAAGTCTGGTCTCTGGGCAGGCGTATCAAATACTTTGCTGCAATTAAAAAGAAGCCTTATCCTCACCATATGCGTGTTATGTTTAGGATCATTATCTTGGCAACATTTGAATTGCGGTTTATTGTCACCATTGAACCCAAATTTATTTGCTCTATTTAACAAATGACTCCTTAAAATATATAAATATTGGTGCGCATCCATGGTGTTCTCTATGAAGGCGAAATCTCCAACTCCCACACCATGACTGATTACTTACCGAAATTGACAGTTGGTATAATGTAACGATTTTCCAATGCTTTTAACGGCTGGCGCCACACTCTATTGGGCCCATCGTTGTAATACAACATAATTTTAGCTTCATCGCAAAATATGACGTCATCACAGTAGTTATTAGAATTGGCAATGTGCGTCGTAGCGAAAAATAATCGCATTTCAATAAGTAGAGCTGAAAGCAATGGCTTCTTGCGAGCAACTCTTGATTGATACTTGTTTTTTTCATGACTTGCCTTATTGTTTCGTGGCAAACCGCAATACCAAGCCCTTCTTTTAGTTCACCCGCAAGCCTCCTCGTCGAAATCTGTGGGTTTTTACTACTTTCCGCAGCAAAACACGTTCTGTGCGCTCCGATATTTTGCGCGGACGACCGCTCGATGATTTTAACTTCAGTCTATTTTCCTTTTTGCACGATTTAAAATGTTGTAGATTGTCACTTTAAATGATGTTCTATTGCCAGGCATTTGGAATTACGAATAAATTAACCACAACTGTCGTATTTGACGACCAAATGACAAATGGAATGCTACTTTAGTTGATTTGTGACAGAAATGAACACGTTCGTGCAAAAACATCAAAATCATAACGGTTAATTTATTCTGCAGCCCGAAAAGGGAATTGTAAAAACACTTTCTTGACGGACTAATTTTTGTGTAGTTTTTTGTTATTGTTTTAAAAATGTACTATTTTTCCGATACTGTTTGTTAGGAGATACATAAATAAAATAAACGGATTTATAAAAATTAAATTAAAACATCAAAGAAGCTCTTTTTAGTGTTCCGTCCGTACCAAAACGGAACACTAATGGAATCAGTTCGGTGTCTGTCTGTCTGTCTGTCTGTCTGTCTGTCTGTCTGTCTGTCTGTCCGTCTGTCACAGGCCTTTTTCTCAGAGACCGTTTGACGTAGACTATTGATTTTTGGAACAGTTATAGAAATTAGTGGCCTAAACACTGACCTGAACTTAAAAAGTTGAATTTCGACTTTGGGGATAAGTGAAATGTTAAAAAAAAAACTTTTTTAATTTAATGTTGAGGTCATCGTGTGTAATGCCGAATGAAAGCTACTTAAAGCAAGAATTCAAAAATGTATAAAATGTTTTTTTGTACATTTCATTTTCAAAAAAAAACGTTAAAAAATTGCTGTCCGAGGCTCTATCTCCAAAAATATCGATCAGAAAAATCTGAATAAAATCAAAAACATCGAGAAAAAAGTGTAGATGGAAACCCAATCATCAGAACTGCATTACGTTAGACAGTTTTTTTTAAATTAATTTTTTTGTAATTTCACCTTCCCAACTTTTACATATCCTAAAGTACGTCACTTCACTATCACAATCATATAAAATTGAATACGTGAAGGGAAATTTGTATGTGTGAGAGTACAAAATTAAATGGTTAAAGGAATCTTGATGGTTTCGTATACATTATGTAGGTGTAGGTGTCTCTACGTTTGCTGTGAAGATATGAAAACTGAATTTATGTACAGACATGAGAGGGAGGCGAATCGCCAAATTCCACGAATTTAATACAATTCAACGAATAACGAGACATAAATATTTGTAAATGCATGGATAGGTACATATATTCTCGTTTTGTTTTTTTTTTTTTTGTGGATGTACATACAAATAACACTGCGTTACAAATGTTCAAAAAAAAATTAGTACCCACTTTAATTCTTTCTGTTTATGTATTCATAAACATTACTTAATGAGAAAACATAAGTAGTTTTTTTCTATCACGTACTGTTTTTCAGGTACGAAAGGCAACGATTTTTGGTAAAAAATTAAAGCCTAAAGCTTCAGTATACACATATTTTCTTTTAATTACCAATGTTATTCGAATAAGACTGTCAAATTAACTTCTTATAAATATACTTACACACAATGAAAATGAAAAAATATTCTATAAAAATTTATTGTTTACAAAACAAATAAAAACATTTAACTTTTTCTTTTGTGTTGGGAAGTGTCTTCTCGCTTTAAACTCCAGCAGTAATCTCCTAATATAGCTGCATTCCAACGACCTTGAAACCGTTCCTCCAGCCTTTTTACATCCTGATGAAAGCGCTTCCCTTGTTCATCATTCACAGCTCCAAGATTTGTAGGAAAAAAAGAGAAATGGGAATGAAGAAAGTGAATTTTCAATGACATACTGCAACCCATCTGTTTATATGCATTTAACAAATATAAAAAATACGCATTCCTTACCTTTTTAGATATTTGTTTCCCCTGAGACTTAATAATGTATTGTCCACACACGTAACAGAACTCTTTTGACGATTTGGTGCATTGATGGCGACTGCTTTTTACAGTATTCATCTTGAGTTGTCTAACACTCACAAATATATAGTTAATCACAAAGACACTACCGCAAAATGAGCCTAATTTCTCAAGAATGATTCAATTTAAATGTGGGCAAATTGAGGATCGCTTAAAAAACCGTTATCGGTGTGTACCTAAAAAACAAGACGTGATAGAAACAAAAGACATTCACCGTTTACATACTATAACTTATAGAATACTATAACAGCAGTCAGTTTTTTGGGTATTGGTAATTCGTGTCACGCAGTGTAATTATTCTTCTGAGAAGATGAGAAATGACATCAGAAACAAATGTATACATGCATATGTACATACATATGTAGATAATTTTATCAAGTTGTGTAGATTAGATGTACATTACAGTAGAGATGGGTCGTTTTCGCTTTTTGGGTTAACGAAACGAAACAGTTTTTTTTTTCTTTTATTTTGTGTGTGTGTATATTGTTCTTCTGAGCAGATGAGAAAGGACATCAGAAACATATGTAGATGCATGTGTAGATAATTTGATCAAGTTTTTTTTACATTTTTGTTTGTATATATTTATGTACTAGTACTAGTACTTTATTTTTCGCAAATCGGGCTCAATTTGTTTGTATTGAAATAAGTTGTGCACCATAGAATTATGTATGTACTTACTCCTATCTGCAGATATACAAGTGCGTATGTATATATATATATATATAATATGTATATTTGTACATGCATACATAATCTGAGTATCGAAAAAAGTATCATCATATCTTTAGTAGGTATCGTATCGTAAAAAAAGGGTTCATAGATCTATCAACATAAATCTATGACATACATACATACATACATACATATATATGTAGTTAAATCAACTGATACATACTACGGAACACTTATTGTGCAAGTATAACTTGCACTTGACCGGATTTTTTTTTTTTATAAAGAAACTGTCCAAATTAAAATTTTTTCCTTTGTCAACACACTTTCTTGACATACTGTACATATAATTTGTTTGATACTCTTATGTTATCTTATGTTATCTGGAACATTTAATTGGTCTATGCGTGTCCTATCAGACAATTCACACCTTACCATGAATGTACTATGGAGTTTTTTGATGTTGAGAAATGCCATTCAGCATCATTTTCAACTTTTTTTTGTGATATTTTTTATAAACGAATATAGCATTTAAATAGCGATATTTAGTTCATTTAAGTGTTCGCCTGTTATGCTCTCTAAATGTCAATTTTGGATGAAGAAAAACACCAAAATATTTCACAAAAGGCTCCCATGTTATTTGGTATCTATTAATTGTTGCTTGGTTTTTCCTGAAGAAAAAAAGGTTTTTAATCATGCACTCCAAACCAACGACTAAACATTTGAACAATTATATAGAGAAATGGGGGGAAATTTAAATTTAACAACGTATTCACACCTCACCTTTCCCCACATAACCTATGTACATAAATATATATAGTATTTTGTATACAAATAACTAAATTTCTAAATCTATATATTTTCAGGTGAAAGTTTTGCTGAATTGCACCACGGAACAAGCACACATCCATGTGGTCACTATTTGATAGCTCTTCTTATCATACCTATAACCTTAGTATTAATTCAAACTACAAATACTTTTAGATAGGAACAAATAAAAAGTCTAATGTTTTGTTAAGTAATAAATAAGTATTGTAATAAAATTTGTTATATTTGAATTAATTTTTTTAGAAATAATAATTGCAGAAATGTAAGATGACATACAATTAGAATAAAGAAAAAAAATAAAAACTAATGGATAGGAGCATCTTTGAAATAATAGAACTAAGAGATATTATTAAGTGTAGTATTAAATTTTCTTATTCTTCTACACAAGAATTGTTATAAAAACTATTAGGGGCTGAATTACCGCATCCGTATACGAGTGAATGAGTAGGACTCGTTATCGAATGATCGAGCAAATGATACGTAAAATGATATTCGATAACGAGAGCGGTAATGCCAGATCGTCACACTTCGATAACGAGTAATTCGTTAACTGATGCGGTAATTCGGCCCGATCTTTGTCGTGGTGTGGATGCCAGAACACTTGAACTGGAAAACGGGAAGCAACGTGTCCGGAAGTGGACAGAAGAAGATGGAAGGCTGCCACGTCTCTGTCAGTGTTGGGAACCCGCTTAGTAAAGTAAGTAAGTAACTCTCAGGTCACAACTACTGGCCCAATTATTTAAAAGAAGAAGTGCATAACGCTAAGCAACATCGTCGGCATAAGCCGTCACGTTGAAGACATTGGCCTCTAATGTTTTTTAAACTCTCATCAACCACAAGTTACCAAATAAGTTGTGCAAGGACACCGCCTTGGGGTGTCGCTCTATTAACTCTTTTGCACAAACTACTTATGATGCCAACAGAACTCTTCGATTATTCGAAATCAAAGAACGCTTCTTAAGCTAAAAAGTAGAGTGAGTTTTCTTTTTTAGATACTTTTACTATTAAGGCCGTGTGCCAATTCCGTTAAAATCGCATCGCACTTCAAAATAAACTTCCTTCTGTCTATATATTTTCTGTCTGCGCTAGAATGAAACGATGAGAAATAACAACCTAGGAATGTCATTTCAAAAATTATAGTGTGTTTGAAGCGACGACGCGCGCCATCTATAAGACGAATTGAAAGATTCGTTTTTAGGGTTCTGTATCTGTACCCATATGGATATACAGAAGTCTAAAAAGTCTGTCGCGATAAACATTTCAAGAACCGTTCTACCCAGAAACTTGAAATTTGATATAATTATACATTACGGTGGTCCACATATTTGAGACTACTTAACACTCACAAGTATTGTGAAACCACTATCCAGGGTTGCGAAATGTAAACTCAAATAATGTAAACACAAATAATGTAAATTCTTATATTTGCTTAATTTTCCTGTGTCTTCTAGACAGAAAAAATTTCAGCTTGTTATTCTGTTCTCTCATCAGGAATAAAAAAAATCAGCTGTAGATACTGATGTTACCTGTGTACACATTAATAAAAAACAATGCAACTAAAAAATTACAGATACTCTTTTAGTTGCAAAAATATTTGGTCACCCTAACTTATGACCGCCTTTGTTCGAGGGTGGAACTACCATGTAATGGCGCGAATTCAAAGTCAGCCCATGAATAGTGTATATAGCCGACTTGAGTTATAGCCGACAATAAATAAAAAGCCTGCTATAACTTTTCGTTATTCATAAACACATTTTTGCCTGTGTATTACTTAGTATCGACTTTGGTATGTTTTTGTAAAGTTATTTGAACGAACAAACCCAAACGTACAAATATTGGCGCAAATTCATAGTCAGTCCATGAATAGCGCCTATAGCCGACTATAGTTACAGCCGGCTATAAATAAAAAAGCGGGCTACAACTTTTCGTTATTCATAAACACATTTTTGCCTGTGTATTAGTTAGTATCGACTTTGGTATGTTTTTGCAAAGTAATTTGAACGAACAAACCCAAACGTCAAAATATTATATGAGAAATTTATAGCCGACTCTAATTATTTAAAAAGACGTTTGTGTCATTTTAAATTTCGAGCCGGCTATAAGTTGAAAGTCGACTATAAGGTGACTATGAATAACAAAAAGTATATTTTAGGTTATGTAGGTGAATAAATGATTTTATCGTCGGCTCTATCTGACTATGAATTTGCTCCATTATATATGAGGGCATATATAGGGCACCGTAGCGCAAGTGGTTAGTGCGTCGGACTACTGAGCCAGTGGTCTTGGGTTCGAATCCCGCCGCAAACACCTAAAAAGTTTTTCACAGTGCCCACCTCTTGCGAATGCCTGACAAGCGTTCAAGAGTATCATTTGTCATGTAAAGCTTCCCAACCCGCCGTTCGGATTCGCAGAAAACTGTAGGTCCCTTCCATTCGTGCAAAAATATAACGCGCACACACAAATGGTTGCGGGCCGCCTATACGTTTAAAGTCGAATATAAAGCGGCCCGTAAACACTAAAACATGGTACGAGTAAACATGGTCTCACTAAAACCCGCAGACGATGAAACCAAACTGACTTCAATTCACTCGAACCATCTGTCAAGTTAGTTTGTCAGTCAGGATTGCTTCTATTTCTATCATTAATTTTTCAAGCTCTTCATAGGTGAGATTAGATGAGAGAAGATTTCGTTGCAAGAAGTATTTAGCTGACTTAACGGCAGCTTCCCATAGGCCGCCTAAATGGGGCGCTCGAGGTGGAATGAAGTGAAATTCAATGCTTCTCGCTGTACAGAAAGATGTAATTTTTTCTTTTGCCGACGCCGAATGTATTGATTGCTCGATATCCCTTAATTGGTTTCTAGCTCCGACAAAGTTGGTAGCATTATCGCAGTGGAGATTTCGACAATGTCCTCTCCTACCTACGAATCGTTTAACAGCACCTATGAAGGCCTCCGTAGTTAGGTCTCCGACTACTTCAAAGTGTGTTGCCTTGGTGGCGAAACAGCTAAATACTGCCACATAAGCCTTCCGGGGTTGCTTCCCTCTTATACGGAAATGAATCCACACGGAGCCAAAAAAGTCTACTCCTGCGTTTACGAATGGTCTGGCTGGTTGTACACGCATGGCTGGTAAATCCCCCATTATTTGCTCCATTAACCTTGGTCTCGCCTTAGTGCATCGAACGCATTCTTGAACCACTGATCTTGCCATCGTCTTTCTCTTAATGGGCCAGTACCTTTGACGTACCGCTGCTAATAATCCCTGCGGACCGACGTGAAGATTCTTCAAATGGATTTCTTCCATCACCAATTTACTGAGTTCATGGTTGTAAGGCAACAAGATGGGATGCTTGGCATTGTACTCTAATTCTGCTGCTTCCAGACGACCTCCTACCCGAAGTATGCCTTCCTCATCCAGAAATGGTGCTAAACTGCTGAGTGGGCTTTGGCTGTGAACATACGTCTCCCTTGATAATTGCTGGAGCTCATCCTTGAAGGCTTGTTGTTGCACCTCCCTATGATGGCCTGATTGGCGTCGTCAAGTTCCGTAGGAGAGAGAGGCCCAACATTTCGATTGTATTGATTATTTGTCTTGCAATTATGAATGAGTCGTCTCACATATGCAATGATTCGCTGCAGGCGAGAGAATGAGTTATGGTGATCTATTCTGCTGACAATTCTGGGTTCGATTGTTGTTGTTTGTACTATCCTACCACTACTATCCCGCCAGTGAGTAGTATCGCCAATTCTGCACTTCTTTTTCTCGAGATCCGGGCTTTTGCCTTCAAATTTTCCAAGCCAGGTGGCTTCTGGACCGTATAGGTACAGAGGACCATAGAACCACATATTACATGTCTTCAACTTAAGGGCCGATACTCCTCTCGAAACAATGTCAGCAGGGTTATGTTTCGTTGGAACATGACGCCACTGCTGGGGGGAAGTTTTTCCTTGAATAGCCTTTACTCGGTTTGCTATAAAGCTGTGATACCTTGAAGCATCTGCATTTATCCACGCCAATACGATCTCGGAATCGGTCCACAGATATGTCTCCAACTTCCCTAGCCTTAGGTCAGTCGTTACTCGTAACACGAGGTCGGTAGCCAATTTGGCTGCGCAAAGTTCTAAGCGGGGTATAGTGGTTGCAGCTCTCACCTTTTCATCTGTTCCTTGCTTAATTGGTGCTACTTGGGATTTCGAACAGAGCAGATGAACTGCTATTGTGCCATCGTTAAATGTAGATCGAATATAAATGGCGGCTCCAAAGGACTTCCCCGAAGCGTCGGCAAAGGCATGTAGTTGACTCTGAACTGCGATTTTGTGAGAAAAGACATGTCTAGGGATCTTGATATCCGTTATTGCTGCTAAGTCCCTTCGAAAGTGGTCCCAGGTTGTATGCAGATCCATAGGGTGGGCAGCATCCCAATCAATTTTTAGCTTCCACAATTGGATCGATGCCTAATGGATCGAAGATGTGCGCAATTTCGGATAGGGCGATTCGTTTCGTGATTCTGTTATTTGGTTGTAGTCTGGAGTCGATGAAAAATTAATCTGTTTGTGGATTCCAGCTGACACCCAAGGTTTTTATTGTAGACGAATCCTTATCTTGGACATCTGATTGCAGCGCCTGATCCCCTTCTGTAATATGCCTTAGGAGTTGTGGGGTATTACTACACCATTTCCGAAGGTTGAATCCTGCTGAATGTAGAATGTTATTCAGTTGTTTTTGCATCTCCAGCGCTTCCGACAGACTGTTAGACCCCGACATAACGTCGTCCATGTAAAAGTCCCTCTCCAAGATCTTCGATCCCAATGGATATCGGTGAGAGTTATCCTTGGACAGTTGTTTCAGACAGCGTGTGGCCAAGTAGGGAGCGGAGGAGCTACCGTATGTTACCGTATTAAGCTGATAACACTTCAGAACTTGATCCTTTGCCTTCCGCCAAAGTATTAACTGAAATTTACGATCTTCCTTCTTCATAGTTATCTGTCGATACATCTTTTCGATATCGGCTGTGAATGCAAATCGTTGTGTTCGGAAACGTAGTAGCAGTGCGAAAAGATCGTCTTGGATAGTTGAACCTGCTGCAATTCATTCAGTGAAACGTTCGCTGATGTCTTCATGGATGCATCAAATACAACTCTTAATTTAGTTGTACTGCTCTCTGGTTTAAGTACTCCATGATGGGGTAAAAAGTAGTGTGGTGACCCTATGTTGGTCATGTCAACCTCTTCCATGTGTCCTAATTGAAGATACTCATCCATAAAGTTGGTGTAGAGTTTGCTAAGTTCAGCGTCCTTGGCAAGCCTCCTCTCTAAGGCATAAAATCTGCGTAGTTCTATTTCCTAGTGGCAGGTTAACAGGCAATTTCCAGGTAGAGGTATTCAACAGGTGGGTTGGTTGTTGCGAAATAATTTTTGGCAGAACAAAGGCTTCTATTCTAGCTGAATAATCGTTTAGGCGGGATTGAAGAAGAACGTTCGCTCTTTCGCTGGATTGTTGTTTGCCTTAGCCAATACCTTCAATAAACAATGAATCCGTAGAGGTTGATAGCCCAAGTTTCTGGATGAGTCGCTGGCTGATAATGTTCACCTGTGAACCGGAATCCAACAGTGCTCGGCATTCGAATATTTTACCATCGTCCCCACATAGTATGACTCGAGCAGTGCCTAATAGGACCAATGTGCGACGATTATCCTTGAACATTGCCGTTGCCGCAGTTGAAGGGTCGCTTGGACCTTGGGATTTAGTGTTGCCACTTGATTGGCATGGTGTGGACACGGTACCACTTAGCGCTGATGATTGGTTCCAGCTACTAAGGTATAACAAGCTGTTGTGTTTCTTGTGACATTTGAAACAACTTCGAGAATTACAGTTGACCGCAACGTGTCCTGATTTGAGGCAATTAATGCACAGGTTGCATTTCTTCACTAGTAACAATCGGGTGGCTGGGCTGAGATGCAAAAATTCCTTACAGGAGTAGAGCTGATGATTGCCCTTGCATGATGGACAAATCATCTGATCAGTTGTCACTGCTGAGACCGTTTTGCAGACTGGTTTCGCTGTCCTGCTATCTTCAAATCTGTCCTTTGTTCCCAACGCCTCCAGGGACTGGAAACTATTCTCCAAGAACTTCAGAAATTTATCGAATGATGGCAGCTGTCTTGGGTGCTCAAGTGACTGTTCATAGAGGGTATGGGTATCTTTGTCCAGTTTTTTGAGGAAAAGATGCAGCAGAATTGGATCCCAACTGGTTGTATCTACCTTCAGTCCCTGTAGTCCCAGTAGACATTCCTGGATGGTATCATGTAAGCTGCGGATAGCTCTGGCATTTCCGGATTGTGCATTTGTATGCGATAATAATTTATGCAGCCACGAAGAAACTAATAGCTGAGGATTGTTGTATCGCTCGGTTATTATTCTCCATGCTGCCACGTAGTTTGCACCCGATACGGATGGATGGCGTATCAATTTTTCGGCCTCTCCAGTTAGGCTCGACTTGAGGAACCACATTTTTTGTCCATCGGATATTTGTTGATTATGGATCATCTCTGTGTATAGGTCCATAAACTGCTGCCACTTGAGGTAGTTGCCATCGAACTTTGGCAACTCTATCTTCGGCATCTTCATTGTTGTTTGATGAGTTTCTAGATTCTTAGACGTTTTCTCCAATTCCCCGTGAAGATCCAATAGTGATGCAGTAACACAATCCTGCATTTCAAAATATTCCAATATATCCGCGTGACTTAGGTCATCTTCTATCTTGTGGTGCATTGAGGTGACATCGTCCCAATTTTGTTCCAAGGTTCGAATTTGTATCCGATAGAAATGTTCCGATTGTTCCTTTTGTTTCTTCTTTGCTAGTGATTGCTTGATTAGCTGCATCACCCAGCGATATATTTGATGTCGGGACCCCCCTGTTGAGCGGCCTGCCTCAACTGGTTCAGAGGTTAAGTCTGGTGTCAATGCTATCTTTTGTTTTTTTGGAATTGCGCCTTGGGCCTTTAGATTTTTCTCCCTTGAAGAATCTCCTTTACCCTCTGGCTCTGCATTCAGTAACTTCTGGCTTTGGAGGCGATGCAAGAGATCAGTCCGTAAGCGATCTGCGACCTTCCGTACGGATTCGTAGTAATCCTTTTCGAAATAGGGATGGTCCAGTTGTGCCGAAAAGTTATTCTGGATATCGGAATTCCGTTCGTCGAAATCCTTCCATAACTGATTCAGAACCTTAAGCCTCTCCGCTAGATAAGGTACAGTCTTTCGATCTTCACTGTCCTTGCCATAATTGCGGCTTATCCGAATGATTTCATCTCCTACTAACTCCTGCTGAGTGGAGTAGGTTTCTAGATCCATCGTCATGGTTTAGTATTTTAAGTTTTTCCCGACAGTAGGTTGATACCAGTGTAAGCCCTGGTATACGCTCTCGCTTATATACAAAAAAAAAACCCGGCGGTTTCTTACCAGTGTCTGAAGCCCTGGTAACGCTTTCGCCAAGTGGACGCTCAATCAAATGCTCCTTACCACTGGCGGGGGGAAGCAACTACTGAGGTCCTGTCACGGTCGCCAAATGTTAACGGATGGATTCCTTTATCCACACGTATTAGTAAATCGGTCTTAGGTGCTTGAACCTAGGCCTAGTGGTAGTGGTCTTATCGATGCGTAAATCAATTAGCCGTACTGGATTTCAACCGTCTTCAGCAGACTCACTGAAGATATGTAAGTAAATCAAAGTCTTGTGTTTGGTTGGTGAATGATAACAATCGATTCAGATATTCTTTAATTTTACTTTCTTATTTATACTAAATTACAATCAAAAAAAGTGTTTACTTAATCTAAAACATAAAACGCATTATAATACACAATTTGCAATTCGAGAATTCAATGAACTAAAAAGCAATAAATGCAATCTATGCAATTCTAGAAACAATGTACATACCAAGAGTGCAACGGCCCAAAGGTAAACAACCGGAGTGCCGTTGAACCCCTTGGTATGTTTATGTTATGATATGATTTGGTCAGCATATTGCTGAGTGGATTAAACTGAGGTTTAACAGATGTTGTTAATAATTCTAGTTAATACATTTTGTATTTGTATTATTCAATTCTTTAGTATATCATTCCACCTTCTTTCCTGTCACACTGTAAGAACAAATTCCTATAACCATTCCCATAGTCTATCCTATTAGCGCAGCGAATGTGGCACAACCGAATACCAGACAAAGGTGTCATCTTCGGGAATGCGCACAGACTGCATGATCAATAACCCAGTCGCAGAATGATATACATTAAAGGTGTCGAGGTGTCATATGGCCACAATCAAGTGACATGATGTTCCCGTCGCCAATTCCTATCCACGACAGATATCAGTTGGGAATTCCTATGCATGATAGGTGTCGAGGTGTCCTATGGCCACACTCAAGTGGTATGAACTTCCCATTCACAGATTCCTATGCCACATTCCATTCCCACTCCCACGTAATTTTAATATAATGTAAACTAGTATATAAGATAGAATATTTTCGTAATAAAGTTCGTGGTTCTTCATTTCTGACATTTGGTGTACTGGTTTATGTGCCTTTGCATCCCCAACTATTTTCGGCAAGGTTATGCGCTTGACGAATTCTCTTTTGAGGACCAAAATAGGTTCTCCCGAACATATGGTGACCCCGCCGTGATCCACCTCTTTTGTGCTTAAAAAAGTGTTTTTTGTTTTTTTGCTACCACCCACCAAATGTAAGGAGCAAAAGATCCATAAAAGGTTTACATACGTTGTGTTTTCTGCTACCCCCCACCAGAGGTAAGGTAGTACAAGACAAACGGTAAAAGTAAAAAAGGGGTTATCAGGGCTAGAACACTGATAAAAAAGGTGAACACAAAAATTACCTAACCCGAATCAAGAGTTATCCACCATGGATGACACGGAACTCTTTAAGGTCCTCTCCAGACAAAGAGCTCTGTCTGAAGAATTGACCAAACTAAAAACTAACATTGGAAAAGACGGTGCAGTGCGAAAAACCGCTGCTTATCGTGAAGAAAGACTTAAAAAAATAAACCGGTCGGAGTTTAAAACCAATCACCAGCAAATCGAAAAGGTAGTAAGACAGGATGCCAATTATATCCAGTGCAATACAATTGGGAAAGTGGAGCAGCTGTACCTTGAGTTGAAGACTACCCTTGAAGCAATTAATCCTGACGAGGAAGAGGACAGTTTAAAGGAAGCTACCAAAGTTGCTGAAGCTGCGGGCTCGACAACGCAGAAACCAACGGGCAGCAAGCACAAACCAGTTCAACGAATCGCACAAGAACCGCCCGCCGAAGTGCCATCTGAAGCGATAAAACTTGTAAGGAGGCAGAAGTTAATATTGGGATCATTAAAGCGCCTCATCAGTAGTCTCGATAAAGCAGATGCAACGACTCAATACAAATCCTTCTACGAGCTGAAGATTCAAGGCATCAATAAATATTGGAGCCAATTAGAGGGACTTCACCAAGACCTAGGAGAGCTCACTCAAGATCCCGACATGTTAGAGTACGACATGGGGGAATACATTGAGCTGGAGGACCAGGTTCAACAACTCATAATATGGTTGTCTACCAAGTTGGAAGCACCAACCAAGTCAGAAGCTTCTCAGCCACCACCACAGCAGCCTACCTCATCTATGCTACAGTTACCAAAAATCACAATTCCAAGATTTGATGGAGATTATGCAAAGTGGAGCCAGTTTTCCGATCTTTACGTACAGATGGTCCACAAGCAACCGTTGAGTAACTGCCAAAAAATGTGATACTTAAAAACCAACTTATTGGGAGAGGCAGAAAGGCTTTTGCGGCATTTTACTTTATCAGATGATAACTACAATGCAGCATGGAAGATGCTTCAAGACAGATATGAAAATCGAAGGCTACTTGTTGCATCACTTGTGAACAAATTGCTCAGCCAACCGGGTCATGCGTCTGAGCAACCATCCGCTACCGACATCAAGGCCTTGCATGACACAACAAAAGAATACCTATTAGGCTTGGAAAATCTAAAGGTTTCAACCTCAACATGGGATGCTCTTCTTCTGCACATTCTCTACAAGAAATTGGATCGAAGTACGCATGCTCTCTACGAACAAAGTTTGACCAGCCACAAGGAGTTGAAGACTATAAAAGAATTCCTTACATTCCTTGAGGTACGCTTTCAGTCGCTCGAAGCTCTAGAAAAAAAGGGAAAACGGACTGATGAGATCAGGAACCAGCCAAAATCGTCAGAAATATTGACATCAACCATAACAAATAAGAAGCAACAGACACAAACATGATGCATTGCATGTAACGGCAACCATTTGCTATACCAGTGCAACAAATTCTTACAGATGAATCCAGATAATCGTAATCATTTAGTATCGCAAGAAAGGCTCTGTAAAAACTGTCTCAGGAAGGGACATTACGCCTCCAATTGTTCACTCAGAGGATGTATGAAGTAACATTATATCACCACAACCAAGTAAACAATTGGATATCTCCTCCTGGAATATTCCGCATAATATTCAATTGGCAGATCCTACATTCTACGACCCTGATCATATTTATGTTCTCCTCGGAACTGAGCTATTTTTCCAACTCCTGTCTATTGGTCAAATAAACTTAGGGTTAAATCTACCGACGTTGCAAAACACCGTCTTCGGCTGGATTGTAGCAGGAGGAGTAGAAAAACCTTCCCCAAAACTAGCTACTTGTGGAATGTGCTCAGGAGAAGAAGAAGATATTAGCACAACAATAAGTAGATTCTGGGACATTGAGCAATCAGAGGAAGGCCAAGGAAAAGGGCTAACATTAGGAGAACGACGCTACGAAACCTATTTCGAACAAACATGTAAAAGAGAGAATAACGGCCGGTTTATGGTAAAATTACCATTCTCAGATGATCCAAAAACCGTAGGCCAATCAAAGGATATAGAACTCCGACGATTTTTATCAGTCGAACGAAGACTGATGAAACAACCGAATCTGCGGCAGCAATAAACCACTTTTATGGAAGAATATCAGGAGTTGGGGCACATGAAGGAAATCAGCAGCATTTCTATACCCTCCTCTCACTACTTTCTGCCGCATCATTGAGTCCTAAAGCCAGACAGCAGTTCTACGAAGTTGAGAGTAGTTTTTGACGCATCGGCAAAAACAACAACTAATATCTCACTGAACAACATTCTTCA